>CM053771.1:105130782-105287448 GCA_028658325.1 Potorous gilbertii
AGGGATGATAGAAGAGAGGGCAGATTGGTGATATGGGTAATTAGAATATCCCGTGTATTAGGGAGGGGGGAGGGGACAAATGGGGAGAAAATTTTGGAACCCAAAATCTTGTGAAAATGAATGTAAAAAGTTAAATAAATTAAAAAAAAAATATATATATATATACATATATATATATGTATATATATGTATATATATGTATATATTACAGCTAGACTAACCTTTCCAATATACCAAAGAGTTGGAAGGGGAAAGTGAAAAAAAAAGTGAATGAATGTGAGAAAAGATCTTATTTATGGTTTTTAAAAACTTGAATATAAATATTGTTTATTTTTGCTCACAGAATTTGTGTTTGAATACAAGGAGCATTGCAAAGATATAACTCATCTGCGTCCTGAGCCTGTACTTTCTGACTGCACGCTAAAAATGCATTGAGATTTGGCTAATTTTGATTCAATCTCATGTCTACTGTTTTCATCTCTGGTTGGTTCAATCACCTTCAGAGTTTACTTGCCATTCTGGTTTCATTTTTGTTGACTTTAATTTGAACTTTTGTTTTCATGGAGAGAAGTGGGTATATTTACATAGTAATTGCACATGAAAATATATAATAATTTTGGTCATTGTTTTGTCAGCTAGTTCTCTTTCCCCAGGTACCATACCCTGAAATAGAGACCCATTCTTTTTACTTGATGATTACGTTCAGCTTTTCAGTATGTTATCTTGTGTTAATAACTCAAGCACTTTTTCTTATTGGAATATATTGTTTCATTCACTTTGATCTCTTGTTACCGTGGATACTGCTTGTTTAAATTGTCATTCCTTTGTAGTTGAAGAACTTTTTCCTGACTTCATGAAAAAAAGGTTAATTTTAATTACAAAATTTAATCAATGAATGCTGTATACAATGTCAAGCATGGAATTTTCTTTCTTTTGTGTAGTTCTGTATGTGTTTCATTTGCTGTATTGAGAAGTTTTTGGCAGTTATGTCATATTCTTCAGTTAGTAGTAAGGCTCTTTGTGTCATATTTTTCTGGAAACCTACAAGTTTAAATTACGTCTGTACTTTCTGTCTTAAAAGTCATTTGCTCTGGCTTTATTGGTTTTATTTAAAGTTTCCTTCTGCTTATCTTAAAATTTTTCTTCCACCTCTATTTTTGTGTTTTAAATTCTTTCTGGGAATTATGTTGATAGACATGATAGTTGAAACCCAGGGAAGATGATGAGGTCATTGAGTGAGATTGTACAGAGGAAGAAAAAAAGTCTACATATATCTTTGGAGGAGGCGTAACAGGATTCATGGGTGGTGGATATGACCTGAACAATGATCCAGAAAAATAAGAGACAGGAAAAAACCACTCAAGAATGGTTTCACAGAAATCTAAAGTAAGGAGAGATTATCTAGGAAGAGAGAGTGATGATGACCGAAAGGCTGAAGAGAGGTCAGGAAGTAGGAGTAATTGAGAAATCATTAGATTTATCAGTTTACATCATTGGTGACAACAGTTTCAGAAGCCAGATGGCAGAGAGTTTAGAAGTGAAAAGAGAAGTGAAGGTACTGATTGTAGATGCCTTTCCAAGGATATAGCCGGGAAGGAGGAGGGGAGGGTAAGATGATAGTAGGGATAGATGTATCAAGTGACTTTTTAAAGTAGAGAGGACACATGGGCATCTTTGGAGAACAGAAAAGGATCCGATAAATAGGGAGAAAGTGAAGAGTAATTAGAAAGCGGTGGTGCAGTTTTCTAGAGAAGATAGGAGGAGATGTTCTCAAGGGGGCATGTAAAGGATTTTATCTTCCTAAGGAGGAGGGCCGCCTCCTCAGGAGTGACAGGTTAAAAGAGAGATAGTATGATGAGATGTCCGAGTTAAGTGTGATAAAGAGGTGGGAAAGGAGCTCAGCAAATGATCTGTTTTTCCCCAGGTCTCCAGCAGAGAAGTTGAGTAAGGGATGTTGTGGGAATATTGAAGAGGGATAAACATGGTTAAAGTCTCCACTGTGAAAAGTAAAGCCTTGTGGTGGAGGAGGGCAGAATAGCCAGTGCCAGGAATGGATGGGCTGGAAAAGAACAAAGGAGTGGAAGAATTTGAGCTCACAAGGTCATTGAGAACAAAGAATAGAATTGAGTCTTTTAAGATACAGAGAATAATGGAATGATAAAAAATTATAATCAGATAAAGGATGTTTGAGTTTATGAGCATGGAAGTGGAATATTTGTGGATGGTGGCAAGATCAAGGCTATGACTATTTTTGTGGGCTGAGGTGTAGTATCATAATAGATCATGGGAATTGAGTAGTTTGGAAAACTGGAAAGTAGGGTGGTTGAGGGAGTGTCAGTATGTATGTTGAAATTCCCTACTTATGTGATAGAGAGAGAGATAAGCATTTATATAGTGCCCACCCTGTGCCAGGCAATGTGCTTAGTGCATTACAAATATTGCATCATGTGATCCTCACAAAAATCCTGCAAGGTAGATGCTTGTTAAGATGTCATCTCCATTTTACAGTTGAGGAAATTGAGGCAAATAGAGAAAAGTCGATTAAGTGGCTTGTCCAAAGTCAAGCAAGCTAATAAGTGTCTGAGGTTGGATTTTGAAGTCAGGTCTTCCCGACTTTGGGCTAAGTACTCTGCATTGTGGCACCAAGAGTCATTGATTTGTTTTACTCTGTTTTAGTTTTCAGTGTCTATTTCTTGGTTACCATCTTCTAAACTATTCTGGTTCTTTCTTCAAGACTTTTTATTTTGTTTTAAAATCTTTTGCTACAGTTATTTCTAGGTATTCTTACAATCCTTGTGGAAAATCCTTTTTTACCTTTTGAGTTTTTGCTTGTAGTTATCAAATTATATTGGAAGTAATTTTTATCCTGGTCAGTATATTCTTGGATGTACTTAATCTTTACAGGTTTTTTACTTTCAGAATTGCAGTTTTGTGCCAAGGCTTGTCTCCCTGCTCCCAGCAGCTGTATTTTTGGGTAGGATAGTTCACCCTACTTGGATTTGCCTTTGGTTTTTGCCCAGGTCCTGGAGTTCAGCCTCCTAGATCTTTGAGGTTTATAGCACTAGAATCTCAGAACAGAGTTTTTGAGACCTCCAGAGTCTCTAGACTAAGGCTGTCTGGGTCGGAGCACTGTAGCACCTTGTCTTCTATTCCTTGGGACATACAGGGTCCTACTGCAATACTAATCACGGCAGCGTTCCTGAGGATTGCTGCTACGAATAATTTTAAGAGTCTGATTGTATAGTATAACGAACTCTAATTCAGCAATAAACCAAGCATTGTTCAGTAAAGTAAAGCAGAACATTCGTAGCAATGTCCTTAATCAATATCAGGTGTCCAAGTAAAATCTTCTTTCTTCTTTACTCTTGGTTAACTTTGAAGTCCCATGGCTCTTCCTTCTATGAGCTGACCACTTCTGACTCTCACCGGACTGCTCCACTCCAAGCTCTCCAGGCAGCTTCTACCTCTGGGAAGACAAAGCTCAATAGGACAACAGTACTGACACACACCACCAGCACTGTCATCTCAGTTTACCTCCAAAGTCCAGAGATTCTGTGCTAACAGCTCAGTTCACTTTAACAGCTCTCAAAGGGGGTTTAGTTAGCCTCCTTTGCATGAGTCAGTTTCTACTCTTAGAAGTCTCAAAGGTCTCCTCTCCCAGCTCTCAGGGGTCTCCTCTCCCAACTGTCAGAGGTTTCTTCCTAGCTCTCTTCTTAACTCTGGATCACCCCTGGCTAGTTCTATTCATGTCTACTTTCTCAACACTGCCTCTCTCTATATAGCTCTTTTCAGTATGTTCTCTCTATATAAACAGTTCTACTCAGTATCTGATTGGCTAGAGCCCTCACACACATACCTGATTGGTTAAAACTCAATCCAGAAAAACCACAAAGGTCCTACTTTGCTTGCTGTTACAGGTCCCTGTCCTGGGGCTTTTTGTAGGGAAGCCCTCTTGTGCTGGAATTCACTTGAGTTCCTATTCCCATTGAGTTTCTGGTTGATTTTTGTGCACTTTGGGGTGGAAAGTCACATATAGTTTCTCATTGGATTTCTTGATCCTTATTTAGTCTAGTATTAACTTCAGGATTTTGCTTGAATATGTGTGCGAAAGCTAGGCAGCTGTTTGAGCTGTTTGTGTTTCCTGTTTGAGCTACCATTGTGTGAGGAAGTTGAGAGACTGAGATATAGGTACTAAAACTCATTAAGGAAGGAACAAGAATGTCTTGGGGGCAGATAGATAATGGTTACCAGGATCTGGATTGGGTAATATATTTGGATGGTATGAACCTCAAAGGAGGAGAGGTTTCTGAATGTAATAGTGCTTTGCATTCATGTACTGCAATTTGTTTTTATCCAGTCAGTGAGCGTTTACTTTTTTTGTTGCTACCTCATAAATATTGCTCTGCTTTGAATATTTTTTTTGTATAGAAGACTTTTCTTTCTTAGCTGTAGCTGTCCTAGAAGTTTTATCCAGACAAGGGTTAGAGAAAATAATTCAACTTGACAATATGAAATGAAGCAGTTTTTGTATGAACAGAATTGTCAGAATAAGAACTGTTAATTGGGAAATTTTTGTATTAAATCTCTCATTAAGTACCTGGTATCCAAAATATAAAGGTAACTAACACACACACACACACACACACACACACACACACACACACACGTGTGAGCCATTCTCCAAATCAATAAATGATCAAAGGAAATGAAGAAAGTTTTCAGAGGAATTATAGACCACTGTACCTTTTTATCCTTATTTCTTTCTACTCTAATCTCTGTTATCTCCTGCAAGCTTCTTTCATCCTAATAGTTACCTGTTTTGTTTTTTTTTTCTTTGCAAATGTTAGGTGATCCATTTGTAGATTTTTTTCCTGATAGTGTTTAATTTAAACTTCCTTTAAATTTTTTTAAATGGGAATTGGAAAACTGTTAAATTGGAATACATGAAATGTTAATATTGAATAACCTTGTCCTTACTTTCTTTTCAGTTGGAAAGACATCTTTGATCACCAGATTCATGTATGACAGTTTTGATAACACCTACCAGGTATGTATTAGTTAAATTTTAATTGAAACATGAAACATAATTAAATTTGGTGGGATGTAAAAGTAACAAACATTTTCACTGTAAGCTATATAGTTTATATATCTACCCCTAATTAATACCAGTCTCAAATGGTGAATGCTTTCCTTTCCATGAAGTCCACCCTTCAAATCCCAAATAACTTCATACTCCATATCTCTGCCTATTCTTTTAGACTTTCCTCTCTGAAATATTTCCCAAATTTTCTTCTTTATGTTCTTTCACCTTTTTACTTTAAAAATTATATATATATTTTAAAATTTAGATCTAATATACATCATGGGTATAGTTTAAAGTTGTTATTGTTGTTGTTTTGGTTGTCATTTATTAAGACTAGTTTCCCCCATGTATTCTGCCATCTATTAAAAGAGTAAATAGTAAACCAATCTAGAATGGTTCAGGTACATCTCTTGCTTGTAGTGGTAGAGCAGCTGGTTTTCTAGATATTTTTTTGGTTGTAAAAAATTCTATCACCTTTTCATCTCAAAGTGAGTAATTCTAAGATTCCGTAGTTTTTCTGTTGGCCTAGGCATAGAATATCAGTGCTTGTGATGTTAATATTTAAATAAATGTATATAACTGTGTAGGGACTATTATATATTTGATTGGGCTGAGGGACTCCCAAAAAACAAAGACCCTCAGTCCCACAAATTTTAGGAACCCAGATTCACCTGAGGCATTGCCCATCCCAGTCAATAGTCCTTTCAACTGTCCTTTCATTGTGTGTGTGAGGTCGTCACCCCACACTCAGCCCAGCCCTTCATTCTCTGTGACCTCCAGACTACCCCAGGCTAGCATCTTCTTAATCTCATCCAGACCCCCCCACCCCCAGGCTATTTGCCATTATTCCTAGACTATTTGCCACACCTGGATCCCATCCAGATTTTCCCACTGTCTTTCTGTGTAAAAATATCAGTCCCATGTTCATCAAATACTCAGATTCTTAAAATCTGCCTTGCTTGTATTGGTGTCACAAACAGTGCAGACTAAGTAGGAGTCTGGCCCACTTCTATTGATGTTAACAATAAATTCACCACTTGGAGTGGAAGAAGGCTTGAGTGGTCTAATTCTGTGAAGATAGAACCCTACCCTGTAGCCTTGCATTTTGGGATTCCTAGCATCCCTAGAGTGCAACATATTTTGGTTCCTGGACTGGGAACTGACCCCCCTCCCCCCTCAAACTCATCCTTAGCCAAGACCAGAAAATATGTAAGCCTCCCCCCTCCTTCTTTTCTTGCTTTGCAGTTGGGGTAGCTCTCCAAGCAACTGGGAAGGCTTTGTTAGAGACAGACTTGTCACAGAAAATGGTATCAAGGAAAATTTATTGAAATAGAGTTCAGAGGAGGGAGGACCTTCTATATTCATTATGAATGTAGCTTTCCAGTAAGACTACAACTTGTTCAGATCAATGGAAATTTCTTACACGGTTCTGAATTTTGGAACTCCTGCAACACCATCCATGGCCACATGACTTTCATGTTCTCCTCTCTGATAGGTTTTCCCTCAAACAGTTCATTAGGCCTGCACTTAAGTTTCAGACATCTACCTGACTATGCTAGGTCACAACCTTGATCACCCCAAACTGGAAACATAACTTCCTTGTTTCCCCCAAACTTACTCCCTTTTTTTCTATTAAAATTTCTTTTTCTACACCTAAATCCTATCAATATCTCCTCACTTTCTTTCCCCTATAAATTCTACCCTTCATCTTATCTCTCCTTTACATGAATATAGGAAGGGAGCAAAGTTGTCTGAATATTGACAAATTAGAAGGAGGCAGTGCCCTTTCATAAGTACAGATACAGATACTCAAAAGAGAAAGGCAAATCAATGAATTGTCCTTTTAGAAAGAAGTTGCATCTCATACAGCAGTCTGGGAAGGAACATCATCATCTAGTGCAGTTTTCTGGTCATAGCATCTCAGCATCTTCTTCCTTTATCTCTTCTTGTAGAAATCCAGATATCCACTTCCTACAAAACTGACCTTAATACAATTTTAGATTACCATTCCTAAGCTCTATACTCTTACCACTCTTACAGAATTAAAATTGGAACTTTGAACAGTTGCCATGTTTAAGAAATTGACACTTGAGCCAGTTTTTACATTTTACATTAATTTAGTATTCATTCTCCCAATCAGGTCAATGAGATTTCACAAAGGAATTAATAACAGGCCCCAGTACATACATAAATACAATAAGTAATCATTTTTAACACAGTACATATCACATCATAAAACAATTCCAGCTTCTGGACATCTGATGCTTCTTTTAAAGCATTTACAGACATTTCTTCTTTTAACATTATCCAACTGAGACAAAAGTAACATTAACTATGAATGCTAATATCACAAGCCTTTGACTTGATTTTCTCCATACTATTACTAAGAATTAAAGAAACCTAACTTACTGTTGTTGGTCAAAAATCCTAAACCTGATAATTTTTGGACTTAACTTCAGATGTTCCCCTCCTAACAATGTTATTTAATAGATCTGGTATTATACTTAAAAAACTTTTGATTATAGGAAATTGCCATTAGGAGCAGGGACATTTCAGGGAAACAACATCTCCCTAACTTCATGTCAGTTCCAGGCAGGAGTAGATTGTCAACTGGCATTTAGCCAAGCTTGAAGTCTGCCAGGTGTCAGTGGGGAAATTCAATCAGGAGAAACCTATCTCAGGTCAGATGGAACAGAATGGTCATTCTCCCAGCCTTCCATGAGATCACTATGTTGCAGTTCATACCAGCATCTCACAGACTCACTGGCATCATGGATCAGTGGCTCAGACAGCCTTTCTTACTATCCATACCTGGAGTTAGACTCAAAGGAACAGTCAGTTAATAGACCCATAAAATCTTAAGATAGCAAGTTCCAGTAATTAGTTTCAGATATGGCTATAATTTCACATTGGCTGAGGAATATCTTCTAAAGCAAGTCTTAAGTAGCTTGCATGCCTTTCTATACTTGTTCTAGTTCCTGATTAAATAACAATAATAAAATCAGATTTACCATTAAAACTAAGTTATTTCTATCTGTTTCCCAAGCTTCTCTATCTATTTCTAACTATTCTCAGTCTAAAAGAATGGATTATACATATGGTAAGTTCGAACACTAACTGCAACTTAGGTTCATGAAATGAATTCAAATCGAAACAGAAACATTTAAGTTTTCCATCAATATGACCAGAGGTTACCTGCCTCTAAGAAACTATACTGAAATGTTTTTTTCCAAACTGAAGATTCTCTGATTTAGTCTCAGTAATTTGATTCATTCAAGTGTATTTACCCATTTGGTCTTTGTAATGTATATAGACCTTATTCCAAGTCGGGAGCTTTGTCCCTTACACCAAAAGAGTTTTAGTTCCATTTGTTGAAAAGCGCCTTGGAAAATCCTAACTTGAAAGCTCCTTGAATTTCCCCACTTGAACTGGCTTTCCTGAGGCGCATACGCTTTTCCCTATCACCATGCCCTGTCAATCCAATTCTCCAGGCTACTCGCCATTCCCATAAAGACCATCCTTTGAATCGCCAGACCACCTGGGATCACCCCTAAACTCCTTCTCTAGTCATTCTGTAGATAAGATACATCTTGTTTTAGCATTACAAATGCTCAGTTTCCCTAAAAGTCTACCCAATATTGAGAAACCTCAACAAACTTTGACCCTCTTTGGCTGTAAGAAGACTTGAGCAGGACCCAGCATATTGCTTTTTTGGGTCTCAAGTACTCCCTAACCTCAACAATTCCATACAATTACCGTTAACTTTAAATCCCAGTATTTTTCTATGGAATAGTGATTCCACATCACATTTATACTTTTCTTTATCTAATTATTCCCATAGCATTCAGGAAGAATGTTCTATTTCAGGGATTTTTATTGTTCACAAGACTATACCAGAGTACCCATTTAACCAATTAATTGAAAACAGCAAGATTCCACTGCTTGCATTGTGCTTACATCTTAAACTATCTGCTTTGATTAGAGGAACATGCCATGAAGATAAAAAGCAAGGACCTAATTAGATATCACCTCTACCTTATATCTAGACTCAGAAATAGTCAAGTGGAAAAACATTCCTTTTTAGAAGAACACAACGGGGAAACTAAGCCAGAAGAATCCCATCTCAGGCTGACAGAATTGTCCACTGAGGCAAACTTCTGCCTGTAACAGTCATATTCCTCTCTGAGTAGTAGAACATAATTACTAAAGGTCACAGAGGATTTGCATCAGCTGGCAGGTTTCACTAATCAAAAGTTTTACCAGGACTTAAATCTTAGATTTTAAATTTGTCCTAAAAATCAGTCTCTAGAGATTTTTTTATCACCAAAACAAGTTCCTTATTTAGGAACACCATATATACACTACAACTTTAACAAAGCAAGTTAACCCAAGGCTGAGGTGCCACTGCGTGATAGATGGTATAGCTGCTTGGGAGATGCTTTCAGGCTTATCCAGCCTTAAGGGCCCAGGGTAGGGCTGGCACCCCCTCCCTTCTTTCGACAATAGGAAAGAGTTAATATCTTTTCTCTGAACAACTCTTGGGTTCAGATTAGATTTTAAGAAGTCCTTCTGTAATAATTACTAGACTTTGAAGGTGAACGAGGGGACTGCCATGAGGCTGTCTTAAATTTATCACAGAACTTCCTGGAGCCATCTATTCCTGGTCTCCCTTATCTTCCCCTGTATTTTCCAAACCCCATAAAACCTTTATACAACAAATTAGCTTAGAAATCTAAATTTGGTAAGCCTTCCAAAAATTGTACAAAAGATTTTACAAAACATTTCTTCGTACAACAAATATTTTCATCTCTTAAGAACAGTTTATAATTTTTCACAAAACCCTCTTGAATCTAATTGACAAAAATTACAAAAGATATAAAACCAAGACCTTTGCATAATTACCAAGTTTCCTTTCACAAACATACTTTTGTAAGTACTTGATTTATAGCAAAAACAATTTTAGTTAAAACTTCCTTCTTAATAGCAGAAATAAACTTTTTAACATACTTAATACATCCTTAGAATAGAACAGGCTTGAAAATCACATCTATCTATCTATCCATCTGTAGACAGATAGATATATGGATATATCTATATATAGATATACGTAAATGTGTAGATATACATGTACATATACGTATATATATATAGATATAGACATACATATATGTATTATGTATGGATGTATACTTTCAAGGATTCTCATTTTCAATAGGAATTCTACAACACAGAAACTCTTACACAGAATTCAAAACCCATTCATCCTTTTTTTTTTTTTTTTAACAGTGCAACTCCTAACATAACATCTAGATATTTAAAACTTAAAGGCAACATTATCCATTCACGTTACTGCCTTTCCACATCACCTTGAACAGAAATTCATCTCTTTCCCACCTTGCACAGAAATTCATCTCTTTCCCATTTCATTTAATAAAACTTTTTCATTATAGAAATTTGGTATTATAAAAGGAAAGGAAGGACAATGTATTTTTTAGTCTCATGAAGTCTTATATAGCAAATAAATATTGGCTTGGTATCCTTTCAGATACAGTCATCTCAAATAAGATTCAGCTGTTAATTATCAAATCAAGTTACATGATTTTTCTGCCTTCTTAGACTTCTTCCTTACACCCAGACAACTTAAAACCATCTGAAACTGATACATCCAGAACACCACTTCAAACCTTCTTATCTGCCTTTCGTATTTTCAACCAAACCTTTATTTATCTTTCCAAATCTCTCAATCCCATTGCTCAGATTATCCAGTTTTTCTTTACATTTTAAACATAACTGTCTGCACTGGAGTCCCATTCCACCTTAAGCAAAGCAGAGAGATTTAATGGCTAACCTTTTCACAAGCTTGTTCATTCTTCCTTAATTATATTCACTCTGGAAGAATGAGATACGTTGGAAATTAAATCTTTTTAACCAGGATTTCAAATGGAAAATCTACCGTTACATAGCAAATATTAGCATTTTCACTGCTTATTTATAATCAAATGTAAGTTTCAAATTATCAAATTTCTATCACAACCTTTTAAAACCCCAATTTATATATAAAAATATCCAAATTTAAAAATTGTAACAATTACGTTAGATTAATGTTGCATCTAACATATGCCTATCTTTGTACCAAGTACTTTACAGTTATAAATGCAAAATAACAATTATCTTTTTCTGCTTAATCCTGATAGGAAGACCACTTTCAGATGCTGCTCTTTATTCCTTCAGGACAGATTTTGACTTCAATCTTATCAGATCTGAATTTATGATCACTAATGATAAACATTTTAACCCTTTTTTCCCTTAAGTCAAATACTCTTGCTACTTAAGAGAAAACTGTTCATAACTTCCAAAATTAATCCTTTGAAGGAGCACGTGGTGGCCATTTTCAGCTCTGAATAGCTTTTTTACTCTTTTACTCTACTTCCTTAAAGAGTTGAAATACTGTCTTCTGTCTCCCCTTCCCTCCCTCAGGCTCGCCCTTGGTGGGGCAGCAGAAGCAACTCCCTCTCTTCCCCTCCCCCTCCACCTTGCACAAGGTAAAGAGCACATGGATGCTCTGCTGTTCCACTCATATTTTTCTCCATTGGGAATTTTGGGGCTATATACTAGAAAAGCATACAAAGTTCTACAGAGTTTGAAATTGCACCTGTTCTCCTCAGACTAGCTTAAAATATGCCAGGATTCTAAAACTAGGTTTTGGATCCAGGCAGAGACCTAAGGTACTTAATTTAACGCTGACAGGGCATTGCCAGTCTCTCCAGGCAGAAGCTTCCATAGTTTCAAAGATTAAATAATTGACTGCCTAAGTACTCACCCTCCTTGTGTTCATCTTTCAGAATCTGGAAAGAAATGCTTATCACATTTAAGGCAATCTCTTTTAGCTTTCTGGTTTCTTAAAAAAAAACAAAAACCTTAGATGTTAAAGGCTTAATTTACATATCAAGAGCTAAGGTTTTCTTTTTTTCAGTTGAGTAATCTGCAAAGAGTATCTGAAGGATAGAGATTTTCCCTCTCTTTATCTTTCTTTTCATATTCAAAAATTTGGCCAGAGTTCAGAATGCAGAAAGTTTTTTTTTGAAATGGTTTTCAGTTCTATTAACACTAATTACTAAACACTTCACAAACACACACACACACACACACACACAGACAGAAAAGACATTTAACAAAGCATTCTCAGTTTCAAATTTGAGTTCAGACCTTCTTTTTAGTCAATTTATAGGACTAAATTCCTCCCTAATAAGCTCACTCTAGCTTCTGGGACAAACAAGAACCTAGAGGTCATTTGTCTATACCCATACCACATGACTTAGGAACAGGCCTGTCACTATTAGGACTAAAATCCCTGAGTCACAGCAGTCACCATATTCCTTTTGACTGGGAGCATCCTCCCAATATCCCCAGGAGCTCTCCTTATAGCCTTTGTTCAAATTCCTAGGACTCTGTCCAAGTTTACTTGTTAGTTTGGGGCCAACCTAGAAACTCCTGGACAGGAATATAACCAACAGAGTTTGGCACACTGAGCTTCACTCTTGTCATTAAAAGACTGATCCTGAGTGCAGGTTCAGGGGTGGCCTGATCTTTGCAAGGTATACCAAGTTATCTGGTCAGCTGGCAAGTTTGCTCCCCAATTCCTCTGAACTACTTGCTCACATGCTTGCACGGAGTAGATTTAACTTACAGGGATTGTAAAAAAAAAAATTTCATTTACAGGAGTGCTCTCTTGGTAAATTTTTATCTCACTTTGCCCAAGGTAGTGAGTCGAGCCCTATGTTAGGTGCCAAATTATTAAGAGATGGGCTTGACATTGAAAAGGTATCAAGAAAAATTTATTAAAGTAGAGTTCAGAGGAAAGAGTGCCTTCTGTGTTCCTTATATTTGGGTACCTTCCCAGTAAGGCTACAGGCAGACTACAACTTGTTCAGATCAATGGAACTCTCTTACACTGTTCCAAATTTTGGACCTCCTGCAACACTGTCCATTACCACGTGACTTCATGTTCTTTCTGATAGCTTTTCTATCAAAGAGCTCATTAAGCCTGTGCACAAATTTCTGACATCTGCTGGACCGTGCTAGGTCACAACCCTGATCACCCAAAACTCTGGAAATAGAAATCTCCTTGTTTCTCACAGCTTAGAGGTGCTTTTAGAACCTGATGCTCCTATGCTCTTGATCCAGTGGTTCACTTTGAAGCCATGAACCCAGGCACACCTGCCAAAGTATAGAGGATGCCCTGTTTGGCAGTGTTTTACCAATTCTTTCAATTCTATAGGAAGCTAGAGAATTAGGAATACTGCAGGTACCTTGTTGGTTTCCTGAAGGCTTATTCTGGAATCCTCCTGTATGGAGGGACTTCCAGCCTCCACACCTATTATGGTCAGTCCTTTTCAATTCCCAGAATTTGCTGTGGGTTATCTTTTGAAAAATCGGACAAAGTTCTGTATCTCTAAAGAACTTAAAAAGAAACAACTTACATTCTTTTGCAGCACAGCTTGGCCTTTGACCCATTTTGCAATATTTGCAGTACAATACCCTCTTACAGCTAGATTCATACTGTTACTTAAGAAGAGAAAGTTCAATGACTCAGGGTCCTTGCTTTTTGGGAGTCTTCAGCTCCATCATATTTATATTAACATATCATTAAATTCTTATTTGTGTCTATGTGATGTATTTTTTCAGCAAAACAGAAACTTATAAACTCAACTCTCCACAAATATACATAGAATATGGACTTATTCTCACATTAAACCAAAATATTAGAATTATTTATATTTGGGATAAAATGTAATGTAAGTAACAATGATAGTTATTTGTTCTGTTTCCTCTATCATTCTTTTTTATCTGCATACATAAATTTTCTGTCCTGCCTTCCCCTTCACTTCTTTGTTAAACTTCCTTTTCCTTCTCTTCCCTCTCCCCTGCCCTGAAACTTCCCTGAACCTTTCCTTTTCTCCTTTCCCTGAAACTTCCTCTCCCAGTTCAGGCTCAGACCTGCAGCACCACATTCAGTGTTAGAGATTTCTGTCAACAAAAGTGCTCAGAATCACACAGCCAGTTATGTGTGAGATGCAGAAGTTGAACTTAGATCTTTGTCATTTTGAGGTCATCTCTCTAGTCACTATCCCACACTGCCTCTAGACTTAACAAATCTTGACTAGCAAGCATATGTATATGAAGTAATAATGAGCTCAGATATTTTCTGAAGTACCTTACTTAGATTATCTTATTTCCTTCTCACTATACCAGGAAATGTAGGTACTGTAAACCTTTTTATCCTTAGTTTACATTTAATGAAATGGAAGCCCTTGGTTACACATCTTGTGAGAGAGGTGAGTTTCAAATCCAGCTCTTGAATTTTCCTGGAGTTATCTTTCAGTAAAACTAAAAGATTTATTGAGTTGCTTCCCCTCCCCCATTTCTTTTATATTTTTGGCTATAAGAGGTAGCTTATTGAATGGAGGAAGGAGGTTGAAACAAAAACTTGCAATAAATTTTTAAAAGTTATAAATATTTTTAGAGTTGAACATAGAGTGTGGGTTATATTCTAGATATGAATCTAGAAGCACTGAGTTGGAATCTTGTCTGACTCTAAATAGCTCTGTGTGTGTGTGTGTGTGTGTGTGTGTGTGTGTGTAAAAATGCAGCGAAGAATCAATTCTTTAGCACCTGGGAATTCAGTGTGATTTTATTTCTGAAAATAGGTCAGCTATTTAGGAGTGATTATATTGCCGATGAATTTCCTTTGACTATTATACATTTTGGTTCTAATAGCTTATTATTTATTTCTTTAGCATATTGAAGAATTGGGATGATTTTATTCTAGTGTCAGTATATGAATTTTGTCTTACACTAAGCAGGAAAGACTCTCCTCTAAGATTACCTTATACCTACTTAGTTTATGCATATGTATGTATATGTATGTGTGTGAACACACATGTGTATATGTACACACATATGTACATGTTATACCCCATTAGAATGTAATTCCTTTGAAGACATTGACTATTTGTTTTTGAATTCCTTGGCGCTTAGTAGAATGCCTTGCACATAGTAATGTGCAATAATAAATGATTGAAAGACTCTAATGATGTAATTAACCTCCCTTTTTTATCTCTTAACCATTGTTAGATGTGAGCAGTACTGTGTTTTTTACTTTTAATAAAGTCCTATTATCCATTTTGGGGTAACAACGTGAATAGTGCTGGACCTAGAATTAGCAAAACTCATCTTCCTGAATTTAGATCTGGCCTCAAACAAGAGTCTGATCTGTGTGAACCTGAGCAAGTCACTTATTGCTGTTTGCCTCAGTTTCCTCATCTATAAAATGAACTGGAGAAGAAAATGTCAAACCACTCCAGTATCTTTGCCAAGAAAACTCCAAATGGAGTCATGAAGAGTTGGACATGACCGAAAGTGACTGAGCAACATTATTCATTTCAGTAAATATATGCTCAGTTTTAAAGTGAATGCCAAAAAAAAGTGTAAAATATGTCTTCTGATGTTGTTGTTCACTGAACATTACAATTTGGATTTAAGAGAGTAGATCTGTGTAAAGTCAGCCTCACTCTTTCCCTCCAGAGCTATCTAAGTCCAGGAAGTTCAGTGGCAAGGACAAAAGTCAAGATGCAGTAGGTGACCTTGACCTTTCTAAATTAAGGTTTCTTATTGTTTGAGGCAACATCCATCCAATGACTAAGAAGTAGGTAAAAATTGAGTCAAAAGATGGCCTAATTTATCATCACAAAAATACCATTCTGAGAGGGGTACAACTTTAGAGTTTCTAGGCTGAACATAAAATAGTTACTATTTAAACTCATTCCAAGCTGTTAAAACCCAAACAGTCAGCCACTGAGGCTTGGGCTGGGGGTTATTATTGGCTATTCAATGAAAGAGAGAATAATTTGTATTTAAAGGCTAGTCAAACAGTTCTATTTGAAACACAATAGGTTTTTTAAAAAATCTTTTTTTTCCCCAGAGCTATATTTCCAGAAAGTAAATGAAACAAGCATGGGACAAAAAGTAAATTGTTCCAGTTTTTGAGGGGAAAAATAACAGCATATGAATGAATGAAAAAGAAAATTTTGAAATTAAAAAAAATCTAGCCCCTAGACCCCAAAATATCTCACAGAATATAAATGACCTAAAATTGTATTCCTATAGACAGAGCACCCACCTGTAAGGATACAGTTCCTCAAGTAGAGAGAGGAGAGAAGGAGGAGGAAAAGGAGGGAGATGACTGATGGAGAGCGGAAGGAGGAGAAAGGATGGCAGGGGAGGGGGAGAAAAAACGAATGTGATAAGTCAGTGAAGACATCTCAGGGACCTAAGTCTGAACTAAAGCAGACATAAGGCCTGAGTTTCAATTTATCAAAATCATATGATACAGGGAAACTTGAAGTTGTGAAACTATCTGTTGCCCCTCTCCCCAGTTTTGCTGACTCCCATTTCCCTATTTCTGAAATAGAGACTGCTAGCTCAGGCTCTTGACCTAAAAGGTAAAGGGGGAGGGAGGTGTTGTGGTTTTCTGCTATATAACCTTGCATTTGCTTCTGTAAAATGTATCCCCTTCTCTAATCTGCTTGGAGGAGGGTGAAGCAAGAACCAAATAAAAGACTTTCTGTTTGTACTTTGAGATGCCTCTGAGTAGTCAATTTGAGTAGGGGTCTTACCGTTCCACACACCCTCTTCCCTATTTCTGCTGAATTGTGGGAAATAAGATTGAATCATATAACATGTGATTCTGTTATTTAAAATTGCTATCTTTTATTAATTCATCAACCTTCATTTCCAAATATATCTTCTTCTACCTCAAAACCATCCCTTTCACAAAGAACAGCAACAAAAACATCAAAGTATTTCACTTTGTATATTCCAGGTACTTTACTGGGCACTAAGCATATAATAATGAATGAAGCAATCCCTAGGCAAAATGAGCTTACATTACAATTTGAGGGCCAATAGTAATGTATACGTGTATATAGAATAACTACAAACAGAATAAAAACAAAAAGTAAAATACAAAGTAGCTTAAGAAAGGAGGGTCCTAGCAGTTTGATGACGCTTGAACTGCATCTTGAAGAAAGTACATTCCAGATATGTAGGAAGGCCAGTACTAAGGCGTTGACTGGATACTTTGATGAACAGAGAAGAGACCATTGTGTGTGTATTTAAATAGACTGGGGTCATGTGGTGATGAAGACCTTTACAAATTAAACAGAAGAGCTTATATTTTATCCAATAGAAGTCGATTGAGTAGGAGAATGACATCTTCCTAAAACTGTCTGTTTGGCAGGAGGTTTTAGTATAGATTGGAATAGTGAGAGATTTGAGGCAGGGAAACCAATTAGGAATTCATTGTCATAATTCTGATAATCTGATAGAGGTGATGAGGGCCTTCAACTAGGTGGTAGTTGTGTGAGTAGAGAGAGGGAATTGGATGCAAGAGGCAGAAAAGGTATTATTTAGTAGCTGATTGAAAGGAGAATTAAAGGCGGGTAAGTACTTGAGGATAAAGTGGAATGTGAGATGGTTAGATGGGATACTAGGAAAGAAGGCAGGCAGGTACTTAGCACCTACTGTGTGTTAGGCAATGGTCTAAGCCCTTTACAAATATTTCTTTTTGTCTTCAAAACAATCCTGAGAGATTGGTGTAGTTATCCCCATTTTACCATTAGGAATCTGAGGCAGAAATTTCCAAGGTCACTTTCTAGTAACTAGTGTCTGAGGCTGGATTTGAACCTGGACTGAGATCTTCATGACTCCAGACCACCCAGGTCTCCACCCATTTAGCTACCCATCTGGTTGTGCATTCGTTTCCTATTTCTGTGCTTTTGCATAGACTGCCATTCCCGGAAAGTACTCCTTCATCTTTGTTAAAATTGCTTAGCTTCCTTGAAGGTTAAGTTAAAGTGCTATTTCCTAGTCTGATACTCTGGATTGCTAGTGTCATTTTTGGTCCTCTTGTTGTCAGAAATAATAGTCTTACCAAAAACTCAACATGGCCATTGATGAATTCAGGAAAAAAGATTTTTATTTATCCTTCTCATGCAAGAGACCGGGTGATTCATAAGGAGGTACACCAAGTGCTGGGTGCAGCCAGCTTTTTAATTCTCATTCCCCTCCATAAGGTTCCTCCCCTCTTCCCCATTAGCTAGATACTACTTCCTGAACTGCCAATTCCATGTTCTTCTAGATATGTTCACCTTCCCTTCTCATGCATTGCATGTGCATTCAAATTAGCTTGTTCCACCCTGAGAGTGTGTGTCAGTTAATATTAAACAACTCTTTAAGCTTATGTACAAGCTTCTGTTCTTTAACTGGATCAGAAAACTGGTTTTGCTAGGTCATAGCTGTGGTTGGAACTAGTTACTTCTAACTTATATCATGTTATCTTTCCTACAAGATTGGGAGTGTGTATGTTTCACTTCTGTGGAAACATTATTCCTTCCTATGTTTCTTTCATTATCCCCAGGATCTGGCAGGGCTTAACACACAGAGTAGGTGCTTAATTAATGTTTATTAAACTAATGAATGAATTAGATTATTCTTAGATACCTTGTTTTATGGTATTCATCTTCCTTTGAATATCTTTTATATTTCTGTTTGTCAAAATCCTATATCCATCTTTTATGATTCAGATTAAGTAATGCCTTCTGGCTTACTATCAGTCTGAGTCCTTTCTGCCTCTCACATAATACTTTGTTTATGGTAGCTTATGAAGTCTGCTTGATATTTTAGTTATTCTTGTACATTTAACTCTTCTTCCTTTACCTTCTTCCCCCTCACCCTTAGAATTTAAGCTTCTCAAGCATAAACTTTGTATTACTCATCTTTGTATCACATATTTATCTCTACTACCACCTGCTAAATACTAGTCAGTTAATATTGGAGTAGATCACACATCTCACCAATTCTGGTACACTGGGAAGACTTGCTGGAATTCTAATCCTGCTTCTGTTTTGTGTAAACAGGCACAAGGAAAACCTGTGAAAGTGAATGAGTTGAATTAGATAGTTTCTAGGGGAAAATCCTGCCCTAACTTAAAATAATTCTTTCAGTTTCTTCTTTCCTTTTGAGGTAGGATTTTTCATATTTTTAGTTACTCTTTTAAAAAATAAATTTATTGATTTTTGATTTTTTTTTTTACCATTACCACAGTCTTCCCATTTATAGGGTGCAAGCTCTGGGAACCCCTTTGAACTCCTCTTGAACCTTTCCACTTGATCTGGCATTCACCTGAGGCTATAAATCTTTCATTATTCTGATGCCTAATTCTCTGTTACTCTTAATCTAGCCTAGCCTTCCATTGGCTGTTGTCTCTTCTGCTACTTCCCATCCTTGAACCTATCAAAACCCTGTTCTCTTGGTTCCTGGACTCCAAGCTCCCAACCTATTGGCCACTCTTATCAAGACTCCTCTCATCACCCCAAACTACTTGGCCCACCCTAGATCCCTCCCACAGTCTTTTTGTGTATAAGATCCATCTTATTTACATGAAGATGGCTGGATTTAATCTGGTGCCCTTACATTAGCTTTACAGATGTTCAGATTCCTTAAGAATCTACTCACTATGGCAGATCTTTAGTAAATAAATGAAGACTTGAATCTGATTCATTTGGGCAGGACCCATGTGTCACTATTTTGGGGTCCCAGCACCATAAATCTCAAAATATGATTCCCTGACTGAGAATTGAACCTGGCTAACAGTGGTGAGAGTGCTGAAATCTAACTACTAGACCAAAATATTTGAGGTTTAGGGATGTTAGGACCTTAAAATAGCGACAGGCTGGTCCTGCCCAAATGAATTCCTCTCAAGTCTTCTTTCAGTCAAAGAAAAAAAGGAGTCTATTAAAAATTCTCGATATTGGCCAGACTCTCAAGAAATCTGAGCATTTGTGATTCTTGTATTGGCAAGTGGTCCAGATTGAATCTGAGCATCTTCATGGAGTCTGAGATGGTCTTATATACAGAAAGACTGTAGGAGGAATCTAGGATTGCCCAAGTAGTCTGGGGTGAGAGGAGTGGGGGATGGGGGGGGTCTAGGTAGGATCTTGATGGGAGGGGTCAGTAGACTACTGGGTGACAAGAGATTGGAGGCCAGGAGCTAAGAGAATGGGGTTTTCATAGGATCAAGAGTAGGAAGTGATGGAAGGCTATCTGGAGATTACAAACAATGGAGGGCTAGGCTAGTTTAAGGGTAACAGAGAATTGGGCATAGGATAATGAAAGGCTTATAGCCTCAGGTGAATGCCAGATCAAGTGGAAAGATTTAAGGAGAGTTCAAGGGGATTCCTAGAGCCTGTACCCCATCATTAGTGACCCTTTCCCTCCCCAAAAGCAAAAAAAAAATTCAGACAAAAACAGTAACATAAGACAAAACAAATGTTAACAAATAAGACAAAAAAGAAGGAAGAAAAATCAGCACAATTGATTAATATATTGAAAGAGTCTGAAAATAGGTACAATGTACAATACTTGTGAACCTCCCACCTCTGCAAAGGATGGCAATGTCGTCTTATATCCCTTCTTTTAAGTCATGCTTTTCCTTTATAATTTTTCAACATTCAATTTTGTGTGTGTGTGTTGGTTCTATTTACCTTGCTGTAGTTACTGTATATATTATTTTTTGTCTTTATTTACTTCTCTCTGCATGGATTCATATAGATGAATTGTATCTCTATTCATTTATTGATCATTTCTGATAGCATGGTACTAACCATTGCATTTATGTTCCAGAATTTATTTAACCATTCCCTAGTCCAGGGCATCTACTTTCTTTCCAATTCTTTGCCATCACAAAAATATTTTGGTGTCTTTCGGGACTTTCTTATCGTTAATATCCTTGAGTATAAGCCTGGTAGCTGAATCTCTGGGTCAAAGGATTTGGGGATTTTAGTGACTTTATTTGCATAATTCCAGATTGCTTTTATTAATGGTTGTCCCAATTTACAGCTCTACAAACAGTGCATTGGTGAGACCATCTTCCTATAACCCTCCCACACTGATTGTTCTCATCTTTTGTCTTTTTTCTAATTTTCAGGGTATGAGGGCAAGACCTCAGGGTTGTTTTGATTTGCATTTCTCTTATTATTAGTAATTTGGAGGTTTTCTTGTGGTTGTTAATAGTTGTCAGTTCCTCTTTTGAGAACTGTTTATATCCTTCAAACAATTTATTACTATTGACTTTTGGAGGTGTGTGTGTATGCATATGCTAATTGTTTTACATATTTTGGATACTATAGAAATTTGATAGAGTTTTTTCTTCCACTTTGCTGAGTTCCTTATTCTAGATATGTTAATTTTCAGTTTCATATAATCAGATTTATCTGTTTTTACCTTCCTAATTGCTTCTGTCTCTTATTTAGTTAAGAATACATCTGCTCATGGCTGTGAAAAGTATACGATCTGCTTTTCTTATTTTTTTGTTGTATGATCTTTAACATTAAGGTCCTACATCATTTAGTGTGTATAAATGTAAACATGGTATAAGATGATGGTCTCAACCTAATTTCTACCAACCTACTTTGCAGTTTTCCCATCATTTTTTTTATTATCAAATAAAGAGTTCTTTTGTATATAATTTGTTTTCTGATTTATTGAACAGTGGGTTATTTGCATTATTTCTGATTTTTCCTTTGACTTAACCTTTTCCTTGAATCTACCTCTCAGTTTTTTAACCAATACCAGATGGTTTTATTGACTGCTACTTTATAACATAGTTTGAGGTCTGAAAGTGCTGTCTCCCCCTTTACCTGTACTTTTGATAATTTTCCTTGAGAGTATAGATCCTTTGCTTTTCCAAATGAGTTTTGTCGATATTTTATCAAGTTCTACTTTTATCAAGTATTCATTAATTTTGATAAATATTGTCATTTTTATAATACTGGCATGGCCCATTCATGACCACTGACTATGCAGATATTTGTTCTTTTATTTCCTCGAGGATCCTTTTGTAATTGGATCTATACAGGTCTTTTGTGTGCTTTGGTAGATTGATTCCCAGATGCGTTTTGTAGTTATTTTGGAATGGAATTTCCTTTTCTGTTATTGCCTCTTAGATTTTGTAACTACCGTATAATAATGCAGTTGATCTTTATTTTTTTTTTTGGAGGTTTATTTGGTAGCATGCAACTTTGCTGAACTTATTGTCTTAGAATCTTTGCTGATTCCCTAGGATTTTCCAAGTAAACCATGTCATAAAAATAATAGAGATAGTTGTAACTTCTCTTTACACCTTTAATTTCTTTCACTCATCTTATTATTGGTAGCATTTTCATAACTATATCAAGTAATAGTGGAGAGAGTAGGTATCTTTGTTCTAGTGTATCCCCATTGCGTATGATGCTTGCTTTTGGTATTAGATACATACTTTTTAAGATATTAAAGGAAAGGTTCCTTCAGGCTTACAATTTTAGGGTTTTTAGGATAAATCAGTGTTGTTCATGCTTCATCAAAGACTTTTTCCTGTTGAGACAATCACGTGGTTATTATATCTTATACATTCCAGAGTTTCCAGTCTGAACCATGGGATAATTATTATTATTTGGCTAATGTTAAAAGTCATCTTTTTGTATTTTGTTTTATAGGCAACAATTGGTATTGACTTTTTATCAAAAACAATGTATTTGGAAGATCGAACAGTAAGTAGAATTTAACTTGTGCCATTTTCTTCGGTATTTTGTATTAGAAAATGAAGATCAAAGGTCTAATCAGTATTGAGATCCAAAAAGATAAGAACTTCATGGAATTTTCCTAGAAATTTAACAATTTATGCGGTCATTTGCTGTCACACAGATAGTGGTGTCCATCTCACTCACTTAGAACATAATGAGAAGAGGATTCATACAACCCTTTTGCCTTGAACCCCAACAGGAGCAAGAGAAATTGAAAAGAACTACAAGCTTGGAAAAGGCTTTAAAGGCTATTGTATCCCTTCATTCCTGGGGATAGGCATTGAGGGATATTTGGGTTGGAGGAGAAATGGGTCTGTAGCCTGGCCTGATAAAATATCTTTGTTGGATTTGTTGCAAGATGGTAAAAGGAAAAAGGGAAGTCTTACTTTGTCAGGCACTTGCCTCTCATTTCTGAATACTTATTCACTGTTAAGTATAACATACATACTTGTATGGACCTTTCAGAGATAGAGGCTTGTTGCATTGAAAATGAAGACACCTGCCAGAACTTAAAAAAAAAACCAAAAACTAATATCTTTACCAGAGAAGCATTACCATATTGACAGCTCTCTTTAAAAAAAAAATCATCATCAGTTTGGACTAGAGAGGTCGTGTTAGGAGTATTGTTTTGTATTTTAACCCAAATCTTGTGAGTTCTTTAATTTGGAGAATTTTTAGAAGTGAATTTCAAGCCGAAGGAGAACTTTGTGCTTGTTGTTGTTCTCTTTGTTTCCCCTCTTCCATTGAAGTATGAGAAAGTAGAACTCCCTGGCTTATTTATTATGGGTAAGTTAGGCAGTAGCAGGAAAAACACTGGTAATTATCCTGGTGGTCTTTTCCCCCGGACCCTGAGCTTGATGGCAGTCCAGCCAACTGTAAGTCCTTCCTTCTGGTATGTGTGCAGCCTGTTCACTGCTGCCTCCATTTTTATACTGTATCATGGATTGTACACCAGTAAGTAAGTCTCCCATTCTCTATCTGGAACGGCCAACAGCTTGGAATCTCGGAGGATGGAAGGGGGCAGTTTGGGAAAGAATGCTGTGTATCTCCTTCCTTGGAACCATTTCCACCAGGTTCCAACAGAACAAATGGCATGAAGTGCTTTTGGTGCTTTCTTATGGGATGGGGAATGAGCATTTTGTTCCTATATCCATTCTTCACTCTTTTAATTCCTGCATGAGTTTGGTTTTTTCCCCTCCTTTTAAAATCATTATTTTTTTAATTTTTGGTATTAGTTTGCCTTTTTTTTTTTTATTTATTTTCTCCCATCCCACAGATCAGGCTGCAGCTGTGGGATACTGCGGGTCAGGAACGTTTCCGTAGCCTCATTCCCAGTTACATCCGTGATTCCGCTGCAGCCGTAGTAGTTTACGATATCACAAGTAGGTATTTTGCATTGGGTTGACTTTTCTTATTTTTCTTGCCTGTTTGACTGATTTTGTTGTCAGGTACGGTTGCAATTATGGGACACAGCAGGTCAAGAGCGGTTCAGGAGCTTGATCCCTAGCTACATTCGTGACTCCACTGTGGCAGTTGTTGTTTATGATATCACAAGTGAGTGGGGGGGAATTCTGCATTTCTAATCCTCTCTCAGCCTCTAGCTTAGCTGCATGCTCTATCATCATGTGCTCATTTTTCATACTGGCATGTAAAACATTTTCTTTATCATAGCAAAATTTAGAATAGACAGTCCAGATCACAAACACATACTCTTATTTTTGTAAATATGCTTGTACTTAACCCTATACTTGATCTTCCTCTTGCCTAATCATAGTAGTTCCCCCCCACCCCACCCCCCTCCCCGAGGCCTAGCCATGACTTTGGTTGGAGGAATGCCTTCTTTTCTTCTAACTGGATCTAAAATTCTTTGGAAATAAATTATGGATTTAAGCATCCCACTTAATTTTCTAGCTTTCCAAAGCTTGGTTTAAGACTCTTACAGAGTTTCTGCTGCTTGACTTTTCTCCACCTTCACCCATTTATAAGTGGCAGTAGGGGCAGAGAATGAGGAGGTGGAGAAACTGCAACACTGCATTTTTCTGTTACTCATTTTCATTTGATGGAATCTAGGTTCCATGACTAAAACTTTTTTTTTTTGCTAACAAATTACTCTGTCATTTCTCACTAAGAATATATAAAATTTAGAGACTAAACTATTATAGGTCTCTTTTCCTACCACTTCTGGGAAAAACCGTATTTTGAATTACTTAATATTTTCTGTGGGGAATTGGTTACTGAAGAAGAGGTTACTGAAATTCTCCACATGAAATTCACATGTGAAGTGGGTTAAAGAGTTCAGATTTCTAGAGTGCTTTAAAGTTTACAAAGCCCATTCCATCACCTGTCCCATCCCCACTTTATAGATGAAGGAAATGAGAGAAGTTAAGTGACTTGCCTTATACAGCAAATGAACATGAGAGCCAAGATTCAAGTTCAGATCAACTGAGTCGAAATCAAGTAAGCCAAGCTATTTAAACACCGCTTGATAAAGAGAGAAAAGGTCCAGAATACTCTTTACCTTAATATGATACAGAACAGAGAATTTAGCATTAGTGAAGAGAGGACCCTCTGCATCTGGAAGACCAGGGTTTAAGCGTTGGCTTCATTGGTGGAGTGAGTTTGCTTCCTCTCCCTTCACCTAGAAAATTACAAATCTGGATGAGAAAATTGAGAAGGGGGGTGTCCAGGTTATTTTGATTTTTTAAAATGGCAATTTATTACATTATGAGCCTGAGTGGTTTGTTGTTGTTACCAGTTGACTCAGTTGAAGTATGCAAAGAAGCATTAGTTAGATTTATCTGGCAGTAAGATAGTAACAGTTTAAATTAGTCTGTAATTCAGGTTCTTTTGCTACATGCAAGCTTCTCTCCTGACACTTTATACTACTCTTCCGAAAAATGTATGTCCATTACTGTGCATTGACAAGTTTTGCAGCTTAAAAGTTTTTGTGCTTACTTTAACTAAAAATGGGTTTGAACTAGGGTGGGGTTAGGGAAATTTTCCTAGAAAAATGGCTACAAATTTTGAGTTTAAACATACTACCTGCTTTTATTGTCCAAAAGCATTTTGAAGTGCTGTAATGGGGAGTTGTTACGAATTGCAGAACTGCATTTTATTCCAGGTGCTTCTGGCATACCAAACCATTGTACTCCTCCATTGTTAAAGTGATCACAAACTAATTAAGCAGTGCAAACAGTGATGTTTAAAAGCTTCTTGAAAGCTTTTTTTTTTTTTTTTTTTTTTTTTTTTTACCAATTCTTTGGACTTGTTGGGATTTAATGGCTGACATATTTTTGACATGCTTTATTTTGTGAAATAAATGTAAATGATGGAAAAGCGGGGAGACAATATAAAACCATGTTATCTGCCACATCTGTCACTACTTGCAAGTACATATCTACATATATATGTATATGTATACAAATACACATATATAAAAATATTAAAATTAATCTTTTGTGCTTATTTTATAAATCTCAGAATGCAAAAATTTCTTCCAACATACTACAAACTATAGTTAAGTTACTGACAGCTGTCATCAGATGAAGTGGAGTTATGTTGCAGGCACATTAAAAGGGTGGGTTTTAATGTGCCAGCCCCCACCAGGGTACTTTGGTTTTCCATCACCTGGGGAGGCATCTACAATAACACTCATCTTTTTGTCCACCCTCCCACACCAGATGTAAACTCATTCCAGCAAACCACAAAATGGATTGATGATGTCAGAACGGAAAGAGGAAGTGATGTCATTATTATGCTAGTGGGAAATAAAACAGATCTTGCTGACAAGAGGTATGGAGTGACTTTCTTCTAGGGTATTTGATTTCTGCCTTGAGCAACCTGCCTCTATCCTCCTTGGAAGTACTGTTGCAAGAGATAGTGTCAACCAATTTAGGACTTACTTTAAATTTTATTTTGAAACTTGGATTTTTAGGCTTGTTTTGTTTTGATTTTGGTAACCCTCATTGGTGCAGAAAACTTCCATCCATGTCTTTTTATACTATGTGATTTACATTTATACAAATTTTCCATAAGGGGCCAACTGTCAGGTATTTCTCATTTCTGTTTTCCTTCACTCTCCTTACATGACCTACCCAACTTCTTTTCCAATCATACATGTATTTGATTGTCTCATTTTATAGCACAAAAAAGACAAATCATTAAAATGAAGTGAGTTCTGATTTCTTTAAACTCACCTACAATGGATTTGGTGTAAGAGAGTTCTTAGAGGAAATTGATAAATAATCTTGTACTTTAGGAGATTTTGCAAGCAAAGCAGAAATTTGCAAGTAAAACTTGTGCAAAAAATGCTTTAAAAATGAATTGTATCTTAAAATTATTTGTGTATATAGATTAAAGCCTCACCATTTTTTTTCTTGGTGGTATTTGATGAACCATAGTTTAATGGGGTATTTTGTTTAGTAACTTTGTGTCCCTTAGTTATTTATGGTTATAAATAAATCAGACTTGAATTGACATTTTGATACCTTAGTGAAATGAATAAAATAGTCTTCAGGATACAGAAGCCCCCTAATTTGAACGAATGATTGTTTTCAGTGAAAACTTTAATGGGCCTGTTATGTTCTGGTCTTAAAGAATATTGAATAAAGTATATTGACCACTCACCTTTAAAAAGTGCACATTTCAGTGTCTAACATCGTGCATGATGGGTGATATTAATAGTCATATATAAATACTTGGCAAGGGAATGGGCTTAGTATAAACCAGTTTATTCCATCACCAAATGTGTTGAAAATGTTGATTTCATTATAAAGAGGAGGATATGTTTTGCTTTGATATGTTTTTTAGACTTTTTTTTTTAAGAAGGTCTATTTGAAAGTGAATCGCTGTGGTCTAATTTTAAGTGTTTTTCTTGCATTGGCTTTTATTTTGTCTCAAAGGCTAATTAAGCTAATAATACATTCATTACAAAGCTAAGTCACAGTAATTTGAGGAGTTATAAGAATGGTAACAGCTCATATTTGTGTAGTACTTGATAGTTTATAATACACTTTCCTTACACACACCTACCTTTGAGGTATTACAAGTATTGTACAAAAGGGAGTAACTTTTTTTGCACTTGAAAAGTGAAAAATGATCAGCTCTCTAGATTAGCTGCCTATAAATTACTTTGAAGTTTCCCGACTTCTGCTTTCAGCCTGAGATGAATGTTATATTTATTGAAAGTAAGGTAAAAACAGTAGGGCTAGCAATTTCTTTCTTTAGTGCTACTGAGTATGTTTGAGCATGCCCAGCCTGAGCACTTTTCTCCAAACAGTAATATTATTCCACCTGTTTTAAAGTAAGGTATAAACAGTTAAGAATGACTTTCTCCCCTAATCATTGCTCCCAGTTTATAGCCACTCAGATGCAATTAATCAGCAAGCATTAAACACTTAAAATGTATGAGACACTCTGTGATGTATGGAACGAAATATTGCCCACATTTAAAAAAGTAAAAGAAAGCACCAAGCAGGGTATTTGTAGGTGCTGATACCTGTCTCATTTTAGGAGCTCTTAGCTATCCAAGGCTATTTTTTGCATTTCCAAAAATACAGGTTGCAGGCATCTATCTTATAATCAAGAGTATGTACTTAATATCCTTTATGGTAACTATATTTTGGATATTATATGCAAGACGCCTAGCAATTCTTGCAGAGTATTCCTTACCCCCTTTTACTGTATACCAGCTGACATCTATTCTAGATTGGATTCAAGAAAACAAGAATGAGGTTTAAGTTCTCTCTGTTCTTCAGCTTCCCATCAACTCATTTTGTGTCTCTAGAAAGCTAATTCCTCTGTTTCTTTCTTAAATGAGAAAACTAATTCTCAGGATTTTGAAAGTTTCATACTCAAAAGCTCCTTGAATGGACTTTTCCTATAGTTCTACCTTAAGTCATCTTTGTCTCTCTCTCTCTCTTTTTTTTTTTTTTTGTTGTTGTTGTTGTCTACAGGCAAGTGTCTATTGAGGAGGGAGAGAGGAAAGCCAAAGAGCTCAATGTTATGTTTATTGAAACAAGTGCAAAAGCAGGATACAATGTAAAACAGGTGAGTGTTCAAGCTGTGTGAAGGATGGGAGGTAGGGATAACTGAGGGGATGAAGTTGCTAAGACCTCCACGAATAGGCAAAGGAAGACTTTTTTTCTTTAAGGAGAAACTTGAGTGCCTATTATTGCAGGTATTGCTTTTCTACAGTCAACCGTGTTTCTACTTGTTTTCAACACATTGTTGAACATGGAAGGAAAATTGGTACTTCAGTTCATAAAGATTTAGAGTTTACAGGAAAACTTTCAGATCATCTAGTACAAATTTGTCTAACATCTCATCTGTAGATTAGGAAACTGAGGCCTGGAGGGGAGAAAGGATTTTAGTGAAGTGTTATTTCTTACATACTACAGTGCCTCCACTTTATACTTCAATATTTCAAAGGATCCCTGATTTTATTCATAAAGGCACCTCATACTGAAATTGCAGTGTTAAAGTGGTTTCATGAGCTACATCACCTGGAAGCTGTTGAACTTAATAATTCTGAAAAATCACAAGAGAAACACCATACTTTCCAGAGTGTAAAAATTAATACAGATTTTTTGGTAGATATTCCAAAACCTACCAACTAAGTTAGAGTTAGATTTTGCAGTGTAAGGGTAAGATTGCGGTTTTGAAAGGGGAGAGGATAGAAAAAGTTACTTGTATTATTTGTTAGGAATTGAACTTTGTTTCTTTTGAAAGAACAAGCTTAATTACTTTCACAGCTCCAAGAAAATTTCCACATTGATTGGCATCATCTTAAAATACTCATGTTCTTTGTCCAGATCCAGAAATGTGGAAAATAATTTTAACAGTAAACCATTTTTCAAGGAGGCAGATAGGTAGTATAAGGCAAGGTAAGACTTGCCTGGAGTGGTTTAAAAATCTTTGCTATCAGGCCTTCGGCAGCTTAGCACCATCTGCTGGGTAGAGTTGGGGTAGAAAAATGTCTATTTCTTTACAGCTAGCTCTCTACAGGAGATTCTCCAGTCTGAGTGAATAATTAGGACATTAGGAGGTGGCATTTCATAGAGGAATCTGCTGAGGTTCAGGCAAAAGAACTGACTGCCCAGTAAGTGACAGAACTGAGTTTGTCAGTCAATAGACATTGATTAAGTATCTACCATGTACTAGGTACTGTGCTAGACTCTGAAGAGATACACACACACACACACACATGCACACGCGCGCGCGCGAAAATGTTAGTCCTTGTCCTCAAGGACCTTACAGTGTAATAGAAGAAGTCAGCATATAAAAGAATGCTGAAAAGGGGCAGCATACATATCATCCAGTGCTTTTTCTCTATATCACATTGTCTTTAAGGGTTAACACAGAAGTTACAGCCTAGGAGGCCTCAACAGTGCCAAAAAATAATACAGAATTCTGACTGACCTCTGAATCTTAAGTATTTGGCATATATTCCACAAGAGCCAGTGTTCTCCTATATAAGAACATATGCTCTCTTGGATGTATAATCTACCACAGGATATAGAAAGTTAACCTCAGAATTGAGAAGGCCTGTGTTCAAGTGCAGCCTCTGAGGAATATGACTGAGTGATCCTGCACTTAACCTCACTCTAGATGCTCTGCAGCTGATTCATATGCTTCAGCTGCAGCCCTCTGAACTATGCACAGCACCTAGTCTCACTAGGACATAGTACATAATCTCTCTTTATGCAGCTCAGGATTACATTAACTTTTTTGACTATTTCATCATTGAACTTGCAGTATATTTTTCAGACAAATTGCTGTCTAACCATGTCTTCCTGTATAAAGTTGAGTTTTTTAAACCAAGAATAAGACTTTCTATTTATCCTTACTGAATTTTCTTATTAGTGGCATCCCAGTACTCTAGCCTGTCAAGATCTTTTTCAGTCCTAACTCTGGTATACAGCAGGTCAGTTATCTCTCCCAGCTTTACATCATTTTCAAATAAAATGAGAAACTTTTACAAAACCAAGTCATTTACGGAACTGTTAAACAACACAAGCCAGCCCAGCTATGATCATTCCCTAGGACATTCCATTAGAGACCTTCTACTACCCTGACATTGGGTCATTAAAGGATAATTTTTTGAATTTTATCCAGGAGGCCATTTCTAAATCCATCTTATTGTGTCATTATCTATTACTCATCTTTCCATCTTTTCCTTCAAGAATAGTATGAGGTTTTTGTTTTTGTTTTTTGGTCACATGCTTTGATAAAGTGTAGGTAAATTATTGTATTTACAGCTCTCTACTGATCTGCAAATTTAGTCATCTTGGATTAGCCTGCCCATAGCTGATCCTCAAAGCCAGGATGGCAATCTTTAATCACCACTTCTTTTGCTAGTTGTTCATTAACCATTTTTAATATTCTCCTCTTAAATTGTTTCAGGAATTCAGCTAACTGGTCTTTAATTTATAGGTTCTCTTCTCCAGTCTTGAGGTACCTATGTAAGAAGCTCAGCAATCATGACTACTGGCTCTTTCAGTATGGGAGAGAAAGAGAAACTTATCTTCTACGCGAAACTTTACAGATTCCCCCTTATTCCTCATGCCTTTGTTATCTAAATTATCTTGTGTTTATTTTGTCTCTATTCTATTTATATTTTGTTATATATATGGTGTCTTCCCCACAGAGTATAAACTTTGACACAGGGACTATTTAATTTTTTATCATCTTCCCGGGACTAGTAGAGGGAATGACAGTAAGCACTTAATAAACATTTGTTAGTTGATTAGTTGATCATTATAGGGAACTTCCAGATTGATGAGCTCACAGATCATTTTGATTTTTTGAGAATTTCACCTGCTTGGTTTTAACATCTCCAAACTTAGCAGAATTCCTGAAATAAATCCCAGGAAGAATGAAATATATTTGAAAAAGATACAAGAAGAGATATCCAATACATTGCAAAAACATTTGTATAGTCCTAAAGTTAAGTTTATTTGGCAAATACCACCAAAACAAATCCTCACAAATTTCCTGTCTTTTCTCCAATGACAACTGTCAGTAGTTATGATGCTAACACAATTAAGCTGTCCTTTTTGAGGTATGATGTCCTTAAAATATTTTTTGCTAGCTTTTGTTTTTACATAGCCTTCATTTCACAGTGCTTTCCATTTCTCTGTATATGTCTCTCCAAAGAAACTCAATTTTTCTTAAATCCTTGGAATTGAATATCTTTAATTAGTAGAGACCTGAAATTTTTTTTTAGAACTAGAAGAGCCATTAGTGTTAAGGAAAATGAAAGAAAGAGGAATAATAGAGCAAATTCTTTTTGGAAATGATCAGATATCATAGGTAATCAAAGCACAGATAGAAATGATTAGCTTTTGAAAGTGGGAGAGATGTCAGTTCTTTTGAGACTGGACAAAAGGAAGAGAAAAGTGAGTAAAGAAGCTTTTGAGTGGAGAAGAAGGTGAAGGAAGTTGTATTGGATGACTTCATTCTTAGGAAAACAGCTAAGAAGGGCACTGTGCAATGGAAGGAATGAAACTTGAAGAAGGGAAAAAGTTTACTGTGGGAATTACAATAGGAAAACTACAAAATTAATGAAAATAGCTGGCAAGCAGCGATGGAAATCCAGCTGAGATTGAGAATCATGATTTTTTTGTAGACTTAATGAGTATGGGTAATCAGTGAAAGTAGCTAGTAATGTAACATCGAGCAATATTGGGAGTACCTGGGAAGTGAATGGTGGAACTTCCTGAGGGGTAGATATTGAAGACCACAGCATCTAAAGGGGTGTCAGTTAAATCAGCATTTGCATCATGATGATGGGATTTCAGTAAACATGTTCCAGGTGGAGCAGGTACATTAAAATTTAGTTTTCTTATTAACATAGGAAAAAGGGTTGGAAGCAGATGGTTGTAATTTGGGATATATGGAATAAGAATTGCTGAAGAATGTTAGGCTAGCCAGTTTTGCTTGATTGCCCTGGACAAGACTTCCAAGGTTTTTTTCTATTTTTTAATGTGAAGGTGCTCTTTTTTTCTTACTCCTAGTTTTCAGTGCTCTGTCTAGTTCCCAATGAGCCATAGGCATCAGAAACTTATTCTTGCTGAAGTGTTGTCATTCCCTCCTCTATCTCGTGATTTAGTCACCTAGCTGAACTGGGTTATCAGCTGAATAGGTTCAAGAAAATAACTTAAGAATTTGGGTAGAATCCAGATAACTGACTTAAATCAGAGAAACAAAGACAGTAGAAGTTCTTGTTTATATTGAATATGAATGCTTACAGGGCACTTTCCTCGCAACATTCATGTTGGGAGATAGGACAAATATTTTTATTCATATTTTATTATTGATGAGATTTAAGATTTTAAGTAGTGAGTTACTTTTTGAGAGTCACATACATATAGCAGTAAACGTCAGAATTAGAATTTGAAGCCAGGGCTGGAGTTCTCCATGTTCAAAATCCAATTCTTCTCAAATATCAAATATAGCATTTGGAGTCAACCCTGAGCTAAAATCTTGGCCCTAAAGCTCTATGCATATGTTTGTGGAGAGGTCACTTGACTTGTGTGTATCTTATTTTTTTCATTTATGAGATGTGGTTAAATACTTGCTCTGCCTCCTTCTCAGGGGATTGTAGAAAAGTGCTTTGTAAACTTGAAGCAATACTGAACATAGGGGCTGTTACTATCATACATTTAGTTTTTCTCATAGAAAACATACATTTTGTGTATGTTGGATTTTTCCAGCATCAGAAACACAGTTGCCTGTTGGTCAGCTACATACTATAGTTTCCCTTTTAATCTCAAGTTCCTGTCTTCTCACCAAATGTACACTCAACTATACATTAGGATATTGTTAAAAGCATTCATCTCTTACAGTTCATCAGTACAAATGGTTCAGATACACAAATATGGGACAGTGTGAGACAACAGAGATTGTAGCAAATGACAACCAATCTGTGTTGTGCATAAGTCCTAGGGAGTAGCCTGAAATACCACAAGATGTTAAGTGATTTGCCCAGAGTCACACAGATAAGTGTTGGAAGCAGGCTTTAAAGCCAGATAATTCTGACTGTAGAGCACCCAGTGTGCTATCTGCGGCCTTGGGGCCACATGTGGTCCTCTAGGTCTTCAAGTGCACTTGGTCCTTTGCCTGAATCCAACTTGACAGAACCACTCCCCTTAATAAAAGGATTTGTTCTGTAAAACTTGGCCTCAAATGGTCACAGATTCCTCACCCTGAACTAGATTAGCTGAATTCTTATGGTTCACATAGTGATTTCATTAGTAGAGTGAACACCTTTTAGTATTTTCTCTGCAATTTATAATCTTAGATCAGAAGCGTCAGACTTCAAACTGCCTATAGAGCTCTTGAGAGGGCCTGAACCAGATTAAAATGTAATTGGGAAGTTTTTAACAAAGTAAATAAAAATATATTATAACATAGTATGTGACCATGAGGACGTTTCTCTTTGAGTCTGACACCACTGGTCTTTGTTGCCCAGTTCGTCATTAGGTTGTGACTTGCCTAAGATCACATAGCAGCCTGGCATAGTAAATAGATTGAATGCCAGCCTTAAGGCCAGGAAGATACAGATTCAAGTCCCATCCCTAACTACAGGGGTCAGATAAGGAAGAAGGAAAAAGGTTAGTGACTTGACAAACAGGATAGCATATCAGGGTACTCTGTTCATTAATTTAATGAATTTGCACAAAAAAAAAGTTTCTGTGAGTTTTTAACGTTCATGATTGAAAACTGTAATATAATTTCTGCTACTTGGTAAGTTTTCTGAAGAGGATAAATTCAAAATTTTATAATATATTCCTGACAATGAACTGTAATCTGTTAATATTTTTCCTGTTAGGATTCTTGGCCCTAAGGGGTTCAGCTCATTTATATTTCCCTGGAGACTTTCCATGTTAAAAGAGATCTGTAGTTTGTAAGTGTCATATTCATTTATCAGGCAGATAGATCTTTGTTTTTGTTCTTCTCTTGATTGCACTGGGAATATATTTTTTCTCCAACTCTTTCCAGAGCATAGAGGTAGAAAATCTAATGTATAGAGAAAGAAAGGAAAAGATGACTCACGTACCAACGTTCTTTCTTATATTTCACTGCCTTTATATGGTTTTTTGGGAGTGAAGGGGTGATAAAAGTCTCACATGAAAGAATTATGAAACAGTGTATGGCATAATGTACAGCATAGACCTATGCTTGGGGAAGACCAGAAAAGAGAGGACCATGTAGAGCTTGCATTGTTGAAAAAGGGTTTTTTGGTGAATCTGAAAATACCACACTTTGTGCTTAGTATTGCCATCTCCTACCACAAAGCACTGAACCGAGTAAAACCCCAGAGAAGACAAATTATGTCAGGAATTATCCGACACTAATCCTTTAGAGAGAATCCTGAATGCCTAAATGGAGAGTTTAGTGCATCCTAAGTGGGCTTTTTAAAAATTCTGCTTCTGCCTTCAACAACTCTATGATTTTTATCAAAAGATACACAGCTAAATAGATGAAAAATAAAGATAATCTGTTGTTTATAAAACCTTTTTATTCGTAAAATAGGACTGTGGCCCCAGGGCTAGTGAATTACCATTTCTTTTTGTCTTTCATGCTTAGATCTTTAATCTAATTTTCTAGCAGTGAGTTAATGAGATGTTTCTCTTTGTTTGCTTGGTTTGAATGATGATGTATATAAGTTAATAACTCTTAAAAATAGACTTCCTCCATTAAAAAGTTTACTTTTTTAGATAGGTAATTCAGGTGAGAGTTTTAACTTAATGCATCCTTTAGTAACTACACATAGTATAAATTATTGGCATTTATTGCCAACAGCATGGCTTCAAATGAAACCAATTGAATCTGCTTGCATCAAATAACATGAATTGTCTCTCTGTTGTTTTTAAAATACACTATTCTAAAAACTGTTTTTTGGTCCATTTAAGTACTTTTAGCAAAATCTGAGAGAATAAAACTTTAATGGAAGATTGGATTTAAAAATTATTAGTTTAGAACAAAATTAGAGTAAGTATTAATGTATCAACAAATAAGTTACAGTGTATTGAACCTTTATTTAAAATTGTCTTTTTTTCATATTTAATGACACTGAGAAATAATTCTCATGTTCTTTATATTTCAGAAACAATGACTGCATGAAAATTATATTGTTGAATATACTATATACCATATATACTATATGTTGTATATGTACACTATATACTATATATTGTATAATATACTATGTGCTAAATATTAATATTAAGGAAGAAACTGAAGTTGAACATGATACTTTTACCTACTCTTAAAATAGATGAGAATAGCACAAAATAACTTGATCATGATACAGAAGACCTAGTTTTTAATATGTCAATAAATATTTTTTGGATTACATTGAATTGGATTTTGGGCAAGCCACTTTCTTCTCAGGATTTGAGTTTTCCTGGTCTTTGAAAGGAGGGTTTTTGACTAGATGAACTCCAAAGTCCTATCTGGCTCTAAAAATTGATGATTCTGTGATTCCTTTAAGGAATATGTCTTCAATAGGCTACAGTTTATGACTCATCTTCATTGCTGTGCCCCATATTTTTTGTGGGGTGAGGGATGACAAAAATACTGATGTATTAGCCTCTGGGATCTAAACTTTTAGTCTCCAAAAAAGTTCTGTTTGAAAGTGTAAGAGCTTTCTCAAAAAGAGTAATAATTGATATGCAGCAGCATGAATGTATTTTTAAAGGGCTTTAAGGATGACTTGAAATGTGTGTGTGAATTTTGAGATTTTATTCTATGTGTTCACAAAGGGACATCAGTGGAGAGGGACTGCATATAGACAAAGGCGTAATTGTATTGGACAAGATCCATAAGCACTGGAGGTTTTTAATCATATGCCATTACATAAACTTCATCCATTGGCTTATATTTTTGTCTGTGTGATTTGCAAGTGCTGTGGGAAGTTGCATATAAGCTGTATTCCTGTAATCATTGCCTTTAAGAAACTTATCATTTAATGTGATATAGTAGAAATAACACTGGAATGGAAGGAAGTTCAGAATATTGGAATTTTAGTTCTGATTCTTAGCTAGTTTTGTGACTTTGAGCTGATCATTTCAACTCTTGGGTCTCAGTTTGTGGATATGGGTGAACTTGGAAAAGCAGAGGACTGATCTAAATTTAAGTCCCCTTTTAACTAGAAAGTTCTGATTCTAGATGAAAAAGCAGTTCATTCACTGTAGTGAGTGCTATAGGAGTTGAGAGGAAGGAGCATTCATTTCCAACTGGCTTGGTGAGGCCTCCAAAGGACAGATTAGGTTAGACTAGGCAGAGAGATAAGGGAGAGGAGGATGTCCTAGGCAGGAGGAACATTTTTAGAAAACAACAGAGTTGGGAATGTGTTAAATACAAAGACTCCTTTGTTTGCCTGGAGTGGAAGATTTATATAAAATAGCAGTGAAAGAGAAAAAGCAGAAGTGGTGGTAGATTGGGGCCAGATTGTGGAAGAAGGTGAATGCCAGACCAGAAAGTTGGAACTTCATCCTGTAGATATTTTCAAGGTGGGGGGAATTGAAGGTTTTTGAGCAATAGAGTCATTTGGGAAGATGACTGATGGCTTAAAGAATAAAATTGGAGGCAAGAAACAAGTTAGAGGACTGCTGCCTGCCATGGTGGAGCAACTGTAGTGGCCAGAATAAGAATTAAGAAATTTAAAGTTATTTGGCAAGCCAGAGAGTTTAAAAATCAGTAAATTTCCTCAGGTTGGCTTACATTTGTGGGTAGAAGGTTTGCCCAAATTTAGGTGATAGAAGAATTAAAGGGAGACTGAACCTACAAAAAAAAAATCCATGAGACGTGAAATAAAAAGCAAAGTATGACACCCCAGAAAGTGCTTTTGATAAAGTAGAGCAAATTGAAATAATTTGTAAAATTTTCTGATATCAGAAACAGTATGACCAGTTAGTAACTATCATAGAAATGATGAAAATACTGTCAGAAGGATTAGCTCAGTCTCTCTAAGAGGTGATATATTTTGGTGTTGTATAAAGAAGCCACAAGTAAACAATTTTAAAAAAGGGAATTTATTCCATATTCACGTTGTTCGGAAAATCTGGAACAGATAGGTCTTTTGTTTCCCTTGGAATTTTTGTTGTCTAGACCTGTGCTTTCAGTAATATAGAGAGTTCCCAGTGAGGAAACTCAATATTGATTAGCAGCTCTTCTACTGGTTATCATCTTAGCTGCTTGGGTTACTGAGAGGTTAAAAGCTTGACTACTACTGTTATGTGTCAGAGGTGAAACTTGAACACAGGTCTTTCTGATACTACCAGCCCAGCCCAGCTGCATACAGAGCAGTGCCCTTCTCTGTTAAGTTATTTCATTAGCTTTTCAAACTTTATTTGTATGAAGGTAACACTGCCTTGGTATGTCAGTTGCTAGGCACATGACTTACAAGAGTATTAGGAAAAAACTTAGGTATTGTGTGAAGAACTGGGCATTTTGAAGTTAAAGCTTAACAGAAAGAACATATGTAGAGCAATTAGCACCCATACGAGATCAATCAACATATGTTGTCTTATATTGTACCATATTTATGGCACAATAAAATGGACAGTGATGGATCTCTAGATCCAAACATATCCAAACAAAATTGTGCCTTTGGCTCATCATCCCAAGGCATCTTGAGAAAGAGCACAAAAGAGAAAGAGTTATAGATAGATGTTCTCACAACATATTATAAGTTTAAAACATATAGAAAAATTTTGGAACTTTTTTTTTTTTTGCAAAACCATAGTAAAACCAGCAGCATGTGGTGTACCCAGTGCATTTATTAAATTGTAATCAAGAATGATTTGTCTGTGAATAGTCTGTCAAATCACTAATACATAAGAAGGATTAAAAGGTGCTTCATGGACAACATGTAGAAGCTCAGCCAACACTGTGTCAACAGAGAAGCGTGAAATGAATGACTTTGTAGATTTGTTTATAGAAATGGATTTGAGAAATTGTAAAAGGATTACATAGTGGAAACTGTACAACATATGGCTGCATATTGGAAAATTTTAGCATCTGCTAGATCTCCAGAAATACTTGATCAAAGCTCCCTCTTCTTCCCTTCTCTCTTCCTCACATTCCTCAGGCATCATTGCTGCCCTCTCTTCGTTCATTCCACTTTCAGCTGAAGAAGCCACTCTTCCTATCAAGGCGAGCCTCTCTACATTTACTTTTGATTTCATCCCTTCAATCTTCTCCAGCAGCCCCCACTATAATACCCAGTCTTCTCTCATCTTCAGTTTCTATTTGTTGTTCCTGACTACCTACAAATAGGTTTAGAGATCTTTCCCATTCTTAAAAAACTCTCACGAGTGTATAGTGTTCCAAGGAGAGAGAGAGAGAGAGAGAGAGAGAGAGAGAGAGAGTGTGTGTGTGTGTGTGTGTGTGTGTGTGTGTGTAAAATTATCTCTCCCCCGTTCTCAGCTTAACTCATTGCAAAAACTATCTACATATAGGGCCTCCCCCACTTCTCACTTCTAAATCCCCACTCTCTGGTCTCTATTCCTTATCATGCAGCTGAAATTGCTCTCCAGAGTTACCAGTGATCCTTTTACCACTAAATCTAATGGCCTCTTCTCGATCTTGATCCTGCTGTACTTCTTGAAGCATTTGACCCTGTTGATCCACATTCTTGTTCTCAGTACTCTCTCCTCTGGGTTTCCTTGATGCTGCTCCTGACCACTCCTCAGTTAACTTTTCTTGCTCTTCATATCATGCTCACTAACTGCTGGTGTACCCTAAAGCTCTGTTGTGGGCTCTGTTTTCTTTTCTCTCTTTATTTCTCACTTGGTAGTATCATCACCTCCCAGAATTTGACTTATCTCTATTCAGATAATTCCCACATCTATATATCTTGCCCTAGTCTGTGTTAAAATACAGTTCCATATTACCAGCTCTCAAATCAGTATTTCAGCCATGTTTCATAGGTATCTTCATCTCTTCATGACTGAATAAATTACCTTTACCCCTAAATTTATACCATTTTCAAACTTCACTAAGATACCACCATCCTCTCAGTCACCTCAGTTCAAAATCGCATGTCATTCTTTATTCCTCACTTTCACCCTGCATATCCAATCTATTTTCTTATCTTTTTTTTTTAATACCTTCACAGCCTCTGCCATATATGTCCTCTTCTCTCCACTCATATAGCCACAAACCTGGTATAGGTTTTTACTGCATCTCACCAAAACTATTGCAGTAGTCTTCCAATTTTGTGTCTATGCCTTAAGTTTCTCTCCACTCTGATTTGTTCTCTACTTGGTTATCAAAGTTATTTTTCTAATGGGAACTGACCATGTCACTCACCTCATCACCCTGCCTGCCCATGTGCCCTACTCCCCCGCCTCATATACATATTCAAAATCCAGTGACTCCCAATGACCTGGATGAACAAATATAAACTGCTCTCTTTGTTAGTCCGAGCTCTTTCTTATCTTTCCAGTTATTTTCATCTTCATGTGAACTCCACAGTCTAGTTATAATGTTGTACTAATTCTGTCTCACAAATGATATTCCATCTCTTGTCTTTGTGCCTGGAATGTTCTCCCTCACTGTTGCTTCTTGGAATCCTTGTCTTTCTTCAAGGCTTGGCTCAAGTGCTGCCTTTTATAGACGTCCTCTCCTGTCTGTCCCCTTTTCCTGATTGCTGTTGTTTCTTCCTCTGTAAGGTTACCTTTAATCTATTTTGTATTTCTTTTTCTGTGTTTCTTTATGTTACAGTATAATAGTTGTCTCCCTTATTAAAATGTCACCTCTTTAATGAATAATTGTTAATTGATTGAAAATAGAAATGATCATAGTAGCATTAAGAATTCCAAAACTCAACTGGTAGAACTGGGCCATTTTTTCCCAGAACATAGTTGCCCTAACGTAACATTAATCCTTGTAAAGGACCTGAAAAAAGTATGACCATTTTTAATAAAATACCCATACCCAGCCTGTCATTAGCCTTAGATTTAGTTTCTGTATCACTTGCACATCTTTGTGTCTATTTACTCCCAGAAGATGGGGTAATTAAGATACCATACATACAATCTGTAGGAAAAGAGCCATGTCTCATGTTTATCGAACCTTTTGACATGTATCCAGCTTTATGCATAATTGCTGCACAACAAAATGTTGGCTAATTTTAAAAACTTTCTCCTCCCACCAAACTTAATTCTCCAACCCAGGGGGGGATATTGGCATCAATTACTCTAGCCTTGAAATCAGAAGTATAGTTACAACATTGGTCATTTAGGAGTTTCCTGATAAGACACTACAGTCTGTGAAATAGGGATATTTATCCTTTTCTTTGATTTTTATGCTACAATGTAATTCACTTGTGTAAACTGATACGAATATGGCATTATGCTGCAGTTGTAGAGGAAATAAAGACTAAAAACAAACATTCCTTGCTCACAGTGAGCTTCCATGGGGAGAGATGAAGATAGATCAGGTACACAGATAAATACAAAAGTGATCAGGAGAGGCAGAAAGTGCTGATGCCTTGCAAGATATGGGAAGACCGGGGTAGGAGATGGCACCTGAGCTGAGATTAGAAAGAAAGCTGGTCTTTTACCAGGTGGAGGTGAGAAAAGGGGAGGACATGTCTTTTGGAGACCCCTTCTTAAAGGCATGAAAGTGGGAGATAGAGTATTGTATGCAGGGAATAGCTACCAGATCACTGCGACTGAAACAAAGTATATGTCAAAAGGAGTAACATAAAACAAGATTGGAAAGGTAGATGGGATACCTACATATCATGGAGGACTTAAAATACCAGACCAAAGAGTTTGTATTTTATCTCAAAGTGAGGATTTTTTTATGTTTATGTGTGTCATGAACCCCTTCTGTTGAAGTCTGTGGACCTTTTCTAGAATGACTTTAAATGCATAAAACAGGATTACAAAAAATCAATTATGTTGAGAAACCATAATCAAAATACTTAAAAAGCCAAGTTCATGAACCCTGTGATAAGACCCTGTCCAAGAAGCAATAGGAAATACTGGAAAGTTTTTTTAGTAGGTGGTTATTAGCAGTTTAAGGTGCCTGTAGAGTGTCCAAGTGGAGATTTCTAGTAGATAATTAGTAATATGGGACTAGAGTTAGGACAGAAATTAGGACTGGCTTTGTAGAACTGGGGGTCATCTTCATAGAAGTAGTTGAACCCAAGGGAGTTGATGAGTTCACCAAAGGGAGAGTAGAGAAACAGGAAGAGAGTTAGGGATAGTCTTAGAGGACACCTATACTGGATGAAGATGATCCAGCAAAGGTAACAGTGGGGGCAGCTAAGTCAGAGGAGCATTGGGAAAAAGCAGTGTCAACAGAAGCTCAGGAAGAATATTATAGGAGGAGGGATGTGTTAAAGCCAGAGAAAGGATAAAGAATAAGAAAGCCATTGGATTTAGCTGTGAAGAAAGCATCAGAAACTCTGGAGAGAGAATTTCAGTTGAATGATGAGGTTAAAAGTCAGATTGCAAGACATTAAGGAGTGTGAGGTGAAGAAATAGGAAAGAAGTGTAGACATCCATTTCAAAGGATTATGGTGAGGCAAGCATTTTGTTGTAAGTATTACAAAACATACATTATAAATGTGAGGAGTTAAATTAAATTTGACTTCCCGTTCTCATTGTTACTGATAGCAGGGCCTGATTCTTAAGCAGTAGATTATTTTCTCTGAATTGTTTATTTTAAGGTAACATGCCCACCCATAATGTTCCAGAAAGAAAATTGTAAGGAGACTGCAAATGACATTTCAGGATGTGAGGCCCTCTTATTACCTATCACAGTGTTTTATACCAAGTCAGTACTTGGTACATATTTTTTTGATTTCACACTAGTTAGTAATAGGATAGGTTCAGTCTCAGTTGTGCACCATTTGCTCTTCTAGAGTTGACTTATTTCTGTTATTGTGTTTGATAATTTCTTTAATGAACCTCTGTAGGCAGAAATTCCTAATAGGTCACCTATTCGATCCCCTTTTACTTTTGTTCTCTTTTTAATCGACTAATCTGGCATACTCCTAGTATTTTTGCATAGAAATGACCAGCAGAATATACTCTAGCAAGTCCTTTGAAGCTGGAAAGGTTTTGAGTACAGGTCCAGTAATAGATCTGTTGTTTACTTTAATGTGGAGAGACTCATGACTGGAAGTTTGCCCATCAGTGGTTGACATAGGGTGGGAGGGGAGCATAGCAATTCATGAAAAGGGCCTCTAATTGTTATAGTCCTCTGGTTCTGTAGTGACTTTAAAAAGGAGCAGCAAATAATAGAAATATGCATATATCCAGAGGATATGTATGATGAGAAACAGAGAAAATGAGATTCATTGGTTAGACCACTCAGGTGTTACGGAGCTTCTTAGTGCTACCTAAAAGAAATAGAAGAAACCTGCCGCACAGTGGATAGATCAGTATTGGAAGATTAATGGACAAGAACTATAGGCTGAAAAGGCATTTTAGAATAATAGAAAAACTGGACAGCTTTTATGTGATGAATTTGTGGCATACTCTTTTTTTAAAAAGCAAGCTCTACCTAATAGAAATTAAATTTTGTATATAAGCCCTTCCCTTCTGTTCTGTGGTATATATGGAAGTGATTTGTGTTTCTTAAGTTCTCAGTTTTTATAAAGTTGAAATAAAGTGAAGCAAAAAAAAAAAAAAATACCTTACGGTGTAAGGTTGTTAGTAAGGCTTGCTTTTCCCTCTTTGCTTTTGTGTCCTATCACCTTGCACAGAGCCTATCCCATAGAAGGCGCTTCGTGATGGATTAAATTGAAAACAAAAGGCATATGAGGTTGACGGTGAGAGGATCTGTACCAATGATAACAGAATCCTTATTCAGATGTTTATCTGGATCTGTGATCTCATTAATGTGGGTATTCCCTGTCTTATTGGAGATCTCATTCTATACGCTTGCCTATCCTGTATAAGTCTTGTTTGTTATTAGCATAAGTTCACAGGTTCTGAGGATCTTTCTTGCTTTTCTCTTTGAAATTATAAGGCAATGACTTTCAAACTTTTGGGGCCTCAATCTCAACACTCATAAAAACTAAGACACCTTTATACTCTTTAAGTTTATTGAGAGACACCCTCAACAGCTTTTGTTTATGTGGATTATATTTATTGATATTTACCATATTAGAAATTAAAACAAAACTTTAAAGTTATTCATTTAAAATTTTATAAAAATCGATTACATGCTAACATAAATAACATTTTAAAAGAAAAAAAGGACAGATAGATGGAATGTCAGGTTTTAAGTCAGGAAGGCATCTTTCCTGAGTTCAAATTTGACTTCAGACACTTAATAGCTATGTGATTCTGGGCAAGTCACTTAGCCCTGTTTGCCTCAGTTCCTCATCTGTAAAATGAGCTGAGGTAGGAAATAGCAAACCATTCCAGTATCTTTGCCCAGCAAACCCCAAATGGAGTCACAGAGAGTCATACAAAACTGAAATGAGCAATAAGAAAGAAAAAAATTAATTTTTCAAAACACAAAGTTTAGTGAGAAAGAGAAAGAGTATTTTACTTATTTTTGCTAATCTCTTTAATGTCTGGCTTAATGGACAACAGCTGGAAGTGACTTGCTTACAGTCCTGCAGCTAGTAAGTAAAAGAGGGAGAATTTGAATTCAGCCCTCACACTCCAACATGCCATTTTAATTACTGATAGCTTGTTTAAATACACAGACAATATACACTGCTGACTCAAGAATGAACCTTGTTCTTGAAAATCTGAAAACCTTACCCTCTCGTTTATGTATTTTGGAGAGAGAGCTCATTGTGAAGCTTTTTTCTTATCCTTGTCTTATAATTCTTACATATTCAGTTTATTTCATAAATAACCATAATACCCAAGTAACTTTATGAATTCTGATATGTGAGGCTTAGAGAAAACTTCTTGGAGGAGATGACATTTGAGTTGGGCTTGAGGATTCAGCAAATGAAGAACAGGAAGGGGAGCAATGCCATGTATAAGAAGCAAGGTGGACAAAAGCAAAGAGACAGAAAAATGCAGTGAGTGTTCAGGAGGCCAACACAGTGTATATGTAACAGCATGAGCAGATTTTTTTCAGACTATTAGTTAACACAATAGAATTATTCCAGAGGACAGAGCTTTTGATTCTTTAGCATTTTGGATATGTTTGTGATTCCATTTGGTGGTGCTATGAAAGCCAAATTTCTAAATTGTAGTTCTCATGCCATACCATCACTACTCAAAAGTCTTTCGTGATTTCCTGTTAACTGTAGAATAAAGTCAGTATCTTACTTTAAAATTCAAGGCTTTCTCTACATTCTGGTTTCAGCTTTATCGTATTCATCTCTCCACATATTCTTCACTGTTCAAACTGAAGGGTCTCATTGTGACTTGAGTATGACCTACTTTCCTTCTCCCAGCCTTTAGTTTGCACCACTCCCTACATGTGGAATATCCTGCCCTATCCCACCTCTCAAAATTTCTACTTGAGACCCAAGCGTCAGTACCATCTTCAATAAGTCATCCCTTTTTCTCTTAGCTACAAGTAATCTTTCCCTCTTCCTCAGTTTCCTTTGTCCATGTGACTCAGGCTACATCACAGCTGTGAGCTGGGTCAGAGCTCAAAGCAGGTCACATAGTGCTATTAATGGATGGGGAAGATGTCCCTATTCCATTAACATTACATCTGGCCCCAAGAACTTTCATGTCTTTCATAGGCTGATGGGACTTTAGAAGTAACTTCTATCAACATAACTTCCATAACAGTATAAAAGGAATAACACAAAATAAACACATAAAACAGTATCTTAGGGTAGGGGCTTGAGCACAAACACTGCATCAGAGAGGCAGCCAGTTCAGGGACACAGAATCAGAATATAGAAGTTTCTTGTGTGGGGGACAGCAAGAAGGCCTGTATGGTTGGACTCTACTTTTTGTGAATGGAAGTGATAGCACTGGAAAGGTAAGATGGGTCTAGGTTGTGAAGGAGTTTATATACTAAATAGAAGATTTTATTGATTTTAAAACATTAAGGGAGCCATTGGAGCTTGGGTAAGCGAGTGAATTGTTCAGCATCTATGTGGAGGATGGGGAGGAAGAAACATGAAGCAGGGAGATCAGTTAGAAGGCTGTATAGCAATAGTCTAGGGCCTAGCCTAGGCAAAAGATGAAAAGGTCTGAATTAGATGGGACTATGTGAGATAAGAGAAAGGGATAGACTGGAGGGATGTTGTGGAGATGGAAGTGACAGGATTTGACAACTGGTAGGATATTTGGAGTGGGGAAGAGTGAGGATTTGAGGTTGACAGCAAGGTTACAGACCTGGGTACCTGGAAGATAATAGACAGAAACAGAGAAGTTTGAAAGAAGGGTGGTGAGTTTGAGGGAAAGATAGCGAATTCTGCTTTGAGAATGTGTTGAATTTATGATGCCTGTGGTATTATCTATGACAACCCAATTATGACCCTGAGTCATTTGAATAAACATTTGGTACCCCCTATTTTCTAAGGCAGAGAAGTGTAAGATCTCACAATTTTCTTGAAGTGCTGGTGTCTAAAAGAACAAAATTTTATTTCCTAAAAAAATTATCTTGGTAAGTAGTTCATTCCCTTTGGGTACCCATAAATGAGTTGTAAGTACCTAAGGTCATAGGACTTAGAACTGGAAGGTACTTAGAGATCTTCTCATCCAAGCTCCTTATTTTGCAAATGAGGAAAAAAGTCCACAGGAGGTGAAATAACTTATGCAAGGATGATTCCAGTTTAAGAAGCACTGGGATTTGAATGTCATTTCTCTAACTTCAAAATCCAATGCTTTTTCCATCACACTACACTGCTTTCATGCTCAACAAAGCTTCACAAATTCCCTTTCAGGAAGATTAATTAAGGGAAGGGGAGAGATTTTGCCTGTACCTGTGTACATATATGTAGGCAAATGCTTACACTTAGATCGTGGGCAACTTTGCTTCCACGAGGTCAAGCCTAGAGTAATAACAAAAAGCTTCCTATAGAGTTCAGATATCAGTATTGACTTTTGGACTCAGAAAATGCCACAGCCAAAAGATTTTAGAGATCCAAACCTTAAATTAACAAGTGGGCAAACTGATCTCCCCAAAATTACCCCCCAAGTTGCTCATAATTCTCTTGTACCCAGCAGAATTAAAACAGATTACCCACTTTGTCATCTAATTAGTCTCTAAGCTATACTGAAGCTTCATGAAGCCCTTACATTCCTCTCCCCCAACCCCCCTTTAGTTCAGACTCTTGCCACCTTGGGGCCTCAATTATTACAACAGCCTAACTTGTCAGTTCGGATTACACTCATAAGCTCCTTCTTTCCCAGCTTGCATGGTGTGTGGTAAGGGAGTCAGACTACTCTTTGCTTTTTATTGACATTTCCAAACTCTTCCTCTACCACCATTACCCAGTAACCTTTCCTCCTTTGAGATTCCTTCAGTCTCTATCCCTGAGATTGTGGATGATAATGGTTCTCGTAGCTGTTATCTACCAACCTAGAATATTCTTCTTTCTTCATTAATGAGTTTAGTACCTGACTCACATTTTTTTCTCTCCACTTAAACTCCTAGCCTCATCTGAGTGTACTTCAGCCTATGTAATGGTACTTTGACAAACACCCTAACTTCCTATCTTCTCAATTTTAGTCCTTTCCCATGACCTACTTTTCCACTTTACCTCATCTACACACATCATATTCTTGATCTTGTCATCACCTACAAATGTTGTTTTCATGAACTCTGAAATTCCTTTAACTCATCATAATTTTATCTTTTCCTCTAAGACCCCTTTGTCCTCACTGTGACCCTCACTCCCTCTATCCTCTTAGTTCCTCCCAGGCTTTCACTTTGCAGTGACTCTACTCTTCTTCCTTCCCTACCTTGACTGTTTTGTGAAACAGTTCAACATTACATTATTCTCTATACTCTAGTCATTTGTCCCCTTATTACCAATCATGCCTTGCCAAGCCCCTACCTTGGATTATTCTCACATCTTCATTCCTGTAAACATGCTTACTGGGTCCACTTCAGATTTGTTATATAATCACAACTTGGCTATTACTACAAGGCAGTCTTTTCATACCTTCTTAATTGATTCATTAATCATTGGTTTCTCCCTGTCTGCTGTCTACTTCCTGCTGCCTACAAACATGAGTATATCTCCCCCATCCTTAAAAAATTTTCACTTGACCTGACCATCTCTACTAGCTATTGTCCTATATCGTTCACTGCCAAAGCCCTTGAGAAAGCCATATACTAAGTGTCTCCTTCCTTTCCTGTCACTCTCTTAAACTCTGACTTCCAACCTCAATGTTTGACTGAAAGTGCTCTCTCCAAAGTTACCAGTGATCTCTTAATTGCCAAATCTAATGATCTTTGCTTAATCTTCATCCTTCTTGACGACTTCTACATCTTTGGATATCTCTTGATCACACTCTTCTCCCTGAGATTCGCTTCTTTTTGGGAAGGAGGGATTATTTGTATTTTATTGTATTTTTATTTGTTTTATTAAACATTTTTCAATTACACTTTAATCTGGTTCAGACTACTAGACAATCCCTCCTAATAGTGTACTTGACACCTCTGGTGTATAGTAGAGAGTTGACAAAGTACTTCACAGGCATTTTCATTGGAGTCTTGCAACAGCCCTAGGTGGTAGGCACTGCTATTGCTGCTGAACAGTGGAGAAATTTACAAAACTCTGGGTCTACCATAAATTTGTTACATAACGAACTAGATCCTCACTCCTTCCAGGCTATCATTCTATAACTCCATAATTAACAGTATTCTCATTTCTTGATATTTTCATGACAGTGCTCTCCCCTGCTTTTCCTCAAATCTGTGTGACTGCTTCTTTGTTCCCCTGAGTTCTGTTTTTGATCTTCTTCTCCCTCTGTACTATCTCATTTAGTGATCCCCTCAGTTCTTATGATACCAATTTTCATTTCTATGAAAATGATTCTCAGATTCTTATATCTAGCACTAATGTCTCTGTTAACCTTCAGTCTAACATCTTGAATTTGCTTCTTGGACATTTTAAACTGGATGTCTTATGGATATCTTAAAATTAGCATGTCCAAAATGAAATTCTCCATCTTTTCCCCAAGAACCCTTTTTCCCATCTTCTCCATGCAGGGTACCACCATCCTCCCAGGTAGCACCATCCTCCCACTCACCTAGGCTCACAATCTCTTTGTCAAACTAAGCTTTTTACTTGAACTTATGCCACATAGCCAATCTGTTGCCAAGACCTATTATTTCTAGTTTTGAAGCGTGTCTTGTATGTGTTTTCTTTCTCTCCTTTGACACTGCCACTGCTCTAGTACAATCTCTCATTACCTTGTAGTTGGACTACTGAATTAGTCTGCTGGTGGATCTCCCTGCCTCGTCTCCCCCATTCCACTCCACCTTTCATTCAGTTATTACAATAAGCTTCCTAAATCTCATGTCCAACCATGTCATCCACTTCTTCCCCCCATTCAGTTAACTCCAGGAACTTCCTAGTACCCTCAGGATCAAATATAAAATCCTCTCTCTGACTTTTAAAGCCCTCTACAATCTGGACCCATACTTTTCCAATCTTCTCATGCCTGCCTTCCCATGATGTACCCTGTGGTCAGCAACTAATAACATTTTTATTATTCACCCATTATTCCATGCCATTTTCTGATTCTGTCCTTTTTCACTGCTGTCTCCTATGCCAGGAATGCCTTCTCTGTTCATCTCTACCTCCTGGTTTCCTTAGCTTCCTTTAAGAGTCACCTAAATTCAACCTTCAGGAGGCCTTCCCCAAATCCCATTTTTCCTTCCTTTCCTACCACTGCTAAAGATGATCCATGAGGTCATCTTTACTCTGTATTTATCTTGTATGTGCATAATTGTTTGTATGTTGTCTCTCCTATTAGAATGTGAGGGTCCCTTTCAGGACTTTAGGCAGGCAGCTAAAATGAGTTATTTGTTTTACATTTTAATTTGGTGTGTTAGACAAGTCTGTTTTAGAGCCCATCCAAAATTCCTCTGACAGCCCTTTCCTCAGGCCCCAGATGTTGGTTATGTCTCTCTGAACCCTTAGATATATTTTTGTCTATTGCATCCATAATCTGCCCTGTAAACTCCCATTAGGGCAATAAGTCCAGGAAAAACATTATTCCAGGAACAGTTATTTCCTGGACTTAATTGTGTAGTCTGGGGTAAGCGCTCATGAAGCCCAGTTTCATTCCTTTGTTTCTTTTGTAGAAAATTCCTAACAAGACCTGTGGTTTCATTGGTGTTGGGAGCTCCTTCACCAGAGACAGATTTCCATCTTCTAACTGGCGCAGGAAATTGTCCAGCTCTCTGTGACCCCAGTTTGGGTTTTCTTTTTTGAGTTTCTTGACAAAGATAACTGGAGTGGTTTACCATTTTCTTCTCCAGCTCATTTTGCAGATGAGTAAACCGGGGCGAATTGGGTTAAGTGACTTGCCCAGCATCACATAGCTATTAAGTATCTAAGGCCAGATTTGAACTCCTGACTTAAAAGCCCAGCACTCTATCCAGTGTGCCATCTAGCTGTCCTTCTAACTTTACTGAGCAGGCAAGAAATAGTCACAGAATGGTTTTGAGCAGAGAAATGACAGTGACCAGTCTTGTTTATAAGGAAGATTAAGTATGGAAGCCTATTAAAGATGAATCTGGAGGTAGGCAGAGAATCAAAGTAGGAAGGCTTGTGTCACTGTCACAGTAGTCCAGGGAAGTGGTGATGAGGGCTCTAGAAATGGGAATAAAGAGATTTGTACAGGTAGATGCCAAGTTTCTGTCTTGATTTATACTGATGATGTTTGCTAAATTCTTTCTCCATTTAAAACTTTTCTTCCTTCTTCCCCAGCTTTTCCGACGTGTGGCAGCAGCCTTGCCTGGGATGGAGAGTACACAGGACAAAAGCAGAGAAGACAGTATCCTTCATGTTTCTATCTCTGTGACTTCAAAGAGTTTTATTTTTAACACCAACATTGTTAGGACAGGTGTGGGGGAGGATGGTCCTGCCTTTAATATGAGCCCCTGAGTTGTGCTTAATCAAGGCACATTTCCCCAGCAGACTTGCTGGTGCCCCTGAATCAGTGGGCAGGAAGCTGAGTTCCCAGGTCTCCTCCTGTGCCTACCTGATGTATCCTAGTGACGTGAGGCTCTCTCCAGCAGAGCTACCATAGTCGTTTTTTACTCCTTCCCTTACAGCTTCCTGCTGGCATGCAGTAGTGGAACAAGCCTCCTTTATAATTCTCTGCTATCAGAGACCAGAATCTGCTATCAGATTTTAATGAAAATTATTTCATATCGGTATAAGCTTGGTTAGTTAAAGGAATGATGGGTGTGGGTGTCCCTGTGCTAAAGCTATTACCAGCCAGCTCATGCTTTTAGACATTATTTAAAAGGACGATTAGTTTTACAGAGATGCCTGCTGGGTAGACAGCTATGTTGGGTATTGCTGGAGATGTGGGGGATTTTGTACCCCACTAAGGTAATGTATTTACCTCTCAAGAGAAGGGGCTCTCTCAGGACACTACCTGGCAGTTACACTCCTGCTCCTTGCTATCCCTAGTGTTTTAAAGCTCCACTTTATACTCTTATTAGGCATTTGTATTTGCCTGTGTACATGTCTAATAAATACCCCCAACAAAGTAGTTAGCTCTTTGAGGGCAGGGAACAGTGTCTTATGGTTGTAAAAATATTCTAGGGTATAGTGAAAAAAAGGCTGGACTAGGAGATGAGAGGGCAGGGATTTCTATCCCAGCTTGCAGCCTGCTTGTTGTCTGGCCTTGAGCCTGCTCATTCAGTGACAGTGAAAACATTTCCACCACCTTATCCCACAAGTCTATGAGGATGTACCTTATAAACCATTCAGTGCTATAGAAGTGAAAGCTCTGAGTGTATCTACCTACCATCACTGCCGCCTGGGCTTCTTTCTTGGATGTGCAGTCTGCACTTAAAGATGTTTGAACAGGTGTTGAGGCAAGGGGTGTGACCAAGTGCTATTAGATTGCAGGAAAGGGTTTTGTTTTTGTTCTTCTATTCTGTTGCAGCTGCCACATATGCAGGTGTGAGGGTCTCCATTTAGGTGGTGGCTTCATCACTGCAGGAGTCTGAGGGCCCTGAGCAGAAAGCTACCTTCCCATTCATTCTTCCTTAACTTATTTTTCCTTCAGTGATTGACATAAAACTGGAAAAGCCTCAGGAGCCACCAGTTAACGAAGGAGGCTGTTCCTGCTAATACCATGTGGCTCCTTGAATCCTTCCCCAGAACCTCACTGCTTTTGCCCCCTTACTCTTCATTGACTGCAGTGTGAATATTGGCTTGAACCTTCCCCCTTCAGTAATAACGTATTGCGATTCATCATTGCTGGCTGTCTCGTGGAGATGATCTATTAGCTTCACAAGCACACACACACACACAAACACATACACACACACACACTCACACTCACACAATATGTCAGTGTCTTCATTATTTATATAAAAAAGCCAAAATATTCCAGCATATTCCAGTGATAACTTTAAAAACTAGGTACATTTTCTTAACATTTGTTCCTTTTTTTAAATATGTTATGATAGTGCACTTTGAAATTATGGAAATCTCAAAGGTCTGAGTTTGACTTGGTTAAGGAGCAATATGTTCAGAATAGCAATCACCTCTCTACCTGATCTTTCCCTCTTTCTCCCACTGTCCCCCCAAACCAACTTGCCTCTGATACCTTTACCCCTGCCTCACAGAGCAAATTAGAAGTAGCCCATTAGCAGTTAAGGCAGGCAGATTTAGAGTATCTAAGTCAGCCTTCAGCATTAGGGATAACCCAAAGCCCCTGTCCTTGGGCAAAGATTGATACCATGAACCTTCTTCTAGCTCACTCATGGAATTCCCTTGAGACAAAGCCAACTGGCATTATGGAAAGGACAGTGTTCTGATGGGGGATAAGCTTAGGGACTGATTCTTTTTAGTGAGTCAGCTTGAACACACTGAGGGGAATCAGTTGATAGTCACAGTCTGGTCTCTCTGACCAAGAGAAATGACTCCCTTCATATGTGCTTACCCGAACACTGCAAACAGCAAATAAACAGGTATTTCCATCCATGTTGTGTTTTAAAAAATAATTGTACCCACTCTTTGTGGTAAAATTGGAAAGACCTTTTGGATACTCGTCATCAAGGTTTTAAGACTGTGAAGTGGGAACTATTACATTATTGAAACACTTTTTAAAAGAAACAGATCTTTTCCCCCTTTTTCTCTGTCTTTAATGCAGTACAGACAAGGCACTGTGTAAGTATAACTCCCCAAAGAAAGAGTGGAAGAATTTCAGGTTTGGCCCTGGTGTCACTCGCAGAAAATGTTGTGGACAGAAAAACAAAACCCTCATAAGAATAGCACATGCTTTGCTCAGGACATTTGAGGTCAAGTTGGAGAGGGTAGCATTTTACTTGAAAGCCCTCAAAGCCTTTGTGGACAAGGAGAGAGAAGAAATTAAATGCAGGCTTATGCCATTAATTTCTGGCCTTTTTATGTTGGGTCTTCCAGGTCGGTTTGGTTTTTTTTCCATTAGATCTACGTAGTTTGGTTAATTAACCAGGAATTTAGTTTTATATTTAAGCTACAATAATTATACAATTAACAATTTTCCTTCAGTGATATTTATTTCCTTGCCTTTTTTCCTTTTTTTTTTTTTTAAATTACTTCCTATCTTTTTGGCTGTTGTGTCAAGGAATCTGTCTCAAGCTTGGTCAGTGTGGCGATATGTAGCGCCTCCCTACCCTCCAACCACCATTTTCCCCTCCCCTTTCCTGGAAAAAACACTGCAAACAATACACTAGGAGTGCACCCTTTTATCCTTTACTAGTTATTGTGAGATTGCTGTGTAAGTCAATAAACACATTTGTAAATACATTGTTTGCAGAAAGAATTGCGGAGTTATAGTGCAGAATGGCCATTCCGGAATCTGTTGTAAACATTACTTAACATAATATAATAAAGGTGAAATTTCAATGAAACATCATTCCCCTCTGTCCTTTGCCCTTCAAGAACTAATAAACTGGGAAAATCCCCACTCACTTCCTTTTCTCCCCATACCCTCTTTGTCACTAGGAAGTATGCCCCAAAGTATTTGGATTATGGAACTAAACGGAAGAATCCATCAACTGGGGTTTTAGGACTAGCATTAATCTTCATACCAATAACTTACGTTTAAAAAAAAAAGCAAATTGGGATGGAAAGTGCTTTTATAATGCAATATTGTTGTTAAAGGCAAGTTTTTTTGACATGGCATGTCCTGAAATAAATATCAGTTAAATATGACATGAATCAATCTTTTTTTAAGGTTCTAGTGGGTAGGGATGGGACTCAAACTTTCATGGAAACATTGGATCCTTTATGTATTTTTTTAAGGAAGGTAACTAGTTTGTAACTTTTTATATACAACTAAGCCTTCTTGGGGAAAGGGATAGCTTAGGGATTTTAAGCTGAAGTAGAGATGTATATTCGTGTTGCAGATTATTTTTTAAATAACCACATTATTTGCTGGTAATAAAATGAGTGTAACATAAAAAAACAAACTATCCAAATATTCCCTCTACCTTTCTTCTCTTGACTCCTGTCCCTACCTTGTAAACTGTCCTAAATTTGGAATCCTATACTCAGTGGCGTCTTTATTAACTTGATTTTAACAATAATTATTAGGAGAGATCTTGATTCTTTGGAGGTAGCATCATACTAACAGTTCACTTAAGGCAGATGTAACTTTCTCTATGCCATCTATGAAGTGGAGAGAATCATTCTAGTACTGTCTACATTAACATGTTATGAGATTAAGTTGGTTATAATATGATGATTTTTGCATGGAAGTTCTCATTGTGGTCTGTAGGTAATAGCTTCTCAAAGACTCCCAATGAAGCACAAGCTTTGGCAGGTCCTACCACCCTGGAAAGACTGTAGAGACAGGTTCAGTGATGTATCTGTCTGCCTTGTCAGGACCAGTCTTGCTAAGTGCAGAAAGGCTTTTAAACAGGTTGGTGATAAGGTTAATTGTTTGGACCACAACTCTTAAAACAGTCTCCTGAGTTGAGAGGAACTTGCCATCTCATGAGTGGATGGGGTATCCATCCAAATGTAGCATCTTTCCCATCAGCTTGAGTGTTCTAGGTGAAACACAATTAGCTCACAACTTTAAAAAATATAGGTGTTTTTCCTTTTTCTTTTTAAAGTGGACTAGGCCTCTGGAATTTTCTGTTCCGGGGGTGGGGAACCTGTGACCTTGAGACCATATGTAGCTCTCTTGAAGTCCTCATGTTTACCCCTTGACTGAATCCAAACTTTAAAGAACAATTAAGTCCTTCAATAAAAGAAATTACTCAGCAAATACTGGATGTAGTCAAAAAACTGCACCCAAGGACCTAAAAGGTCAGTGTGGCCTTGAGGCCACAAGTTCCCCAACTCTGGTCTGGCCTAATACCTTCATTTTATAAATCAGGTAACTGAAATCCAGAGCGAAACATTCTGAAGACCACAAGTTCTTCGTGGCAGATACTGGACTAAACCTAGAGTCTTCTGATTTTTAGAGAATCTTGTTTTTCACTACTCTAGGTTTCTTACCCAGCTAGCAGATACTCTTTATTTTTTATTCATCACCATCAGAAAATATTGAACAGAAAGAACAGAGTATGTGGCATGTTCCTGGTGAGGGGCTAGTTTTTTTTCTCCAAGCAGTTTTGATGTCCAAGGTTGAAACTGTCTAAGGCAGAATGTTTCCTAATTGTTATTTGGTCTCCTGTGAGGACCAAACCAGCCTTAGAGGGGGAAGCATAGCCTCAGGACATCCAGCTGGTCAGGTTAGACTAAGTTGTTTTAAGTCATCAACTCAAAAAATTGAGTTGTCTGCCAAATAAACTAGAAAGTCTAAGTAATACTTCACATTTTGGCCCTTGGGAGCAGTTTGATTTATAAATCATGGGAATATTACTCCTTTTCGAACTAATAGAAGGTAGTGATACTCACTAGGAAACAACCCTTCCTGTTTTTATTTTTGCAGCTCCATGGAGCACCTGGCCTGGAATCAGGAAGATTTGAGTTCAAATCCAGTTACAGACATATATTAACTGTGTGACCCTTGTCGAGTCAGGCTCTTAAACCTGTTACAAGTTTGTGGCATATTAGCTCATCTGGAACTTTGCCACTGCTCAATAGTCCTATATTATCAACTAATTTTTTTATTTCCTACAGACCTATTTATAATATTTTTTTTCTCTCCTGAACATCCATCTATTTTTTTCTCTCTCTGTCTCTGTCTCTCTCACATGTAAAATTTTTTGAACAATCTCAGATCAACAATAACCTAATTGCCAAATCCAATGCCTTTTTTTCTTTTCCTCTCTTTGACTTGATATCCTTTTGACTACTCCTCTTTTATACTTATTTCCTCCTTTCCTTCAGAGATAGCTTTCTCTGCAATTTCAGTTTCTTTGTCTACTTTCCTGTCTCCTGATCCTGTTCCTAATGTGCTACTGTTTTTTAGTTTAGTTTTGTTTTTTGGCTTTCCCTTTTCTTCCTCTGCAATCTCATTCATTCTTGGCTTCAATTACTAGCTCTGTCCATGTGATTCCCAAATCTTATCTCTAATCTTGGCCTACTTTGTGACATCCAGACTTCTCCCATCTCCAACTACTTCCAGAACACTAATACCTTTTATATCCTATTGGTACCTCAAAATCAAATTTGTCTGAAGTTGAATTTAACTTTCCCCCTAATGTTGTTGCTCCTTGTTTTACTATCCTTTTCACTTATCCCTAAAACAGCTAACCCCCAGTTCAGGGTGTTGGTCCACACTTCTAAAACTATAGTTCACAAATCCCAGCTCTTGTTTATCATTCACTAGTGATCTAGAGAATTCAGTACAAAGCAAAAACATCTACTGAAATGGTATAGTAAAAAAAAGTAGCAATAAAAATATTCCCGCATAAACCTGGGGCTTAGTGTCTCACAAATAAAACCAACATAACTGACAAAAGAAATACAGAGAAGTTACAAGTGAAGAAACATACACAGAGAACAAAGAGACAGTTTATTCCTGTGACACTAGATGAAGATGTCTTTGTGGCTCTCTGTTGACATTTTACCATGGTCTCTACCAAAAGCTACTTCATTGGTTGCTGCTGGATGTTGCTTCAATGGGCATTGCTGCAATAATCCAGAAATCTCCGTTCTTTCCCAAGGGGTTAGAAATCATGCTCCCTATGTAATTCAGAGCTCTCATGCCTCTGCACTGAAACCTTAGGGTTCAGGAATTAATGTTCCTGAATTCCTCTCTTGGGCTTCATGTAAGCCATGTGTTTCTGCTTCAAGACACCATTGTTAGTAGGGATTCAGGGATGAGAGAACAGGGAAATTACCTCACTTGCTTCACTCTCAAATAGAGGGAAGAGAAAAAGTATAGCATATGGAGTGAATTCTTGCTTTTTAAAGGTCACAAAGGGCCTGGCTAATAATACTTCACCCAGACAGCTGCCATTTTGTTGTCAGTCCATTGCCTCCATCCAATGAGCCAATTACCTGTAATTCCATAAGGTTGATTGATTATGCAGGGCCTTGTACTGGGGAGCCAAGGATACAGAGGCAGAAGGTCCAAATGCAGACCCTGTTCTCAAAGAGGTTATAGTTTGGGAGATGTTGGTTAACCATGTTCAGAGAGGACCAAATGACATCACTATGTTGGGATCAAGATGTAGTGTGTCCAACTGGCCGATTGGGTAAGACACATCAGGTACAAATAGTCTATGTGAACATTTGGAGTGATATCTCCGAATTTGACAATTTTTAGGGCACCTTTTCTAACACTTCCGTCATACCAGGAGGTTAGCGGAGTGGTCCTTTAAAAAAGCTGTTCAGTACAGCCCATTGCAAGGTGTACCAGCACAGAGTAGGCCATGGCAAACCAGGAGCAGGCCTTGGGAGTTGCTGAATCAGCCCTGACACCAGTTGCTTCCAGAAGTCTCAATCCACAAAAGGTAAGGAGATAGAACAATTGATCAGAAATAGTACAGGGGTCTCTTTGCTGCCATTGGAGCAGGACTCCGTTGCTTTGCCCATACTCAGCACTGTGTGCTACTTCCAGGGCGAAGAGGAACACTAACACCAGAGCTTGAATTTACAATGGGGTGGAGCAGAAAACCTTTTCCAGGGCATAAATGAGTGCTTGTGGTCACTCACAGACCAGAGCAAGGTTAAGGAGAGGAGTAAATACCTTTCCTTAGATCATACCACCTTGGAAGAACTGAAAGCTTACAGATTGCTAGAAGTATTTCTGAAAACAGTGGCACAAAACCCTTGAAGCTTGGGACAGGGTACCCTTCATCCTGCAAGCAGAATCCTACTTTAACAAAAGATTTACAAGTCAAGAAGTAGACTGGAAAAATAAGCAAATGACGGCAAAAAAATCTGACCAAAGAAAGTTACTATGTTACAAGGTGACAAGGAAGATCAGAAAACACTCAAAAGATATCAAAGCCTTCAAGAACAATATGAAATGGTCTCAGGCCGTGAAGGGCCTCAAACAGGATTTTGAAAATGAAATAAATGAAGTAGAGGAAAAGTAAGAAATGAGAGTGATACAAAAAAATAATGAAAAGGCAAAAGCTTGGTAAAGGAGACACACACACACAAAAAAATACTGAAGAAAATAACATCTTAAGTAACAGACTAGGCCAAATGACAAAAAAGAGGTACAAAAAGCCAGTGAGGAGAACAACGCACTGAAAAGCAGAACTGACGAAATAGAAAAAGAGCCACAAAAACTGAATGAAGAAAAGAACTCCTTAAAAAGCAGAATTGGACAAATGGAAAAGGAGGTACACCAAAGCTCAGCAAAGAATAATTCCTTAAAAATTAGAGTTGAGCAAATGGAAATCAAGAATAAAACAAAACCCAAAGAATAAAAAAAAAAATAGAAGACAATGTGAAATAATCGCATTGGAAAAATAACTGGGAAAATCCAGGAGAGATCATTAAAAAATTATTGGACTCTTACTAGCCATGTGACCTTGGGCAAGTCACTTAACCCTGATTGCCTTGGTAAATGTGTGCGCACCCATACATACAAACTACCTGAAGACCACACAAAAAAAAAGCCTAGACATGTTTCAAGAAATTATCAAGGAAAATTGTCTGATAATCTAGATTCAGAGGGTAAAATAGAAATCAGAAGCATCCACCAATCACTTCCTGAAAACTCCCAGGAATATTATAGCCAAATTCTACAGCTCCCAGGTCAAAAGAGAAAACATTTCAACACTGGAAAGAGGAAAGTGTTGTGGATACTTGTTACGATAACATGAGATTTAGCAACATCAGCTCTCTTTGTGGTGGCTAAGAAGTGGAAATTGAGGGGATGCCCATCAATTGGGGAATGGCCGAACAAGTTGTGGTATAAGGATGTAATGAAATACTGTTGTGCTATAAGAAATGATGAACAGAAAGACTTTAGAGAGAGTTGGAAGGACTTGTATGAATTGATGCTGAGTGAAAGTAGCAGAACCAGGAGAACATTGTACATAGTAACAATTACAGTGTGCGAGGAATTTTTCTGGTAGACTTAGCGCATCACAGCAATACAAAACCTAAAACATTCCCAATGAACTCGAGGCAAAATGCCTTTCACATCCAGAGAAAGAATTATGGAATTGGATCGCAAAATGAAGCAAAATATTTTCTCTTGTGTTTTGTTTTGGTTTTTCTCGTGATTTCTCCCATTCATTTTAATTCTTCTATGCAACATTACCAATGTGAAAAGGTTTCTAAGAAGAATATATGTGTAGAACCCATATAAGACTGCATGTAGTCTCGAGGAGGGAGGGAGGTGGCAGGGAGAGAAATTCTAAGACTTTTGGAAGTGATTGTAGAAAACTGAAAACAAATTACTACTACTAATAATAAAAATAAAAGATCTAGCAGCTTCTATATTAAAAGATCAGAGGGATTGGAATGTAATATTCCAGAGGGTAAAGGAACTAGGATTGCAACCAAGAATCACCTACCCAGAATAATTCAGTGTAATCCTTCAGGGGGAAAATGGACATTAAATGAAATAGAGGACTTTCAAGCATTTTTTAAAATTTTCTTTAAAATTTTTTTATTATATAATTTATTTTCAACATTTACTTCCACAAGATTTTGAATTCCAAATTTTCTCCCTATCTCTCCCTTCCTCTCCCCTACCTCTACCCCAGGGCAGTGTGTACCCCAACCATTTCTTTCCTCAATCTGCCCTCCCTTCTATCACTGCCTCTCCCATCTCTCTCACCCCTATTTTCCTGTGGGGCAAGATAGATTTCTATGCCCCGTTGCCTATACAACTTATTTTCCAGTTGCATGCAAAAACAATTTTTAACATTCATCTTTAAAGCTTTCAATTCTACATTCTCTCCCTCCCTCCTCACCTACCCTCATTGAGAAAGCAAGCAATTTGATATAGGTCATACATGTGTAGCCATTGCAAAACATTTTCATAACAGTCATGTTGTGAAAGACTAACCACTCCATTTCCCTCTATCCTGTGTTGCCCTCCACTTTTTCCATTTCCCATCTTGACCTGTCCCCCTACAAATAGTGTTTCCCTCTGATTACTTCTTCCAGCAGTCTTCCATCCCTTCTGTTCTCCCTCTCCTATCCCCTTCCCCTCTGCCTTCCTGTATGGTAAGATAGATTTCCATACCCAATTGAATGTGTGTTATTTCCTCTTTAAACCAAATCCAAAGAGAGTAACACATTCCCTTTTGCCTCTCCCTTCTTCCTTTCCACTGTAAAAGATCTTTGTTCCCTCTTTTATGTGAGATGCTTCACTACATTCTACCTCTCCATTTCTCTTTCTCCCAGTTCATTCCTATCAACACTTAATTTTATTTTTTTAGTTATCCTCCCTTCATAGTGAACTCACCCTGTGCCATCTGTGTGTGTACACACACATATTCCCTCTAACTACTGAGAAAGGTCTCATGAGATACAAATATCATTTTTTCCTTATTGAAATATAAATAGTTCAACTTTAATGAGTCTCTTTTGGATTTTCTTTCCTTTTTTACCTTTTTGTGTTTCTCTTGATTCTTGTGTTTGAAAGTCAGATTTTCTATTCAGTTCTGAGCTTTTCAACAAGAATGTTTGAAAGTCTTCTATTTCATTGAAATTCCATTTTTTCCCCATGAAATATTATACTCAAGTTTTGCTGGGTAAGTGATTCTTGGTTTTAATCCTAGCTCCTTTGACCTCCAGAATATCATATTCCAAGCCCTCTGATCCTGTAGTTTAGAACCTGCTAAATCCTATGTTACCCTGTTTCTATTTCTGCAATGCTTGAGTTGTTTCTTTCTGGCTGCTTGTAATATTTTCTACATGACCTAGGATCTCTGGAATTTGGCTACAATATTCTTAGGAATTTTCCTTTTGGGATCTCCTTCAGGAGGTGATTGTTGGATTCTTTTCATTTCTATTTTACCCTCTGATTCTAGAATATCTAGGCAGTTTTCCTTGATAATTTCTTGATAACGTCTAGAATCTTTTTTTTGATCATGGTTTTGGGATAGATCAAAAATTTTTAAATGATCTCTCCTGTATCTTTTCCAGGTCAGTGGTTTTTCCAATGAGATATTTCACATTGTCTTCTATTTTTTCATACTTTTGGTTTTGTTTTATAATTTCTTGGTTTCTTATAAAGTTGTTAACTTCCATTTGCTCCATTCTAATTTTGAAGGAATTATTTTCTTCAGTGAACTTTTGGACCTCCTTTTCCATTTTTAAATTCTGCTTTTTCAGGCATTCTTCTCTTCATTGGCTTTTTGGATCTCTTTTGCCATTTGGGTTATTATACTTTTAAAGGTTTTATTTTCTTCAGCATTTTTTGGGGTCTCTTTTAGCAAGCAGTTGACTTGTTTTTCATGATTTTCTTGCATCACTCTCATTTCTCTTCCCAATTTTTCCTCTACTTCTCTTCCTTGATTTTCAAAATCCTTTTTGAACTTTTCCATGGTCTCACACTATTTCATATATTTCTTAGAGGCTTTGGATGTAGGAGCCTTGACTTTACTGTCTTCCTCCAGTTGTACACTTTGATCTTCCTTGTCATAATAAAATATATTTTCACATAGAAAATGACCTTCTGTAGTCTAATTTTTTCCCCTTCTGGTCATTTTCCCCTCTGAGCTCCCTGTTAAGTGGAGAGTGCACTCTCCCAAGTTTCAGGAGCTTTGTGCAGCTGCTGTCAGAGATATCTCCAGGGACCTGTAAATCCTCAGCTCCAGTGGTATAATCAAAGGAGAGATATTTACTCTTTCCCTGGCCTGTCCTCTGGTCTGTGAGCAATTACAAGCACTCTTTTCTGCCCTGCATCTGCGAGTAGGATTCCCTCTCTTCAGCGGCCACCAGCTCTGCCATGCCAGCACTTCTTCTCACCTCAGGACCTCCACTCAGGACTGAGACTCAGATCAGTCACTCGATTCCCCCAACCATCTGTAAGCTCAAAGTTCCAGAGGCAGCTGACTAATGTAGCAGTTGCTGCTGCCATGCTGGGGCCAGACTACCCAAGCCTGGTGCAGTAGACCCCTCCCATCCAGATTGTCTTGACCTGGAAATCTGTTTCACTCTGTCATTTTGTGTCTACTGCTGCTCTGTAATTTATTCAGAGTCATTTTCTACAAGTATTTGGAGGGGTTTGGGTGGAGAGCCCAGGCAGATCTCTGCTTCTACTTTGCCATCTTTGCTCCATTTTCAAACATTCTTGGTGAAAAGACCAGGGCTGAATAGAAAATTTAACTTTCAAATACAAGACTCAAGACAAATATAAAAAGGTACATGGAAAGAGAAATCACAAGGGACTTAATAATGTTAAAGTGTTTATATTCCTACATGGAAAAATGATACTTGTAACTCATGAAAAATACTGCCCAAATACCCAGGGTTTTTGCTGAATCCCACTGCTTCTTCAGTCTTCTCATCTTCTCATTCTTCTCATCTTCATGAGAAGATGACCCCATGACTTAAGCTGCCTGTATGCCAGGTTGTGACAACAGCTCCCAGTGTATCCACACCTGCTGCTTCATCACTTGCATGTCACCGCAGGACTTCGAGGTAGGTAAAAATGGTAAAATGATACCTTGCATAAATTGGATTTCAGTGAACCAGAGTCACATGATGTGATCAGCCTCACTCTCTCTTCCGGACTCCTTGAAGTCCAGTGTCAAGACAAGTCAAGACAGGTGGTGATGGCATGGGATTCAGTGGATGACATCTTTGATGTCCAGCCAAGCTCTAAGGGTTCCACAATGCCTGCTTCAGCTGTCTTCTTGGCTGTTGGAATAAACGTTTTCATCTGTCCATTCCACCAGGGGAAATATTCATTTGCATGAGGTAGACACCCCCCTAACTCACTGATGGGTTTGAAGCCCCTCTGTTTCCCTTAACCTGGTTTAGCCCATTTTCCAAGATGGTTTTATTGGGGTGTGGTGGATACCCGCACTACAACTTCTTGGAGCCACAGGTTAGAATTGGATGAATCAGGTAGATACCTAAAGTAGAATCTAAGTATCCCTGAAAAGGGTTGGACAGTGCTCATACCTATTAGGCCTTTTTGAAAAATCCTGAATCTTATGGTCTTAACTCTCAGTAAGTTTTCTCAGGCCAAATTCCTTCAATTCAACAAACCTTCAACTCTCTCTGTGCAGGACATTTATTTGGCACTGTTTATTTGGAAATATAGGCAGTAACTTAGCTCTTTAGAGACCTTACAATCTAATCGAGAGAATATAACATATACATAAGTAATTTTATGCTAGAAGGTAGAATGGGTTTGGAGAAAAGGAAAAAATCAAGTCAGAGGACTCCAGGAAAGCATGAGATGCCAGAACTTGCCTTTAACTGGGGGAAACAGGAAGACTTCATTGAGAAAATGCTATCTACTCCAGACCTTGAAGGAAGAGAAAGATTTTACGTGCACATGACAAAGGGAAACATTTCTGACGTGAAGGATGCCTTCTGTCAATGCACAAAGGTGGGAGAGCAGGACAGGATTAGGCAACAGCAGTAGAATTATTACTCCCCACCATGTACCCAACCATCCAGTGACACTGGCCTGTTGGCTCTTCATCATACAAGATACTCCAGCTTAGGAGCATGCATTTTCACTGACCCTCATATTTGGATTTTCTCCCTCCTCACCTTTATCTTTCTCATTTCCATCAAGTCTTAGCTAAAATCCCTCTTTTTGAAAGAAGCTTTTCCCATCCTCTTTAAGGGTAGTTCCATTCCTCTGACACTTATCCCCATTTTATGTTGAATATATCTTATTTCTACATAATAGTTTTCATATTGTCTTTCCCCATTAAATTGTGGGCTCCCCGAGGGCAGGAACTGTTTTTGCCTTTGTACCCATTGTACTTGCCTCATAAGTAGCATGGCACATAGTAGGTACTTAATAAATATTTATTGACTTGACATGGAATATCAGCATATGTGAAAGGGAAGCATGTGATATAGGATGAAGCCCCAAGTAAGGCTGTGATCAAATGGTAGAGAACCTTGGGTGCTAAAATCCTGTGGTCAATGAGGAGCCACAGATGATATTTTGTAAATAAATTGTCATAAATGAAAGCTGTTATTATTTCACATCTTTCTTTGTGACTTCAGGGGGGAACTAGTTCCCTGAATAACCTTTTGATATACCCTGGGCACTTGAAAGGCAATTGAGAATAGTGGGAAAATACTGACCTGGGATTCAAGAGAATTTTGTCAGAGCCCCACCATTGCCTCTGGTAGCTTATTTCCTCTCTCTGGGCCTCAGTTTTTCCAACCAATAAAGTGAGGAAGTTGGACTGTATTCACTTAGATTTAAATATTTATTAAGAACGATTCACAGTACAGAGGACACAAGGGAAAAAATTGAGCAGTCCCTTCAAAGAACTCACAATCCTCTTCTTTGTAAACAAAGAATGAACACAATCTACTTAGAGTTGAGGATAGCAACAGCATATATACTAATGAGTTAATACAAAATATTTGTATGAATTTCAAGGAGGAAGGGGGAAAGCTAATAACTGGAGGACTCATGAAAAGCCTCATGGGGGTAGTAGCACTTCAAGTCAGTCTTGAATGATGAATGACTTTGATCCCTTTCAGCTCTGACCATCTTTCTCTGTTTTTTTTCTTTCTCTGTTTTCAGGCCTCTTTCCCAGGGATTTTACTTTTATGAATTCCTGCCATTCTTGGCACACTGATGTACCTCCTCCTATTTGATGCATTGGCAAAGATTGGAAAATATGTCATAAGAATAAAATCCAATAAGTACCTGTCTGATAGCTTAGTGACCTTTTACTGCCTGAGTATGGCCATTAGCTCTTAGGGAGAGGGAAAACCACTAACCTAATATTTTTCATTTCAATACCTCAGCTCTCTCTCAGTTGCATCTTTCTGGGTTTTAATGACTCGAGTAGGGCTTAGATCATCTTCCTTTGCTTTTAACACACAGAACAATTCCTAAAGGGCCAATGTGTGTATAAGATGGATGAGAGCTCCTGGTGCTGAGAAGGCAGAAAGACTGGAAGCTTATGTACACAGAGGCCATGTGCCGCCCTCTAAATCTCATTTTGTTCTGTTGTGTTTGGACAGGTCTGTCTAATTAATGGAGGGTGAAGAGAGGAAGTGGGCAGGATGCTAAGCATTGCTGGGAGAGTTCCTCCAGCCCTAAGGATTTTTATTAGGTGCTAGGGCCTCTGATTTAGAAAGAGATGAGTAAGCCAAGAATAGGGTGGGGGCCAACAGCTCTCTAATCCTGAGAGGGTAAAAACAATCGAGGAACCCTAAAATGTAGCTCCTAAACACACAGGATGTTTTGAAGATGGGAAGCAGATGGACAGGCTTGGCAAGCAGTAAGTCAGGAGCAGTAGGTATAGATATGAGGAGAGAGGGCTCAAGAAGAGCTCCCCTCCATCCCTACTCCTCTCAGGACTGAGACAGACAAAGACAACTGGAGAATGTGAAGTTGCCTTTTCTTAGTTGCTTCTAAACCCCTCTGCAACCTGGCTTTAGCCTCATCATTCAAGACTACTTTCTCCAATGTTACCAATGATCCTTTAAAGTGCCAACTTTCATGGCCTTTTCTCCTTCTTCATCCATGTAACACAGTAAACTACCTCCTCCGTGGTCTCCTCTCTAAATATTCATGACATTGCTCTCTTAATTTTTCTCTTGTCTTACCTCTTGTTTTCTTCTGATTTCTCCATCTCCTTCACAGGATCTTCATTCAGGTCACATCTGCTAACTGTGGGTGTCCTAGGACCTCTTCTCTTTTCTCTCTATAATCTCTTACTTGGCTTTCTCATAACCACCCATGGCTTCAATCATCATTTCTATACAAATGATTCCAGGAACTAGACAGCCAAAACCAATCTCTCTTATGAGCTCCAGCCTCATGTCGACAGTTGCCTAGTGGCCATTTCAAACTGGAATGTCCTGTAGGCATTTAAATCTCAACTTACACAAAACAGAATTCATTATCTTTTTCCCCATGGCCACCCCTCTTCCTTTTCTTCTCATTTGCCACCACTCTCCTTCAAGTCCCCCAAGTTAACATTGGCATTATCCTTGATTCCTAACTCTCTACCACCTGACACATTCCAGTCATTTGCTAAATCTTGTTGTTCTTCCTCCACATTATCCCCGGTACATTCACTCAGCTACTCTCACAGTTATGCCTTCACTACACTTTGTCAATTCTGCAGCAGTAGCCTCCTAAGTAAGTGATCTTTCAGCCTCATCTCTTTATCTTTCATCTATTCATCTTTCATTTAGCTATCAAAATGATTTTCCTAATGTGTAGTTCTGACCATGTTACTCCTCCTCCCACTCAGTGGCTTCCTATTGCCTCTAGATCAAACTTAAATTCCTGTTGGTCACTTGAAGTGCTTCATACCTTTTCCCCTTCCTATTTTTCAGTCTTGCCTAATTCTCTGTTCCCAGGTCTACCCACAACTCATACTAGCTCACTGGCTGTTCCTCATACACGATGAGATCTTCTATCTCTGCCTTTTCACCATCGATTCCTCATACTTTGAATGTCCTTGCTCCTCACCTCTGGATCTTAGAACTCTTGGCTTCCTTTAAGAATGCCAACTACAGGACACCGTTCATGATCGACTCTTGCTAGTACCTTCTCCTCTAACATTGTTGTGTACATATCTTGTACCTATGTCCGTATTGTCTCCCTCATTTGAATGTAAATTCCTTGAGAGCAAGAGCTATTTTTGCTTTATCTTTGTAACCTCCATGCATGACTTAGGTGCCTGACATATAAGAACTTAATAAATGCTTCTAGATTTGTTGATTAATTTTCCAGATGTGCAGAGATGAAAATATTGTTGATAATTACATATAATTACGTTATTTTATGTTAATATGACATTCTCCTTACTAGACAGTTATACATAAGGGCAGGACTCTTTTAAATTTAAAAACTTATTAAAATAGAACCTTCCCTAGTTCTAAATTCTGCATATTTCAGGAGCCATATTTCAGAGCTCCACCATTGTTCTTGCTCTCTTGGGATCAGAGAGCTGTCACCCATGACCCTCTTCGTAGCTTTCCCATCTCTTTCTAAATCAGAGACCCTAGGTCCTAGCCTGAATGCTTAGTGATTGTGTTTGGAATGAATGGAAAGGTGAATGAACAAGACTGTTCTATTGAAAGACATCCTAGTTATGATGAACTCTTTGCTGGACAGCAAAGAGGATGCTATTTGAACTGAGTCTTAGAGAAGTCAGAGGTAAGGAGCGAGGGCATTCAAAGAATGAAGAGCAGATGCTGCAAAGGCAAAGACACAGAGATGGAGCATCATGTGTGAAGGACAGCAGATAGGTCAGCATGACTGGTGAATACTCTCCTGTCTCCTCCCCACCTCTTAACTTCCTTGGCTTTCTTCAAGCCCCAGCTGAAATCCCATCTTCCATGAGACACTTTTCCTGAAAACCCCGCTACCCCTCCCCCCATGCTAGTGTATTCCCTCTATTGATTAGCTTCAATTGAGTCCATATGTATTTTTTTGTACGTGTTGCTTTCATGTTGTCTCCCCCATTAGAAGTGGAGCTCTTTGAGAGCAAGGATTGTATTTGGCCTATCTTTGCTTCCCCAGTTTAGCACAATGCCTGGCATGCAGTAAGTGCTTAATAAAAACTTGTTGCTTGACTGACCTGAGGATGTTGTTGTCTTTTTTATGTTTGCAGAGTTCTCACTCTGGCTTTCTAGGGTCTGCTGCTCTTCTGGGTTGACTCTAGATTGCCGGAGGTCCTGCTCCTGGAAGCAAATTCCTGCCTACGGTCTCTGTTTCTGTGTCTGTCTGCACTGTGTGACTCCTTTCAAAGCTACCAGGTACCCCCTGCCCTGAGCCTTGAGCTCCTCAGGGTTTAGCTATTTCAATTCGTCCCCCTAAGGCATGAGTTACTTTTCTCAGCTACTCTTGACCCTCTGAGAGGGAGCACTTACTCCTACAGGTTGCTAGATGCAACCTTGACAAGTTAGCTCAACACCTCATTAACACCTTGTGACTACATTCAGAGCCTTCCTGTAACTACAGATCCCCAAAGAAGCTCAGAAGAGGACACAAACTGGGTGATGCTGTTACTATCTCACTACATTTAATAGACACTTTAAAAAATTTTATGTCATGGAGGTTCACATTTGCTTATGTAATCTTTTTTTATTTGCATTTAGAAATGTTTGTTATTATTAAATTCACAGTAAAAATATATCAATAAAAAGAAAAGCCAGGTGGTATCATTGTGGGTAATTTTAAAGAAACTTGGAATATCAGGCACAGGAATTTGAAGCTTAACAAGCAGAGAAGTGATGTGGCAAGTGGAAAGAACATGAACTCTAGAAGCGGCCAGGTGGCTCAGTGGATAGGTTTGTACTGGGAGTCAGGAAGACTTACGTTCAGATCCTACCTCAGACACTTACTGTGTGATGCTGGACCAGAGGTAGGGAACCTTTGACCTTGAGGCCACATGTGGCCCTCTAGGTCCTCCATGTGGTTCCCTGACTGAATCTAAACTTCACAAAGCAAATTCCCTTAATAATATGACTTGTTTAGTAAAACAACCCAGGTTATTGTGAGTCCAGGCCAGATCTGGACAAATCATTTCCCCTCTCTGTGGGGAATTTCTAGGTGAATGGGCTAAACTTGATGGCTTCTAGGGTTCCTTTCAGCTCTAAAACTATGCTCTTGTGACCTAGGTTCAGATGTCACCTGTGAACTTGATGAATTATTTACCTCTGCTCCTCATCTGTAAAATAAAGATGTGGGGGGGAGGGAGATGTTGTATGAACTAACTAGCTCAGACATCTCTTCTAATTCTACATTTATGAGCTCCGATCAGACAAATAGGAAGATTATCCTGGTAGTGGAATGAGAGATAGGAAAAAATGGAGACAAGGAAAATTTTTAAGGAGGCTATAGTTAAGTAAGTGATAATAAGAGTATGATGAGGGAGGATTTTTAACAGCTAAAAGTGATTTGTTAAGAGTTCACATAACTAATTCTATTCTATATTTTCTTTTTTTTTTTGGCAATTTGATATCTCAGCAAAATGTCTCAATCATTTTATGACTATGAAAGAAAACTCAAAGAACCTAAATAATTCAAGGAAGTTGCTTTCCTTTTGTCTTTCCTAGAGTCTTTTCCTTCAGCAACCTGAAGTAGGATTGGCCTCTTCCATCGTCCTTCTCGAAGCTAGAAGCCAGAGATGCCCAGAGTAACTTAAAGCTTGCAGTCGCAAAGAAGACTCTGTAAGACTGGATGAAAACTGAAGCTCTCTTTCTCTTGCCCTTTCTACCCCACCCCTCATGCAGGGAAAGGCATGCATCTTCACTAATATAAGGAGAGAGTTCTCTACCAATGGACTTTGGAACAGGGCTTACATGAGACTGGAGGTCAGCAGAGAGTCTGGGGCAGGATAGGTAGATTTGAGAATCATTAACATAGAGATGACAAAGTGAGGAAGAAAAATGAGAGCTTATGAGAGAGTTAGAGATGATAGGATCAAACATTCGGGACTGGAAGGAACCTTAGATGTCATTTAGCCCAAACTCTCCCCACCCCATGAGTAGCAGCTCCTTTTCTCCCCTCTCCTCCCCTCCTGTGCCCTCTGGTGTTCAGCCCCAAAGCTGCCTTTTTTCCTTTGGGTTTACCTTTCTTGCTCAAAGATCAAGCCTTAAACCCAATTCACTCTGTAGCTCATAGACTGGATAACAAGTCCCACCCACCTAGCACAGAGTGGATATAATAACTATATAGTAATTGTTTCCTTTTACCCAGGAACTGTGAGGGTCTTCCTCTCCCAGTTTGATTTTTCTTTTTCTTTTTTTGATTAAAGGGGACATCCCTTGAGTAATTTAAAGAAGCCTAGTCATTGAATGGGTGTATCCCACTCAAAGTGAAATTGTGATAAGACCTTAGCCTAAAAGGGTCAATGTCTCACATTGCATTCTGGGCCATCTCCAATCCTCCTGATGAATATCAGGCCACTGGACCCAGATGGTTCGGGAGAAGAAAGTGAGGTTGGTGACCTTGCACAGCCCTCCCTTATTCAAATCAAAGTCAACTGCAAATCATGTCATCATCTTGATGTCCTGGTCCTCTTTGAGAGCAAAGGACAAACACAACAACAACAAAATTAAGTTTTTTTGAGAAAGAAGGAGAAGCAGGTTTTAGGGGAAAAGTAAATGCATTCATCCAGATGTAGATATTCTGGAGGGAGTAGGAGATATAAATCTATAAAGGAAAAAGGAGAAAAGCCTAGGCAAAATGAGATTTTGTTGTAAATACACACATTTATAATACATTGTTTCTATGGAAACACAACTAAAGTGTATTCTCGATAGCCACACATAAAATGTAACACCTTGGGGGAAGGAGTTGTTTTCTTTCTACATTCTTATCCCTAGTAACTGCATAGGGCCCAACATACAGCAGTTAGGCACTTAATAAACACTTGCTGAATAAATGAATGAATGATGGGGATGATGGGAAGAATGTTGGACCTGTGTTTAAATTATCCCCCTAACCCTTACTAGTCATGTAACCTGGAATAAATCACAATCTCTGAACCTGTTATCTCACCTGTAGTACTTTAAGTACATTTTCACGGGGTTATCATGAAAAAAACACATAGTAAATCTTAAAGCACTATAGAATGATTGTAATGAATACTACTGTGCTGTAAGAAATGACAAGAGGGATGGGTTCTGAAAAACCTGGGAAGACTTAAATGAACCAATGCAAAAGTAGCAGAGCCAGAAGAACATCTTTACACAGTAACAGCAACACCGAAACAGCTACCAGCAGCAAAGGACTTAGCTACTCTGGTGAACAGAATGCTCTAAGACAATTCCAAAGGACTCATGATGAAGAGTGTTAATCACCTCCAGAGGGAGAACTAATGAACCAAGTACATATTGAAGCATATTGCTTTTCACTTTCTTATTTTTCCTGAGTATGTGTGTGATTTTTTAAAAAACATAGCTAATAAGGAAATATATTCTGCATGACTTCACATGTATAACAAACATCACATTGCTTTCCTACTCAATGGGTGGGGAGGGGCTGGAGGAAGAAAGAGAATTTGGAACTCAAAATTTAAAAGAATTTAAGTGCTCTTTAAAAAAGAAATTAATTTGTTATCAGTTTTCAACAGTTACTTCCACAAGTCTTAAATTTTCTCCCCTTTCCCTTCCCTTTCCTCCCCTAGACAGCATGCAGTCTTATATTCTTATTAAACACATTTTCACGTTAGTCATGTTGCACAGAAGAATTAAATGGGAGAAACCATGAGAAAAAACCAAAATAAAACATAACACAAGAGAAAACAGTCTGCTTCATTCTGCTTTCCAGTTCCATAGTTCTCTCTCTCTCTCTCTCTCTCTCTCTCTCTCTCTCTCTCAGTCTCTCTCTCTCTCTCTCTCTCTCTCTCTCTCTCTCTCTCTCTCTCTCTCGTTGGCATTTTGCCCACAATAGTCTTTCATTACATTCATATACCACAACCATTCCCAATTGATGGGCATCCCCTCAGTCTCCAGTTCTTGGCTACCACAAAGAGAGCTGCTATAAACATTTTTGTACATGTGGGTCCTTTTCCTATTTTTATGATCTCTTTGGCATATAGCCCTATCAGTGGGATTGCTGGGTCAAAGAGTATGCACATTTTTGTAGCCTTGTTTTTTTTTTAATAAAAAAATAAAATACATAAATAGACCTAGAAAAAAGTACTATAGAAATATCAGTTCTTCTTGCTGTTACACACACATTATGCAGCACTTTACCCTATCCCCATTTCAATTTGCTATCTGCACAGACTGGGTGAGCAAGCTAAGGCACAGGGAAAGGGGTATTGATTTGCCTCAGGAGAGGGGAAACAAGTACTTGGGGCTTTCCTTGGGTCTGAAGATGGCAGAGGAGTGGCAATCAAGGTGCTATCCTGTGATTCCGAGGAGCCAAGAGGAAGCATGATACTACAGTGAAAAGAGTGGTCCCAGGACCTGGGTTCCAATCCTTGGCTTTGTTACCAACTATTTGTGTGGTGAAATGTGACAGTCTTTCTGGGCATCAAATTTCTCCTCTATAAAATGATGGACTAAAGCATCTCAAATCCTATGAGTGGCAAGTCACTGTCCAGGGTCTGAAAGCTCAGACAAGTCAGGCAGGTACACAGATAATTATCCTTGTGCAGCCCCTCTGGCCAGTTGAAATGGGATTCTCACTCCTATGTTAACAATCCACAGAATCACTGATTTAAACACCCAGCAAGGAACTAATCTTCTCTGACTTCTTTGATATTGCTCCCCTTCAAGAAGCGTTCAGACATCCCAGGGAGTGATTCTGGGCATCCATGGTGCAGGTGGGTTATTCCTGGGGTCAAGCTTCCTGGAAACACACAACCTGGGAGAATGGATTTCACCTTGTTTTTGCGTTCCTAGAAGCCCTGCTCCCTTTTCCAGGTAGTCTACATCTTAGATTGCCTGAAGAAACTGAGAGTGTGTAGAATGAACAAGAGAAGACCTAACAGGGGATGGGGGAGCTTGTCTTCATCTGAAGGATTGTCATGTGGAAGATGGATTGCATCGTTCAGTGTGGCCCCAGGGGACAGATCTAGGAGTCTGGGAAGGAAGTTTCAAGTAGACAAGCTTTCAGCTCAATATAAGAAAGAATAATAATTAAGTAATTAAGAGTATATGTGTATAATTAATTATATATAATTTAAAATAATAAAGAATAATAATGTAAATAATTAGAGCCATAGAGTGGAATAGGATGTTTGGAATGGTAGTGAGTTCTCTGTCCCTGGGGAGTAGAGTTAGAAGTCCCATAAGAGGCTGGATGGTCACTTGGGAGGGAAGCCCTACAGGAAATCCATTCTCTCTATTCCGGTCAGACTCAACCTGGGGCCTCTCTTTGGGTTGAGATTCTATGGCTGCATTTGGCCCAGGTTTTAAAGGGAGGAAATATACATACTTAGGCGGCTTAAGGAGCCCAGAGATTCTGGCCAGGGCCTAGACCCCAACCTAAGTCCTAGACAGATGGGGGAGCTCTGAGATCAGCCTTGGCTTCCCATGGGCACCTGCTCGCTACCTCCCTGGGCATGGGGCAGGGCAGCAGGACCAGTCTGCAGACGCTAAGGGAGGCTGGTCTGCAGCTGCCGTGAATGCCCAACCCACCTTGGCTGGAAGCCTGGTCCTAGCAGGGGAATGTGTTGTGGGCATACTGCCACCTGTGGGTTATTCCTGGAATAACATCATGTGAAGCTGCTGAGAAACCAGCATCCATGAGCAGGTCATAGGAGAAAGAAGAAGCCTTAGGAAACTTCCAGTCCAACCCCTCTTCATTTTACCGATAAGAAAACCGAGGCACACTCTTAAAAATGTGAGCTAGACCTATATGAATCAATGAAAAGTGAAGTCATAAGGATTGGAGATCACCGTGCACTGTAACAGCAATATTGTAATGATAATCTACTTGGCTACTGTGATCAATACAATGTTCCAAGACAATTCCAAGGGACTTGTGATTTTAAAAAAGTGAGAAAAATGACAAACTCTGATTGCAAATTGAAGCATAATTCCCTTTTTGTGATGTTTTCATGATTTCACATGTATAATTGATATGTTGTTTGCATTCTTAGTGGGTGGGAGGAAAAGAGAATCTTTTGATTTTAAATGAAAATTTAAAAAGAATGTTTAAAACAAGTATATTTTTTAAAAAGGAAAAATGTGCACTGTTATTAAGGCTGGGAAGAACTCTGAGACATAAAACATAGTGTTTGGGAAGGAGAGATCATGTCGTCCAGGGTTTCTTAACCTGGGGAACATGGATCCCCAAGGATCTGTGGATAGGTTTCAGAGTCTCTTAACATGGAATTTCAAAGGTTTTGATAACCATATTTCATTCAACATAATTAGTTTTTGTTTTTTTAGCAAACCTATTTTATTCATTTTAAAATCTTTTTCTGAGGAGGGGATTCATAGGCTTTACCAAACTTGCAAAAGTGTTCATGACTCACTAAGGTTTAACAATTCCTGATCTATTTCAGTTGGGATCCAAGGTGGAAGTGACTTGTCCAGTGAGCTAGTGATGTCGCTAGAACTTGACTCTAGTTTCCTCTCTTCTGAGCTCCCATGGTCTTTCACAGCCTGACTGGTGCTGATGTGCCAAGGTGGTCCATTCCTGAATCACCACTGGTGCATGAAAGCCATGGGCTTGAACATCAAGGGAGGGTCTGAATTCTTTCTTGGGAAGGCAAGCCCAAGTAAGGGTCCTCTCACTAATAAACTCAGGACACACTGGAACAGTGTAACAGCTGTTTTTATTAGTGAAGTTCTGGAGCCTCTGTCTACACACAACATATAGAATATTAGAGTCTATACAGTTGCCACCACCACTTAGCAGAAAACTAAGATGTTCTAGGATGGCTAAGCAGATCCTCAGGCAGAAGGAGAAAAGAATGACCAGAACACATGGCAAGGCCTCATAGAAGTCTGGAGCCCCTAAAGACCTTCCAGCTCAACCCTCTAGTTTTACAGGTGGGGAAACTAAGGCCAAGAGAGGAGGTGCAACTTGCTCATGGTAAAAAAGGGAATCAATGATAAATCTGGGACTAGAGCTGAATGCTTCCTTTCTCCCAAGTTGGGGCTTTTTGTATGACCTTCTTTCAGGGCTCAAACTGTGAAATCAGTGAGATTTGTATCCAATGCCCTCCTTCTATTCTCTTCTTCCTTGTGAAGTCTGAACCTCCAAGTCATACTCTTACGGATTAAATCTGATTCTTTTCCCACTCAGATCTTACAGCATGAATCTTGGGAGGTGTTTATATTTAAAAAGGAGTCTAGTGAGGACAGTGATTTAATCCAAAGGAAAACAACTCTAATGGTGGGATTGTAGGTGCAAAGTACAGGCAGACAGGAGAGAGGAAGGAAAGGATCAGATTTGGTGGGGAAGAGTGGAACAGAAGCCTTCATGCATTCAGTCCTCTGTTTCGTTTAAATGATTGGTTAGGTTTTCTCTCCTATTGCAGTTTTTATGCTGGGTCTATGTTGCCATAGTGGGATGAAGGACAGTCAGTAATCTGGGGAGATGGTGACACCAACGGGAGAACCTTAGGATAATGTCCTGGCCTGGCCTTGGAGGCCCCTGCTTACATACTACTCCCAGCCTCAGACCAACTTGTGTGTCATGGGGAATAAAGGAAGGAAACATCTAGTGTGACCATCTCAACTTTCTCCCTTGGTTCTGTTTTTGAAGTGGGGTGAGGGTATGTGTATAACCACTGGTCTCCAGGTGTCCCAAAGACAGAATCGACCTTTTGGGGGCTGCTAAAAGGCTGACCCTCCTAAGCTTATGTTCTTCTCAACTCAGTGCAGGCAAGGCATTTTCACAGAAGCTTGGTGTCGGCAGTTCTTGCTAAGCTGGAAGGACCTTCAGAGTGTGTCCACTCCAACCTCCCTGATAAGGCAGGAATCTCTTTCACAGTCTCCCAGATCAGCGGTTATCCAACCTACCTTGGAATACCTCCACTGACAGAGAGCTCACCCCCTCTCAAGTAGCCCTTTCCATTGTGGGATAGATCTGCTAGCAAATGATCTAGCATCTAACCCAAGGACTTAGAACAGCACCTGTTACATAGTAAGTGCCTGATATACACTGACTGACCCCTCCTCCACAGAACAGCTCTACGTATATGCTGGCAGAACTCTGTCTTCTCTTTAGGATAAGCACCCCAAATTCCTTTAGCTTATCTATGAATAAACATTTCTAGAGACTGTGGCGGGATAAGAAGATCCAGGCAGATCTTTCCTGGTCCCTGGACACCCAGGTCTACACAGGGACATTCTGGTAACTAGAGTCCTGATGGCTAAGAGGTAGGCACCCAAGGTTCCTTCCAAAGGAGCCGGAGGCACATTTCACCTCCTCGCATCCTGTTGAAGAGGGGAGGGTCCCTATATGCGGTCTTGACTCCCTTAAGGTCCCATGTGACAGACTAGCAATTGTGTTATTTGCCTGGGCAAATGAAACCCAGCCTCCTGCACCTGGCTATTCAAACATTTAGAACTAGTCCCACTCCACCAGGGCCACCCGTTAGGAGGAAATGCTGAGGAGGAGAGAGCTCTTCTGTCCTCTGCTCACTATGAGGGCTGTCAGAGGCAGGAGTGAGGGAGTGAGTATAAGTATGGGAAGGAGGCTAGTCAACGGTGTTGGGATGAGGATATTTATGGGCCTCTTTTTTTCTCTACTGAACTGTGCATACCAGTGTGTTTTTAGGGAAAGGGAGAGGAGGGCTTCTGTTTGTGTGTGTGGTGGGTATACGGACTGGAGTATCTGTAATGTAGTTGTGTTTGGTGTAGAGAGAGAAAGAAGTTTTTGGTTTAATTCCTTGGGTGGGAAGGGTGTGATGGGTTGAGAGGCAGGAGCTGTGAAGTGAAGTGAAATGGGGAGAGGGAGCCTGTGAGTTTGTGTTTGTGAGTATCTAGATATCTCTGCTCCTCTGAGGGTGATGGGGGTATAGATATTGATGGCTGGGTTTGTGAATCTATCTGGGTTTGGAAGGATGTGTATGTGTGTGTTGTGTGTGTATGTATGTGTGTGTGTGTGTGTATGTTGTATAATGGGGATGGGTTAAGGAACCACTCAAACTTTTAGCCACAGCTGGGGGTGGGGGCACCACTGTGGGACATGGTGAGAGCCAAAACATCATATCTATTCTGGTAGTTGGGGCACAGAAGGGCATGGACATTAGAGTGACCACAAACAGCCAGAGCTTGACCAATGCAAAGACTGAGGGAGCAAAAACCCAGTCCTTAGGATTCTGGGGAAGTCAGAACAGGACCATCAAGGAGAAGTTTATACCATAGACAGATAGGCATCTAATGAGGGCCAGGGCCAGGGCCAGGGTCAGGGTCTCTGTCCAATGCTGGGGAGAATCTTCAGGTGCTCCTGGGTGTGTGGCCTCAGAACCAGCAGGGCATCCACATGAGGGAACCCAGGGCTGCACCTGTGGCAGCTCCAGCCAACATGCCCATGGCGATCTCACCCCCAGTATCTCTGCCATAGTATGGTGAGTCACGCAGGATGACGTGGGTTACTCCCGGAGCTGTGGGGAAGAAAGCAGAGGGGAAAGGGAACTGTAAATTTAGGAAGGAGCTGAGGGGAGGAAATGGCCCACCTGGTCTTCAAAGCCCCTTCTAAATGTTACCTCTCTAGGAAGCTCTCTCTGGCCACACAATTCACCATTTGTACCTTTCAGAGAGTATAAACATGGGACCTCATTCTCTGTCTCACTATCAGACTGGGAGGAGATGCTTGAGAGCAGAGTTATCTCCTGTAGCACAGAGGGAAAGACTATCTAAGGCCCTGAGTGAGCATTATGGGACAAGGGGAAATAAGGAGGGTTGGGGGCCTCAGAGGGAAGAAGGACTGAGGGGTAAGGACACAACTGAGACCAGGTCTTGAGCTAAGTATTGGGGCTTATAAAATTCCAGAATCTCCGAGCTGGAAGGAAAGCTAGCTCAACCCCAAATCTCTGGAGGGTTGCATACATCAAGTGATAACGATCTTACCACCTATGAAGGTAGTTTATTCAACTTTGGACTTTTCCAAAGAATTTCTTCCTTTCAACCCACTCTCTGCCCCTGGCAACCTTCATGGAACTCATTCCCCATTAAGCCTCCACATCCCAAGCCCTCAGAAAACTCCCTTCTCTTCTGATGATCAGGGTCCAGGGAAGGGTTCATACCTCCATACTGGGGCCCATAGTAGCCAGTGCGGATATAGGTGGCATCATGGGCATTGGGTGGCACCATCTGGTAGTAGTCATCGTAGGGGTCATAGATGCGAACCTGGGGACAGAGTCAAAGTTCGAAAGTGGGGAGGGAGAGGTTTCTTCCCCAGGCCTCAGTCTTCCAACTCCCCCAATTTCCTCCTCACAAGCTTCTAACATCAGACCTAAGTGTAGTCTGTTTCTGCCTCATACCTCATCCTCTTGCCCCTGCACTGAACTCAGCCTTGCACCTTTGATCCTCTTCTCCCTAGTCCAAAGTCCCCATTCTGCCTTATAAGGCATTTCCCCTAGACTCACTTCACATTTCATGTCCCCTAGACTCACTTCACACCCCAAACCACTGTATGTCTTCTCACCTCCTCCTACTAAATGCCTTCATCTTTCAGGGGAACAACTCCCTAAGAGACTAAGCAGGGAAAGGGGGCTTAGAAATTAATTTGTCTATTTTACAGTGGAGAAAACTAAGGTCTGAGGAAGAGAAGAGACTTGTTTGAGGTCACACAGTGAGTTAGGGACAGAGCCACAAGTAGAGCCCAAGCGTTGTGCCTTTGAGTCCTTAGGGAGCTTTCCACATCCCTAAGGTGCATTGCCCCCCTAAGAAATAGCTCTGATGAGAGTCACAGAGGATAAACTTTTGTTCTTGTAACACATCTTCAAGAAAACATCACCCTTTCTTTCCCAATTAAACCAGTTGTTGAATCTGAGCTCCACAAACAGACTAGGAACTTCCTGGGGGCAAGTCTCTTTGTCCTCTCTCATAGTAACTACACGAGAGCATGCTTAGGAAATGCTGAGGACAAAATGGAATAAACCATTTTTATTTTCTATGTCTCCCATGAGGAAACCAGTGTGCTTCTTCATCTCTCCATGGTCCTGAAATTCACCTGTTTTCTATATGTCCCCCAGAAAGTAGCCAGTGGGCTTATTCCTCTCTCCATGGTCCTGAAATTCACCTACTTTCTATATGTCTCCCAGAAAGAAGCCAATGGGCTTATTCCTCTCTCTATGGTCCTGAAATTTATCTTCCTCTGTCTTTATGAGTCTCTCCTAGGCTCCTCCTATCCAGAATTCTAACACTATCTTCCTAACCACCCCAACCTCCACCCCCATTCCCCCACACTTCTGGCTCTGCCACCAAGGGCAGGCACAATCTACCCACTGCAGAACTGAGCAATTTAAATGCCCCACTGAGCCCCTTGAAACACATATAAAGGGGCCTACCACAAAACAGTTCTATGAGGGAGGCAGTGCAAAGGTGACTGCTATAAATTTAAAGAGGAGGAAGCTGAATATCAGAAAAGTGACTTGTCTGAAAATCACGTAGCAATGGAAGAGTCAACTCAATTCTCCTGAGAGATTCAAAGAAGATGGAAATAGGGCTCATCCCTTTAACCCAGGCTCCCCAAAAGGTGGAAGAAACAGGGGTGGAAAGGCCAAAGGAAGGACCACTGGAATGGTAAGGCTTTTCTTTAACCCCCAGACAAGTGAACAAAATGCTGGTGTGCAAGCAGGGTGCTATAAAGAAACAAAGATGAACAGAGAAACAAATACAAAGACCCAGAAAAATACAGAAGTCAATTTAACTCAACATTTATTGGTGTCTACTGTATGTAAACTCCTGCTCTTGATGCTGGAGAAGGTACATAATTAAGACTCACTTCAATTAAACATTAAGCACCTACCACATGCTTGGTGCTGGGGATAGACAGACACAAATGGAATAGTTCCTTCCCTCCAGGAGCTGCTGTTGTACTGAGGGATACACTATGTAAACAGTTACATCAATACAAAGCGATTTAAGGAGGGATAGAACATTAGCTTCTGAAGGGACCTGGAAAGGCATCATTTAGGAAATGGCACCTAAGATGCACCTTGAATAAATGAAGGATTCAAAAAGGTGGACCTTACAAGAAAGTACATTCCAAGCATGGGGGATAGCTTCTGTAAAAGAAGAGCAAGAGAACACAGAGATAGAGGCCAATGACACAAGAATTGATGTGCATAGTCACATAGCATCGAAGCTAGAGTCGGAGAGACAGTGAAGAGGATACTAATCCAATGGGCCCATTTATCATTAGACTGAGTTCCTAGCCCTGAATCTACTTTACTGTTACTTGTCTCCCTCTCAATCCATCAGAACCTACTGTCCAACCCAGTATAAGATGACCACAGGCTGAAGTCAAAGCCAGAACCAGATATTCATGTGTCTTCCACAGGATTTGATAATTGGCCACATCCTGTGCCCCCTCACATACACCCAAACATACACAGTTATGGACTTTGGGATTTGGGAGTGTTAAAAATAAGTGGCCTGCAGAACTTCATATAACCCACAAGATAAACTCCAACAGTCTTAGCCTGACCTTCAAGGCCCTCCACAATGTGACTTCAAACTCCTTCTCTAACCATATTTGCATCAATCTCTCACCTCATACCACTGTCTCAGGGTCTCTGTCTCTTCCCAATAAGGAAATGCCCCTTCAGGGGCAAGTAGCCCAAATCTTTCTCCAATCTTACCATCATCTCCCATGATACACCTGGCTTATTTGGGCTCCCACCCTTCCTCATGTGCTCTCTTCCATAGTGTCCACATCTTTCCTGTTCTTCAAAGTCCACTTCTGGTGATGCCTCTTCCAGGAACCTTTAACTGATGCTTATAATCAGAAGCATTCTCTCTCTCTCTTCATTCCCCAAAACTTTGTGTACATGTGTCTATGTGTCTGTCTCTCTTTTAGTCCCTATCACCCAATGCTCTGTACTAGCTATAGCATTAGACAAGCATTATTGTCTGTGGGTAGAATGCTGTATGTGGAGTTAGATTAAAATCCTGTCCCTAATACTAATTGTGACCTTCCTAATCCATAAAATGGGGATGACTCCCAGAATACCTATCACTCAAGATTGCTCTGAAGATTAAAGAAGATAATGTATGTAAAATAATTTGCAAACATTTGAGCCCATATAAATGTCAGTTATGATGAAGTGATGTCTGTACCTATTCATTAGATTAGGAACTCAATGAACACAGAGACTGGGTCTCTAAGAGCTGTAACTAGGAATTCTTGTGCCTGGAATGAGTGGCACAAAACATGCCCTCAGATGACTAAAGGAAAATGGGTAGAAGATATCTCTCTGTGGGGAAGAGACAGAGACCCCAGGTCACCAGCACAAGATACTTTATGGGATGGGCACCATAAGGGATTTGGAGGGGGAATGCAGTAGAGTAGACCAAGGAAAGAATTTACTGCTGTTCACTATCTCATAGCTTTCTCTTTTAATGATTTTGCTAACTAGCTCTGAAGGATTGCAAATGCTATCGATGCCCTCTAAGTTCAGCATCCTGGGACAAGTTTCCTGTTACCCTACCCTAGTTATGGTTCTGGGTCATGTTTGTATCTTCTGAAATGTGAGACCTCAAATATAACAAGTAACATAATGACATCCAAAAGAATGTCAGCTCCTTGGGGGCAGAGACAGTCTCATTTTTTGTTTCTGTATCCTCAATGTTTAGCATAGTGTCTTGCATGGTATCTTGTACATTGTAGGCACTTAACAAATGATATACTGGGCAAAGAGGACAAGGATCCTATGTTATGATGGGAACAGAGAATAGTTTCATTAGTTCATAAGTAAGAGAAAGAAGGAAAGAAACTTATTGCCAGAAAGAGACTTTGAGAGTTTCAGATGTTGGGGATGGAGTTCTAAGCAGAGTTCCAAGGGAAGACTGTTGGTTTTTTCTTTTAAAAAATTGTTCATGTTTGTGCGAACAAAATATTATTTAATTTGAAAAACAAAACAAAGAGGTAATTTATTCTATATCCCTCTTTTTACAGTAGAGGAGAATGAAGGCCAGAGAGGTTAGATGACTGACTACTAGGTCACAAATGTAACAAGTAGAGAGTTAAGATTCCAACCCAGGGTTCTTACTCCAAATCCAGTGTTCTTTTTACTATATCACAAAAGAAACCGACGCCCAGAGAAGGGTGGAGCCTTGCTCAAGGTCACATAGCTCCAGAATAGAAACCATCTTCAACAAGTCAACTAAAGGCAACTAGATGGCGCCATAGTGCACAGAGTACTGGACTGGGAGTCAGGAAGACTCGAGATCATATTCGGGCCCCAGACACTCAATAGCTGGTGACCACGTAAATCACTTAACTTCTGTCTGCCTCAGTCTCCCTCATCTGTAAAATGTGGATCATAAAACCACTGACCTCCCAGGGCTGTTGTGAGGATCTGATGAGACAATACTTATAAAGTGCTTTGCAAACCTTAACATACCAGACATTACTATTACTAAGGAAAATTTTGGCTCCATGTTTTGGGTTTTGTATCTTTTCTTTAAAACCCTGTATTGCCACCAAGAATCACAAAGCAACAAACCTTATCTTGAGATTTTTAGTGTGTTAAAATTTTCATTAGAACACACACACACACATACAAATCTTTTTTTTTTCCTTGCTATTATGAATGATACTGCAAAACAATAGCACTTACCTTCCAGGGTTGTTGTGAAGATAAAATAAGTGTAAGGTGCTTTGTAAATCTTAAAGCGCTATGTAAATGTTAGCTATGATTATTAAATATATATTAAATAATAAATATATTTATTAAGTATCATTGTTCTATTTCCAACAGGAAATTTATTAAACGTGGACTATGTGCCAGGTCCTTGTGCTAGGAACAAAGGCAAAAAACGGGAGGGAGAGGGTAGAGGGTAGTCTCTGCTTGGGGGAAAGGGGATGATATGTAGTATGTATATGGTAAATAAATACAAGATTGTTTAAGGAGGGAATGCTTTCCACCACAGAGAATACTGGGAGGGAGAACATGCCTCTAAGTAGAAGCAGCCTGGCAGGCTTTTGGTGGGAGAGAGGAGGGAGCTGAGGAGGTGGAGAGCTCACCAACAAGCTGGCAGGCATGAGGCACCACTGATGCCCTCTTGCGAATGCCTGGCTTAGGATTCCTTCTCACCCTCCTTGCCTTCTTTCCATCAGAGTTGGGGACCCTGATCTAAGCATGGGCTGGCTCCCATAGAGCCAATCAGGAGGGGATATACAAATGAGATGACAGAGAAGATTGTTCCGCAGGGGACTTCCTTGCCAGGCTTTCTCCCATTCTCACCCATTTACAGGTGTCCCTGGGATTTTAATCAAGGCCTGGTCTCACAGAGAAAAAGGTTAATTTATGGAAGGAAGTCTGCTCTGTGAGAGTGTTGGGCACACAGCTGACCTTCCCTGACACAGACACACTGGGAACAGGCTGACTCACTTCTCTCCACCTCTTCCCCGACTTCTCATCCCCACAGGCACTGGACACATGAAGACACAAAGAATTAGGACTATCTAAGGAATTTTCCACCTTTTCCTAGTGTGATACTTGACAGTCATCTCCCAGGGAGGATTTTAGTCAATTCTTACTTTTCTTTTTGTATCCAAAGAGCTTAGAACAGAGCTTAGAAGAAGCAAGAGTTTAAGAAATGCCTTATTCATTCATTCACTCACTCATTCGTTAGGGGTCAAGGGTCAGGGGTAGCCCGGTCCTCCAAGCGCTCCTCTGCAGGAGAAATCACGGGCCTTAGTCATCTCACCCCATGGCAGTGCTGCCCAGCCACCCACTTCTCTAGTCTCACTTCTCTCCTCTATCCTCACACTGCCCAAGTCTTTACATGCATACTTCTCTAAGCCTTGAGCCAAGATGCCCCAGAAGCTGATCTGCCCATGCCCAGCAGCCCCTATAGATGCCTCCTGATAGCTAACTTTTGCTTCCCTCTTGCTGAAGTTTGATACTTGCCATTCCTTGGCTCTAACCTAAAACATGGCTATCACCATAACCCTCCACATAAGCTATGCAAGGATCAAGTGAAGAAACTAGGAATGTTTAACCTTGAGAGAAGACTTAGGGGGAACATGATAGCCATCCTCAGGCATTTGAAGGGCTGTTGCCTGGGTGAGGTTTGTTCTACTTGACCTCAGAGAGCAGAACTAGGAACAAGGTGGGGTTGGAGAGGTGGGTGGAGGAAGATATGGCATAGAAAAAATGTGGGGCTCAATATAAAGAAAGATGCCATTGTGAAGTAGAAAAGTAAGAGCTGTTATATCAGCTCAGTTGTGTCCAACCCTTTATGACCCCATTTGGGGTTTTCTTGGCAAAGATACTGGAGCAGTTGGTCGTTTCCTTCTCCAGCTCATTTTACACATGAGGTAACTGAGGCAAACAGGGTTGAGTGACTTGCCCAGGGTCACATAGCTAGGAAGTGTCTGAGGTCAGGTTTGAACTCAAGGCTTTCTGACAGGTCTAGTGCCACCTACCTGCCCCAGAAAGTAAGAGACTGAGGTTTAAATTCCAGCTTAGATCTTTACTGGCTGTGTAACCTGGGTTTCAGTTTCCTTTTCTGTAAAAATAGGGATAACAATCCCTTGTCCTAGCTACTTCACAGAGTTGTGAGGCTCAAGTGAGAAAACAGGTAAACAGAGCCTTGGATCCCCTAAAGTGCCATCTCTGGGTGTCCTTCAGTGTCATTCATTAGACTGTCAAAAATAGACTGGGAGGTCTCAACAACCACACGTGGACTGGATTTACCACTTGGATACCTTAAAGTGCCATCTCTGGGTGTCCTTCAGTGTAATTCATTAGACTACCAAAAATAGACTGGGAGGTCTCAACAACCACACGTGGACTGGACTTACCACTTGCTGGGCATGTTGTAGCAGGGATTCTGGTTCAGGTATTAAAATACGGATGATGATGATGATAATAGAAGCTAGCATTTATATAGTACTTTAAGGTTTACAAATCACTTTACATATATTAACTCATTTGATCCTCACAATAACTCTGGGAAGCAGGTGGTTGCTATCATTCCCATTTTACAGATGAGCCAACGGAGACAGATAGAGATTTAGCGACTTGCCCAGGACTGGGTCCCTTCCAACTCTGAAATTATGGTACAGTCTGTGAAGTTTCTCCCTTTCTGCCTCCTGCTTGCTTGCTCGCTCTCTCTCCCCCTCCCTTTCTCCTTCCCTTCCCTCCCTCCTTCTCTCTCTCTCCATGGTCCTGATCTGAAAGAGCATCCCTCTCCACCCAGAGGCCACCCAGTGTTCCCCTTCTCTCCCTCCCACTGACAGGGCTGCCTCTGACCATGTCTTCTCCCTGCTCAGCCACCTCCCACAGTTCCCCTCAGACCATGGGTGAAAAGCCAGACTCCTTAGCCTCCTGTTTGAAAGCTCTCATAGTATGGTGCCACGGAGGTTGGCCTTATCTCCCAACATTCTCTTTTTATCTTGTCCTCCAGGAATGCTAGAATTCCCCATCACCAACCTCCCATGCCCACATCCATCCGATCTGTCTATGTGACTTGGCTCAGGCTACCTTCCCTGCCCCTCCCCCACCTCCTCCTTCCCTAGCTCTTCTCTACCTCAGCAGATCTTCTTCAAGGCCCAGTTCCAGCCCTCCATCCTCTAGGCAGCCCTCCTTGATGATCCTACTTTACAAGGAGCTGAACCTCTCTACCCTTCTCTGTTCCCACAAGGTCACCCCAAGCACACAGGGCCTCCTGCTGATGGAGTCAAGACTGTCTTCAAAGCCAGACTCTCTCTGTAGGTACTCACTCCCTGGCTCCTTAGAAAGATCAGAGCTCCTTCTTATGCATTTTCTCTTCTTCTCCCATTGTACCTAGTGATCAAATCAGGTCCTTCCGATCTCCAAAGGCCATGGACAGGCAGATGTGCCAGCTCCCCAAAACCCTCTCACTCAGATGCAGCTTGCTCATGGATGCACATGCATGTGCCTGTACATACCTGTTTCAATATGCATATGCATGTACAAGTACATGAGGATGGGACTTCATGGATAGGTGCCTCTGTGGACAGATATGTCTGCATTACCCTCTCTGGGCTGAGGCCACAAGCACTATCAACTTGGAAATCAAAACCTATAGCCAGAAAGGATCAGTAACCACTTTGGAACACAGAGAGCAGAGGTATCAGGCCCCTGGAGCACGTCACAGCTGAAAGGGCCTTTTGAGACTGTTTGATACAGTCTCATCATTATGCAGACAAAGAAATCAACAGCACACAGTATGTCAGGGGCTGAGGACAGTAAAACTATCCCCTTTCTCATTCAGGATGCTAAGTTTTGTAAATTCATGCAGGCAAAAGTCACATTTACTCTTTTGATTGTCGTGTCAATTTCTATAAAATACCCGATTTGGAAGGGCCTAGTCATCAACATACATTTATAGTCTATCTACAGTCAATCAACAGACATGTATTTGGCACTTACTATGTACTAGGCACTACTCTAAGCGAGTCAGTCCAATCTGTACAGAAACCATCTTTACAACATCCTCTACCTCAGTCCCAAGATCTGTGACAGAGGGACTTACTGCCCTGCATCCTGAAGCACTTTGAATAGTTCTAATTTGTGGGAAATTTCCTCTCAGATTGAGCCCAAATTGTTCTTTCTCTCTACTGAAGAGTGACGTGGAGAACAAAGGTTGTATTCACAAAGCTGAAGGCACAGCTAGGACAGTGATCACTAAAAGCCAGCAAGGGTTCAGGGAAAACTACACTAAACTAATTTCATTCCCTTTTTTGATTTACAAACACCTAGGTTGGTAGATCAAAGGAATGAATGTCTCAGATCCAATAGATACCTGTATTTCAGCAGGACACTGACGAAGTCTTTCATGGTTTCCTTATGGAAAAGATTGAGGGATGTGGGCTCGGGGGATTAAAGTTACATAGATTCAGAACTGGTTGAATAACCAGCTCTTTCTCTGAAGAAGGATGGACACTAGGGTTGTTTGGAATATAGTCTAGAGACAATGGGATTAACTGGATGATTCTGAGGGTCACATGAGGAGGTAGTATGTTTGGGGCGGGGTGTTGGGGATGAACATTTGGCAAACCAAAAAATTTCCCCAAACCTAAATGTCCCTCTCCCACCTCTGTCCCCATATGGGTCACTTACCCGGCGTCTCCTTGCCCAAGACAAGGGCCACCCTACATTGGCGTGCCACTCGCGGACCACGCACCTGCCCCGAGGCCAAGCCCGCCAGCTCCACAGGGGGACAGTACCTACTGCCCCCAGGGCCTCCTTCCACCAGAGGAAACAGGAGAAGGGAGGCTGGGGTGGGAGGTTAGAGGGGCATCTGAAGTAGTCCCCTTCCCCCAACCTCCTAGTTCATCTCACAAACCAGGGACCCTCCTGTCCCCTCTTTGTACTGGGGTGACTCAGGTTGGGGTAGCAAGGGAACTATAGTCAAGATCCAAATAACCCAGGGCCCAGTTTAAGGGCCTCTCCCTGAATGCCTATTTTAGGGTAAGGGAAGTAGACATTGGCTCTGTTCTGAGCTGTGACCTTGGCCTCATTCTTCTGCCCCAACTCTGGCTAGTGTGAATGCCCTGCCCACAGGCAGTGACCTCCTAAGGGTCGCTTTCCTCACTTTCAGGACTGGAAAAATCCCAGGTGAAGCCAGGGTTGCCATCCTTGGTACCACCAGTCCCACCCCAAAGCCCCAAGGAAGGAGTCCCTTGATTAGGATCACTTTTTTAGGCCATGATGAGTTCTCTAAACTTGATTAATATGGTCTCACAGTAACTCAGAGAAAGTCAGGACTGGAAAGCCTCTTGCCCATCATTCAGTTCACCTCCACTCCCCATTTAACAAAGAAAGAAACTGAGGCTCAACAAAGGAAAAGAATTTTCCCAAGGTCACACAGCTGATGAACAGTAGTCAGGACTCAGCCTAGGGATCTCAGGATTGGAATTCACTTTCTCTCTTTACATCTGTCACAAAACTCCATCAGGAATGTTTTTGTGAAAGTGACTCTTGGTTTGGGCCTCAGTTCCCTCTCACTCTCCAAAGCCTATCCCTGGGCAGAGGGATCACATTTGCTCTTCTTGGTCCCAGAAGGCAGAACCAAGGAATATGCAGATGTCCCAGGGAGGCAGATTTTGGCTCGGAATAGAGAACCTGTCAAATGAGAGGGGTAAGCTCTATGGGCAGAGGGAGAAGGGAAGAAAAAAGACAAGACAGACAAGGGAGAAGAAGAGAAAGAGGGAGCAAGAAAAAAGACAGAGGGAGGACCACAGTGTTACGTGTAGGTGTGACCCCCTAAGGAGTGGATGAGGAAAAGAAGGGGAGCTCACCGGGGTGGAGTTGGCTTCTAGGAGGGCGCTCTTCCATGCTCTGCAAAGAAAAGAGGGGGTGGTATAAGGACCTGGGACTTCCCAGGATGGAGACAAAAAAACACATGAAGCTCTCTTGGCTTTAAACCTTTCCTCAGACCCTGCCTTCCAGGTGGGAGAAGGGGAGTAAAGGAAGGGAATATGCATTTATTACATGCCTACTATGTGTGAGGCCCTGTGATCCTCACAACAACCCTGTGAGGTGGGTGATGTTGTTATCCCCATTTTAGAGTTGAGGAAACTGAGGCAGAGGTTAAGTACTTACCCAGAGTCACACAGCTAGTCTGAGGACAGATCTGATTCTGGGTCTTGCTGAGCTATGCCCAGTGCTCTATACTCAGTACCATCCAGCTGCCCACTCCTCCCCTCTCTGAGAGAATCAAGGCCCCTCTCCTCAAGGAATCCCCAGTCTAAGGACCTTTGTCCTTGAGAAGCCCTGTGGAAGGAGAGAGGAAGGCTGCTGTTCTCCTGAAGGTTCCATGGAGACTACAAGCCAGGAGGCCTTCTTGGTCATGAGCTCCTTTAGTAGTCAATCTGGTGTAGCCAATCATATTCAAATATAGTTACCAACATAAAAAAAAAGTTCATAGACCACAGGTCTGCTCTAGGCCCAAGATGTTCTCTCAGGTCCTGCTGACTAAGCTCCTTCTCTCTCCTCATTCAAAGATCTTCTCTAGAGACCCATCCCCTTCAGAGCTGGTGAGTCTGATGGATACTCTTGCATGTTTCTCTGTGAACTGGGGATAGAGACCAGACCTGCGATCTCATTGATCAGGAACTGCCTATGAGGAAATAAATCCCTTTCACTGAAGCAGACTGGTACCTCCTCTGCATCTTTTTCTCTTGGAGAGGTTAAATCATGTGTCCAAGTCACCTAGTTAGTATGTATCAGTTGGGAACCCTGAATTCAGGTCTTCCCAGTTCCAAGGCCTGTCCTCTATTCACTACACCACACTGCCATCTGTGTTTTCAGTTTTTCAAGCTTTCTGAGAGTGTCTCCTTCTCCTTGCAGCCCAGGGGTTCTTTCCCTTCACCCCCACTATAACCATAGCCTGGGGCATTGAAGGAGGACTCGGAGCCCTAGGCCTCAACTCTTCTGGAAACTTCCAGAGGAAACTTCAGAAGGGCAGCTCTAAGAGGTGCCCCATGAGATGGGAGGGCAGGAATGGGCCCAAAACAGATGAGTCTTTGTCTATTGCTGGGACCTGGGGCCTGGCTACTGGCGGGGGGAGAAGCTGAAACAAGGCAGCTCTGTTTTCCAGTCCCCACGCCTGTCACCCAAGTAGTTCGCTCAACTCTCCCCCACAAAATAGATGGAGAAACTAAGACAGCATTCCTGGCCCATATCTGAATCCTCAGGATGCTGCCTGGGTGCCATGGTCTCCTGGACAGACACATAGAAAGCTAAGGGGTGGAGGGTGCTGAGCTGGTAGGGACAGTCTAAGTTGTCATCTCAAATACTGGGTATATTTATGTGCATGGTGAACCCTTATGCAATAGGGGCTTGGCATGAATTCTTTCTTTTCTTCAAATTTATTAATTTATTTATTTTCAATTTTCAACAATCACTTCCGTAAGTTTTAAATTTTCTCCCCCTCCCCACGATGGCATGCAATCTTATATGGACTCTACACATATATTCTTATTAAACACATTTTCACACTTGGCAGGTTTTCACATGCATTCTGAGTGAGAGCACAAACACAGCGTAGACACATCTATACGCACAGCTAAAGTCCATGTGAGGTCATATTATCAGAGATTTAAAGCTGCAAGGAACCTTAGAGATCATTTGATCTAGAGCAGACCCCTCGTTTTACAGATTGTTGAAGGGATTTGCCCAAGGTCGTACAATTAGGAACTGACAGGTCCAGAATTCCAAGCCAGCTCCTCTGACTCCAAACCCAGTACTTACTCTACTGTACCAAACCACCTCCTGTGAATGCCCACCTGTCTATGTGCATCATATTCATGGGCAGAGGCATCTACTGACATGAAACATTCCCAGAGTAGGAGTAACAGAAGACTGATGGATCTGGAGTTCTGGAGAGCTCTGTCATTTGCTAGCTTTATGACCTTTGTTTAGTCACAGTCACAAGTTCCTTTCTCTGAACCTCAGTTCCCACTTCTGTAAAATGAAGATGCTGAGTTAGGTGATCTTTAAATCCCTTCTAGGTGATGCAGTGAATAGTGTACTGGGCTTGGAATCAGGAACACTCATCTTTGTGAGTTCAAATCCGGCCTTAGACACTCGCTGTGTGACTCTAGGCAAGTCACTTAACCCTGTATGCCTCAGTTTCCTCATCTATACAATGAGCTCCAGTATCTTTGTCAAGAAAACTCCAAATGGGGCCACAGAGAATCGGACAAGACTGAAATGTACAAAAAAATCCCTTCTAGCTCTGACCCTATAATCAAATTATTATGGCATTATGTGATCCATTCATTAGACTTTTCATACTATCTCCCAGATTAATTCACATCTCCCTTGTTCCCCCTTCTCCCTCCTCTCTCTTCTACCTCTGTGCTCCCCCATACTTCTGGGATGTGCCACCTTCTCCTCTGCCTGTTGAGATCCAGGGGGCTCTTTCTTTGATCCCTTCCCTAATCAACTTGCCAAAACTGATCTCTCTCCTCACATTTTTCCAGGAGCATTTTTCTAAATGCCTCCTTTGCCCCATCACACCGTACTTAGTCACAGACTCATCTCTACTCTACATCCTATCCCTCCGTTGGACTGACAACTCTGAGAGTAAGGCTTTCATGGGGCAGGGCCTGGAGTCAGAAAGATTCCTCTTCCTGAATTCAAATCTGGTCTTAGACATTTACTAGCTGTGTGACTCACCCTGCTTGCCTCAGTTTCCTTATCTGTAAAATGAGATGGAGAAGGAAATGACAAGCCACTCCAGTATCTTTGCTGAGAAACCTCCAAACAGGGGCACAAAGGGTCAGACAGGACTGACAACTGAACAAAAAAAGGCTTACATTGTGTTTCACTTGTGTATAGCCAGTGCTAGGAACAGGGCTTCCACACAAGAAGCATTTAATGAACAGTTGTTAAATTGTATAAATGTATGTTATTGAATCTTATAGACGTGAGGTTATATATCTCTATTTTTATATTTTATTTATATATTTACATAATATATAGATATGTATATTTATGTATTTATATAATATACAGATATGTATATTTATATATTTATATTGACCTGCCTCTTCCAAGCCCAAGGCTTCTGTCATGCTGACCCCTAGGGCCTAGCCTGGGGCTCAGCCTGGGAGCTGTCTCTATATGGTGGCTGACTCAGCCTCTCCAGGGAGGAGCTGGGGGAACAAACAGTCCTCCTCTTCCTGGCCATCCTTTGGGAATCCCCCTCCCTTCAGAAGATCTACATCAACACAGCCCGGAACAATCTTCAGGGACGGCTCACAGCTCCCCTCCGTCTCCAAAGCAGGCTCTGCAGCCAAGACAACCTACTCATTCGAAGGTAAGACTTTTCCTGAGAGAGCCTCCATCTAGATTCTCCAACCACCTTGTTCTTCTAAGTCCAGATCTCACTTCCTCTGGGAAGCTTTCCTTGATTAATCCTCTCCAGTTTTGATGGTAAAAGTCTGGGGCAATGGGCTACATCTCTCATTCATTTCCCCAACAGGGGACTCTCTAAGGGCAAAGACTTTAATTCCTTTCAGATCAGGCTCTCCCAGAGACCAGGGGCCATCCCTTCCCCTTTAAACTGAAAAATCCTGCTTTCAGAACTACTTGAACAAATAGGCCTTCTTGCCTTCACAATGTTTGACACAGGTAAGGAAGGAAGGGAGAGAGTGGGGAAGAAGAGGATGGTTCCTTTTATAAACTATTACCCAAGAAAAGTGAAATACTAAAATCAGCTCGACTGAAACCACCAATAAGAAGCTTAGGAGGGCAATGTCCCCTTGCCACCACTGATGTGGATCATGGATCATAGAACTTAGGGACCCCAGAAACAAGGTATAGTTCAGTCCCTTCATTTTTTTCAAATAATACCTTATTATATCTTCTACACTGTTCAATGTATCCCTTCCCTCTCCCCCTTTCAGAATACCATCCCAAATAACAAAAGAATTTAAAAAAAGAAGAAAACAAACTCAGAAAAAGCCTGACACCCTATTCAGTACTCCACACTCCCGGTTCCCAACTTCAGCAAGGAACAGGCTTTCTCCTATTTCTTCTTTAGGATCAAGCTCCAATCTCTTCTTTTTACAGATGAAGAAGCTAAGCCCCCAGAGAGGAGGTAACTTTCTCAAAGCCACACCTGTACTGTCAGAGGCTGGATTTGAACCTAGATTCTCTGAACCTAGAGCTGGTTCTTCTTCCACTGAAGAGTGTGTGCCTCACCTGTGTAAACTGAGTGCCAGGGTTTCCCCTTTCTTGGGACACTTTGCCCCTTTAAAGAAACATCTGCCCTGAGGTCCTGATCTCCTGATGGATGACTCCCTCCCCAGGATGATGATGATGATGATGATAAGGTGGCATTTATAAAACACCTACCATGTGCCAGAAACTGCTCAGTGCTTTAAAATGTGGTCTCATTGGATCCACACGGTAACCTTGAGGTAGGTGCTGTTATTCTCCTCACTTTATAGTTAAGGTAACTGAGGCAAACAGAAGTTAAGGGACTTGCCCAGGGTCACACAGCTAGTAAGTATCAGAGGCTGGATATGAACTCAAGTCTTCTTGACTCTAGGCCCAGCTCTCTAACTACTGAACCATCTACATCATTTGAGGAAGGACTCTGTGTTCTACCTTACTCCAACAGGAAGTTGCTCTCCTGACTCTTTCTCCTAACATGCTACTTCCCCTTTCCCAACATTAACCTTCTTCTTCCCTACCCTTTTAGCTTATACACACACACACACACACACACACGCACACACACACACACGTATATATGGCTTTTCCTCATTAGAATCCCTGACAGTAAAGACTCTCTTGTTTGTACTTGTATCTTGGTACACAGTAAACGTTTAATAAATGCTCTATCTATGTTTGACTCTAAGTTGGGTGAACTTTGTACCTACCACCTAGGGCTAATGCTCCAGCACCCACCCTCCAGCAAGGAAGAGATGCAATAAATACCAGAAGCTTTCCTCCTCAGGGCCCACCCCTGCCCACACCCAGGAGTCACTCACAAAGCCTCATCCTTAGTCTCAGCACACAGTGTTAGGCGGGGGCCATCCCTCAAGTACACCATCAGGAGAGAGTCCCGGTTACGGCCTTCAGGCAGCTGTACCTCTAAATACCAGAGAACACGGGGAGAAAGTCAGACAGGCTCCAAGCACCACTGGTCAGTCCCAAAGGCCATCTGAGAGCACTCATCCCAGGACCTCTGCCCACTCCAACCCAAGCCAAAAACTTTGGCCTAATGTCCTGTAAACAAAGAGCAAAGTTTTGACAGATTTATTTATTGGGTTCTGCTTATACTTCTGCTGTTGGTTGAAATCATTTGTTTGAAGATTCCCTGAGTTTATGCACAAAGTCACTCCATAATTCACATGCTGAAGGAGGGCAAGCTTGAAACTTGGAATTAACACACTTAAGACCTGAGACAGACCTGCATGAAAGTTACGTCCTTTCCCAACTCTCTGGGCCTGCTTCCTCATCTATAAAGTGAAGGGGTGCTGGATTAGATGATCTTTCACATCCCTGCTAGCCCTGTTATTCTAGGATACTGTCTTTCATATACATTTATTTTTCACAATAACCTCCGTAGAGAAGGCTGAGTAGGTATTGCTGTCTTCACTGGGCAACCAGGGAAACTGAGACCCAAAGAGGGGGAAGCTGACTGGCTTAATTAAGGTCACACAGAGAGTTAGGACTCTGGTATCTTTCCCTGGGCTGCAATTTCAAAATATAATAATAATTCACATATATATGTTATATACATGCATATATAACAATACTAATAAGAACGTAACACTTGAAGGTTTGTAAAGAGCTTCACAAATATCATTTCATTTTATTCTTTTAATAACCCTCCTACACCCACCGGGTTGGGAGCATCTGTGCCCTGTGCCAATGCCCTTCCTGGGGAGGGTAGGTGGCCCCCCTGGGGGCAGGGAAGAAGGAAGGGTGGTGGGATAAAGAGCCTAGCCCCTCTCACCTGGGCACTCCTGTCCAGTCTTCACCTCTCGGCAATTGAACCGGATCAGCACTCGGTCCTCCTCCTCCTCCAGGCTGTCATCCTTGTAGTAGCCCAGGGTGCCATCCAGCCACAGAGCAAACCAGTTCCGCTTCCAACGGCGAAGGATGGAGCCTAGAGAAAGGGCCGCCCCCATACTAGCCACTCCCTTAACCCACCCCTCAGCATGGGGGGAGCAGGGGCAGCTTCTCTCCCCCTTTCCTTTCCTCATGAACAACAATAGTTAGAGCTCACATGCATCACAGGTATACAGCACTCTCAGGTTTGCAAAGTAAATGACATTAATGATCTCATTCAGTCCTGGGAAGTGGATACTGTTGTTATCCTCCTTTTGTAGATGAGAAAACTGAGGATCACTAAAATGACTTGCTCAGGGCCACACAGCATCCAAGTGTCAGAAGCAGGATTTGCAAGTTGAACATTCTCTCCCATGCTCTCACAGCAGCTCTCAAGATATCCCAAGGTTTACCGATAGTGCAAGGGTCCCATCCGTTAGTTACCTTGATTCTCACAATAGCCATGTAATGGAGAGGCTGGTCAGGGATTCCATTTATCCCTCTTATACAAGGGAAAATCCAAAGCCTGTCAGAGTGCCGAAAAGAGCATCCCCATTTTATAGAGGGGAAAAATCAAGGCCCAGAAGGGGGGAAGGGACATTCCCAGCACTATATAATGAGCTATTAACATGGCTGGGACTTGACCAAGGTCTCCAGATTCCCAGTGGGCCCATGTACTTTAAAATCTTTGCCCAAAGGTTCACTGTGAGCAGGATTACATTCAAAGCCACTCTGCAGAACTCTAAGCTTACATGAGTGCCAGCCCCTGTTGTCATCATTAGTAATGTACTCTGACAGGTGACTTGTAGTATCCTAGCCTGCTGGCATCAGAGGGGCCTTTAAGACCCTCTAGTTTAACACTACCTCATTTTACATTTGGGGAAACTGAGGAAGGGAAGGGCCTGGCCCTAGAATCCTTCTACTTCAGAAAAGGCTGCATACATGTATGAGAAGTGATGGAAAGAAAGGAAGCTGGCCTGTGATTCAAGAGCCCCGGGTTCAAGAGCCAGCTCTGATGCTTACTGACTGTGGGACACTGTCAGATATAAAAAGTGGGGGCTAATAGATGAGCTCAGAGATCTCTCCCAACTTTAACCTTTTTTGGTTCTTCTATTAGGTGCTGACCCCTCCTCAAGCTCCAGAGACCCAAACCTCCCCAGTTCCCACTACCCAGCCCAACCCACATTGGGGAGCCAAGAGCTCCATCACTCACTCTGTCTCCAGAGCCAGCCGGCCTTCACCAGGGCCATCTCTTCAAAGGGACCTTCCAGATTTGAGCTGGGACCTGACAGACAATGGGGAACAAGATACCTCTAGTCCAGGAATTCTTAACTTTCTGTGCTATGATCCTCTTTAGCAGTCTAGTGTCAGGAGCCCCTAGAGTCTGCTTATCAGATGAATGCTTTTAAATACATTGAAAACACATAAGATTACAAAGGAAGCCAATCATATGTAAATATATTTATCAAAATAATTAAAAAAAAAAAACAAGTTCCCAGGTGCCAGGTTAAGACCCCCTGCTCTAGATCCCATCCCTGGACAGGTCTTGAGATACACCTCCTTTTTGTAAGATTCATTTTCGGCTCCAAATTTAGACCTTAGGTTAGGGTAGGAGTATCAGTTATTCTTCCTGTTGCTCAGATAGTACAAAAGGTCATATGAAAGTAAAACACTACCACATCTCTCCACAACCTCTCCCATATTCGTTCTGGGAAGATGTAGGAGAAGGAAAGAAGAATATAAAAATCCTAAGGATGACTGGAAGCTATAGATAATTCAAACACTGAATATTAGCCCCAAAACTTCAACTTGAATTCAGTTCCACAAACATTGACTAAATGCTAAATTTGTACAGGACCCCAGGAGTTCAACCCTGAGGATATAATATGAAAAATAAGCACTGATGATACAACAAAAAGCAAAAGGCAGTCCTTGCCCTCAAGGAGCTTACAATCTAATGGAGACAAAATGCCAACAAGCAATATACAAATCAAGGTATATATAGGATAAATAGTAAATAATTAACTAGGAAAGGCACTAGAATTAAGAGGGATTAGGGAAGAAGCTGACTGAGGACAGGGACTGCTGGTTTGCATTTTATCTTTGTGTCCCCAACACCTAGGACAGAGCCTTGTACACTGTACATACTTAATAAATATTTGGTGGATTGGATTGGTTACAAAGATGAACAAAGGTCCTGTCCTCAAGGAGCATACAGTCTAGCAAGAGGAATACAACATGTCCACAGATGAATCTAATACAAAGTAGAGTATGGTAGGAGCAATGGCTGAGTTAAGAGGATTTGTTTATAGAAATGGAGCAGTTTATGATGAAAATTCAAGACTAAGTCATTGCCTCTAGAAATTACAGAAGTTCTTAAAGAAATTAGAATTGGTGATCGAAGCAGATTATACAATGAAACAGAATTTGGAGAAGATATTAGGCTCTAATAATTTAGCACCTGTAAAATATTTGATTAGAATTAGAATTATAGAATTATACATCAGAACTTACTACCTTTCATGGAGTGGCAGACCACAAATCATAAACATTCTATTGAACTCGGCCAATAAACTCTACTATAAATTATACTGGCTCCATGAGGACAATTACCGCAGACTAAATTGTCACCCACAATCACTTGGACATAACAATGATCCACACAAACTAAAGAACAGTATTTCTAATAGAAGTCACCAAAATAAATACTTATCATCTTCAAGTTCCATGGAATGAAAAACTCTCAAAATAAGGTCATCAAGCAAAGGAAATAAAAGTCTTATGGGAATAGGATGAAGGCTCAGTCATCCTATAGGCTACTAGAGTTGCCATGAGGCAGTAGCTGGGTGATCCGGTGGATAGAGCCCCTGACTTGGAGTTAGGAAGACCCGACTTCAGACAGAGTCTCAAACACTAGCTGTGTAACGCTGGACAAGTGGCTTAACTTCTGTTGCCTCAGTTTCTCTACCTCACAGGGTTGTTGTGAGAGTCAAATGAGATAGTATTTGTAAAGTGCTTAGTAGAGTACTTAGCACAAATCAGTGCTTAATAAATGCTTATTTTCTTCCCCTACTACAGTTATAAAGAGGATCTTCCAGTGAGCCTACTGCATAGGAGGAGTTCACATCCTAATACTTTTATTTAACTATCAAAAGCAGTTCCTAGGCTCATAGATCCAGAACTAGAAGGGATTTAGGAGCCATCTAGTACAACCCCTCATTTTACAGTTGAGAAGACTGTAGGTTTCCAGGAGGTTGTGACCTTGCCTAAAGTCACAAAGGTGGCATCAGAAGCAGGTTTTGAATCTAGGTCCTCTGACTCCAGAGTCAGTCCTCCTTCCGCTGAATCACATTTGCTTCACCTATCCAACAGTCCACAGAACACTAAATATAAAAGAAAAGCATCATGGTAATTTTTCCAAGAACACTTTCTGTATGAATCCCATTGAAAAAGAGAAAAGGATAGTAATAAAGCTAGTATTTATATAGCGCTTTAAGGTTTGTAAAACATTTTACAAATATTAACTCATTTGATCCTCACAAGAAGGTGTTGTGTTCCAGCTAAGTGCAATTAATATCCCTCCTTTACATTTAAGGAAACTTAATCTCAATACTATATACACTATTTGGAAAAGTAGGTGAAAAAAGAATCCTATCAAATTCTTTTTGTGGCACAAATATGGTGCTGATACCTAAACCAGGAAGGGTGAAAACAGAAAAAGAAAATTATAGACCATTTTTCCTAATCAATATTTAAGCAAAAATCTTAAATAAAATACTAGCAAGGAGATTATAGCAATATGTCACAAGGATCTCACACACACTCTGACCAGGTGGGATTTATACCAGGAATTCAGAGCTATTTCAATATTAGAAAAATTATCAGCATAAGTGACCATATCAGTAACAAAATTAACAGAAATCATATGATTATCTCAACAATGCAGAAAGTCTTTGACAAAATAAACCACCCATTCCTATTAAAAACACAAAAAAGCAGAGGAATAAATGGAGCTTTCCTTAAAATAACAACTATCTATCTAAAACCATCAGCAGGCATTATCTGTAATGGGGATAAGCTAGAAGACTTCCCAGTAAGATCAGAGGTGAACTAAGAATTCCCATTATCATTGCTATTATTCAATATTTTACTAGAAATCCTAGCTATAGCAATAAGAGGAGGAAAAGAAATTGAAGCAATTAGAATAGGCAATGAGGAAACAAAAGCCATCATTCTTTGCAGATGATATGTTGGTATAATGAGAAAATCTTAGAGAATCAACTAAAAAAAGTAGCTGAAATAACTAACCACTGTAGCAAAATTTCAAGATATAAAATAAACCTACATAAACCATCACCATTTCTATACATTACCAACAAAGTCCAGCACTAAGAGATAGAAAAAGAAATTCCATTTAAAATAACTATAGACAGTATAACAATCTTTGGTAGTCTACCTACCAAGACAAATCTAAGAACTGTATGAACACAATTACAGCACACTTTTCATACAGATAAAGTCAGATCTGAACAATTGGAAAAATATTAACTGCTGATGGGTAGTCCAAGACTACAGAATAAAAATCACTATTCTATCTAAATTAATTTACTTATTCGGTGCCATAACAATCATACTACCAAAATTCTTTTATAGGACTAGAAAAAAGTAGTACAAAATTCATCTGGAAGAATAAAAGATAAAGAAAATCAAGGGAATCAATGAAAAATATGAAGGAAGGTGACCTGGCCATACCACATTTCAAACTGTATTATAAAATGTGGGGGCTAATAGAGGAGCTCAGAGATCTCTCCCAACTTTGACCTTTTTTGGTTGGAATGGTTGGAATAAAATCAGCACCAGGTGCTTTGCCACACAAAAGGAGCCTAATGGCCCTCATAACCTCTTCTTCAGTTGGAGCTTCAGCTAGGGAGGGATTGACTTCAATTTGATATAAATGGTCAATGGGCTCAGCATTAATTGATGATGGGCTGTTGAGAACACTATGGAAGTGTTCAGCCCATCTCTCTAGGATCATGTCCTTATCACTAATCAATGTAGCTCCATCAGCACTGAGTAGTTGAGATGTACCATAGGTCTTTGGTTCATAAATAGCCTTCAAGGCACCATAAATACGCTTTAGAGTGTTAATATCAGCCTAAAACTGAATTTCATCTGCTTTCTTACTGAACCAAGAATCCCAAATCTCTCTAAGTTTTACTTGTGCTTTACTTTTGATGGAATTTAATGCTACCTTCTTAGAGATGGAAGAACTAGTCTGCTGGTAAACCCTGTGGAGTGCTCTCTCTTTTTTTTTAATCAGCTTCCATACATGAAACCAACAATTGTAGCAAATGGAGAAATTCTGAATGCTGTGGATAAATTCACTTACCTTGGTAGTGTGCTTTCTAGGGATGTACACATTGATAATGAGGCCAATGCATGCATTGCCAGAGCTAGCTCAGTGTTTGGGAGGCTCCAAAGGAAAAGTATGGGACAGTAGAGGTACTAGACTGACTACCATACTGAAGGTCTACATAGCCGTTGTACTAATCCCACTGTTATATGCCTATGAAACCTGGACAGTATATCAGCACCATGCCAGGAATCTGAATTGCTTTCATTTGAATTGTCTTAGGAAGATCCTGAAGATCACCTGGTAGGATAAGGTACTAGACACTAAGATTCTTTCTCAAACTAAACTGCCAAACATTCAAACTCTGCTTTAGAGAGTGTAACTCTTATGGGTTGGCCATGTTGTTTGAATGTAAAACATATGCTTGGCAAAAAGAGTATTTTATGGAGAATTCACATAGGGCAAGCATTCACATGGTGGTCAGAATAAGCGATACAAGGACACTTTCAAGGTCTCCCTTAAGAATTTTGGAAATGATTGTGTGACATGGGAGACATTGGCACAGGACCACTCAGCATGGCATACCCTTATCAGAGAAGGTGCTGTGCTGTATGAACAAAGCAGAACTGAAACAGTTCAAAGGAAATGCAGGATATGCAAATTTAGAGAATCCACCCCAAATGGTCATATGGATTATTTGTGTCCAACCTGTGGTAGAGCATTCTGAGCTCCTAGTGATCTGATCAGCCACAGCTGGACACAATGAAACTGAATTCTATCACAGTGATGACATTTTGGTCCTCTTTGAGAATGAAGGACAACAACCAACCAAAAAGGTAAACATCAAAGCAGTCTCGTACCAGCTAAGAAATGAGTGGTAGATCAGTTAAGTAGATTAGATATATAATACTCATAGAAAATGATCACAGTAATTTAGTATTTGATAAATCCAAAGATCTCGGCTTCTGAAACAAAAAAAATATTTCACAAAAACTACTGGGAAAACTGGAAAAGAGTATGGAAGAAACTAGATATAGACCAATATCTCATGCTATATACCATGATAAAGTCAAAATGGGTACATGATCAGACATAAAGGGGGATATCATAAACAAAGCATGAGCATGAAATGGTTTACCTGTCAGATATATGTGTAAGGGAAGAGTTTAGAACTAAACCAGACATAGAGAGTATTACAAAAGGTAAAATGGATAATTTTGATTATGTTAAATTAAAAAGTTTTTGCACAAACAAAACCAATATAACCAAAACTAAAAGGAAAGCAGAAAACTGGGGAAAAATTTTTTTTACAGCAAGTATCTCTGATAAAGGCTTTATTTCTCACATACATAGGGATCTGAGTCAAATTTATAAGAATACAAGTCATTCCCCAACTGATAAATGGTCAAAGGACATGAAAAGGCAGTTGTCAGACAAAGAAATCGAAAGTATCTGTAGTCACATTAAAAAAAAATGCTCTACATCACTACTGATTAGAGAAATGCAAATTAAAACTACTCTGAGTACCATCTCACACTTATCAGATAGGTTAACATGACAGAAAAGGAAAATGGTAAATATTGGAAGGGATATGGGAAAACTGGGACTCTAATGCACTGTTGGTGGAGTGGTTAACTGATCCAACCATTTTGGAGAGCAATTTAGAATTATGCCCAAAGGGCTTTAAAACTGTGCCTACTCTTTGACCCAGAAGTACCAATACTAGGTCCGTATCCCAGAGATTTTTTTTTAAAAAAGGGAAAAGGACCTATTTGTACAAAAATATTCACAGCAGCTCTTTTTGTGGTGACTAAGAATTGAGGGGATGCCCTTCAGTTGATGAATGGCTGAGCAAATTGTGGTATATGAAGGTAATGGAATATTACTGTGAGGGATGATCTCTGAGGATCTCTTAGGAGTGAAGCCTCTTCAAGGGGTTAATTGTTTCTTGTCTTGTAGAAACATTTGCAGCAGGTTCACCCTGTAGAAGAAATGTTTCAACATAGTCTGTACTATATATTTCCCAGGACTACCTCCTTTACTTTCCCAGACTGCCCTCTGTATTATCCCAGGCTTTCCCCACCCCCCCTTGTTTTTAGGCACATAGCAGGGAGGAATAACACCTCCCCCTCCTTTCTTTTTAGGGCTAATATGTGAAAACTGTCTTTGTTCTCTGTTGCTGGGTTAGATGGCCATGAATAGATTGTACCCTTGGGGCTTGCACCGATGAGCCCTAAGGAAAGGTGCTAGGGAGGGGGGATATTGATTAGGGCCTATATAATCTGCTGAGCTAAACACCGCTCAGCTCTCTCGGGCACTCTAAGGGAGCCCTTTCTCTAGAAGGTCAATAAACGAACTCTTCTTTTTACTAATATCTCTGAGTCTCTGAGTCACTGATGGGGGTCTCTGTACCCCACACATTACTGTTCCTGATAGAAACTTGGGATGATTACTAGTATATAATTAAGTTGTTCCTATTAGCAATAATAATGAAAGGCAGGGCACAGTGGCTAACTAGGGGGCCTCACAGTCATTTATCAGTCAATTAGTCAACAAGCCTTTGTTAAATGCCTACTACGTGCAGAACACCACATTAGGTGCTGTGGGGGAGGAGGAGACCAAGGCCAAACCCTCCCTGAGCACCCTTAATGGGTTCCTCAGCCAGGGGAGACAGTCTATACGTACAGAATTGTACACAAAACAGGTCCAAGATCATTTTAGAGGGGAGACACAAGCAGCTAGGGGATGAGGAAAGTCCTCAAATAGAAAATGACAGCTCTGAACTGAGCCTTGAAAAAAGTGAAGGATTCTAAGAGGCAAGGGTGAGAAGAGAGTGTGCTCTAGGCATTGGGGACAGCCTACACAAAGACTAGGAGATGAGAGAAGGAATGCCATGTGTGAGGAAGGGTAAGAAGGTCAGTTTCACTAGACTGTAGTGTGACAAAAAGTAAAGTAAAGAAGGGCAGGACTGAGTTTAGTTGTAAAGGGTTTAAAATGCCAAACAGAAGAGTTTCTTTTTGGTCCTGTAGGTAATAGGGAGCAACTGGAGTTTGTTGAGTAAAGGAGTGGAAGGGTAGAGGATTAACTGGAGTTGGGAGAGACCTGAAACAAGGAGACCTATAAGGAAGCTCTTGAAAGAGGTGATACCAGTTTGATCTAGGGGGTGACACCGCTAGAAAGGGATTACACCAAGGACAACTAGGTGCCTGGAAGGTCAGTGATATCCTCAACAACTATAGGGAAGTCTGGAGGAAGAGTCAGTTTGGGGGGTGGGGGGGTGGGAAATAATGACTCTGGCTCTGGACACATGGAGTTTGAAATGCTTAAGGAATGTTCAGTTGGAAAGATCCAGTAGACAGCTGGAGACGTACGACTGGAGCTCAGGAGAGAGACTGGGGATGGATATATAGACCTGGGAGTCACTTGTATAGAGATAATAACTAAACCCATGGGAACTGGTGTGGTCCCAAGGAAAGGGAGAACAGAGAGAGACGAGGGTCTGGGTCAGAGCTCTGGAGTACATCCACAGTTGAGGGGAAGAGAGGTGAGGAACCAGCAAAGAAAACTGAGAAAGAACAGTCAGACAGATGGATCTGATTTCAAAAAAAAATCATGACAACAGCTCAATTTACACATCACTTTAAAGTCTACAAAGGATTTTCATCACAACACTGGTGATGGAGGCAGTACAAATACTACTGTATTTACTGTATTCAGTAAACTGAAGTGAAAGCTGAATGGCTTACCTAAAGTCCTAGAACTGATGAGTGGAAAAGGCAAAATGACAGCCCTGGCCTCCTGATTCTGCATCCAACATCTTCCCAGTCAAACCACCCTAAGCAAGCATTTAAGTAGGCGCTATCAAATTGAATTGTTAAAATGAATTGGATTTTTGTTTTCCTTGTTGCCAGCCAGCTCTGAGGCTGGGGGGTGGAGGAAGGGCATCTCAGTACAGCCTTGGTAAGCTGGTTTTTCTCTGATGGATGCTCCAAATAAGGGAGCCCTGTCTCCCCAGGAAAACTGGGAGCTCCTTGGAAGCAGAGCCTGAGTCTTCTCCTGGCTCTCCAACAACAGACTGAGCGACAGATAAGAGACTTAGTAAAACTTTGTCACCTTAACTTTCTGGGGTCACTTGGAGGTGGGATGTCCTTCTAGGTTTTAGAGAAAGAATGGAGGAGAACTGTGATAACAGCTAAAAGCAGCTGGAAGATCAGGTTATCCCTGTCCCCTCCCTGGTCCTGGAGATTGGCTTGGACTCAGCACCAGGTCACTCCTGGGAGGACCAAGCAGCTTCTAAACTCCTTTAGGTTGTTAAGGAAGAACCCCAGAAAGGGATTTCAGTGTCCAGGTGGGGAGGATGGTCAGGGAGAGGAACAAAGGAGGAAGATGAGCATTTATTAAATGCCTAATATGTGCCAAGCACTATACTAAGTGCTTAACAAATATCATCACCTCAACTTTATCTTCATAACCCTGGGAGGTAGGTGCTGTTATGATCCCCATTTTATAGCTGAGGAAACCAAGGCACACAGATGTTAAGTAATTTGCTCAGGGTCACATAGCTAGTAAATGAAGGCTGGATTGGAACTCAGGTCTTCCTGATTCTATCCATGATACAACCGATCAAAGGGTTAGGATAATAAAATCAACACTTAATAGCTATTTATTAAACTCCTAGTATGTTCAGGGAGTGGTGGGAATGTAAGAAATAATTCATTTGGACCTCATACTCTATTCCAATCAGTTTGATGTATTACATAAGTCATATAGGAATAGATGGGTTCTTATAGTGGGTCTCCAACTTTAATGTAATGTTCATTGCTTATTTGCCATATTATGAGGCTCATTTGTGCAAGCACAAGAATGTTGATAAAGACATCTCCATTCTGTTTTGATCAAATTTCATGTCCAAACCAAGAATGGGTAGGATGCCTTGATGTTTTGGAAAATCCCCTAATTTATTTTTGTACTTCCAGGCCTCTCTCTCTTGTCCAACATGAGCAGGTGACCGTCTTATGACCGCATAGTCAGTGAAGATGCCCCATGCTTGACCCAATTTGTGAAAGCCCTGCTGATATTTTTTTGACCCTCAAAAGTAAGGTCTATGAACCAATGAGATTCTGGATTTCCTCATGCCTCTTTTCCATATTTGAAAACCCCATAAAAACAAGGTCCTGGAGGAAGGGGGCATCTCAGATGGTGAGGAAAATCTGAGCTGTACTTCATTGGAGGGGACCATGGACTCTTTAATAAAGTGCCATTGGCTCAGAGCTCTGCCTCAATCTCTTTTATCGGAGGTTGGACAATTTTAATCCCCACAGGAGAAAGACATACAACTGTCTGATGCAACAATCATGTATTATATTATTGACAGACTAATTTTTTCATGCACAGAGTCAATCACATCCCTTCTTTACTCAAACCCTTTCCCTGGCTTGATCTCTTATCCCTAGAGAGCAGGCAAGCCCTCTAGCCTGGCATTCAAGACCCTTTACAATCCAGTGCACCCTCCCTTTGGAGAGTATTTCTATTCCTCTCATTCAGTAATCCAGCCAAACAGACTAATGCCAAAAAACAAGCAAGCAAGCAAACTCTGAGAACTTCTGCTTGAACACCTTTGCTGCTGCTTGGAATGTCTTCCCTCTCTCTTTATGGACTGAATTCCTACTCATCCTTTAAAGACCAATTCTCCACCTCCTCCAGGAAGTTTTCCCTAACTGTCCCCAGTCAGTCATTTCCTTTCTGGGGACTCATATAGCCTTCTGTTTACACCTCTCCGATGAACTAATCACATAATATTGTATATAATATTGTATATTATAGCTCTCTGTATTGCTAATCTGTTTATCTCCCTGAGTATGGGGCTCTGCAGAATAGACCCTGACTCAGGTTTTGAACTCAAGCAGAAATCAACGGTTCTTCACCTTTTTAGTGACACAGACCTCTTGACAGTGGTGAAGCTTATGGACCCCTCTCCAAATAATATTTTTAATGAATAAAATAAAATGCATAGGAGTTACAAGGAAGCAAATTATATTGAAATGCAGTTATCTATACATATATATATATATATATATACATATATGTATATATATATATATATATATATATGTATATATATATTTTTTAAACTAGAGATACCAGGTTAAGACCTCCTGTGAGGGAGATAACTCCGGGAGTTATCTGAGACATACAAAGGTTAAGTGATTAGTCCTGGGTTCCACAGAGATCCAAGTTTTCCTGAGTCTAAACCTAGTCCTATGTACAGTAGGATGCCCCACAATCAATCATCACCAAAGAGCCTACGTAATGTTTAATGTCACTTACAGAAGTTGGTGCCAAATAATGGCCCCAACCTTCATGTTCTTATAGTCTGTCCTTCCTAATTTGGAGAGTGGTTTAAAGTAAGTAAATGAGTATGCGTAAGAATGACTATGGAAATATCTGCAGCCACAGACTGATCCCCTTGAGAACAGGGACTGTATCTCCTTCCTCTATTAATCAGGGGGTTTTCAAGCAGGGGTCTAACAACTTGTTTGTTTAAAGATGCTCTTCCCTAGAACCCAGAAGTGGATTTCCACTTGCATTTTGAAGGTGGGTATGCATATACCAGAGCATATGGATAATCTGGATAAACCTGCCCCTGGACCATAGAGGCTTCGCAATCATAAAATCCTAGCTTGACAACTATTTAAGAATCCCAGAATCACAAATGAAAGGAACTGTCCGAGTTGAGGCACCTAATACAACTTCCCCAAAGCAGATAACCTCCTCTCTACGCAGACTTCTTGACAGAGGCTCATCCAAACACTACTTGGATACACCCGATTATAAAAAAGTTCACTTCCTCTCAAGGCAGCCAGATCCACTGCCAGGACAGAATCTCAGCATCTCCAAGATGAAAGGGGGCTCTTTGGGGCAGCTGGTCTAACCTGTACTTGAGCAAGTATCTCCTCTGCAAGGGCATGACAAGTATTAGTCAATAAACACGGGAGTTGAGCTTTCAGGCATCCAAGAAGGAAGGCTAAGTCCTCTGATTTGGACCTGTCTTTGTTCTATTTGCCACTCCCACCACCCTTCCCCAATCACTAAGGCTATTTCCAACTCCCCCCTCCCGCCATAGAATGTATATTTGCATAAACAGAGACGGCAAGGGTTCCCTCCCCCCAAGCCTTCTCTATATAGTGGGGAGAGAGAAGGTGAGGCAAGGACCCACCAGAGATTGATTCCCACCTACCAGCAGAGCACTCATCTTCTTGGGTGGTCTAAATGCTCCTTGCCCTTTCCCAACATGTGACCCTCCCTAACTCCCACACTTCTGTGTATCCCAGTGGGAAATCAAGAGGGCACACAAGAACCAATTCCCCCAAAATGGTGAGAAAGGACAAGTAGATGATGCTGAACAGGTGGCTGAAGGAAACCTGGAATCTCTGTGCCCCTGAATTCAGGAAAGGAAGGAGGGGAGGCATTAAAAACTGGACAAAAAGACAGACACTGGTGTAGATCTGGGTTTGAGGTAGAAATGGGATGAAATGCAGGAAACAGCCTTCATAGAGGCCATTCCTTCCAGAGGCGGGGGTGGAGTGAAATTTAAAATCTATAAAGAACCTGCTAATCAGAAAACTTTGGGTGGGAGGGGGAAGGAAGTGGGATCATCTATAAAATGAAGGGGTTGGCCTTGATGGTCATTTCTAGTTTTAATCCTACGATTCTGCCATTTGTAATCAAGAATGATTCCCAGAGCTATTCCAGAGATGGCCGCTGGACCTAGGGCGGAGGCACACTGGAGGGGCAGAACTGGGACAGCAGGGTGCTTCAGCTGACTTGGAGCCCAAGGGACCAAGAGGAAAAAGAAGTTTGTGAATTTTTGACCCTTCATTGAATCATGGAATGTCAGGACGAGAAGAAGACTGGAGCACAACTCGGTGATGTTTCAAGACAGACCATCCAGTCCAACCCCTCCTTCTACGGAGGAGAAAACTGAGACCTACTTGTCTAGAGTCACACAGGAAAATAGGGGTGAGCATGGCACTTGAACCCAGACCTCCCTCCACCACTAGACACTGTTTTTCTTTGAACCGAAGTCTTCAGAAACAACGCACAACGCACATTGGAATCCTCAATTCCTGGCCCTACAAGATCCTAGCGGGTAACGATGGGGAAGGAAGTGGAGGGAAGAGAAAAGGGTTGTTTTGGGGTTTTTTTTGAGATAGTGGATGGCCCTATTACAGGGAGAGGCACCTCCGACTCAGGGTCACCTAAGGAAACTTAAGGTACGTTCCCTGCCCAGTGAGGAGGCTTGTAAAATAAGATTTAAAAGACCACCTCCTCCTTCACAAGGGGAGGGGGCGGGGAAATTGAGACTCAGAGAGGGAAAGGGACGTGTCCAAGGTCCCAGAGAAAGTCAGTAGCTGAACTGGGACCTGGACGCAGGTCTCCCGGCCCAGACGGGAGGTGGGGGTTGGCTTCTAGATAGAAGATGAACGGAACTTCTGGGCTATCAGAGTCTTACCTGCCCTTGCACACCTGGGCAGGCAGGTAGAGCCCCGCTTCCGACGCCCCCCCAGCCGCCCCTTTCCCCTCCCGCGGCCAACTCTGCAAACTCCCCACCTGTTAGCTGATGCTGAGGCTGCTGTCTCCGCGGAGGCTATCCGATGCTATCTATCGCAACTACTGCGCCTGCGTCCCCAGTGCCCGAGGCAGCTCTCCTCCGTCTCCGCCCTCCTCCCCCTCCTCATCTCCCTCCTCCCCCTCCCCGCCGCCTCCTCCCCAGGCGCTCCTCTTCTCTCTCTGGGCAAACCACGAGCCTCAGCCTGGGCCCCGCCTCTGCGCACACACTCACCTACCCCGGGAGGGGGGGCGCGCGGCCTTCTGGCCCAGGTAGTCCAGGTCCCTCGAGAGGGCCGAGCGCTGCGCCCTGGCCCAGACTACAGCGCTCAGGGGCTCACATCACCGTGCATGCATGCCCCACCCTGGCCCCTGCCCCGACCGGCCTGGGCGGTGTTTGAGATTCCTGCAACTTCGGGTAACGCTCCCGACCTGTTACACTTTTAAATTGCATTCACCCCTGAGACGGATGATTCCTAAGATTACTGGGATTGTTTTTCTCTGCCCAAAATAGCCCCACATTTGAAAAATAGTTTGCAAAAGGATCTAGTTTTGCTGTCACTACCTGGGTGAACTCGAGGAAGCCCTGCCTTCTCCCTGGGCTTGGGTTTCCTTCTCTGGACAAAGAGGATCCTCCCAGCCGAGGTGCAACATTGTATGTTTCGAAGTCCCAGCTATGACCATTGTCTGTTCTCAGGGATCCTCCTGCCCTAATAGTTTATTATCTGACACATTTCTCCCAGCCTCTTCAATCCCTGCAGGACCTTCAGGGGCCCCCTTCTCTTAGGAAGTCCCCCTCCCATGCTCTACTCCAAGCCAAGTTGGACTCTGAAGGCACTCTGTGCTATACAACTTGGCGAAATCACAAGATGTTAGAAACCTAAAGTCATGTAGACTAGAAGAAACTCCCCCTGGAGTTTACTGTAATAGGGTCATCCATTATCTTTAAAAAACCTCCCTGTCCCCTCCACCCCTTTCCCCAGTTCTATCCCCTAGGGTCTTATAGAGTCAGGAATTGATGCCTCTCATAGCATGGAGATTGTTTCTGAAGACTTAGGTTCAAAGAAAAGCAGTGTCTTGTGGTGCAGGGAGGCCTAGGTTCCCTACCCCTGTTTCCCTGTGTGATCCTAGATGTTTTACCCCAAGAGATAAATGACAGAATTGTTAGAACAGAGACTATGGGCTCTAGGCCTTTGAACAGAAAACAAGGAATGTAAGGAGCAGGAAGGGACCTTGGAGGCCCTGTAGTCCAATCCCTTCATTTTATAGAGAGGTCTGCCAAACTCGAGAAGGTGGAGGGGCCCTCCCAGCAGATGGGGAGTGTGTTATCTCCCTAGCCAAAAAGTCAGTGCCTGGAGGTCAAGACCTGGGGCTTTCTTCCTCCCATCAGAATTTCCCATAGCTAGGTGAGCCTACAGGAGGGACTTAATTGACCTGACATGTGTCTCACATTCTGGGCCCTGATATAGAGTGGATGCATACTTATCACCAAAGGACAGTTATAAGAGGCCATCTAGTCCAATGCATAGCTGAACAAGAATCCCCTGTACCTGAGAAGACTGAGAAAGAATTCACTATTTTCCAAGGCAAGTCTTTTGAGATAGCCCTAAGTTTGTTAAGAAATTTTTTGCCGACATTTAACCTACATCTTCCTCCCTTCCCAGATCTCCAGCTCCTTAACCCTGCTGAGAGAGCCTCAACCAACAGCAGACGGAAGAGTTATGTCAGTCAAAAAGGCCTTTGGTTAGAATCTATTTCCAGTTTCTTCTGAGCTCCTTAGGCAGGGAGGTGGAGGGATTAGGAGGTCAGAACCAGTGCAGAGCAGAATGAGGGAGGGAGGGGAAGTGGGGGACAAGGGAGGGAGGGGGACAGAACTGACAATTCACCCACAGCTAAGCTGGGATCCATCTGAGAACCACAATCCTGTTAGCACTCCAGAGCTCATTCTCCTGCATCCCCCTCCTCCCAGAATTCACTGCTCAGAGATCGTCTTATTCCTACTGAGAGCAGGAAAGTGAGGGGCAACAAACTCCTAAAATGTCTGAGGTGGAAGGGGATTTAGAACATAAAACCAGAGTTTGGGAGAAGTCTTAGATTCTAGAATGTCAGAGTTAGTTGGAAGGCACCTTAGAACATAGAATGTCAGAATTGGAAAGACCTTCAATTTATCTAGTCTGATCTCTTTTTAGAGATGAAATGGAATCTGGGACAGAGAGGAGAAGCAGCGGCAGAGCCAGGTGGGTTTCCCCTATCTGCTGTCTCCCATTCATATGGGCAAATTGGGACCGCAGTACTTAGCTAGCTACATTTCCTCCCCAGATTCTAAGGGTACCCATTAGGGATTAAAGTGCTTTTTCTTCTGTCTGCTCAAACATATTGGTATCTCTATTCTACAATACCAGTCTCCAGTTAAAATCAGTCTCTCCCCATAGATCATTGATCAATTAACAGCAATTAGTTTTTATATAAAGGGATATTTACTGATGTAGTAAGAATGGGAGTTACAAAACATTTCCCCCTCCCAAGGGAAAGCCAGGTTTTAGGTTAAAAAACAAAACCAAACCCAAATATTCCCCCAACACCAGAGGGCACATTCTTTCTTCCCCCTTTCAGTCCCTGGAGAGAACAGACTCAATCTTAGCTACAAAGAATTTGTCCCTCCAAATGCAGCAGAACCACTGGATGAGTTGAGTTGTTCCCCTCCTACATCAGGATATGACACTTTGGACTTGATGCATTGCTGGGATGGATCTAGCAAGCCCATCTTCAAGGCTATATTGGTGCCTCAGGGAGTATGGGGTGTTAAGGAAGGACTAGCATCTTTGGTGTGAGGGTTTGCCAAGCCCTTTTCAGGGCTGCTCACCCATCTTTGGTGTCCAACCAGTCACCAAACTGTCACCTGTGGTTTCAAGACTAGTGCGGGCAGTGGCCACACCCGGGTATAACCATCTCAACCCTCAATCAGTCTGAGGGTAACTGACAGATCTCAAACCCATCATCAGTGAGGGGGATGTCTACTCCAAGCAGGTAAAGATTTCCTCCAGTCGAATGGGTGGGTAAGAACAATTCTGATGAGCATGAAAGTGGCAGAAGCAGGTACTATGGAGTGCTTAGAGCTTGATTAGACATCAAAGATGCCAAGGTCATTCATTTATCTTGGGCAATGCCAGTTGTCCTAACTTTTCTTGCCACTGGACTTCAGTGACTCTGGAAGAAGAGAAAAGTTGATGACTTTGTACAACTCTGCCTCACTTAAATCCAATTTATGCACAAGTCAATACATCACCCTATGATATCGTTTGTCCTCTTTGAAAGCAAAGGACATGCAACATCTGGTGCCTTACATGGGATCCTGGACCTTTGGCAGCTCACTCTTCCAACCTTTCTAAGCTTATAGGGTCATCTCCAAGACTCTTCCACCAAAGAACAGGAAAGAATAAACACAACAGACTGAAAACAGGCATGTCTTGTGTTCATGGCTTCATGGAAGCTTCAGGTGAGAAAGAGACACCTCCCTTACCTAGAGACACATCCACAGTAGTAGCTCATCCCTCTCACTATCAGGAAAGGAAAGAGCATAAGTCTCTCCATTTGAATGTACTCTAGTTCTGGCTCAGCAGATAACCAAAAAAGGTTCCTCTTCAACATGTAGTAAACAGTCATAGAATGCCTGTGCTGGTACAGAAGCAGGCTCACCAAATATCCGTGTGACTACCTTGAATATGTTCCTTGGACTGGGCTCTCCTTGGCCAGTCTACCATTCAAATTTAGAGTTCAAAACTTGAGTTTAAATACATTTTCAGACAGTTCCTAGAAAGTCACTTAACTTGCTCTGTTTCCTCAACTGCAAAATAATGGTACTTACTTTTCAGGGTTATTGTGAAGATCAGATGACATAGTAATTGTGAAACATTTAGCACAGTGACTGGCACATAGTTCCCATCCCCTCCCTGCACATGGCTAATCAAAGAGGGCTAAAACATAGTTGAGGTACTCTACCAGGTCAGCTGGTCTGCAAGATTCGTTCTAGTGATCAGTAGATTATCTTCTCAAGATTGAGAGTAGGAGCTGTGGAGGATCTTTGGTCCTTGACTGATTGGACAAGGCATTTGATCCCCTCTAGCCTCAGTTTCTCCAACTGTAAAATGAGGTGTTGAACTAGATGACTTGCAGGTACCTTCCAGCTTTAAGCATATGATCCCATCGTTCTATTAGAAGATAATTAAGTGTTAAACAGTACACTGAATGTTGTGGAGATCAGAGATGTGAAAGCTATCAAGGAAGACATTCTGAAGGAGGAGGAACCAAGACTGAGTGAGAAGGATGAGGGCTGGGTGAGCATTTCACTGAGCCCCTAGCAATAGGCATTTATTCATTCTTTCAACAAACAAATGTTGGAGGGGGTCTTTGCTGTGATATTCTGGGCCTTGGAGTCATCATACTGGGAATCAGAATCCCAAGGAAGTAAGGGTAGGAATGGAGGTGGATTATTAGGAAGAGAAGAAAGAGCGAGTAGATCCCGGTCCCTCAATTTAGGAGAGCTCAGCTCTCTCCCTTTTCCCAGAGGTTACAGGAGAAAACTAAAAGGGAACCTCCCGCCCTCTCGTGGGTATTGGTGGCATTGCACATCCCTTGTTCCTAGCAGCATATCTTGGCCTCTCAACCACTCAGACAATCTTGGGTGGTGGGGGAAAGGGTGCAAAGGACAGAAATTCATCCTGGTAGCAGAGTAAGCATTTGATTTTAAGGGATGATGAGAGGAATTCCCCCCCACTCCACCCCAGATAAAAAAATTGACCCTCTCACCAACACACACGGCCTAGTCCTGAAGTTGAATAGTACTTCTGAGGCCATCTCGGGAAACCTGGATCAGAACAAGAATCCTCTTGGATTGTCTTCTCTGCTTTTTAATACCCTTTAGGTGACTAACTAGTCTTTGTTGACAGACCTCCAGAAAAGGGGAAACTTCTACCTCTCCAGGTAAAGAAGGAAAAAAGCATTTATCCAAGTGTCTACCCCTGGCAAGGCATTGTACCAAACGCTTTATAAATATGATCTCATTTACTCCTCAGAACACAGCTGGGAGGGAGGTGCTATTATTTTACAGTTGAAGAAACTGGGGCAAACAGAGGTTAAATGATTTGCCCAGGGTCAAACAGTTAAGAGCTTCTGAGTCTGGATGTGAATTCAAGTTTTCTTGATTTCAGGCCAGCACTCCCAGCACTTTACCCCCTCGCTATCTATTTGGGAAGTCCACCCCACTTTGGGACAGGGCTTATTGTTAGGAAGTTGTTCCTTACATCAAGCCTAAATATGACACCTGGCAGCTTCCAACCATCACCCCTAGTTCTGGCCATTGGGCCAAACAGAATGACTTGGAGACCTCTTTCACACAATAGGTGTGAAAGTTTAAGTTTTCTCTTCTCTAGGCTAAACACCCTCAGTTCATTCAATCCACTCTTACATATATAATGATGCTGGCTCCTCAGATGAATCACAAGAATGTCATTGTGTGACTTGAAGGAAGGCAGCACAGACATCTCTAGCCCCTTCTCCCTCCAACCTTCTCCAAAGGAGGCTTTAATTCCTGTCAAGAGGGAAAGGAGGTGGTTGGGGCCAAAAGCTTGGCCACTCTGCTCTCTTGAGAGAGAGGGAACACCAAGCTAGACATATCTATCTGCTCTCTTAAATATTATTAGTCTGTGGGATGTGGTTTTTAGATTCAGGTTAAACTTCTTGGGGCAGCTAGGTGGCACAGCAGATTAGAATACCAGCCCTGGAGTCAGGAGAACCTAAATTCAAATCCAGCCTCAGACACTTGACACTAATTGTGTGACCCTGGGCTTAACCCCTGATTGCGTTGCCAAACAATCAAGAAACAAAAACTTCTGATCACTATTCATTAATAGGGAAGTAGGACCCCAAGCTTTATGTCAAAGATTTGACTCCTTTCCTACAAGAGACCAATTCAACAATGAACACAAATAGATATTAACAAACAAAACCCATTTATCCAAGCTGATAGTCAAAAGAGAAATCAGAGATAGAATACATAGGAGAATATAGGCCAGAGAACAGAGTGAAGGAGCTCTCCAACCCGGAGCAAGATAAACTCAGCTCCACCATGACAGAGAGTCCTAGATCTCACTCAAAGGGTAAAATTCCCCCAAAGTCTTTAGTGTAGCAAACTGGGGTTAGGCGTGCGTTGGAGACCACAGGCTCCTCTCATGTCAGTTTCTTCATTTTCCCTTCAGCAACCTGAAGTAACATTGGCATCTTCCTTCTCGAAGCTGGAGGAAGCCAAAACTAAAAGAGACTGAAGAGACTTGAAGAGCCAGATGTTCTCCACTCTCCTGCTCTTAGCAACTGCACTCCTCCTCATAGGGAACTGCATGGGGAACTGATCTCCACCAGTAAGGAGAGAGTCCAGTACCAGTGGGCTTTGGGATGTGGCTTACATATGTAAGGCCCTTCTGATCTGGAGGCCCTTCATGATCCAGAAAGCCCTACTTTGGACTCTCTCCAGTTTTTCAAAGTCCTTCCAGAAATATGGCATCCAGAACCAAACACCATATTCCAAAAGTGGTCTGGGCAGGGTAAAGTACAGAAAAACCATCCCTCCCTTAGTCCTAGGTAGGATGCCTCTCTTAATGCTATCTGAGATTTCCTTAGCTGCCATTTCACGTTGTCAACTTATATCAAGTTTGCAATTCATGAAAACCTCCAGATCTTTTTTGGACAAAGACCTATTTAACGCTGTTTCTTCCATCTTGGTCTTATTTTTTTGGACTTAAGCATAAGATTTTACATTTATAAATGAAATTCATTGTACATTGTACATTCAATTTAATGTCATTAGATTGGTCCTAAATTCTAGGCTGTCAACATTCCATTAATTTGCATTCAAAGAGCATTTGTTAAGATATAGGATCTTTTTAGATCTTTACTATGGCTGCTTTGTGTCATCTGCAAATTTAATTAGCATACCACCTATGTATTTATTAAGTCATTGAAAAAAAATTGTGAAACAGCTTAGGGCCAAGCACAGATCCTTGAGGCATTCCACTAGAGACCTGCTTTGCAGACATTGAACCATTAGTGGCTACTTTTTGGAGTCAGCCAGTTCTAAATCTGCCTAACCATACTCTTGTCTAGCCCATATCTTGCTCACCAAAAGAGAATGAAAAGCATCATCAAATATTTTATTAAAATCTCAGGCAACTAGATCAGTAGCACTGCCAGGGTCTCTTAGGTCAGTAACCAACATTGTCAAAAAAGGAAATTAGATTGATCTGGCATGACCTATTATTGCTGAAGCTATGCTGCCTCTTTGTGATCACTGTTTCCTTTTCTAGATGTTTACTAGCCAACCTTTTAATAATGCATTTTAGAATTTTGGTGAGAGTTGAGGGACAAATCCTGGGCCTGTAGTTTTCAGATTTCATTCTCTTCCTTTTTAAAAAATCCGAATATTGATTAAAAGGCTTTTAAAGTCCTTTCAGCTCTGGACCTGTGATCCTGTGATCCTACTGTCACCCTTTTGAAAGTAGGGAAAATGTTTGCCATTCTGGGGCAGCTCTTGTAAGTGGCTAGGGAGCTGAGCCTGGAGTCAGGAAGACCTGAGTTCAAATCTTGCTTTAGATACTTACTGCCTGTTCCACCCTGGTCAAGTCTCTTAATCAATGTTTGCCTCAGCTTCCTCACCAGTAAAATGGGAATCATAAATAATACCTTATCTCCTAGGATTATTGTGAGCATCAAATGAGATATTTGTAAATCATTCAGCACAGTGTGCTATGCATAGTAGGCACTTAACAAATACTTGTTCTCTTCTCTTCCTTTCTTCTGTCCCACATTTCTCCTCTTCAAGATCTTTTAGAGATTTGTGTGTGGAGCTCAGCCATCACATTTATCAGTTTGCAGTAATCTTAGTTGTAGATCATCTGGACCTGGTGACCTGAACTGATCAAAGCCAATTTGGTGTTCTCCTCTCTTCCTATCTCCTTGCCTATCTCCGCCATTAATTCTTCATTAAACATTTTCTTCTGTCCTTTCCAGTTCAAAGATCAGTCTCCTCACAAAGTGAAAGTTGTCCTTTCTTCATTATCACTTGTCATCACCCTGATAAGGGGTCCTCTCCTTTGATTCTTCTCTTTCCCAATATCACTCAAAATACTTCTGTGGTCCTTAGCTTCAGCTAAATCTCAGTTTTATTATTCACAGTGGGCTGGGCCTAACTTTTGTATCCATCTGTGATTACTTTCCTTTGCTTGCATCTTTTATGCATGTCTTTAAAAAATTAGTTAATGAGTTCCAAGTGTAATAGATGTTGGGCTGTTTAGATAAGTCCCCTTTTCTGTGTCTTTGGAATTCTTTCTCTTTGTGTCTTCAGAATTTTTTTCAATCAATCAATTAACATCTATCTAGCACTACTGTTCTAGAGGGGCAGCAAGGTGGCACAATAGATAGAATGCAGGGCCTTGAGTCAGGAAGACTCATCTTCCTGGGTTCAAATCTGGCCTCTGACATTTACTACCTATGTGACTGTGAATAAGTCACTTAACCCAGTTTGCCTCAGTTTTCTCATCTGTAAAACTGAACTGGAAAATCAAGTAACAAACCACTCTAGTACCTCTGCAAGAAAACCCCAAATAAGGTCATGAAGAGTTAGACATGACTGAAACAATGAGTGAATGCCAACTACTGTTCTGGAGGTCTTTGTAATCCTTCTGGCCTGACTTCCCTTCTAGAAATTTAATCCTTGGGATCTATTTGTCCCTTCTCTGTATCTTCTAAAATCTACCTGATCAAAATTTAAAGTACAGGGCCTATATCCTGCTTTCTTCTCCTTCCTTGTCATACATTCTAAGAAGCATATACTTACATTCCTATCGTTCTCATTCAAGTTTCCCACCATTTACATCCTAGCAGCCAGATCACTTTGTTGATCAGAATCAGTTGCCATTGTAGATTCCTTGACCTTTTTTTGAAAGATAAAACAATCATAAAACCCAGTCAAAAAATTATTGGTTACCCTGCTTTTAGTAGAGACAGAGATCCAAAAGATGTCTGAACAACTGCCCATTTCACTCCACACACAATGTATCAGACCTCTATATTAGGCTTGGGATCTATTTTCCAACTCTTCATCTACTTCTTTTTGGCAGTCTGTCTCAATGGTCTCCAAATGGACCAGAGTGGCCCATGGCGTGACTGTAATGGGGTATGTTATCAGTTAACTGGTCACATCTTACCCTGTCTGAGAGACCCAGTCTGGGGACTTTTCTCCACCATAAGGACCCCTAACTTTATCCTCCAATGATACTCCATCCTATCCTTTCCCTCCCTATGCAAGTTTCCAACCTCTGACTCCTGCACCAGGTATTGGCCTCTGAGGACCATTCAAATCCAATTGTTGCTCTGCTAAACACAATTGAGAAAAGTCTCTCTTCCTCTCTATCCCTCAGATCCCCTTATGGTTTCATTAGGTGTCCCTAAGCCATAGGCTCTTTGCTTCTGGCAGTGACCTATGGCAGTCCCTTTTTTGGATTGGACAAAGAAGCACAAATGAGCAGGTTTGGCTGGGTTGCCATCTGCACATACTGTGGACTGATAGGGGCCATTCCATGGAACATATTATGGCAGAGCTCCTATGGAACCTTCTGAGCATTCCAGGGACCTAAGTATGTGGTTCAATGCTAAAAGAGCTTGGCACTTAGAGATATTGGTCACTGCATAGTAAGAGTCATTGACTTAGTAGACTCTTATAAAGCCTGGCCCTTAGTTTCTCTCTCTTCCAAACGACAGATCTTATCAAAACTATTCAAAGCTCTCCTTGGAGGAGTGAAGGAGGAAGATATTGTCCTTTCCTCCTTCCTGGTCACACAGATGCTGTGAGAACATGGGAGCTGAAGATCACATGGGAGGTCGGTCCATTCCCAAACGTGCTCTATGAGGTACGACCTTTGTTACATTTATTTCTCTTGAAGACAGCACCATCTTTTCATTTATTAAAGTCACAATCTCAGTGTCATCTCTTCATTATCCCTCATCCCATATATCTAATCAGTATCTAAGTCTTGTTGATTCTGCCTCTACAATATCTCTCATTTGTTCCCTACTCTCCTCTCACAAGGTCTCCACCACTTTTATGTAATATGACTTTTGTATAGGGTAGCTAGGTGGAGCAGAAGGTAATGAGCCAGGCTGCAGTCAGGAAGATTTGAGTTCAAATGTGGCCTCACTCACTAGTTGTCTGACTCTGGGCAAATCACTTAACTCTGTTTGCCTCAGTTTCCTCATCTGTAAAATGATCTGGTGAAGGAAATGGCAAACCATTCTAGTATCTTTGCCAAGAAAACCCCAAATGGGGTCACAGAGAATCAGACACGACTGAAGAAGAACAACAAAGCTTTTGTATATATCCTTACAGAGCCATATTCTAATCATGTCTGCCATCCCAACAAGTCTCAGGGGTACCTACTAGGTCAAATTTGCCTCCTTGCATTAGGAACTCTAGTTCACCTTACTTACCATGCTCTTCTTTATGTACAGATTACTGAGGCTGTAGATTCTGTAGCTCGCCCCTTTCTTGAATTTTGAGTCCTGTGTACATCTAGATCTTTCTACTGCTGAGTTGGTGGATAGACAGGGTGGCCTCAAAGTCTTAATGCAACTTACACTTTAATTATTTTAACAGTTTAAAACTACACTAAGACTTTTGGGCCACCCTGTATATAGAGGCAACCTCTTACCTTCTTCCTATTTTTTAAGGTATTTTTATTGAGATATGCTAGATCTACAAAAACTTATTCCTATCTGCCTTTGTTAAGTACATTCTGTTCTGAGCCAGAAACCTGTTATTCATGTATATCCAGATACTATTCTCAGATACCAATCTTGTAATTTCCTTAAGTAGGGGGAAGGTGGGCGGGGACTGTGTTCCCAGGCACCTAGCATGGTGCTGGCACAAAGATTATATTTATTCGTTGGTTGATTGACTCATTCACTAACTATTTATTTCCTCAATCTACCTTTCTTCTCCGAAACCCTTGCCTTTGATTGGAAGTAATCAATCAATCAATAACTATTTATTAAGCACCTATTATGTGTCAGGCATTGTCCTAGGAGATACAAAATACAAATACAAGAGTACAAGTACAAATATAGTGTGTCAATACCTCTATGGAGCTTAATTCCAACAAAGAATACTTAGGATTTCTGGGTTACTGTCTGTCATCTTGTCACTAGCTTTATTCTTTGGGCATATAGACAAGCTTTATACCATTAACAGAATCTATCTCACAGATAATCCATTTAATGGCTTATTCCAGCTGTGGGATCATAGATTTTAAACTGCACGGTTGTATATCAGCAGAATCAGAACTAGCAAACTGTGTGATTTTTACACCAATAAAACAGCACTATACTTTTGAAAAATACAGAGATACAAATACATAGGATAAAATAAATAGAGCTTAAGTGATAATTGGGGAAGTCAAGAATCAATCAGTCAATAAATAATTATTAAGTGCAGACTATGTGCCACACACTGTGCTAAATGTAGGGGATACCAAAAAGAGGCAAAAGACAGTGTCTGTCTTCAAGGAGCTTACCATTTAATTGGGGGGAGGGCAGACCATGCCAACAAATATACACAAATCAAGCTATATACAGAATAAATGGGAAATAATTTAAAGAGGAAAAGTTACTGGAATTAAGAGGCTTTAGAAAAGGCTTCCTGTAGAAGGAGGAATTTTAGTTGGGACTTAAAGAAAACCAGGGAGGTCCATAGTCAGAGAAGAGAAGCAAAAGATGGACTGACTTGGTTGTGGAACAGACAGGTGGCCGGTGCCACTGGATAGAAGAGTATATGTTACAGAGTAAGGTGTAAGAAGACTGGAAAGGTAGGAGGGGCTAGGTTAGAAAGTCTTTTGGATGCCAGAGTATTTTGTATTTGCTCATGGAGGCAATATTTATTTATTGAGTCGGGGAGTTGACATGGTCGGACCTGTGTTTCAGGAAAATCACTTTAGGGACTACATGGAAAATGGATTAGTGAGGAAAGATTTGAGGCAGGCTAATACACTAGCTAGCTATTTCAGTAATCAAAGCATTAGGTGATGAGTGGTAGTAGTGTCAAAGGAGAGAAGGGGGCATGTTCAAGAGATGTTGTAAGGGTGAAATTGGCAGACCCTGGCAACAGCTTGGATATGGATGGTGCAAGCCTGAGGGACTGGGAGGATGGTGTTGCTCTCTATGGTAATAGGGAATGTGGGATGGGAGAGGGTTAAAGGAGGGAGATAATGTGTTCAGTTTTGGACATTTTGAACAGATTTCAGATATCTACTTTAAGATGTCTGAAAGGCAAATGGGGTTGTGAAATTGAAGGTCAGTAGAGAGATTGAGGCAGGATAGGGAGACTTGAGAATCATCAGCATAGAGATGGTAATTAAATCCATGGGAGCTGATGAGATCACCAAGTGAAATGATATAGAAGAAGAATGCCCAGCACAGAACACTAAGGGACACCTATGGTTAGAGTGCTTCATCTGGAGGAGGAGCCTGCAAAAGAGACAGAGAAGGAGTCATCAGATAGGTAGGAGGAAAACCAGGAGAGAGTGGTATCTTGAAAAGCTAGAGAAGAGAAAGGATCAAGGAGGAGAGAGTGATCAATAGCATCAAAGTCTGCAGAGAGGTCAAGGAGAATGGGGATTGAGAAGAGGTCATTGGATTTGGCAACTAAGAGACCTTTGTTGTTGCTGCTGTTTGTCCTTTGTTCTTGAAGAGGACCATGACATTGGGAAGACGATTCATGACTTGCAAGTGAATTGGATTTAAGTGAGGCAGGAGCTGTGCAAAGTCACCAGCCTCACTTTCCCCTCTGTAGCCATCTGGATCAAGTGACAAGATATAGATCAGGATGACCAGAGATGGTCCCTGAGAGACCATTAGCAACTTTGGAGAAAGTAGTTATGGTAGAATGATAAGATCAGAAGTCAGATTATAAGGGGTTAGGAAGAGAATGGGAAGAGAGAAAGTGAAGGCACCTACTGTAGATGGGTTTTTTGAGTTTAGCTACAAAGGCAGAAAATATATAGAACTATAATTACCAGAAATGGAAGGATCAAGTGAGGGTTTTTTTTTCATGCTAGGAGGGACATGGGGATATTTGTAGGTAGTAGAAAAGGAGCCAGTAGAGAGGGAGAGACTGAAAATAAATGAAAGAGTAGGGATGACAGAGGGGACAATCTATTGAGGAATCAGGATGGAATGGTTTCACTTCAACAAGTGGAATGGTTAATCTTGGTAAGGAGTAAGGGAACTTCATCATGTGCAACAGGTACATATAGAAGCATATAAAGAAATATTACAAAGAGAATAAGTACAAAGTAGTTAAACACAAGATGATTTCGGAGGGAGGGAATCAGCAGTTGGAGGAACCACCAGGAAAGAATTCATGTAGGAGACAGTGCTTGAACTGCATCTTAAAGGAAAAGAAAGACTTTATGAGGCTGAGGTAAAGAGGGAGTACATTTCAAGGATGGAAGATAGACAGGACAAAGAATCAGAAATGGGAGATAAAGTGTCATATATGAAGAGAGAAAGAATGAGAGAGAGAGAGAGAGAGAGAGAGAGAGAGAGAGAGAGAGAGAGAGTGCCAGTTTGGTTGGATGGGGAGTATTGTCTAATGTGGGTAGAAATATAGATTGAGGCCAACTAGAGGAGCTTGTATTTGATCTTGGAGGTAACAGAGTTGATTGATTAAAGGAGTGACAAGATTAGATCTACACCTAGAAAAAATTCCTTTGACTGCAGTGTAGAGGATGTCATACGTAGAGTGGGAGAGAGATCTGAGACAGTGAGACTGAGTTGGAGGTCACTGCCGTAATTCAGGCAAGAAGGGATGAAGGACTACATTCAAGATGATATCTGTGTAAGCAGAAAGAAGGGTTAGATGTGAAATATATTGTGAATACAGAAATGGTGAGATTTGGCAACTGATTGGCTAATGAGGTGAGAGAGTGTGAGGAGTTGAAGATAATGCTGAGATTGCAAATCTGGGAGATTGGAAGGATGGTGGTGGCTTTGAGTGAATTAAAGAAGTTTAGAAGAGAGGTGGAAAAGATGTTTAGACACACTGAATATGAGATGGCACATCTGTTTTGAAATGTCTAATAGTAATTGGTAATGGGGAACTGAAGTTCAAGGGAGAGCTAGGGCTAAATTTGGAAGTCATCTTGCATGGAGGTTATAATTAAACTAGTGGGAGCTGCTGGAGTCACAGAGATCTCTTGGTGTAGAAAGAGAAGAGTAGATGGGCTAAACCAGAACCTTAGGGAACACACAGTTAGGGAGCATGAATCTGGACAATGGACTAGCTATGAAGACTGAGAAAGAACAGTTAGACAAGTAGGGAGAGAAACAGGAGAGACCAGTGTCACAAAAAAAACAGAGAGTGAATGTGTCCAAGAGAAGAGGGTGGTCAATAGTGTCAAAGGCAAGAGAGAGGTAGAGAAAAATGAGGACAAAAAAAAAAAGACCGGATTTGGCAATTAAGATATTGTCTTGAAGCTGATACTTAGAAGATTTACTTAGAAAAGCCTAAAGAATCAACCCAAGATAATTGAAATGATTAACAAATTCAGCCAAGTTACAGAATGGAAAATAAATCTCCATAAATCATCAGCATTCTTGGGTTACTAACAAAATCTAGCAAGAAGAACTAGAAAGAGAAACTTGATTCAAAGTAACTATAGAAACTATGAGATATTTGATGATATATCTTCTAAGATGTAAATATTAATCAACTATAATACACTTAGAAATAAAGACAGACCTAAATAACTGGAGAAATATTAATTGATCATGGATAGATTGAGACAATAAAAATGACAATACTATCTAAATCAATTTTTTTTTATTCAGTGCCTTATGAAACCACCAAAGGAAAATTTCATATTGCGTTAGAGAATTTCTCAACTCAGAAGTACTAAGTTCTACCTTGGTTTTTTTTGACTGGTTGTCTGGTGATCAATAAGTCTGGGATAGCTAGGTGGTAAAGAGGATAGGGGCCAGATCTGGAATTAAGTTCAAACTTCAAACTCAAGACTTAAGCTCAAATCAGACACTGACTAGTTGTATGATCCTTCGCAAATCACTTAACCCTGTTTGCCTCAGTTCCCTCATCTGTAAGATGAGATGGAGAAAGAAATAGCAAGACTACTCCAGTATCTTTTCCAAGAAAACCCCAGATAGGGTCACAAAGAGTAGAACATGACTAAAATGACTGAACAACAGCAAAAATAAGTCTGAAGGCTAGGCCAGAAGATCAAAAGTTCAATTAGCATCAGCTAATGGGAAGTTGCTGAGTGGATGACAATGTGCTGAACAAAAGGAGATACATACATATATAGGGTTCTACACAACCTTGGGGTGACAGGAAAGGCAGCAAAAGGAACCCTATATCAGGTGAGACTGCTCAGTCAATTTCCTTATTTGGGAGGGTGAGTAATAGAGAAGAGAGGTCAGGTGATTTTGAGGAGAATGTGTTAACCTTGGGGTCTCAGGAGTTGCCAAAGATCAGGATTGTTTCAATGGGGATTTTTTTCTCTCTGCAGTTAATTTCATCAGAATATCCTGGTGGGGCAAGAGATCTCTAAGGTAATGGAGGCCTCCTTCAAGATAGAAATTATGAAGGCTCCTCCTATCCTTGCCAGCCTGAAGGTCTCTCTCTATATAAATCTGTACCTCTGTTCTTTTGTTTTCTTTTTTACTTCTAAGGTTATATTTTCTGGAGGAGAAGATGCTTTCCTCAAGCTCACAATCTGCTTTCTCTATAAGAGTAATATTGCTTTTATTCATGACAATTAGTTGGAGTAAATAATTGTGATGTCATTTGGCAGATGTTGGGCCATTCTGTGTCCCATCCTGGATACATGCCTTGGGAATTCAGCAGAACATTTTACTTTTATCAGATCAGCAGCTAACTGTGTGTACAATGGTTCATCAGGGAGTCATCAGCAGTGATTACTCATTTCTTCTTCCTCTGATCTCTACTGGATGACATCTCATCTGACATTACCTGTATATTCCCATTATCAGTTCTTAGGGAACAAACAGTACCTGCCTCCACAGAGGCTTGAGGGTTTTTTGTTGTTGTTCTAGTTGAGTAGTGAACCTTATTTCTGTTCTTGAGTCCTGCCTGTGGGCCTTACCCCCACCAGAGATTTTTTTTTAATTTTATATACTTTATTTATTTTCAGTTCTCAACATTCACTTCCATAAGAATTTGAATTCAAAATTTTCTCCCCATCTCTTCCCATCCCCACCCCAGGACAGCATGTACCACATCTACCCCTTCCTCCAGTCTGTCCTCCCTTCTATTACCCACCCTTCCACTATCCCCCTTCCCCTCTATTTTCCTGTAAGGCAAAATAGATTTCTATACTCCATTGCCTGTATATCTTACTTTCCAACTGCATGCTAAAACAATTTTTAACATTCATTCTTTAAGCTTTGAGTTCCATATTCTCCCTGCTTCCCTCCCTCTTATTCTCATTGAGAAAACAAGCAATTCAATATATGTCATACATGTGTAACAATGCAAAGCACTTCCATAATAGGAATGTTGTAAATGACTAACCACATTTCCCTCTATCCTATCCTGCCCTTCATTTATTCCATTCTCTCCCTTGACCTATCCTCTCACTATAGTGTTTGCTTCTGATTATCCCTTTCCCCAATTTGCTGTCCCTTCTATTATCTTCCCTCTCATCTCCTTCCTCCTTGCCTTCCTGAAGGGTAAAATAGATTTCCATATCCAGTTGAGTGTGTGTTAATTCCCTCCTTAAGCCAAATATCATGAAAGTAAGGCTTATTTATTTTCTTTAATCTCCCACTTCTTCCCCTCCATTGTAAAGGCTCTTTCTTCCCTCTGTTATGTGAGATGATTTGCTACATTCTACCTCTCCCTTTCTCTTACTCCTAGTACATTCCACTCAAGAGTAAATTTTATTTTTTTTAGGTATTCTCCTTTCATATTCAGCTCAGGCTATTCCCTCTGTCTATATGTGTCTGTATATATGTATATATGTATGTGTATATATGTATACACATATATACACAAACATACATATACACATATGTATATATGCATATATATATACATGCACAACACACCTATGTATATATACATGCACATGTGTGTATACATACCCATACCCATACATACATGTATTCTCATGTTTCTCTTGATTCTTGTATTTGAAAGTCAGATTTTCTATTCAGCTCTTGTCTTTTCAACAAGAATGCTTGGAAGTCCTCTATTTCATTGAAATTTAATTTTTTCCCCTAAAATGTTATACTCAGTTTTGCTGGTAGGTGATTCTTGGCTTTAATCCTATCTCCTCTGACCTCTGAAATACCATATTCCAAGCCCTTTGATCCCTTAGTGTAGAAGCTGCTAAATCCTGTGTTGTCCTGATTGTATTCCCACAATACTTGAATTGTTTCTTTCTGGTTGCTTGAAATGTTTTCTCCTAGACCTGGGAACTCTGGAATTTGGCTACAATATTACTAGGAATTTTCCTTTAGGATCTCTTTCAAGAGGTGATCAGAGAATGCTTTCCATTTCTATTTTACCCTCTGGTTCTAGACTATCTGAGCAGCTTTCTTTGATAATTTCTTGGAAGATGATGTCTAGGCTTTTTTTTTATCATAGTTTTCAGGTAGACCAATGTTTTTTGAATTATTTCTCCTGTATCTATTTTCCAGACCAATTGTTTTTCCAATGAGGTATTTCACATTGTCTTTTATCTTTTCATTCTTTTGGTTTTGTTTTATAATTTCTTGGTTTCTCATAAAGTAATTAACTTCTATCTGCTCCATTCTAATTTGTAAAAAACTATTTGCTTCAGTGAGCTTTTGAACCTCCTTTTCCATTTGGCCAGTTCTTCTTTTTAAAGCATTCTTCTCCTCATTGGCTTTTTGGATCTCTTTTTCCATTTGGATTAATCTATTTTTTAAAGGTGTTATTTTCTTCAGTATTTTTTGGGGTCTTCTTTAGCTATCACCTAGCTCCACAACTTTCATTTTACAAAGGAAAATACTGAAGCTGAGAAAGAGAAAAGAGGTTTCCAAAACCACCTAGAAAGTCAGTGTGATTTTCTAGCTATGACTTTCTAGCATCACTCTCATTTCTCTTCCCAATTTTTCCTCCACCTCACTTACTTGATTTTCAAAATCCTTTTTGAGCTCTTCCATGACCTGAGACCATTACATTTTTTGGAGGTTTTGGCTGTAGAAACCTAGAATTTTATATCTTCCTCTGATGGCATGATTTGCTCTTCCTCATCGGAAAGGACGGAAGAAAATACCTTTTCCCCAAGAAAGTAGCCTTTTATAGTCTTATTTTTTCCTCCTTTTTTGGACGTTTTCCCAGTCAGTTACTTGACTTTTGAGTCCTTTGTCAAGTGGAGGGTATACTACTCTAGACTTCAGAAGTTTTGTGTAGCTGTTCTCTGAGATATCTCTAGAAACCTGTAAGTTCTCAGTTCCTCCTAGGCCCCGCCAGAGTTTTCAAAAATGAAAACCAAAGCCCACAGGAAATGGATTCATACTCATTTCTTGGTTTCCTTCAATTCTAGCAGACAATATATAGACTGATTCCCTTCCTCAATCTATAGACTGAAACTCCAATCTAAATAACAGCCCCAATCCTATAATAAGCTTTGATCTCAGCCCTGAACCTGACCTCATCAACAAACTGAACTCTAACTTCAGAGGAAGTCTTTATATCAAAGACAGACTGAGCTCTAACCTCCCACTGAATCCTGACTCTAGTCCTAGACTTTGCTCTGAAAACCAGACCCTCTCTGAATTGAGAATCCAGACTAAATCCAGGCACAAGACTAAAATTTTCAATATGGTTCCTTGAGTCCTGACCCCTTTAGACCAAATCATCTTTTTTTTAAAACCAAATCTAGATTGACATCTGACTCTATATGCCTTTCTCTTATCCATGCCCTTCACTTCAAGTTTTCTCTCCCTCCTCAATTATTTTAGAGCATTCTTCCTAGATCTCTTCTTTTCCTATATTATACTGTAGGGTTCTAACCTGTGAACTCACTGGATTCCCTGCTACCACTCCCCCCCCACCCCCACACCATCCCTTCCCAACCAGAATGAAAACGCCTTAGAAGGCATAAACTATTATTTTTCATTTTTATGTCCCCAGGACCAAGGATAGTGTCCTCCTGCCCTTAGTAGGCATTTAACAAATATTTAGGTAATCCATATTTAATGACTATCCCTGGTTCGATGTTCTTCCGAAACTCATGGTGGCTCCCTAGTTGGGGACTTGGTTTTTGTTGGAAGAGAAGTTGGTGGACGGGACAGGGTGGCACTTTCTGGAGTCCTGAGTTCAAATGCCAGCCACGCAGACTTGCTAAGTGACTTTGGAAACCTCTTTTCTCTTTCTCAGCTTCAGTTTTTTCCTTTGTAAAATGAAGGTTGTGGAACTAGGTGATAGCTAACACACACACACACACACACACACACACACACACACACACACACGCACACATAAACACAACACACACAGCTGAGAGGATCAAGGGATAGGAAGCCAAACTGGTTATTACTAAACCCTTCATTTAATATCCGTTCATTGATAGAACCTCAGAAGAAACTTTGACTCAGATATGTTATGTTGTCACATGCCTATGTTCGTGGCCTGACTTAATAGATAGAATCTGAGCCTCAAACTCAGGTCTTTAAAGTCGAGGGCTTTCCACTCTAGTGCACCTCACTACCTCCTTTAAATACCACAAAGGTTTTCATTCCACATTTATAGATGTGAATATCTCTGGGACAGGGACTGCCAAGGCAGCATGGTGCCATGACAAGAGAGCTAGATCTGGAGTCAGAAGACATTGGGCCAAGTCAGGTCAAGTCCACAAGCATTTATTAGCATCTGTTATATTCAGGGATCTGTTCTAAGCACTGGGGTTATAAAGAAGGGCAAAAAATAAAACACCAAATCCCACCCCCACCCAAACTAGTCTTTCAAGGGGATATATAATGGGAAAAGGAAGGGAGACAACATGCAAACAACTATATACAAACAAGATTATTCATAGAGGATACATTGGAAATAAATCCTAGTTCTGACACTTAAGACGTAGAAGGGACCACAAGCTTCAATGTGATCAGCCTTCTCATTTTACTTACCAGCTGTGTGATCCTGAGCAAGTCATTTGACCTCCTTTTGCTTCAGTTTCTTCTTCAAAATAAGGATAATGTTGCTTGGGTTGTTGTAAAGAAAAGTTGTTTGTAAACTCCTAAGCACCATAGAAATGCTAGCTATTATTATGGGTGCTATATTTTAGGAATGATATTGACATTGAGAATCTGGAGCCTATTTCAGTCAGATTACCAAGGATGGTGACCATGTCACAGGGTGATCAGATAGGAATGTTTAACCTGGAACAGAGAGGCTAAGGGAGGATGTGATTTGTGTCTTCACATATTCAGAGAACTGTTTTGCACAACCACAAGAGGCAGAGATAAAAGAAATGAAATCCCAGAGAACCAGAACTTCCCAACAATGAGTGTTCTTTCAAGATGGAATGGATTTGCTCTAGAAGGACTAAACTTCCTGTCATTGGAGGTGTTCACGGGGAGCCTGGGAGACCATTTGTTACCAACACCGCCGAGAGAATTCAGAGCATCACGTAGGGGTTGCCTGGTATCCCTTCCAGTTCTGAGATTCTAGGGTTCTGTAATTCTTCTCATTCTATAATTGTGCAGCAGGGACAATTCTCTCCCTTCCCAGTGTATGGAGAGGGACTGGTACCTCACCCTCCATTCTAGCAGTTTTGAGAAACAGCCCAAGGTAATTTCAATAATACGTCTTTCTAGTTACTCTGGGGGAAGTAGGGAGGGTGGAGAGATAATGAGGGAAAAAGTGAGAGTTTCACTCCCAATCTCTGAACTCAGTAGAAAATGTTGATTTAAGTTGGAGGCAACTGTTGCTGTCCTTCATACGGGAAGAGGAACAAAATAACATTATGGGGGGGAAGGGGGGGTGGGTCGTCAATGTACATTATGTCTAACTGTGACTGATCAGACCAATATGAGCTCAGAAGGCTTTATCACAAGTTGGGCACAAGTAGTCCATAGGAACATTTGGGATAAGAGATGTATCTAAATCTGCACATCTCATGTTTCTTTTGAGCTACTGAAATCTGGCTTTTGCTCATAGAACACAGTGTCTTTTTTTTAATGTGGTACCAAATTCAGGGAGAGAGAAGAGGTGAATGATAATGAGTCACTACGATGAGTTAAAGACAGATTTGCTAGTTTAGGTGAAAGAAGAAAGGTTCCTATAATCTCTGAAAGACTTCTCAGAATTGAAACCATGGACTATGATGACAAAGTATAAAAGAAAGTCTAATAAAGGGTACTGACATATATTCAGATTCCCTCTGATGATACTCTTTTTTTTAAATTGTATTTTATTTTTTCCAATTACATATAAAGAAAATTTTCAACATTCACGTTTGTAAGATTTTGAGTTTCAAACCTTTTTCTTTCTTCCTCCCTCCCTCCTTTCTCTCCTCCCTAAGACAGCATGCAATCTGATATAGGTTATACATGTACAATCATATTAAACATATTTTCATGTTAGTCATGTGAAAGAAAGAACAAAAGGGAAAACCAAGAGAAAGACAAAGCAACAACAACAGAAAAGGTGAAAATAATCTGCTTTGGTCTACCTTCAGACTCCACAGCACTTTCTCTGAATGTAGTTAGTATTTCCCATGGTAACACTCTTTCAGTCAATCAATTAGCTTTATTGAGCACCCACTAAGTGCCAGACACTGTGATAAGAGCTGCCCCTAGGGAGCTTACAATTTTATGGAAGAGGTTGGGAATTGTTTTGATGATGTATAATGGAATTGCTTTGAAGAGACTATGGATTCAGAACCAATTCTGTAATTGGTTCTGCTTTGCTAACCATGTTGTTAGGAGAAGACTTTTCAATTAGCTACATGACCAGAATTTGGGGATATCTCAAAAGACATCTTAACAGAGTCTCAGACATTTTCCTGGGTCCTTCTCCCCTAGTTCTCCTGGTTTGACTTCTTTGCTAATTGCATCTGGTGGGACACAATGCTATAAGGAGCCGAACCTTGGTCCCTCTCCACTGAGATCAGCATGTGACCACATGAATGGGCCTTGTGTCTTCCTTTTCCATATTAGTTGAAAGGACTGGAGACTCTGACTTGGTGAGGTTCAAAAGGTCCGAAGAGCAGTAGAGAAGATACCTTTGACCTGTCAGGGTACTCTTAGCATCCTGAGAAGGGAAGTATAACAACCTGACTCTGGGATAGTAAACCAGAGCACCCTTGCTACAAAGGCTTCAGAAAGATGAAGATGGATGCTTGAATGAAGGGGGGCAGCTCAGCTTCCATATACCTACTCTAGCAAAATCCTAAAAATTAGCATGAACTACTGATGAAATAATGATCAAGAAATTCCGTGAGAAACTCCTTTATTCATCTCAGAATGGCCCGAGTCTATCGGAAGCCTAATCAACAGGAAAGGAGGCACACCAGAAAGTCAGCACCAATGGAGGCGAACATCTCCTGGTATGACCAGAAATAACTGTAGCCCAAAAGGCTATGTAACAAGAGGCATTGGGGAGCAGGGGGCTCCCATGAAAAAGTTCAGAGGTTGGACCCATAGCTTGGATCTTAGGAGCCAGAAATATCAATGAATAGTATGGGCATGGCAGATCTCAGGTAGCATCCTTGGCCCAGAGGCTTTGAAATCCCTAGCACTCTGTCCTAAGATACCATAAAGAGCCCTAAAAATTCAGTGCTCTGAATCTCAAAGATCCAAGGAGGCCTAAAACTTACCCATGCTCTTAGTGTAGACATACCCTGGGAGGTTAAGATCGGCACAGAAACCCAGGTCAATCCCAAACAGGGCTGACCACTCCATCCAAAAGGACATCAGAAGATAAAGACTCATCTTGGCACAGCAACTAATGATGCAAATATGAGTAAACAGAAGAAGACATCAGCCACTCTAAAGAATTATTAGAAGGGACTCAGCACCTTCCAGCTCCAGTAGTGGTTAGTTTTGCTGTATTTTGTGCAACTGTCTCCCTCCATTCCATATGATGTGGAAGCATTTAAGTATTCTCCAGCAAGGCTATCCTAAAGGTGCTGAAGAATGGAATACCTGATCCTGTGGCTTTTGGTTTCTGGAATCATCTTTAGTAGAGATCTATGCAATGTAATTGCCTTAAAGCCAGATGCTGCTTGCTCACACAGCTTAGAGGAAGAGGTCTTTGTGCTTACCTGGCTCCAGGCCTGTGGTTCCTGCCTTTGATATGATCTCAATTGCTATAATCTCAAAGGAAAATTACTTAGAACCCTGTTGTCCCTGGGGCAGGAACACAAAACCCGGTCTCCTTGGGGTATATGTATGCCTATGCATCTAGCCTCTTGCTCATCTAGGACTGTGGAGATATGATCTCTGGATCATCCACATCCATGCAATGACATTTTTGTTCCCATGATGATTGTGATTTGTACAATGGCTGGGCTTTTCTCTCTAGTTATAGATATTGTCTACTGGTGTAGTTTGCAAAAGGAAATCTGAGAAGGCAGGAAAGACTGAACCCATTAAAATATATATAGTCATGCAAAACAAATTCCTTCATTAGTCAGATATCCCTTACCCCCTCCCCCCACTAAAAAAAAGGAGGAAGGAAAAAAAGGAAGGAAGAAAAGAAAATTTGCTTTAAAATACCCTCTGAAACCATCAGCTCTCTGTGGAGGTGAATAGCGTGTTTCATCATGAATTGGAATTTTGGATGCTCGCTGTGCTGATTATACTTATATATTGTTGTTATTGTATAAATTGTACTCCTGGTTCTGCTTGCTTCACTTTGCATCAGTTCATTCAAGTCTTGCCATGCTTTTCTTGAAACAATTCTCTTTATCATTTCCTATAGCACAATAATATTTACCATAACTTGTTTAAACATTCCTAAATTGATAAGCAAGCCCTCAGTTTCCATTTCTTTGTTACCACAGAAAAAGCTGCTATAAATATTTTTATACATGTGATACATTTTCCCTTTTTTTTTTTTTTTTTAGATTTCCTTGGAGTATACATTTAGTAGCAGTGTTGATGGATCGAAGGGTATACACAGTTTAATACTTTTGGGGTATAATTCCAAATTACTTTCCAGTATGGTTGGACTACTTCACAGCTCCACCAACAATCCACTAAAGTACCTGACTGTTTTCCCACATCCCTTCCTGCATTTATAATTTTCTTTTTTTTTCTCAACTTTGTCCATCTAATGGGTGTGACGTGGCATTTTAGAATTGTTTTAATTAGCATTCTTTAATTATTTGAAATTTAGAACACTTTTTCCATAAGGCTATTGATAGTTTGGATTTCTTCTCTGAAAATTGTCTTTTCATGTCCTTTGACCATATGCCAATCTGGGATCATTGCATAACTTTGATAGTTAATATGTTGAATTTATTATTATATTAAATTATAAAGAAAAGCAAGGTGTAGATAAGAGATCCACAGTTTCATATATAATCCTCTTGTTATATTATGAATTTGAAAATGCTAATATGTATGTTTATATACAACAACTGGTTCCATCATTCCCCAGTTGATGGGCATCCATTTTTACAAGTTTTCTTGTATATGGTCAAGAAGAACTACTTTCCTGTACGCCTTATGAATTTCTCTCCTCAATTGCACTAGGACATACCATAGTTTGATGTACACTCTCCCTCAGTACCTGGGATGTATAATCTCCACTGAGCTTCCTATGGTTTGGGAGACTTGGGAAAAAACCCGTACAGTCTCCTTAACTGTCTCTTGTAATTACTACAACCTGGCATTGGTGTGCGTGTGTGTGCGTGTGTGTGCGTGTGTGTGCGTGTGTGTGTGTGTGTGTGTTCAGATTTACTGAGATTGTTTCCTCAGACATTTAAGAGAAAAGATCTGGCACCAGCTAAGGGCAGCACTGGTCTTGGAGTCAGGAAGTCTCCAATTTCTGAGTTCAAATCTGACCTCAAACACTTTACTAGCTATATGATGCTGTACAAGTCACTTTCTCAGTTTCCTCTGCTATAAAATGGGCTGAAGAAGGAACCACTCCAGTATCTCCGGCAAGAAAAGACTCTGACATGATTAAAAAATGACTGAACAACAAATCCAGCACCAACCTCTTTGGGACCATAGCTAGGAAGGATTTATAGTCTATTCACTATTTATAGCTATTCACCAAAAGCTTCTATAAAATAGCTGTGTCATTCAACTTCCATTTAGAAACCTATTCTATCTCTGGAGACCACCCATCACACTTTTGGACATCTCTCATTGTTATGAAGTTTTCCCTGTTATAAAGCAAGTGGATAGCTGTCTCCTAATTTTCCACCTCCGTTCACAAGCCAAACAAGAGTCTAATACCTGTTTCATGTGACAACTCTTCAGATACTTGAAGACAGAGAGAAAGTCAATCAATTAATAATCATTTATTAAGTACCTATGATGTGCCAGGTACTGTGGCAAGCTCTGAGAACAACTACATAGCAAACAGTCTCTACCAAAAAGGAATTTACATTCTAAGGAGAGAAAGGTAGATATAGAGAGGATCAGTCAATCAATAAGCATCTATTAAATGCCTACTGTGTGCCAGTAACTATGATAAGCATCTAAGGACACAAAGAAAGGCACAAAGAGAGTCCTTGACTTCAAGAAGCTCACAGTTTAATTGCAGAGGCAACAAGCAAATATGTACAAAGTAACTATATGTGGGCCAAATAGGAAATAGTTAACAGGGTGAAGGCCCTAGAATAAAGAGGATTTGGGCAGACTTTTTGCAGATGGGATTTTAGTTGAGGCTTAAAGGAAGCCAGGGAAGGCAAAATAGGAAGACATGAGAAGGGAAAACATTCCAGACATGAGGGACAGCCTGAAATGCCTGAAATCAATAGATGGAGTGCCTTGTTCTTGGTATAAGTCCAGTGCCACTGGATTGAAGAGATTTTCTAAACCTAAAAAAGAATAAATACATAGTGGTTGAATACAAAGTTGTTTGAAATGGAGAAAACAAAGAAGGGGACCAGGAAAAGCTTCCTGTAGAAAGTGGTATTTAAGTTGTAATTTGAAGAAGAGAGGGATTCTTCATGACCTAGCTCCAAAGTCATTGCCATGGTCTGGAGAATATATCCCCTCTCAAAGCCCTGAATGTTACTTAAAAAACATTTTCCCAGTTATGTAGAATAAGTTTGAAGGCTGATGCTTTAAAAAATCAACTCGTGGATCCACAGAGCTAGCAAGTCCTAGGACAGGACTTCTCTTTAGGTCAAAAGCCCAAGTTTTTTCAATTTAAGTTACTGTGGCACAGCCTCCAGTCTTTTCCTAATACTGGTTACCCAGTTGTGGTCCGGACAATGCATCTGAAAGGGAGACTGTGACCTTCCTAGTCCTGTCTCACAGCGCAGGCTAGGATCTCAGGCTTTTCAGCCGTGTGGAGGAATATTAACTTTAAAATTCATCATGACCCCCAGATCTGTTTCACAGGAAGCACTGTTCAACCGCAAGACCTTGATGAAATAGAATGTGAAATGTACATCCACTCCGAGTTGATTTCATCCCGGCACGAGGAGGGAGACTGGAATAAGACTTTATGAATTCTGAGGGCATGAGAAAAGCGAGCTGTCCTGGGCCCCCGGGGGAGGACCTTGTCAGCCAGGACATTTTGTTCTCCCGGCCACGGCAATGACCTTGGGGGTAGGTCACCGAGACGAGGAGGGATGAGTGCATGGATTGATTGGTCAGAGGGCAGTGTGTATGGGCTTCATTTCCTCATGCCCACTTTCTGTCGTTGCGCATACTATCTGCTGCTCAGCTAATATAAAATGCAATCAATGGAGGGAGACTGCGGCATTTTTCCTTTCTTTCTTCCTTCCTTCCGTTTTTTTTACTCTGAATTTTAATTTTTTTTCAACATGGAGTCATAACCGCGCCTGAGATGCTGGACTACATTTCCCAGAGTGCACTGGGGCTGGGACTGGACTCTATATCCTTCCAACCACCCCCCCGCCCCCCCTCCCGCTTTCGGGGATCTATAATTTGGGTAGCGTGAGCAAGGAAAGGTGGCACTCGCGGCCTCGGAAGTGTAGTCTCTCGGGGTCTGAGACGGTGGTGGCAGTGGCGGGTCTGGAGGTGGCGCGCGACTCACACCTATGGAGTAGAGAGAAGGGCGAGAAGACGAAGTGCCGAGGGTCGGAGCCCGACGCACACTGGGAATTGTAGGCTCCAGGACGGTCGTGGGGCATGCTGGGCATTGGAGTCCCTCCTTTTCAGCCCCCCCGCCCCCGCCCCCGCCCCAATCAGGAACCGAGAGGAGGGACGAGTTGGCGGCGGCGCGCCGGGTCCTCCCCCGCCCCCGCCCCCGCCCCCGCCTCCTCCCCTCCCCCGTGTGTCCCCTCCCCCCACCCGTCGGGCTCCGCTGGTGCTGCCGCTGCCGCTGCCGCTGGTGCTGCCGCTGCGGACGGTCTGGTGTGTGAGAGCCCGAGCCCGAGCCCGAGCCCCGCGCCCAGGCCCCGCAGCGCGCAGCCGCCACGGACACCGGCCGAGGGACCGGGCACGCCGCCGCCGCCGCCGCCGCCGCCTCTGCCGCCGCCGCCGCCTGGGGAGACCAGGGCATCGCCGCCTCCTTGTCCCGCTGCTACCCTCCGGTGAGGACGAGCTTCCCTCCGCCATCCCGGCCCGGCCTGCGCCATCCGAGAGCCCCCGCGCGCCCCCGCCTCCCCGCCCCTCCCTCCCGGAGCCGCAGCCCCCCTCCCCCGCCCCGGCGGGGTCCGGGGGGAGGGTGCCGCCGCCGCCGCTGCCCGCGGGGACGGGGATGGAGGAGCTGGGTGGGGGCGGAGGGGAGGACGTAGTGATGGAGCTGGGCAGAGAATAGGGAGTTAGCGGTAGGGGAGAAGCCGAATAGGAGAGCGGGGAAGGGGGGTGTCGGGGAGGGGGCGATGAAGAATGGGGGAGAACTGGGAGAAGGAAGGTGGGGTAGCTGAGGAAGGCGGAGAACGGACCGGGGAGTTCGGGGAGGGGGCACCTGCCGGAGGGTCTGGGGAAGTTGGAGCTGGAAAGGGGCAGTGAGAAGGGAGAGGAGGAGAAAATTAGGGGTCTGGGGGCCGACCGACGGGGAAGAAAGAACTGTGAGAGGGTGGGAAATCACACCGGGAAAATAGTTGAGCTCATCCGAGAGGCGGGGGGAGACCCAGAAGGGAGGGAGGAGAAATTTGACAAGGAGTTGGCTAGCGGGGAGGCACCTGGAAGGCCAGGTAGACCGTGAGGACGTTCAGTGCCGTAATGGCTGGGAGGAGAGGTGATGGAGATGGGCTGGGGGATGTTGCAGAGGGGGCCTTCTCCATGAGCGAGTTGGGATGAGGACCAGCCGAGCTGGGAGGGTAGAGCTAAGGTGCTGTGGGGTAGTAATGGGGAATCAAGAAAGAAGGAAAAGGGAATATAGATAAGAGCTCCTCCTCCAACCCCTCCTCCCCCCAGGTTGTGGAGTGGAGATGTTGGGATTCCTGCCAGTCACACACAGCGGGCTAGGGTTCGGAGTACTGGAGAGGACCTTGCTGTCCGAAGACTCAGTTTCTCAGAAGTTAAGCTATTGACTATTAGGTTTCAATCGTTTCCTTTGATTTTATTCACATTTGGTAATTGAGTCTCTGTCCCTTGATACATACTCTGGAGGGACCTCAGGGTGAAATTAGGGGTTCTCTTCTGAGATACCTTCAGATTGGAATGGGAAAGTTTAACAAAGCCACTGAGGGCGGTGGGGAACAAATGAAGATGGAATGGAATGTGATGGGTTTCTTTCTCTGTGATGTCTACCTCCTCCCCCTTGCCCTCTTAACAAAACTAGCCTTGGAACTTAGAATTTTAATGGGCAGATTTGATAGTTGATTGAGGTTGCCAACATGAACCTTTATTGCCTGATAACTGAAGAAAGGCTGAAAATCTAAAACCGGCTTTATTTCTGTGTACGGGAACCTTGCTTGTCTGCATAAAAGGTTTAGGCCTTTTTTTTTTTTTCTTCTTAAAATTGATTGCTTGAAGACTCCATTTATGGGTGCTCAGTTTTCAGGGCAATTAAGTCCATCATTATATCTCAGGCTAATACAGAGAAGAGCCCCAGCCTGGCTGCTTTATGTAAACAGAGAGATGTGAAATATGGAAATGTAATAAATATTCATCATAGAAAGGATATCCTGCTGATGCATTTTTTTATTTGATTCTCCTCTTTCTCCTTTGCTTGATAAGCTGTAAGATAATGGTTCTACATTTCTATAGATTGAATTTCCTCCTAAAGGAATTCAGATGATTGAGATTCTGTTGGATGTGGACAAACAAGCTGATTGACGGATATTTTGGGGCTCAGCCACAGAACAAACCTAAGGAACGGAGGTTTCATTTCTATTTCAGTCCAGGATGGGATTTTGAAGCTCAGTGGCAGGTTCCTCCTGACTGAGAAGGAGTGATGGAGGAAAGGAGAAGCTATTGGAAGCATGTGAATGAAGGAAGAGGCATGTGGAGGAAAACATTGCTCTGGACTTGATTGCTTGAATTGCTTTATTTCATGAAATGTTAAATGTGAAGTGGTTGTTGATTAGAGCTCAAATGGAGGGAAAAATGGTGAGGGATGTGAAGAAAAGGAAATAAGCACCCTGGAATCAAAATCATTTTTATTCTTGCTCAAGTGTTCAGCTCTGGAGTGTAGCCATCAAAACATTTGACTTCACATTTGTAGTTAAGAATGTAAAAATAAGCAATATTGTGAGGGTTTGCATTTTTATTGTATATGTTCAGAAATGAACAAAGTGCCAGAAGGTCTTCCCATTTAAATCAAAATGTACTCACTGGTTTAACAGTCATTTTTTAAGCATCTTGCTTGATGTTTGGGAGATAAAATTATAACTCCTTTTTCCCTTGTACTTTAATATTTACAAAATGTTTACTTCATACCAGCCCTGAGGAATATGTGGTTACCACGACCATTGTCCTCATGATATAGTTATGTATCTATATACATATGCACATATATGTAGCTATCAAGTCTATAGAGTAAAGGCTCGTTAAGGTCAAGTGACTGGCTTTTAAGTGTTGGAAGCAGATTTGAACCCAGGTTTTCTGATTTAAAAACCTTTGTTTTTTTTCACAGAACCATACTCCTGTTCCTCAAGTTTTTAGTCTGGTAGCGGGAATAAGTCAGGGAAATGAATTTACTTTAATTGTATAATTAATAAACAATAGAATAAGAGAGGTTCAAAGTATGATTCATATTATGAGGATCATAGCCCTAGAGCCGGAAGGGACCTCAGAGGCCATCTAATGCAATACTCTCATTTTACAGATGAGGAAACTGAGACCTGAGAGATTACCTGACTTTTCCAAGATCATACAGGTAGTAAACATTAGAGGTGTAATCTGAACTCAGGACATCTGCCTCCAGAGTCTATCATTTTTTGCACTATATTAGGCTAAGGAAGATTATCTCTTACTAGAGAGTTCCAGGAAAGTTCCATGGAGGAGATGGTTTTAAGTTATTTGTTTGAATAATAATAGCTGATGTTTACATAGTTTTGCACAGTATTTACAGGGTTTGCAAAGTGCTTTACAAGTATTATTTCTTTTGATTTTCGCAGCTGAGTGAGGTAGGTCCTCTTAATAGCCAGTGAAGGAGACTGAAGCTGAGAGAGGTGATGGTTTGCTAGTATGAGTCTGAGGCTGGATTTGAACTTAGTTATACCTGAAGGATGGGTAGTATGTCAGCAGGCAGACGGGGCTAGCTGGAAATGTCCTAAGTATTGGTAATAGTGTAAGCAAAGGTATGGAAGTGGGAAATTGTGTGCTGTGTACCAGAGACAGGGCTGAGTGTAGGGCTCTGTGCTGGGGAAGCAATGGAGAAATAAATCTGGAAAGGCAGGAGGCTGTCACATTTTGAGGTCTCTCAATGCTGGGCTGATTTATTTGGGCTTTATTTGGTAGCCACTAGGGAACCAATGAATTTTGAGTAGAGGAAGCATGTGATCCAACCTATGCATAAGGAAGATTTCATCTTGCAGCTCTGGGCTAGATAAATTGGACAGGGAGAGACCAGAAGCAGAGAGGACCAGTTATGTATTTATTGTTATGCTCAATCTTTCTCTACTGTAATAATAAATCGAGTTTAAACAATTACTAGTAATTCAGCGAGTGTATGACTAGTACAAGTAATTCTTTTTTTTCCAGATAAGGATTTTGTACTTTTCCTTCTCAAATTTATTAATTTGTTTTCAGTTTTCAACATTTAGTTCCTTAAGTTTCAAATTTTCTCCCCCTCCCTCCCCAAAACATCATGCAATCTTACATGGGTTCTACAAATACATTTCTATTAAGCATATTTTTACATTTGTCATGTTGCATAGAAAAATTAAAACGAATGGGAGAAACCATGAGAAAGACAAATCAAAACAAATCAAAGGAGAAAATAGTCTGCTTCATTCTGTGTTCTGACTCCATACGTAGTTTTCTCTGGATGTGGATGGCATTTTGCTTTGAGTCCTTTGGAAATGTTTTAGGTTCTTGCATTTCTGTGAAGGGCTAAGCCTATCAAAAACAGTCATCACAGATTGTGGCTATTACTGTGTATAATGTTCTTCTGGCTCTGCTCACTTCACTCAGCATCAGTTCATATAAGTTTTTCTAGGTTTTTCTGAAGTCCGCCTGTTCACCATTTCTTACAGCACAATAGTATTCCATTATGTTCCTATACCATAACTTGTTCAGTCATTCTCCAACCGAGGCATCACCTCAATCTCCAGTTCTTGGCCACCTCAAAAAGAGCTGCTATAAATATTTTTGTACATGTGTGTACTTTGCCCATTTTTATGACTTCTTTGGGATATAGCTTGTAGAAGCGGTATTGCTGGGTCACAGTGCAAGTAATTCTGAACATGATTTTGTTTTAGGGTACAAAAAGTTATTTCTTTTTCTTCCTCCCATCTAGTGGTGGAATGATGCACTGTTTGAAACCTCTAGTTTTTAGAGTTCAAAATAATATCTCACCAGAGAGATTTAGTGGCCATTGTAGTTGCAGACATCTGCAGGTTAGGACTTAATTATTCTTCCAAAGTAGAAAACTTCTGGGATATGAAGGTCAAACAGTGCCATATAGATGAGATATCTAACAGCAAAACATTGTATGTACTTCTGAAAATAATACTAACCAGTCCTGTTTGTCTAGAACTTAAAAGTTTACAACGTGCTTGTCTCAAAACACCTCTGCCACCTCAGTTCTACTCAGGGCTTTGTCACTGTGACCTTAGGCATGTCATTACCTTTCTCTGGGAGTCAGCTTCCCTCTTTAAAATGAAGGCTTGTGCTAAATGATCTCTTAAGGACTATTTCAGCGCTGACATGCTAGCTTCTAAAGTCCCTTCCAGTCCAACCCTGCAGTTATTATTGTGGACCTTCTATGTTCAAGGACTAGGTGCTCCTGGGGATAAAAGCACCAAATGAGAAAGGAGTTCCTGTTCTCAAAGTGTTTACATTCTACTGGGAGTTTGTGATGTCAGATACAGCCCATTTTACATCTGCTTTGTAAGTAAGGATAGTTTGGGGCAAGTTTATTCTCTTAGTTTTTTCCCCCCCTTTTGTTACCTAGCACCCTCCAGGGCTTCTTTTCCATATCCATCCAACCAATAAGCCTAATATTTCAGAAGGCAAATTAATTGGAGTGGACCTAATAGCACATTCCAAAAGCCAAATAGCGTCCTGGAACATTTGAGCTGGAAGGGCCTGTGGAGAATCAGCTGAGGGCAAAACCTTCATTTCACAGAGGAAACTCAGACCTGGGAGAGTGGCGGGGAGAGAAAAGGAAGCAAGCAAGCATATATTAAGTAACTTCAGAGTGCTGAGTACTGTGCTAAGTACTTTACAAATATTATTACATTTGAACTTTACCATAACCCTGCAAAGTAGGTACTGTTATTATCCCCATTTTACAGATGAGGAAACTGAGGCAGACAGCAGTTAAGTGACTTGCCCAGGGTTGTGTGCAGCTAGTAAGTGTCTGAAGTTGGATTTGAACTCAATCTTCCTAACTCGAGACTCCGTGCTCTATCTGCTCAACTACTTAGCTGCCCCCAGTTTTCCTGCTACTCTCCTCCCAGGGGAAAGAGGGAGTCTGTGACTGGACCCAAGGTGTCTTGATTCCCTGCACAGAACTTGTTCTGCTATGTACCCTATCATACTGGGTATATTTAGTGATGGTGAGCATAGTGACTTATTGGAGTAGTGTTTCCTGAAATTCTGGAGGCATGAATTTTTTTTAATGAAAAGAAAGAGAAAACCCCAAACCAAACATCTTTGGATGAACTGAACTGTTATAATACTTAATTATAATTAAGTGACAAGGAACATGGGCTCTTAGGCTTTAGAGTGGTCATGTAATCTACCCCCCCTCATTCTTCAGTGGCGGAAACTGAGACCCAGAGAGATTACTCACCCAGGTAGGAAGAAAATCCAGAGCTGAGATTCCAGTTCAGGGTCCATTTTTCCACCATACAGTGCTACTGCTGATCTAAAATCACTTTATATTACATACATTTAGGATAACTTGGTTTGTTCATAAATAATTACATTGTGATGTTTTTAAATATGAAAAGTGCAAGGGAAGAACACTAAGGGAGAACATCATTTTCTTTGATTTTTCATGAACATAAAGTGGAATGGATTTATTAAGTGCTTACTGCGTCCATAATACTGTGCTAAACTCTAATGATAACCGATAGAAAATCAAGATGGCTCCTGATTTCAAGGAGCTCACATCCTATAATTAGGACAGAGGGCTTATGACACATGTACTTTAGGACAAGATAGAGAGGCCAGGTAGGCCTTAAGAGACAGTGACAGGCTAGATGACATGACCTGAGAGTCCCTTTTAAAAAAATCCTTGTTTGGGCTTCAAGATCCCTTTTCCTGAGTTTAAATTTTTTAATTTTAATTTTTTTTACTCCCTGAACTTTAACTCCTTTGGCACATTTTCAATACTTTTCTTTCTAATATAAATATTAGCAAACAGTCTTTCAGTATCAACACAACTTTGTATATAATCACAGTGAAGGAATTGAAAATGTACACATTTTACTCTACATTTTTTCCCCATTGTCCCAATACCTGAAGTTTCCTGGAGGTGGTAGCACCGGAATGGGCCTTGAAGGAAGAGGGCAGGGACTTCTCTAGGTAGGAATGAGAAGGCAGGCAGCCATTCCAGCCACGGGGGCCAGTGTAAGCAAAGGCCTGAAGACAGGGGCAGGCAGAATAGGTAGAGCACAGAAATGGGAGCAGTGGTTGGAGTCAAGTTGTGGGGGCCTTGAATGCCAGGATCAGGGTTTTGATTTTTTTATTCGTTAGGCAGTGGAGATGTGAATTTAGAGACTGAGAACCTGGACTGCAATCTTGGCGTTGCTGTGTTCTGCCTCCATGAGGTTGGACAAGTCATTTAACCTTTCTATATCTTTTCTACTTTGTTTACAGATGATAGCAGTTAATGAATGACTTTGAATGGAAGGTCTTCTGCAGCTTGTTCCATTTATTTTTTCCATTTGCAGAAGTCATCTGCTTCCATTCATGAAGGTGTCTGGGTCCCTTTTTGGTGTACATATTGTTGGGTTTTCCTGGGCTGCCTTTTTTTCTGCTGTAGACGTTTTAAAGTGCCAACCTGGACTCTGTGTTTCCTGTTCCTCAATTCCTCACTGACAGTCTCGGTGATGATCTTCATCTGTCTCTTCATCTTGCTGCTCAGGCTCCAGTATTTCTGCTCACACATGTGGTTCTTCTCCAACCTTTTCTTTGCTGTTGCTTTTCTGAATATGCCAAACACTTTAGTACTTTTCCCTTGGTAGTGCCTTGGACTCAGAGCCCCAAAACAGAGTCAAATATAATCAATTCGTGACTAGAATTGCCTTTCCTATAGCATTTACTCTTTTCAAAGTAACTTTTCCATCCTTCATAATATTGTTAATAGGGTCTGTTAACGGTCTTAGGATCATGGAATTTAGGACTAGAAGGATTTTAGCAGTAGTCTTGTAACCTAATTTTATACAAGAGGAGACAGAGGCACAGAAAGATTTAGTTGCTTGCCCAATTACACATCCCAAGTTACATACAAAGTAAGTAGCAGAGCTCGGATTGATTCCGTCGGAATTGTATACGGGACATTTGACCTAATGGTATTACAGTGGAATTTCTGAGCACACATTGGAATTTGATTATTTTATAATTGTAAAGGTTTGAATGTATTTCATATTTTCCCCTGCATATGACTTAGATCAAACTTAGGATTTGTATTTAGTCCTTAACTTAACATTTCAAGGAGATCTTATTTTAAGTGTGTTCTATATTCTATATTAATGACATAACAAAATGCTGTCAAAGGGCAACATTATAAGAGGCAGCTGCGTGGCATAGTGGATAGAGACCCTACCTTCAAGTAAGAAAGACCTGGGTTTGAGTGTGACTTCTGACACATATTGGGCAAATCATAACCTCCCAGTATCCCAGGTAATTCACCAAGACAAATTGCAGACAAAGTGGGGATCTGCATTATTAGAGAGAAATTCATCACTGGAGTTCCCTAGCTCAATGAAATCACAAGCATTTCTCCCTCCCCCAAAATAATATGGAGTATGAATATATATATCCTTTAATTCTTAATGTATGTAGCCTAGTGTTTCACATATAGTAAGGCATCATAGCTTGGTGGAAATACTTACCATGCTAGCATTTAATAAATATTTGTTGAATGAATGACGTGGCTGGGGAAGGCGGAGGTATAATCTCCATTTTACAAATAGTCAACAGTCAGCAATCATTTATTAAGGCCTTATTATGTGTAAGTTACTGTGCTAAGGGCTAAAGACACAAAAGGCAAACACAGGGTTTCTGCTCTCCAAGTGTTCATGTTCTAATGAGGAAGAGACAATAGAAATAACTATCTGCGTCCAAGATCTAGAGAAAACAAATGGAAAGTGTCTTGTGTGAGGACACTCTGCTAATGAGTGGCAGTCTTCTGGGTAATTTGTGTTCTTCTCCTCTCCTCCATTTTGCTTTTTTAGTTAGCTAGTATTTAGTTAGCTAGTATACTTAGTGTAATTCTATCAACATTTACACCTTACATTTACAAAACACTTTAGCATATATGAACCCTGTGAGACAGGTAGAAGAAGGTCTTATTAGCCTTCTATTCCAGACCAGGAAATGGAAGCTCAGAACAGCTAAATGACTTGTACAAAGTCACACAAGTCACAGAGCCAGTCTCTCAACCCAGGAGGGGAAAAGAAGTGTAAGATACGGAACCCAGTAGGGGTTTAAGACATCTTTATAGAGATACAAATAGTAGCATATGAAGAGACTGTTCTTTTCTACCGAGAGACACTTGATTTGGTTAAAGTCCTTTGACTGAGGACAGGCTTCTGAAAGTGAGCACAGGCATATTTTCTTCTTGCATTTGGAGAGTCAAAACACTTGTGAGATGAGTAGCCTATAGCCTTTGTCTTTCTGCTAGAGAAATAATAGCCAGCTTTAAGTCCTACCTGAGGGAAACTGATTGGAAGTGCCTTCTTGAGAACTGTGACAGCGGGCCAAGATAGAGCACAGCATATGGAGCACAGCAGCCCTCTCAGCCAGGAGGACCTCAGCAAGGAGGAAAGTATAAATAAAGATGGTTTCTCAAGCTAGGGCACTTTGTACTATTTCTTGGTTTTATAATGCCTCTGCATAAGACTGATTTTTTCATGTGCTGATGAAAGAGAAGAGTCTTCTAGCAAGGTCAACACAACCTATAGTGCTAAACTTGACTTTTTACATTATAGGGTCCCCAACCAGTAAATTGGGATTTCCTGATGGTTCTTCCATTAAGTTGCTGCCTTCACTTCCTTTCTTATAGAGCCATAGAATCCCAGAATTTTAGAACCAGAAAAGGATACTGGAAATTGTCCAGTTCAAATCCTTCATTTTATATAGGAGGAAAATGAAGCCCAAAAGGGTCTAACATCAATTCCAAGAGGGGAAAGGGACTGATTAGTTAAGTTATGTCAAGTTCTTTTGAATGCTATGTGTCAGAGCTTGGCATGGAATACCCTTTCTCTGGTAAACTGACTTTTGGACTTGGCTAAGGTCACAGAGAGTCTTTTCTCCTTCCCCTTGGTTCATTCAATATTCAGTATTCTTTGGATAAACATCAGTTAAGTGCATACTGTGTGTAGATATTGGGAGAGACCTCGGCTCAAATTCCTTCTCTTACTGTGTGACCATGGGCAAGTCATGAATTGTCTCTTTGCCTCAATTTCTTTTTTTCTTTTTTGGTCTTCATTTTTTTTTAACTTAGTGATATTTAATTTTTTTTCCAATTTCATGTAAAGATAGTTTTCAACATTCATTTTTGTAAGATTTTGAGTTCCTAATTTTTCTTCTTTCCCTTCACTTCCCAAGACAGCAATCTGATATAGGTTATACATGTACAATTATGTGAAATGTATTTTCCCATTAGTCATGTTGTAAAAGAAGAATCAGAACAAAACGAAAAATCTGGAGAAAGAAAAAAAAAACAACAACAAAAAAGAAAGAAATAGTCTGCTTCAATCTGTATTCAGACTCCATGGTTCTTTCTCTGGATGTTTACCTCAATTTTTTAAATTCGTAAAATGGAGAGGGCATTATTTGTACTGCCTGCTGGAGGTTTTTGTGAGAAAAGTATTTTGTAAATGTTAAAACGACATATAAACACGAGCTATTTTTGTCCTACAGACCATAATTGCACAAGAAAGATGTGATGGTAGAAATGGGCATAGAAAGAAAGGGGCTAGATAGGAGATGTGATGTGGAGGTTGTTTCAATAGCACTTTGCGATTTGTGGATGTGGGAGGTGAAGGGAATGAGGAAGAGTCAAAGATAACACCAACTTTTCTAGCACGAGAGACTGGCTGATAGTGCCAGTAACACAAACTGTGAAATCTCTCCTTTTTCCACTACCGCTCAAGTTTTTAAGAAGGTTGATGTTGAAAGTTAGAAGGCTGGAATACTGGCCGGATGGTATAGAAAGACTCAAAAGAAGATTATTGTCATTATTTTTTCAGATTCGGGAGATCTGAGCATTTTTGTGGGCATATGGGAGCAATGAGAATAACTGTTCGAGCAAAATTTTGGGGAAGTGGGTAGTAAAGACTGGATAGAACGGGGCACAGGTGGAGGCAATAGCTCAGGCAAGGAGGGGAAACACTCTTCTTTTGAGGCTAGAGGGAAGGAGGAGAGAGAGGAAAAAGACATGGAAAAGCTTCCAGGATAAGTTTGCTCTGTGAAATAGTTAGCACATTAAACTTCCCAATGGTGATTGCTAAACTGCTTGTATCTTATGTATTAATAACAACCTTACAATGTATTTTCACAAATACATTGTCTTAATCCTTGTTAGCTGGTCTTTAGAGTATCCCAAATGCACTCACACATTTTGAGTATAACTAACTTACTTTTCTTTTTTTTAATATTCCATTTTAAAACTAAGTCAATTTGTGGTGCCCAGGGACTCCCAAGTATAGATCAAAGACCTCCATCTCTATTTGAGCTTGATACCGTTGCCCTCTCTGCTAAGAGGTGGAAGAATGGTTTATCATTTATCTTGTGAAGCCATGATTTTTGTGGGTTTGTTTTATAGCCTGCTACTTTACTGAAGTTAGTGTTTCAATTAACTTTTGGCTGAATATTGTTCTCTTAGTAAACTGTCATACAATTTACAAAAAGTGGTATTTCTTTTCTACTCTTTGCCTATATTGCTTCTTAATTTCTTTTTTAATATCTTATTGCTATAGCTTAGCTTTCTTTTCAATTCAACAACTATTAGTCAACTGTTGTATGCAAAGAACTGTGCTGGGACAGGAGATACAAAACCAAAAATATTGTCATCCCTGATTTAAGTTAGTTTGTGATTTTTTTTTTTAAGTAGAGAGAAATAGAACTTAGAACCAAATGTGTATGACACAGTTAGAATGTGATAAGTGCTGAGCAGAAATCCACACATTGTGCTCCCAAAAAATTTCAGAAGGAAAAATTGCTTGTTGGTGAGGGGTTAGAGACCAAGAAGTCTTATAGAAGGTGACATATTTGCTGGACCTTGAAAGTAGCATTTTGATAGCTGAAGTGTGGAAGAAGTAGGTCCTAGGCATGAGTAATGTCTTTTTTTTTGTAAGTGAAATTTTTTATGCGCATCGTATATAGAAACAGATATATAAGTTCTTATACGATAATTTTCTAAAAATGTGCAATAAATTACTAATAGTTCTTTTTACAAACCATAACATTAAAAATCAATGGACTTTGGATAATTTTCATTCGGTGGTGTGCTCAGTGCAAATGGTACATACCTGGGTTGAAACATACAGAAAAGTGGTAAACTACAGAAATTTGCACTGCCAAGTATTAATTTCATGGTACTCCATCAAAACTACAAAATTTCTTTAACCCAACATGTTTACTTAATACAAAGTTCTATGAGAATTTTTCATGGTCTGTGGGTGTAGAGTATGGAACATTTTTCAGATACAGCAACTACATAACATTTTTCCATTTTATGATTAACTATTAGAAAAATGATGTTTGTAAAACATTTTTTACAGGGTTAAAAAGTATCAAAAAATCCAAGTTTGCAATTACTACTGTACCAATAATTTTAGTTTAGGATTTAAAAGTTACTCCTGGAATAGGCTCTTACTCCTTATCTGTGTTTTCAACAATCCTATCTATTGCTGGTAGTATGATTCCATTTTCAAATTCGTAACTCATATTAGTATGAAATGCAGTTAGGATAAAATAAAAATTATTCTTCTGAATCAATCATAAAGTAATATCTTATGAAAACTATGGAATACGCAATATTTTAAAATTGGCATTTCTGAAAGTAGTGATTTTTGAGAAAAATATTTAGAGTTTTGTGACAAAATTTGAGACATGGCAAATATTCATTTCCTACTTAAGACTTTACTAATTTCCATCCTGTTTTAATAATACTGGCTTAGCAATTATAAAGTAATGTTTGGTGTGTAATTTATGTTATTCATCATATTCCAATAATTTAGCTTTTTGGCACATTGTTTTCTTTAAGAGCAAAATGATTGATCTAAATGGCTGATTCAGAAATTCTAGATTTAAAAATTATTTTTAGCTCTATATCATTTCCTAACCTAAGGGTTTACCTTTCAAACTTTTAAGAGTATTGCACCTACTAAAATGAGAACAGTTTTTCATGGGTAGTGTTTTGCCACTTTCATTTCACATAAGCCAAAGTGAGCTACTTTTTGTCTCCCTTTAGATGTCCTATATTTTCTCTGCTTTCTTCCTTTTGCTTGCACTATTCTCCAAACCTGGTATTTCTTCCTCCCACTTCATGTTACTTGCTGAAATCCCACCTGTCCTTCAGGGCCCACTGATTCTATGAAACCTTTCCATAGGCCAGGGGTTCCTAACTTTTTTCTGTGTTTTGAACTTCTTTGACAGTCAGTTTGGTGAATCTTATGGATTCCTTCTCAGAAGAGTGTTTTTAAATGCATAAAATTAATGAAAGATATTGACTTACCAAGGATTATATTGAAATTTATCAAAATATTAAAAAAAAAGTTCACCAACTCCAGATTAAGAACCCTGGCTTGAATCAGAAATATTCTCTCCTATTTTGAATTTCACATCGCACTTCTGTGTGTTGACTCTGTGGTTTTTTTTTGTATTATAATTATGTATGTGTCTTATTCCCATATTAATCTGCAAACTCCTTCAGGGTAAGGATCCTATCTTGTTCACTGTTACCTTTCCCTAGTGCTCAGTGCAGTATCCTTTCTGCACAGGTGCTTAACTACTTGTGTGACAGTGTATCCTCAGTGTCCAGATGAAGAAACTGAAGCTCAGTGAGGTCCAATGATGTGCTCAGGACCATGACTGTCGCTTAATCTGGTCTTTTTTCCTTCTAAGTTTAATGAGAGCACATGGAGACTTTCACTTATATTTAGAAATATTCTAAGGTTTTTAGTAACTTATTATATGCTTTAATAATTAATATTGTGTATTGGGATTCTTATAAGTGAAATTATTGTAGTCATGGTTTCAAGACTTTTTAGGAGTTATTTGCTCTGAACCATTCTGGGCTTTAGAAGATGTACTATAACCATCCCAAATAGCTTTACATAATGTACCATTTATATAGTCATGCTATTAATTCAGTCCATTTATTCAGCAAACATTTATTACGGGCCTAGTACATGCAAAGCAGTGTGTTCAGCTTTACGGAATATGTCATACTAATCTTGGAGAATTGACCGTCTATTAGAGATGTTATGTATGTCATTGCTTCTCCCACTGCCGATCCCCTTCTGTGGGGATGGCAAACTAGATGTCTGCCCAGCTGGTACAATTCAGGCTGGACCTTGCCATTGATTTCTCTTATTTTGCTTCCCAACTCTGGTGTGTGCTATGTATGAGTTCTGGAACAGGCCTTCGTGGGCACCTCCACAAAGGGAGGCAATCCAAGACCAATTGTTATGCATACTTCTGTCCCCCTATGCCTTCTAGTTTGAGCTGGTCTCTCTCCTGTGTGGATTTGATTCATTGTTATCCCAACATCCTGATTTAAACAAAGAGTACTCTTAAACCCTCAAGAATAAGCTGCTTTTTGCATACAAACAAATTGTCCACATATTAGCTCCCTTTCTGCTCTTTGGAAGCCTTAGATCTTTTAGTGGACAGGCAGGTACAATTAATTGCTCAGAAACTCAAGGTTCCAAACCTTTGTCAGTGAAAGCTTTAAGGGAAACCTCCAGGCTGTGCATGTTTTACAGGTCTGCTCCCTTCCATCCTTAGCTAGTCTCTAGACCAGGGGACTGAGGGGAGTAAAAGAAATATCCAAATGTGACTTGTAGGGGAATACAGTATTCTGGTATGTGAGACAGGCTCTGTCTCTCAGCCTTGTGCATTAGCACAGGCTGTCCCCACACTTGAAGTGCCACTCCTCAGAGCCACTGCCCCTCAGAATTCCTGTCTTCCTTCAAGGCTTGGCTCAGGGGCCACTTCCTCAGGGAAGCCTTCCACAATTCTCCACTCAATACCGCATGTTCCCTTCTCAGATGATCTTGAATTTACTTCTAAGTGTTCATAGTGTGTCATCTCAGTCTTACAGCATGGGTTCTTTGAGGACAGGGTCAGCTTTGTTTTGGTCTTTATATTCCCAGCTTTGTGCATGGGCCTTTGTGTGTACAAGATTTATACGCAGAAGTAGTTTCTTACTAGATGTTTGTTGAATTAAGTTGAATAAGAAGGAACTCATTGCCACTGGATAAATAGGGAAGACTTCATGTAAGGGGTTTGGCATTTGAATGGTATCTTGAAGCATGTGTGATGTCAACAGGTAGACATAAGTTTGATTTAGATTTAGGGCTGGGAGGGACTTTGGAGGTCATTTTATAGATAGGCGTATAGGGAAGATCCCAGGCCTGGGGAACTGGCGGCGTAGAGGTAGGACAGCGTTGGAAATGTCTGAGGAATTGCAACCAGTCCTTGAAGAGCACATGAAGTGTAGAGTATTTGCAGAAGGACATTTTGAGCTGAAACTAGAAAGGCATGTTTGAGCTAGAGTATGGAAGATCTTGAATTCCAGGGGAAAGAGCTTATTGTGTGGCTAATAAGGAGCTGCTGAAAGAGTGAATGAACAAGGGAAAGACATAATCAAACCTGGATGTGATTCGTAGTATGTGGAAAAATGGGCAGGAAGACTCTGGGACCAGGGGACTGGTTTTGAGACTCTTGTAATGTAATTCAGGCCAGTTGGTTGAGAGTTTACCATAGCAGAGGCTACAGGGAAAAATAGGAAAGGATGGAATTTAAGTGAATTGAAGTCAAAGAGTGTAAGTACAAAATTATGTAGTTTGTATTTTGCCAAAGGGCCGAAGAATACTCTGTTATTTCTTGTTTGATTGGGGATTCTTCCCAAGCTTCTTCAGGATGAATTCACTAAGATAGCCATTTAAAAGATCTAATTAACCTGAGATATCTAATTTTCCTATTAATTTTTATTCTAGACTTGTGATTTTGTGGGTATAGGGAACTTCTATTGAGGAAATACTGACCATCTATAAAGATCTGCAGCTATATTTAGAGAGTTGCCTGGGGCACTGAGAGATTAAATGATTTGCCATGGTCACATAAGGCAGTGTTAAAGAAGAGACTTAAACTCAGGTTATTCCCAGTCCATGACTAGCTCTTTTTGCACTACACCACATTGCCTGCTCTTCCAAGTGTTCTCTCTGGAATGCTTGCTATATAGGTAATAAACTTGCTTTCATCTTATATCTTTTCCTTTCCATCTTTTTCCATCTTCTGGCCCTCATTGAGACTGGGTTCTTTCTGATGACAGTTTCTCGGTCTGTCCTTTCCAACGCTGTTTGCACTTTAACTCATAACCCTTGACTCACTGGGGGAGTTAGAATACTTGCTTTCCATTGCCACTTCAGAACTCATGGTCTACCACCATCACTTAGTAACCTCTGCTCCTTTGAGGTTCACTCCATCTGTATCTACCTTTCAATCAAAATGCTCATTAAATATTGTCTCCCTAGTTGTCTACATATCTCCCCATTAGACTTTGACCTTCTTGAGAGCAGGGACTACCTTTTATCTTTCTCTGTATCTCCATTGCTTAGTACCATGCCTGGTACATAGGGGATGCTTAATAAATGCTTATTGACTGACTTCCCCTTGAGTTGGGTATTAATATACTCATAATGACTCAATGATCTGGGATTTGTTACTGTTACCATCCAGTGTAGAACATGCAGAGAGGGCTAAACTTTGAATCAGAAGAGCTAGGTCTGGGTCCTGGTTCTCCCAGACCTAACTTTGCCTTCTTGACCAAGTCCCATTCATTCTCTTGGCTTCTGTTTACATATCTGTAGAAAGGGGATTGAATTAGAAAATTTCTGAGGTTCTTTTCCACGCCGACATCCTATGATTTTAATAGTTTATAGCTTCAAAGCATATTTTCTGGATCTAAAAGAGACCTGTATATGCATATATACACACAGACACATATGTATACATATATGTATGCATGCATATATAATAGTTATATTTGGTCCTCTCAGATCAGAACAAAAATACTATCATTTCCAATTTCAGAATCTGATTGAAATAATGTTCTGTTCTGGTCTCTGGGTTTACTAATTCTACTAAAATTAAAACATACCTGTTAATAACGAGTGATATCCTTCCCTTCCCAAGGGAGATTTTCTGTGCCGGTAGTGCATGCTGCAATAGAGGGTCCAACATTTTTTTGTGTGTAGGAACTGGCATTTTGTGTCAATGTAGGCAGATTATTACAGTAGCTGCCTATCAGGTTGTTCTGCTTTGTCTTTCAATCCATTCTGTGTATGCTGCCAGATTTATTTTCCTAATGTGTATATCTGATAATGTTATTCTTTTGCTTAAAATTCAGTAGTGATTTTCTAATTATTTACTGCATAGAGTTCAGATTCTTTACCAGGTAATCTTCTTGACATTCACTGGAAGTCCTCCACAGTCTTGTGAAACCCTGTCTTGACCATCTTATTTTATACTGTTTCCTTCCATGTACACTGCAATATAGCTAAATTGAGTTACTTACCTAACCTATACAAGTCCCATATTTCCCCTTTCCTCCTTTTGGTTACATTGATTCCGAAGTTTGGAATGTATTCTATCCTTCCCCACTTGTTGAATTCCTATCCTTCCTTTAAAGCCTAACTCAGATGATAGCTCTTAAATGGCATCTTCCTTGACCCTTGTCAGTAATGACTAATATGTCCTTGAACCTCAAGAAGCCTTTTGCCTTTCCTCTCTCTTACCATGTTAATCATGTATGTCAGTACTCCTGGTACTAGACTGTTAGTGAAGGTACAGGTTATGTCAATTATCTAAACCTTTTATCTCTAATTCTGCACAGTACAGTATCATAGAATAGATGTTTAGTAAATTGCTTGTTGAACTCAATTGGTATCTGCTGTCTCTGAAGATGTCTCATGAAAATGACTTTTGATCTGGGGATCATGGTATCCAATTTAGCCTACATAAGTCAGTGTAAGGCCAGCAGTTCAAGTTTATAGGTTATTTCATGCTAATTATATTTTAGTTTGGCTTTTTCATATTGACATTTAGGAAAGCACTTTAATTGTATTGGCGCCATCTTTCCAAAGCACTTTTAGGATTACTTCTGAGGTTTCAGCACAACTCAGCTGAGTTGACAGCACATTTTATACATAGTGTGTAGATAGTTATTAACTTCATTCAAATTGTGTCACTCTGCTGGCTTGGCCTTTCTGATCATTTTTCTTAGAGCCTTCTATTATGTGTTGATTTGTTCATTCAGCAAATATTTGAGTGTCTACTGTGTTTTGGCTTCTGTGGGAGCTACAGTGTATTGGGGAGGGGAGTAAGATTATAATAACAGTAACTTGCATTTATATTTGAATCAGAGAATTTTAGATCTAGAAAGAATCTTGGTGGTTACGATTCCCTCTATAATACAGATAGACTTTGCTGAAAGAACTCTTAATGAAAGGGAGACAGCCCATTCCACTTTTGCATAGCTCTAACTTTTGGTAAGTTTTTTGCTGATATGATACCTGAACATTTCTCTTTATCTTCTAATCTTCCCTTTTGGACCTGAGCAGTACTTAACTAATTCTTCCATGTTTCAGCTTTTTCCAATAATTGAAGCTAGCTATCATGTCCCCTCCACATCTTCACTTCTTCAGGCAAATCATTCATAGCTCCTTCATTAAAGCTTCATATGTCATGAATTCATAAAATTTCCACTATCAATATCCTTCCTAAAATGTGGCATCCTCAGCTGAATACAGAAATCCAGGTATGGTTTGACCATGGCAGAAAATGTCACCCCCTTATTCCTGAAAAGTGTGCATTGATAAATGCAACCTAGTACTGTTAACTTTCTTGGACACTATTTTTGAAGCTGACTTATAGTATACTTGCTGATCTCTAAGATCCTATAGATATTTTTTAGTTAACTATCTTTTAGTCATGTACTTTCATCTTGTATTTGTGAAAATGATTTTTTTAACCCAAGTCCAGCACTTTACCTTTGTCCTTATTAAATTTCATCTTATTCAGTTAAATGGACATTTACTTGTTTTTATAGTGGCTAAATTTTCCCTAAATCCATATATATCTATTTACATCTGTGTCTATATCCATCCTCCCCCCCATCCCAATGAGCCATCCCATATAACAAAGAATATATTTTTAAAAGAAAAAATTAAAAATTAAAAAACAAGTAGAATCAATCAGTACATTGAAAAAAATCTTACACTCAAAACAAAATTCCAACACCTGGGAAACTCCCATTTTTAAAGGAATGGTGAGGGGTGTCTTCTTGTGTCTCTTTTTGGAGGCCATGTTTGTTCTTTGTCATTTTGAAATAGTCACTTTTGATTTTTTTTGTGGTGGTTCTTTCCGTTGTTGTAGTTATTATGTGTACTGTTTTGTTGGCTTTGCTTACTTTACCCTGCATCAGTTCTTGTAAGTCTTTCCTTGTTTCTCTCTCTTCATCATATTCATTGTTTCTTACAGCACAGTAATTCTCATTATGTTTGTATCCCTCAGTTTGTTTCGCTATTCCTCAGTTGATGGGTATCTGCATTGTTTTCAGTGCTTTGCTACTACAAAAAGTGCTGTTATAAATATTTTGGTGTAATATGGGGACTTATATTTTATCATTAATCTCTTTGTGTACCTAGTAGTGGAATCTCTGGGTCAAAAAATGTGAACATTTTAGTTGTTTTCCGTTAAGCATTTATTAGGCACCTATTATGTGCCAAGCTCCATGCCAAGGATTTGGGATGTAAAGATAAAAATTGTTGTAGCCCTTTTCCTCAGTAAAGAATAAAGTCAAAAAGCCAAAGTCTTTGTGCTAAATTCATCCCACTATTCTAGCTGGTTGACGTCTTTTTGAAGCCTTCCTTTCTGTCTAGTAATTCATTTTCCCCACTCTATGTCATTTACAGATTGGATATGTGGGGAGAATCTGTGCTTTTATCAAAGTTATTGATAAAAATATGAAACAACACAGAACCAAGTAACAATAGATCCTGGGACACTTGCTTGGAGAACTTCCAAATTGATGAGCCATTAATGACTGATCTTTGTTCTAACCATTTAACCACTTTTGAATCCATAATAACTATATTGTTGTTCAGTTCACATCTGCCTGTGTTTTCTACAAGATTGGCGTTAGCATAAACTATATCCACAGTATTCCCTCTTCTAATAGCTTAGTAATCTTATTTTTTTTGCATATTCTTTTCTTTTATTCCAGTTTTACTTGCATATTGTGGTTGTGTGTTTAAGCATCACCTTCATAGCTCATAAATAAAAACGAAGAGAAAAAAGTCACCTTTTTTATGATAACAGTCTCAGCAAACTAGGAGGGAAATTCACATTTGTACAGTTATGTTTTGCTTTTGTTTTTTTCCCTGCTTTAAAAAGATGGAGGTAGAAATTTCACAACTCAGATTTCGGGTCCATCTTTTCATGCTTCTCTTGATTCTTGTGTTTGAAGGTCAAGTTTTTTTTCAGCTCTGGTCTTTTCATCAAGAATGCTTGAAATGCTTGAAAGTCCTCTATTTCATTGAAAGACCACTTTTTCCCCTGAAGTATTATACTCAGTTTTGCTGGGTAGGTGATTCTTGGTTTTAGTCGCAGTTCCTTTGACTCTGGAATATCATATTCCATGCCCTTCGATCCCTTAATGTAGAAGCTGCTAGATCTTGTGTTATCCTGATTATATTTCCACAATACTTGAATTGTTTCTTTCTAGCTGCTTGCAATATTTTCTCCTTGATCTGGGAACTCTGGAATTTGGCCACAATGTTCCTAGGAGTTTCTCATTTTGGATCTCTTTCAGGAGGTGATCAGTGGATTCCTTCAATATTTATTTTGCTCTCTGGTTCTAGAATATCAGAACAGTTTTC
>CM053771.1:105287948-105385679 GCA_028658325.1 Potorous gilbertii
GATCTGGGAACTCTGGAATTTGGCCACAATGTTCCTAGGAGTTTCTCATTTTGGATCTCTTTCAGGAGGTGATCAGTGGATTCCTTCAATATTTATTTTGCTCTCTGGTTCTAGAATATCAGAACAGTTTTCCTTGATAATTTCATGAAAGATGATGTCTAGGCTCTTTTTTTTGATCATGGCTTTCAGGTAGTTCCATAATTTTTAAATTATCTCTCCTGGATCTATTTTCCAGGTCAGTTGTTTTTCCAATGAGATATTTCACATTATGTTCCATTTTTTCATTCTTTTGGTTTTGTTTTGTGATTTCTTGGTTTCTCATAAAGTCATTAGCCTCCATCTGTTCCATTCTAATTTTGAAAAAACTGTTTTGTTTAGTGAGCTTTTGAACCTCCTTTTCCATTTGGCTAATTCTGCTTTTCAAAGCACTCTTCTCCTCATTGTCTTTTTGAACTTCTTTTGCCATTTGAGTTAGCCTGTTTTTCAAGGTGTTGTTTCCTTCAGCATTTTTTTGGTTCTCCTTTTGCAAGGTATTGACCCGTTTTTCATGCTTTTCTTGCATCTCTCTCATTTCTCTTCCCAGTTTTTCCTCCACCTGTCTAACTTGATTTTCAAAATCCTTTTTGAGCTCCTCCATGGCCTGAGCACATTGAATATTTATTTTGGATGTTTGGGATACAGAAGCCTTGACTTCTATGTCTTTTCCTGATGGTAAGCATTGTTCTTCCTCATCTGAAAGGAAGGGAGGAGATATCTGTTCACCAAGAAAGTAACCTTCTATGGTCTTATTTTTTTCCCTTTTTTGGGCATTTTCCCAACGAGTTACTTGGTTTTTGGATCCTTTGTCAAGAGTAGGGTATATTCTGGGGACCTGTAAGATATCATTTCCTCCAAGGGGGCACAATCAAGCATGTACTGGTCTGGGCCAGAGAAGGATTTTTGTGCCCAAAATCTTAGCAGAGTTTCCACAGGCACCTGACCTCCAGTTCTGCCAAGCTAGCACTGTCGGGGTGGGATCCAGTCAAGCTTTGGGGGCAGGGCCACCGTTCAGTGCAACAAAGACCAGCTCCCTCAGTGCCCCCAGGGGTTTTTACAATCCAGCAATGGTCTTGGGCTGCTGTAGGGGCTGCCTTGAGATCTGCTGCCACCTGCTCGATGTGACCTCTGCAGGCTGCTGCCTGAGGCCGGAGTTATGGAAAGGCCCTTCTCCCTTCCTGGCCAGCTGAAAAGACCCCATCACTGACCTTTGGCACTTGTGGGTTGAGGGATCTGAGGACCCGCTGCTGCGACTGGAGATTCCTCCCCTGAGGTGTCCTCCTCCCAGAGTCTCATCACGCCACGCTGTGCAGCCAAGGCTGGACTGGGTTCTGAGTTCAGTGCAACTAAGCTTTCCTGTGGGCCTTTCAGGTCACCCTGGGCTGGAAATCTCTCCACTCTGTTGTTATCCACTTCTGCTGCTCCAAAATTTGTTGAGAGTCCCTCTCTATAGGTATTTTATGGGCTGTGTGGGGAGAACCTGCATTTTTTGTCTTTCTACTCCACCATCTTGGCTCTGTCCCCCAAAAAAGTAATCTTATTTTTTAAAAAACAAATAAGATAGTTTGCTTAAAACAACTCTGTGAGGTGTTGTTCTCATTTTAGATATGAGGACAATGAGTCTATAAGAGATTAAGAGACTTGCCCATTGGAGCACATTTAGTTAAGTCTGAGCCATAGGTTTGGAATGGAGAGTCCTTACTCCAAATTCCGCATACTTCTCATTACCCCATGCTGTCTGGCAACTTCCCATAACCCATGAATAAAAGGATTTGTTCTGTGAAGTTTGGATTCAGTCAAAGGACCACACTTGAGGACCCAGAGGCCACATGTTTCCCACCCCAACCATAACCTGTACCCATGAAGAAAGCACCAAAATTCCACTGGGCAGCCAAGGGAGAAGTCCAGAGGCCCTGTACTGAAGTTTATATAAAGTTTGTTAATAGTCCACTTCTAAAGTTATTATTGTTGATGATGATGTTTACAAAACTCTTGAAGTTAGCGCTTTTGTTTGTACAAGAACTCTGAAATCAGGACTTCTTAACGTGGGGTTCATGGATCCCTTTTTCAGGTGTTCTATGAATTTGGATGGGAAAAAAATTATATCTTTAATTTTATTAACCTTTAATTGAAATTGAGCATTACCTTCAATGATGAATGTAAGCAACAAAACAAGCTCCTGAGAAGGCTTCCCTAGACTGCCAAAGTGGGTCCCTATGACACACAAAAAGTTAAGAACCCTTGCTGTAGGCAGAGTGTCATGTAAAGATCTTCCCTGTCCATTAATGGGCCTCAGATTAGGGGAGGCTTGTTTTTTAGGAAGGGCCCCATCTTTTGTTAATTGCTAATGAGGCACTGGGTCACCAGGGTTGTGCCCTCCAGCTCTGAAAAGTGTATATATACCCTGAGGTGAGGTTTTGCTTTGGGGTCTTAGAAAAAGGTTCATGTGCCAGATGAGACTCTGGGTATCTGTCCATGAGCCCCCCTGCTTTGAAAATGCAGATGTTGGTGCTTCTTTCTCTGGTAACTATGTAATGATCAGATAGTTGGATCTGTCAGTTGATCTCTTTATGGTCAGACAGTAAGAACAAGTCTGTTTATCTTTATTTTTCTGCTTGTATTTTCTCTGTTGGTGAATATATTTAAAGAAGTTGTTGACCCCTCAAAAAACAGATCTAAGAACTTGTGTAGCAGGCCATCCTGTGTATGCTGGGGTGCTTGCTGCTACACAGGGGGATAATTTTCATTTTATAGATGAGAAAATTGAGGCTGAGAGAGGTTATGTGACTCACTTAAGGTGTTCAATAGGCTATTTAAATGGAAATGGATATAATATTTGAGGGAGTTTATATCCAAAATTATTAAAACAATAAAAAACTTTGTGGTCTAAGGAATTAAAAGCTCGTTATCAAGGAAACTTGAGCTGAGGTTTTTTTTGTTTTTGTTTTTTGTTTTTCCCCTTTAGACAAATTAATATTTTCCTGAGTATGTTGTTTTCTGTCTGGAATGTAAACTAGAAAGGTAGTTTCTACACCTTCTTCCAAGTATGCCTTACAAGTGTAAAATGAGGAATTGTTATTGGTTGGTTTCTCTCTGAGGCAAGGATTTGTAACCTTTTTGTATTGTCTGTGTGTTGTGGACTCCTTTGGAGGCAGTTTGGTGATGTTTATGGACCACTCCTCAGAATAACATTTTTAAATACCTAAAATAAAATACACAGGCTTGCCAACAAAATCAATTATGTTAAAATGCAGTCATCAACATTAAAATAAATTCATGGACCCCAGATTAAGAATTTCTACTTTAAGTTCTTCTAGTTCTAAATCCTAACCTAGTTAAGTAATAATCTCAGTTTTTCCTAATAAAAAGTTTGACCAGTTTGAATTGTAGAATATTTATAAAGAAGTTCAGTTGTATTTTAGATGCATACAGAGACCCCTGAAGAGTAGGCACTTAATAAATGCTTTATAAACTGAATTGAGACATAACAATAGATCAAAGAAAGCTAAGAAAGTATTACTTCATAGAAGCCTTTAGGGAATTTGTTTTAATGAATGGTTAGTAAATGTTTGTAATTAGCATATCAGTTGTATATAAATGGTGCCTCTGAAGTGCTTAAGGGTATTTGAAAATGTTTTATTGTCTTAAGTATCTTAAACTTTCTTCTATAGGGTTTGTACTATTATACGTACTCTATGAAGAAAAGGCTGACTACAGTACATTTGGTCTAATGTGCCATAGATTGCGAATCAGAGGACTGAATGTTTCATGGGAAACTCTTTGCAGCTTGCTTGTGAAATTCAGTGCTTGCTTGGAAAATTACCGCATCTAAAACTTTATGACTGGTGCTGAGTAATTTACAAACTAGACTGTCCTAAGCCTTTGACAGCAGCTCTGAGCTCTAGAAAACTAACTAGGAAAGGGACTCAGCAGCTCCACAGGATTCAACTTTTTTGTGGCAAGGAAGTTCAGATCCTTTCTCCTTGTTCACCTTATCCTGACATGCTTTTTGGGACATGGAAAAGGAAGAGAGATCTTAGATCTGTCATCTTCCTTCATCCATTCACTCTTCACATTGTTAATCCTGATCTTTATTTTTGGAGGATAGTAAGCCTGAACCTCAGTTTTACTGTTTTTGGGAGCTCCCAGTGAGGAAATTCTATTTGTGCGCATCAGCACCTGCATTTTCTAGACTTAGAAAGTTAGCTGCCTGTGGTCCTGGAAGATGAAGTCACTCGCTCAGGGTCACTTAGTTCATTCAGAGGCCAAGCTTGATCAGGAATTTTCCCATCTCCCAGACTCTCCAGACCTCCTCCACCAAGCTGTCTTTCTCTTTTGCATTAGATGCTTAGAAAGATGTTCACTTTAGGGAGATCTCATCACCTAATGGGGTGCTTCAGATGCTTTGAAAACTAATAGATACTTTTATAGATTCTTAGATTATTTGAACTAGAAGAGACCTTGGAGAACATCTAGTTTATTTCTAAATTTTTCTTATTACTGTGAACCTAACCTAAACAAACATTTTCTGGTATGAAGAGGAACAGAAAAAGAAGACTACATGTGAAACTCTGAATCTCCACTATGTATAATTTGGGTATTTTTTTTTTGTATATTTAAAATTTAACATAGCTCAGCCCTGCCCTGCTTGTTTGTGTCCCCTCCTGAAATTCCTTCTGCTCTCCTATGTATTTTTTTAATAACTCATTGATACTCTTTTCTTTCTTTTTAGTAATACTCTTACCAACTTCTGATTCCCCTGAAATCTTCCCCTCACCATAAAAGCCCTCCCTTGTAACAAATAATTATAGTTAATAGAAAATAAATGAACATATTGGCCAAGTCTGAAAACTATGTATCATCCCATACCTCTGGTCCATATCATTTATTGACCAAGAGGAAGGAGGTATGATTCATCATCAGGCATCCATAGACAGGTTCATTCATTACATTGATCATAATTTTCAAGTCTTTCACAGTTGTTTTCTTTTTCAGTTATTTTCCTGGTATTGCTCAGTTCATACAAGTTCTCTCAGATTTCTCTGAATTCTTGTAGCCATCATATTTGTAAATCATAATTTGTTCAGCTGTTCTCTGATCCATAGGCAAGCACTCCCTTATAATTGCCAGTTCTTTGTTACCACGAAAAGAGCTGCTATAAATGTTTTTTGTACGTACCCACTCTTTCTTTGATTTTTTTTTTTAGAGGTATAACCTAGTCGTAGCCTAGTAGCATTTCTGAATCAAAATGTATGGACATGACTTTTGAGGTATAGTTCAAAATTGCTTTCCAGAATAATTTGACCAATTTATAGCTTTACCAACAGTGCATTATTCATGTACCTACTCTACTATAGGTTTTCCAACAACTATAATTTTCCCTTTTTTGTTGTCTTTGATGTCTCTGAAGTATAACCTCAAAACTACTTTAATTTCCATTTCTATAATTATTAGTGATTTTGGAGTATTTTTTTTTATGTGGTGGTTGATAGCTTGCCTTTTTTTCTTTTGAGAACAGCTTTTTCATATCCTTTGACCATTTATGTCAATTGAACGGTGGTTTTTGTTCTGATAAATTTGAATCGGCTCCTTATAGATCTTAGAAATCATTCTTTTATCTGCTAAATTTTGTTAGAGAGAGATAAAAACCTAAGTTTTATTATTATGCTCAAGTACAGGTTCAGGCTTCAGAGAAAACCTTAGCAATCATGAATAGTCTGACAAGGCTTCTTATGGGAAAAAATACATCAGAGTGACAGAGAAATAATTCTTTTACCTCTTGTAATCTTGTACATTCCTTTTAGGCCATAAAAGTTAAAGAGAAAATAATTTTATAGTCTGAATCTTCCTTCAGTATCATAAAAGTTGAATTATAATTATGCAGAATTATAATCTTATACACCCTTTAAGGAAACAAGTTCATCAAACTCTATAGGTAAACTAAGTCAGCTTACAGATTAACCTACCTTTAGAATGTTTGCAGGTAGGCTGAATGAGGAGGAAGATTTACATGTCACCAAGGAATCAAGGACAGTTGAGATTCTTCCTCTGCTTTCTTACCTTTTTGCTGTTGTTCAATCTTGTCCCACCCTTTGTGACCTGATTTGGGGTTTTCTTGGCAAAGATACTAGAGTGCTTTTCCATTTCTTTCTCCAGCTCATTTTACAAATGAAGAAACTGAGGCAAACAGAGTTAAGTGACTTGCCCAGAATCACACAGCTAGTATATGTCTGAGACCAGATTTGAATTTGGAAAAAGGAGTCTTCCTGACTTCAGGACTTCAAAAGGAATGTTTAATGCTTTAAGTAAATTTTTATATCTCATGAGGCAAGTTTTGATCAAGTAAGGTTAATATTAACCAAAAAATTCAGGAGGAATAAAAGAAAACAAAAAATTCCCGTAACAGTTTGCTACAAAGATTTTCCCCCTTTCTAATTATTGTTACCTTTCTAATTCTAACTGCATTGATTTTGACTGTAAAAAAAGTGTATCAATTTTGTGATCAGATGAAATAATATTTTTAAAGCACTTAAAGCATAGGGCAGACAGAGAAGGTGCTCAATCAGTGCTAGTTCCTCTTCTCCTTTTCATCCTTCCTCTGATGAAATTCTGTGAGAATGTATTTGCTTTGTTCTTGGTGGTCATCTGTAGTGCTTGTTTCAGAAGAACTCTCTGTTCTCCCTTGTTGTGGAAGGCATCTCTTGTGTTACTCCTCTGACTTGTTTATGATGTGACCTTTTATATCCAAGTTGTACATCTGTTTGATGTGATATGTGATATGAAATGTTGGTCAGATCTAATTTCTGCTAGACTGTTTTAAAGCTTTCCTAGAAATTTTGCTAACTAAGAGTTGTGTAACTCCCTTAGTGAGAGAGGGGATGACCTCCAGACTGTTTCCAACCCAGTGCCAGTTTTAGACCATTGGTCTGCCCCTCTCAGTTAATGACTTGTTGATTTATATAACTCCCTTCAGCTGGGTGAAGCAGTAGACAGAGCACCGGACCTGGAGTCAGGAAGACCTATGTTCAAATGCAACTTCAGACACTTCCTAACTATGTGATGCTGGTCAGGTCACTTTACTGCTGCCTGCCTCAGTTTCTTCAGCTATAAAATGAGGATAATAGCATCCCACAGGGTAGTTGTGAGGATTAAAGTGGGCACAAAGTGGGCAGCTAGTGATGCAGTAGACAGAACACTGGTTCTGGAATCAGGAAGACGCATCTTTCTGAGTTCAAGTACTCCTTCTTACTAGCTGTGTGACCCTGGGCAAGTCACTTAACCCTGTTTGTCTCAGTTTCCTCATCTGTAAAATGAGCTGGAGAAGGAAATGGCAAACTTCTCTAGCATCTCTGTGAAGAAAACCCTCAGTAGGGTTGTGAATAATCGTGAAATGATTGCACAGCACTAACAAATTATAAAGCACTTAGTATAATTTCTGGCACATAGTACGTGCCTATTATTAGATGCTTCCTTCCTTCCTTGGTGGATTTGGGGGGGAAGATAAAAGTTTTGATAAGACACAGCCCCTACTTTTATGGAGCCTAGAGGTTAGTAGGAAGTTTCATTCCTTTAACAAATACCTATTTTGGAAAGACTTATTTTTTGATACATACTTGTGATTGCGCTGGTACATGGGACTCTGCCTACCACTGTAGATCTGTAACTGCCCTGTAGTTTATAAACAACTTCCCTAGGATTACCCAAACTGTGCTGATAGATAATCTAATATGAGCCAGAATACATGGAATATTGGGCCAGGGTTTGAGATCCCTTCACTAGATTTCATCTTTCTTTGTCTGCATAGTGTGGGGGATTAAATTAGATAAGTTTTGAAGATCCCTTCTAGCTCTAAAATTCTATGTATGACTAATTCAATTGAGTAAACAAAGTACCTCCTGATTGCAGAGTACTGTACCAAATACTGGGTGAGATAGAGAGTTTAGATATGACACAGTCCCTACCCTAGAACAGCTAGGTGACACAGTGGATAGAGTGCTAAGTCTGGAGTCAGGAGGACTCTTCATAAGTTCAAATTCATCCTCAGACATTTAGTAGTGGTGTGACCCTGAGCAAGTCATTTCACTCTGTTTGCCTCAGTTCCTCATCTGTAAAATGAGCTGAAGAAGGAAATGACAAATTACTCCAGTATTTTGCCAAGAAAATCCCAGATGGGATCATGAAGAGTTGGACACAACTGAAATGACCAATCAACAAAAATCCCTGCCCTCAAAATTTAGGAGACCCAGAGTTTAGGAGGAGAATTAGAAACAGCAGAAAATTGTGACTGTGGTTTTGCCTCTTTGGACAATGGATCTCCTTCCATCTTGTACCCTTTCTTCTCCCTCTCCTCACCCACCTACCCCAAGTGCAGGACAAAGAGATAGTATGATAGAAATGTAAACTGTATTTTCTTAGAAGTGCTTCTTCTCCCCAGACCTTCTTGCAGTGGGAATGAGACCAGTGACGATGGAGACAAGGCAGCTATTTACAGACAACCGTGGCTTCAATGGGATGGTTGTTTTAATAATGGTATACTTTGCTGGGCCTCCTAAATTGTGCCGTTATTCTCTTTGAAATAGATGCCCAGTGGTATTTGGAGCCTGGGCTCTCCTGGTGTGTTTAATTTCTTTCGCATTCTGGCTGACAGCCTTTTTTCTCCCAGCCTGTGCTGATATAAACTGCTTGGAGTAGCTGGGTAATTAGCCCAGTGCAGAGCCAATTTTCTGTAGTTTGGGGCTGGCAGGCAGTTTCTAGGTGACTAGTGGATTTTCTGGAAAGAAAATCCTGCTTCTGATGATGACTGTTATGAAATTCAAGGATGAACAGCTTGATTTCAGTTTTGTTGCCATTTGGAAAATTTTTTTAATCTACTAAAAGTTTATGTCTACATGATATAAAAACATTCCATTCACTTCTACAAATAGAGTGAACTCTTTAGGGGTAGGATGCTCCTTTCCACTGGCTCCTTCCAGTGAATGCTGAGAGGTCACTCTGTATTTGGTAGATCAGATCAATGCACCAGGTATGTTTTCTGAGCTTCCTTATAAATCTGGTATTATGTGAATAAAACAAATGTGTATTAGGCACCTGCTTTGTGTAGGACTTATCTTTGGACGCTGAGGGAGACCTTAATAAGGCCAGTCAGCAAGCATGTATTATGTACTTTTTACTATGTGCCAGGTACTATGCTAAGTGCTTGAGGCATTGTGCTAAACTGTCATAGGACCTGATGCTTGCCCTGATGAGGGGAAGATAAGTTCATAGAATACTGATGAATATATAAGTGGGTAGTAGAAGTACAAATAATGTAATGTAGTTCAAATAAAGTGCTGTTTGAGATCTGATCCTTTAACACTGGGTGGGGTGTTAATTGGCAAGGTTTGATTTGGGGTTGTTAGAATTGAGGTAGGGGAAGTATTCTCTCCAGAATAGGATGGATTGTGGAAATAAGACTAGATTTAGAGTGAGATGAGTTTGGATTTTCTCTCTCATAGTTCTTGCCTGTGTGACTGTGGGGCAAGTCATTGAATATCTTTGGACTTCATTTTTCTCTCCTTTAAAACAGTGGTGGTAATACTTTCTATCTCATAGGGAGGTAGTATTACTTTAGAATTAGGAAAAATTGTCAGTCATTCTGATGTTTGATTTCTGCAAATTCAAATACTTTGACTTTTGCTTACATTTGTATATTAGAATGTTCATTTTTTTATCCAAATATGTTGCTGCATATGAGGTGTAGCCAGAATGCTAGGTTTTGAGGTATCATACAAGACATTTCATACCTCCACTGAAGTCTCTCATATCTCATCTTAATTTGAGGATGACCCTTGTTTCTCCGGTGGAATGGAAAGGGTCTGAGCATCATAGTTACTATAGAGCTATATAGATAAGCTATAAGATGCCACAGAATCCAGCCTCCTCATTTTACAGATTGAGGAGATGAGGCCTAGAGTGATAAAGTGACATGTCCAGATTTCACACAGATAGAAAGGGGCAGAGTTGGGGTTTGAGGTCAGGTCAAATTCATTGCTCTTTTTGTTGTCCCTAATTGTTTAGGTCCCAGTGGGTGAATGAGCAGCTAGGCAGTGAGGTGGTGTTCTGGGCTTGGAAGGCAGGGACATGTGGGTTCATATTCTGCTACAGACACTCTGTGACCCTAAGCAAGTCACTTAACCTCTGTCAGCCTCAGTTTCTCCATCTATAAAATGAAGATGATGATATGTTTTTTTGAGTTAGATTAAGTGAGATACAGGCATACTTTATTGTGCTTTGCAGATATTGTGGGTTTTTACAAAAAATTTATTCATTTATTTATTTTGTTTTGCAAATTGAAGGTTTGTGGCAGCTGTGCTGGCTCTGGAGTCAGCACAGTTCAAACATAACCTCAGAAACTAACTGTGTAACTCTGGGCAAGTCACTTAACCTTGTTTGTGTCATCTGTAAAATGAGCTGGAGAAGGAAATGGGAAACCACTCCAGTTTCTACCAAGAAAACCTCTAATGGTTATGAAGAATCTGACACAATTAAAAAATGGCTCAGCAAGATTGGTGTCATTTTTCCAAAAGCATGTGCTCACATAATGTCTCTGTGTCATATTTGGGTAATTCTTGCAATATTTCAGATTTCTTCATTGTCATTACATCTGTACGTCTCTTATGGTGATCTGTGATCACTCATCTTTGATGCTACTATTGTAGCATCATAAACCATGCCCATATAAGATAGTGAACTGATAAATGCTTTGTGTATTCTGATGACTCCACTATATCAGATTTCTCCATCTCCCTTCCTCTTCTGAGGCCTCCCTATTCCCTAAGACTCAACAGCATTGAAATTAGGCTAATTAATAATTGTGCAATGACCTCTAAATATTCAAGTTAAAGGAAGACTCAGTTGATGTGGCAGTCTTCGTTGTTGTCTTATTTTAAAAAATTGTCATAGCCATCACCCTGATCAGTCAGCAGCCATCAGCATTGAGGCAAGACCCTCCAGCAGCCAAATGATTATAATTTGCTGAAGGTTCAGATGATGGTGAGCATTTTTAGCAACAAAGTATTTTTTTAATTAAGGTATGTACATTTTTTAGACAACACTATTGCATATTTAATAGACTATGGTATAACGTATACATAACTTTTCTATGCACTGGGAAACAAAAAAATTTATGTCATCTTGCTTTACTGTGATACTCACATTATTGCTGTGATCTGGAACTGAACCTGCAGTATCTCCAAGGTGTGTCAATATTAAATGTGTAGAACACTTTGTTTTAAAGCGTTGTATAAATGTTGGGTATTGTTATTATCAAGGCATGTTACCCAGGAAGTAAGCTAAATTAGGACCACTAGATTTGCCACAAGGTCATGATTTTTTGGGCTACATCAGCCCTCAAAGACTAATTTACTAAGTAAGAGAGGGATTAGAGGTTCAGTCTCTGGAGGGAGGACCTACACTGGTGAAATCATTGACCCCTGAACTGCTGAAATGACAAGAACAGTAGTTCAGATTTATAGAGGGCTTTGGGCTTAAAAGGTACTTTCCTTACAGCAAACCTTTTAGGCAGAGAAGATACTTTTTATTCTCCTTATTTTACAGATGAGGAAACTGGTTTAGAAGAGGAAAGGACTGCCAGTGGTCATGTGTCTTGTAAATGGTGAAGGTGAGAATCCACTCCAGGCTTGGGGGCCCTCCGATAACAGGACTCTCCTAATTCTACCCCATTGTACCAGGTGCCCCACCATAGTCTCCCTGTAAATTGCTGGCACAATTTGCTTAGTGTTTAGCCCAGCCATGCAATCTAGCTATTCTTTTCTGACCCACCTTATCTTTTCAGCCAGGCACCAAGATGGTTTTATAATCTTTTACCCAAGAGAGATGACATGCTTACCATAAACTTTTCAGGGATTTGGTTTATGCAATTAAAATTTTTGACGTTGGCCAGTAATGATGTGATAATTTACCACTTACTATCTGTATGACCTTGGGTGAATCATTGGAGCCTTTTTGAGTGGGCTTCCTGACTGAAGATAGAAAAAGTAAGACGCTGACCCTCGTATTTCTTCCACATTAATAGTTGCCGATATTAGCCTTAATGATATAAAAAAAGTAATAGCAAGTGAACCCTTGATCGCCTTGCTAGGTTCTGAGATGTGCAACCAAGGACAACACCAGTTTAGTGTACAAGCTCATTTATGAGGATAATTTGCATGATAATTTACATTTATAGACCCCTTTAAGGTTATATAGGACACTTACAGCACCACAGTGAAAGTAGTTGATGCACATAATATTCAGTGTTAAAAGGAGGAAACTTAAAAGGAGAAGGCTTAGAGAAGGGGGACAGGGAAGGGCATAAGCATTTGTATAGTACCTTCTCTGTGCCAGGAATTGTGCTATATGCTTTATAAATATTAAGTCCTTTAATCCTCACGACAACTATAGGTGCTGTTATCCCCATTTTACAGTTGAGGAAATTGAGGCAAGAGTAACCTCTCACTTACCTAGAGTCACTTGTCTTTAGCAAGAATTTGATTGTTTTCCTGCCTCCAAGGACTCTACACTAAACTAAGAGACCTCTGAGATAATGGGTGTGAAAGACTTCATGAGGGTGAACAGAACACAAATATAAGCTATTATAATAATGGTTTACATCTGCAGAAGCATCCATTAAAAACACCTCCCCCCCTCCACTTGTCTTTTGCTAGTTTATACACCAAGTTGGAGTCCCTTCCCAGTAGGTGCTGACTCTCTTAAAGAGCAAAGAACTCTGGGATAGTCATTTTCAGTCTTCAGTTCAAAGCCTTACCCTGCTACTGAACTTCCTGTATGACCTTGAAGTAAACATTTCATCTCCTTGATTATGTTTCCTCACTGCTAAAAATGAAGGGTTAGATTAAATGATCATTTATATCCCCCTAAGCACTAACATTACATATTGAATGAATAAAGCATTTATTAAGTGCTTACTATGGATAAAGCCCTGTGTTAAGTGCTGGGGATACATATAGAGAGCAGTCCCTGCTCTCAAGAGTCTCCCATTTTAAAGGACAAAACAACACGTGTGGGAGATTTCAACTACAAGCTGGATGGAAAGTTCCCCACTCTAGGGTGTAGTGGCAAAGCAGATAGTAATGCCTCCTCCTTAGTGCCATTACCATCAAAATCCTGTCAGTTTCTGCTGTTGAGCCATTTGACAGTGCCATAGATATTGATAGAAAGAACTTTGTTTTCTAGGTCTTCAAAAGATGAGGCTGTAGCATATGCAGGAACAGTTGCCAGGCTGCATCTTTATGAATTACTTTTTAGGATGATGGCTGAGGGCACTTTCCTAGAAGCATTACTAGTGCTGAGGTTCTTGGTTCTAGAATTCTGGGCTGTCTCCATGAGGTTATGAGGAGAAATGATGGTCAAGGTGGTGGGCATGGTTTGACTTGCCTGATACATGCTGCCTCTTGTCTTTCCTTCTGGATGATTTGGTATTTCAGGTAGGCTGATTTGTCCTTTGGATGGGTGGATGGGAGTGTTTCCTTGGATTGCTTGGCTCCTTTGCCACACTGATCGCTTTCTGAGATGATGGCTATGAGGGCTAGGCTAGAAGCAGGACCCACAGGGCTCTGGGGGGTACTGCCAGTGCCAAGCATCTATCTTGTTGGTAACAGTTGGGCAGCAGTTGTTTGTGGTGATGAGGAAGGTGGGCTTCTTCTCCACAATGATTTCTCCCCTGTGGAGGCTGGTCTGGAAGAAGTTCTCAAGACTTGCGGGGTCATTGGTATTCCTAAGACTCTGAAGTTCAGGGTCCTGGGCTGTCCCCACTGGGATATGAGAGGAGATGGAGGTCAGAATGGTGGTGGTGGTAGTTTGACTTGCCTGGCACATGGTACCTTCTGTCTCTCCCACAGAGTGTCCTGCTGCTTCAGTTAGACTGGATTGCCTGTTCTTCTCAGTGCTCAGTCCTTTCCCAGCAATCTTTGGTTTACAACCCAGTCTCTTTCAAATCTGACTTTGTACATTTTAAAACTCTTTTTAACACTAATGTATTATAATAATAATTCCAGTTGCTGTCATGCTATATGGTTTACTAAGAACACACCTGGAACATCTCTGCATGTTAGTATATTATCCCATTTTATAAAAGAAACTAAAGTGCCAGAGACTTAAGTGATTTCCTCAGGGTCCAATATCTTAGTGTCAGAGCTAAGGTTCCAATCCAGGCCATTTGACTTTGACAGCTCTTTATTATTGTGCTTTATATTCTAAAGTCTCTTCCAACACTGATTGCTTTTGTGTCATCCTCCAAAAGTGGCAGCACTAAAAGCTGTCATAGAAGAGACCTTCAGGGACTGACTGAATAGTAAACAGTCCAGTTTGAGGTTTGAACCATGAGGTTCAGTGCAAGTCATGAGAGGTGTTTAGACAGGGTAGTAAAAAGGAGAGATTCAGTATATGTTGGATTTAGAGTCACAGAACTTGGGTTTAAATCTTGGCTCAGTGTCATTTACTAGTTGTATGACTTGAACAAGTTCTGTCCCTTCTCTGTGCCTCAGTTTTCTGCTTTGTAAAATGGGGAGATTGGACCAGTTTTTCTGATTCCAGATCTTTCCACTGTACCATGTTGCGTTGGGGCCTTTTTTCTGGTCTCTTAGGTGTGCTGTGGTCTCTACTAACACTGCTAGCAGGAAGACTTCTGCATACACACTTGAGGACTTAATTGTAGGTAATCTTCAGCAGGTTTTTTCTTCCTTTGTAATTGGTTTTATTTGTAACATCTCAGTCATACAAATGATGTATTTCCTAAGTGGAAAATCCCTTGAAATTTCCAGCTCAGTCAATTATTGATACCTCTGAATGTTGCAGTGAATTTGTTTTAGGATTTTATGCATTTGAAGAAATCTCTGGCATAGGATTTTGGCATTGGCCTGGTTTGACTAATTCCTCTGGAAAGATAATGACCATTTATTTTTTAGTGCTACAGATTACTGCTCTGTGTCTGGCCTTTCCCTTTCTTTTCTGGGCTTTGATTGGAATAGCTATTGTAGAAAAGAATTTAAGCACATCTATTTTATTTGATTGTTAGAGCAGTAGAACACCTTCCCTGTAAGTAGGTATTTTGAGGGTCACTCAACTAGAGGTATGGTGGGAATGGGGTAGCGTATTTATTGAGGATGTTAACATTGAAATCTTGAATTCACTCTTTCTAGGAATGTGTGTACTAAGAACAAGTTGTGACTCAGTTAGATGATAATTTTACTCTAAAGTATGTGTGACACTTTGATAGAGAGATGTGTTTCTAAAATGAGGAGGCTGATTTTCATAAGTCTGATTTGAATCAGTGGCACACTTTCTATACAGGAAGAACATAAGCAAGCTTTGTATTTCTTTTTTATATCTACCTCTTGAGAAGGCCTAAGAATGTTTCCCGAGGTAGGGGGAAGTACAGTGTAGTAGAAAGAGCAGGAGGAGTCTGGGAAACTGACCTCTGATCCTGGAGAGCCTCCGGCTAGGGTCTTTTTCCGTATTTTTACTTTGTATTCCCAGAATCTAATACAGATTCCCATAGGTCTTTGTAGTCCCAGTATCATAGTACTGGGAAATGTTGTTACATTTGTCTGTATAGATATTCCACAATTCCCTTGATAGCCAATTGTGGGGGTTGTCTCCAACCCAACTCTAGCTATTCTTGTCTCCCAGCATTCTCCTTCTCAGCCCTGACCCCCAGCTATCTTCTCTCCCCGCTTCTGAGTTGACATCAACCTTGGGGCAGTTATAACCTAATTCTAGTAGTATCTGTGCAGAGGTCATTGGGCAGGTTCCTCCACCCAGCATTCTAGACTAGGCCCTTGCCCTTGTGGCTGTGACAGGTGCTCCTCAGGGGCAGATAGATTCTGCCCTATGGTCAGGCACTGATGAAGAAGAACACTGCTCCTCTTTTTGTTTTAAATAGGCCAGAATGAGTTGAACAGAAATGGATGATATATCCTAAAAAATTACTACGTTTTCTTCCAAAGTTATTACTTTTTTTTTGCAAACCAATAGTATTTTTTACTTATTTGTATCAGTTTATTTATTTTCTGGTTTTCAACATTCACTTTTATGAGATTTTGAGTTCCCAATTTTTTTCTCCCTCTTTTCCTCCTTCTTCCCCTCCTCCTCCCCAAGAAGGCATGCAGTCTGATGTAGGCTATACATGTACAATCATATTAAACATATTTTCACACTAGTCATGTTGTGAAAGAAGAATCAAAACAAAAGGGAAAAATCAGGAGAAAGAAAAAACAAAAATAAAAAAAGAGAAAATAGTATGCTTTAATTTGCATTCAGACTCCATCGTTCTTTCTCTCCATGTGGAGAGCTTTTTCCATTTTGAGTCTTTTGGAATTGTCTTAGAGCATTGTATTGCTGGGAAGAGCTAAGTCTACCAAATTGGGTCATCGAACTTCGTTGTATTGTGTACATTGTTCTCCTGGTTCTGCTCACTTCACTCAGCATCAGTTCATATAAGTCTTTCCAGGTTTTTCTGAAGTCTGCCTGCTCATCATTTCTTTTTTAAAAAACTTTTAATTAACTTCTTTGTTTTCAGTTTTCAACAATCACTTCCATAAGTCTTAAATTTTCTCCCCCTCCCACCCCAAGATGGCCTGTAATCTTATTTGAATTCGACACATACATTCTTTTTTTTTATTAATTAATTTGTTTTCAGTTTTATGCAGTCACTTCCATATATATATCTTAGACGTTCCCCCCCCCTCCCTTTCTCCCTCCTCCCTATCTCCTCCCTCCCTGAGATGGCATGCAATCTTTTATAGGTTCTACACATACATTCTTTTAAAACATATTTTCACATTAGTCATGCTGCTTAGAAGAATTAAAATGAATGGGAGAAACCATGAGAAAAATCAAACCAAACCAAAACCACACCAGAGAAAATAGTTTACTCCATTCTTTGTTCTGATTCCTAGTTCTTTCTGTGGATGTGAATGGCACTTTTCCTCAAGAGTCAAGGGCATATTTTAGGTTCTTGCATTGCTGTGAAGGGCTAAGTCTATCAGAAACAGTCCTTGCATACTGTGGCTGTTACTATGTACAATGTTCTCCTGGTTCCGCTCATTTCACTCAGCTTCAGTTCATATAAGTCCTTCCAGGCCTCTCTGAAGTCTTCCTGTTCATCATTTCTTATAGCACAATAGTATTCCATTACAGTCATGTACCACAGCTTGTTCAGCTATTCCCCAAATGATGGGTCTCCACTCAATTTTCAGTTCTTTGATACCACAAAAAGAGCTGCTATGAATATTTTTGTGCATGTGTGTCCTTTTTTGATGATTTCTTTAGGAAGCATACCTAGTAGTGGTATTTCTGGGTCAAAGGGTATGCACAGTTTGATTACCCTTTGGGCATGGTTCCAAATTGCTCTCCAGAATGGTTGGATCAGTTCACAGCTCCGCCAGCAATACATTAGTGTTCCTATTTTCCCACATTTTCTCCAAAATTTGTTGTTTTCCTTTTCTGTTATGTTGGCCAATCTGACAGGTGTGAGGTGGCTCCTCAGAGTTGTTTTAATTTGCATTTTTTAATTAATAATGATTTAGAACATTTTTTATATGACTATAGAGAGCTTTAATTTCTTCATCTGAAAACTGCCTTTTCATATCGTTTGACCATTTATCAATTGGGGAATGACTTGTATTCTTACAAATTTGACTCAGTTCTCTGTATATTTGAGCAATGAGGGCTTCATCAGAAATATTGTCTGTAAAAATTGTTTCTCAGCTTTCTGCCTCGCTTCTAATCTTAGTTGCATTGGTTTTGACAGACTCTTAAAGGAACCACCATTCTTCTAGCCACATGTTCCCAGTCTCACCCTGGATTTCTCATTTCCCTCACTCCACATGTACAGTCAGTTTCCAAGTTGTGTCATTTCTGTCTTCACAGTATCTTTTTTCTGCTCACACCGTTGCCCTCTTAGTTCCAGGCCAATCCTCTTTCATCTGGACTAATTTAATAACCTCCTACTTGGTCTTCGTTCTTCAAGTCTCTCCCTTCTCCATTCTGTCCTCCACCCAACTTCCTAAGAATGCTCCTAAAATGCAGGTCAGACCATGTCACTTTCTTACTCATTAAATTCCAGTGACTCCCAGTTGACTGTAGGATCACATTTCATCATTATCGCATCCTTTTTAGTTAATAGCTTTGTGTTGTCTCATAATGTACATAATCATTCATATAGTAATTCCCTTAGTAATGAATGAGCATGAATCACATATATGTGATTTATAGATAAGTAAATTACAAATAATGGGTTGCGTTTTTTTTTTTTTACTTTTCAGGGGAATGTAACAAAAAAAGTTTAGAATATGATTGACCAAGAAGCTAAATGAACCAAAGCTGACATCTGTTTCAGTTACACAGTAACTAGATTAATCGAACTAGTCATCCATCTCACTCATTCCAGTATTTCTGAAGGAATGTAGGGGAAGGTTGTGCAGTATTTTTCTCTTAATCAACAAGTATGATACATTTTCACCAGAGAAAATGGGATGGCATATTGTTCATGTTGACTGGCTATGTAGGAAAAATCAAGTGAATGAAGAATAAATACCCTTTCCACAGACTATGATAAGTGGTTGGATAATGAAATTCTTAAAACCAGTCTATTAATACATGTTTCTTGCATAGATATTGCAGATAGAAAGTAGACTGGGCACAGAATGAAATTGAAGGAGGAAAAATAAAATGAGGGGGTTGGAAAAATTATTTCATACTAGTTAAAAAAATAGAAATGTTGATCAGAGGAATAGATTTGGTGCATAACACACAGAAGAAATGAATGTTGTAGCCTAGTGTTTGATACACACAGACCCAGCAACTGGATAAACCCTCATCATTTGACAAAAACTTCCAGGAAATATAGAGAGCAGTCTGGTAGAATTTAGGTATAGACCAGCATCTCTAACTATATACTGTGATGAACTCCAAATGCATATATGCCTTTGATATAAGGACATATCATAAACAAATTAGACGAGCAAGGGTGAAATTCCTGTTTAGATCTATGAATCAGAGAAAAAAGTTCATTACTAGAGAGGGTATAGAAGATAAAACGGACAGTTTTGATTGAATTAAATTTAAGTTTTTGTACAAATAAATGAGAAAGGAAAACGTTAACTGAGGAAAAATTCTTGCAGGAAGTTTTTCTGATAAAAGTCTAATTTCCTAAACTACCTAATTCAAATTTATAAAGAATGTAAACCATTCCTGAATCAATCAGCAGTCAAAGGATATGTACGGGTAGTTTTCAAGGAAGAAATCAGAGCTATAAACTGTCAAATAAAAAAAGTTCTCAAACCACTAATAATTAGAGAAGTGCCTTCTGACTGGCTAAGGGTCACACAGCCAGTAAGTATCTGAGGTAGAATTCAGACTCGGATCTTCCTGACTATAAGCCCAGAGTTCTGGCTGCATGATCACTGTGCTTGTCATTTGTTATTGTTCCCATTTGTCTTTTATTTTGTGCTTAGTAAATGTAAAGTATCATTAAGTGTGAATAGTGGTTATTATGACAGCACAAAAATGCAGCAATCCAATCAAGCTTTAATATAAAAAAAAAAGGTGGCGCAGTGGATAGAGTTCCAGCCTTGGAGTCAAGAGGATCTGAATTCAAATGTGGCCTCAGACACTGGACACTTACCAGTTGTGTGACCCTCACCAAAAAAAAAAAATTAATTCACTGTTCCTTTGTGCCAGAGAGATGTTAGGAATACCGAGAGGGGGATGATACCGACCTTGTTTTCAAGAATCTTCCATTCTGAAAAGAGCCAAAGACATGAATAACTGTGACACAGGGGAAGATGAGACAAGTGCAAGCAGGAGGCCCCAGCAGAGTCCTGTGAGAACTTTGAGGAAGAAGAGGTCATTACTTAAAATAGTATGTTTATTACATTTGAAGCCCATAAAGTCTTCTGTATATGGAAATGGATATTGTTCTTATTTGTAGCCTTCACCACTAGGCAGCCATTTGGAAAGGTTCAGGATAGTCTTTTCAAACTCCAAGGTATTGTTTTCCTCTCTTCCTTTCTCTGGGGGTGAATTAGAATAAATGGACTACTGTTTTGTGTCCTTTTCTATCCAACTATAAGCACTGACATTTCTGTCGTGGCTTAAGGTAGCAAGCAACATGGCAACCGTGGATTTCTAGCATACTGGGCCATGAGTTGGGAAAACCTGACTTCAAATCTGGCCTCAGATACTTACTAGCTTTGTGACTCTGGACAAGTCATTTAGCTGTTGTCTGTCTCGTTTCCTTACCTGTGAAATGGGGCTGATAATAATACCTGTCTCTCAGAGTGGCTGTGAGTGTCACATGAGATAATAGGTGACTGACACCTAGTAAAGGCTGTATAAATGCTAGCTATCATTGATAAATCCTGTTCCTTTAGCACTTAGAGATTTCCTCAGGAAACTGGGAAAACATTTTGACAACAAGTTTCTCTAATAAAGGCCTCGTTTCTCAAATATAGGTAGCTTAGCCAAATATATAAAAATAACAGCCATTCCCCAATTGCTAAATGGTCAAAAGATAGAAACAGGCAATTAACAGAGGAAGAAACCAAAGCTATCAGTAGTCATATGAAAAAAGCTCTAAATCACTAATAATTAGAGAAATACAAATTAAACAACTGTGAGGTACTACCTCACACTTGTCAGATTGGTTAACATGAAGAAAAGGAAAACAATGAATGCTAGACATTGTGAACTGGTCCAACAAGTCTGGAGAACAATTTGAAACTATGCCCAAAGGACTATAAAATTGTTCATGCTCTTTGATTCAGCGATACCACTACTAGGTCTGTATCCCAAAAGGATCAAAGAAAAAGGAAAAGGACATATATATTTATAGCAGTTTTTTTTTTGTGGTGGCAAATATTAATTGGTTTTATCTGCAGCCCTGCTTTACAGGGCTTTTTCTCACAATAGCCTTCCAGAAAGTTTCATCCTTCTAGGTTAGACTCTGAAAAGAAAATAAGCTGCCACTTGAGAAGGATATTCAAAGGGATTTTGAAAAATGTTTTATAATTGGCTTATTAAGTTATCTTGGTGTTAATGTATCTACCATCATTTAAAACTTAGGAAATAAATAAATGTCTCCTATCTCACTTTCATTATGTTGTATTGATTAAAAAACAGAAACTCTTTGCATACACCCTATGGCAAGGGAAATAGAGGGAAATTCATTCCTTAATGAGAATGGCATCCTTAAAAGAATCTTATTTAAAAAACATATTACAATGAAAAATAGATATGTCAGCAATCCAGGAAGAGCGAAAACTAGTTCAGTAAAAACTGTAAATTGGTCCCAGCCATTATCATTTCTGATCACTGTAACTTGCTTACTGAGAGCTTAAAACATCTGGTTTTTCTGTTAATCTTTTAAAACCCAGTTGGTGGGATCTTCCAGGGAAAAGAGGTAATAAACCTTGAAATATGGCCACCCATCTTCCTAGCCCATATTTGAGTTAATTGAATGCAAACTTAAGTGTTTTTGGAAAAAGCAAAAGGAATTTAATGTTGCTGTCAACTCTCTGGCACTCAGCTGAAGCCCTATGCTCCTGTCTCTGACTTGGAAGAGGTTTCCTCTATAATTAAGAGCTCCTCCCTCATGCTTTTGCTTCTCTGCTGGCCTCCCGAACCTGGTGAAACCGTGGAATTCTCTTAATTGCATATTCATTCTCAGAGTCAGTGATGCTGATTAAGCCTTGTGCCTCTGCATAGGCCTGCCCTGCTTTCCTCTTGGACCAGTTTTATTGTCCTTTGTTGAAAGGTGAGTGCAGTTCCTCTTTTGGAGAGTTGAAGATCTAACCTACCTTCTGTTTAACACAGATGCCATTTCATTCATAGACATTTGTGCTTCCAAAGACTTTTGAAAGTTCAGCAAGGAATACCAGAACATAGTTTTGGAAAGGATATGAGAGGTCATCTAATCCAGGCAAGACTCTCAGTGCCTTTGAAACCAGATTAATGTGTAATTGGGAAGTGTTTTTAAAAATAAGTAAAAATACAATGCAACATGGATAATGTTAATATGTAGTTTTCTAAGTCAGTGTGGAAGGGAGCTGTGTGAGCTAGGAGTGGAAAGGAAAGTTCTTATAAGGTTGTGGAGGGCCTTGAATGACAGGCTAATTTTACCCAGTAGGTGGTGAGGCTCCCATAAAACCTGTAGATCTGGGGATGATGAAGTTTCTTGTGGCAGCATATGAAGCATGACTTGGAAAGGATGAGGGAATAGAGGTTGAATAACTGTTAGGACATTTCAGTAGTTTATTTGGTTGATGTTGAGGCCTTTGCTAAGGGTAGAGATCCAAGAAATATTACAGAATTGGTATGGACAACATATGGAGTAGGCTGAGTCCAATTATCACTCTTTTCTGGAATTCCTCTTGATTACCAAGTCCATTATAAAGTTTATTTTATAAATAAATATGCCTTAATCGAGGCTCAGGCTCCCAGTATGAAACAGGGAACTTCTGCAGTCACTTTGGGTTTAGATCTTCATATCATATTAACCAAAAACCTAGGTGAAGCACAGCACAGATTCACTCAAGGCATCAAACTGGAGCAATAAATGTTATAGGAACATTCTCAGCAAACATTTCCTAAATGAATGCATTCCCTTTCTCCTTTTCCCCATCAGAATCTGGAAAGGAATTCCTCTATATAATCAGATTCCTCTCTGGAGGGGAACAGCTCACCATCTTGGCCTCCCTGAGCCCTGATGTTAATCCTTGGCTGTCTCTGCCTCTCCTGCAGCTCCTGGAGCCTCTGTGCTTCTGATACCTCACCTCCTCCTAGCTAGCAGCCTGCCCACCCACAAAACAAGCTCTATTTCCACTCTGGGTCAGCCTCACCTCGCCCCTAGTGCGGGATGCCCTAGATACTTACTGTGTTCTTTTCTCCATATGCCTCCCTCTTGGGCTCTTGCCTTTTCCTCCAGGGTTTCCATTTCTTCTTTGGTGATCAAATTTTCCCTGATCCTAAGGATTGCTTCCTGGGAAGTGAAGTTATACTTGGAGGGCCTTAAGTCTTTTGTCTAGCTTGCCTTTTGACATACCTGTTCTTGCATTACAGATAGACAGACCCTCTCCGCCCCCCCCACACCCACCATGGTGAATAAAATATACTATTTAAAATCCATTTATTTTTCTTTAATTTTGTTTTGATAAGTTTGACAGTTGGTACCTAATGTTGATTGGATGCCTCCATAGCCAAACCACTGACCCTTTTTCTCTCTGTATTTTCTTTTGTTGAGAATATTATTTCATTATTATTATTTTTTAAAGAAATGCATCTATCACCAATTTATTTCTTTTTTTTAAGCTCTGAGGTGAGGGGAAAAATAAAAGATGACAATTGGTGCACAAATGTACAACGGAAGACTCATAACTGCCAAAGATTTTAAAACTACTTCTTAAAGTTGCTGTAACAGTGAGATGTAGCAGCAATAGCATGAAACCTTAGACTGAGGTAAAATTTCATAAAAAAGCAAGTGTGTTTGTTTCTCTTTGTGTGTGTGTGTGTGTGTGTGCCTGGGAAAATGTTTATAAGAGAGGGATAGAGGGGGGAGAAGGGAGGTGAGGGCAGGGGTGAAGAAAAAAAGGGGGAGAGGGATGAAGGATCTTGTTCAATTTGAGATGACATCTGAACGTGCTCCTGCTATCTTAGCAAACAGCTAGTATTAGTGGTGATACCCAGGCATCGTTTTTGGTAATAAACTAGGACAGTGATGCAGCAGTTGACCATATTATTTTGAATGTGTTGTTAGCACATGGCCCTGATGCTTATTAATCTGTCTGTGAGGCTTGGTCTATTTGTGCCAGCTGCTTTTCAGCTATTTTTAATTATTCAGGCCTTTGTAATGCTATTTAAAACTTCCTTCCATGTTTTTAGTTTCTTCTTTAGCTCCTCCTTTCTCTTGGTTCCCACCAACTGGCGCCTGTACACAAGTGTACTTTTCTTGAGTGAGACTAATTCTGTAGACATAGCTGTGGACTTGCACAAGTGGGTGGTATTGTTTCCTTTCATTTGCTGGAACTCAAATATTATATCTGGAATGTCCCTGAAAAAGGACTTAAGACATAGAAGGTCAGAGTTTGGGCGGTGGGAGGACTTTCAAGGACTTTTTATCCAACATTGCCCTTTTACAGATGAGGACACTGAATCCCAGGATGGGAAGGGACTTGCCTAGTGTTGCTTAGGTAGTAAGTGTGAGAATGCGAATCCAGGTCCATCTTCTGACTCCAAGAACTTGTGTGCTTTCCCTATTAAACTATAGAGTAGCCAAGTCCAGAGCTAACTATTTCTGACCCCTCCTTCTCTCCATCATAGGAGCAGTCTGTGGCAGATTATATCCTTTAAAAAATAACTTGCATTTCTATAGTGTCTTCTTATGGTTTACAGAGCTTCCTCCACAACAACCTATGAGGTAGTCCCAATGTATATTTAATTACTTTTTTTTTTAATATGTAGAAAATATCAAGTGATTTACTTGGATACAGTCTCCCATCTAAGAAGTATCAGAGCTTTGCTTCACGTTCAGATCTGAAGAGCATCTCTTTTCATTCCTTAAGGTACTATATTGTTTGTTATAGTATAACAATAACAGAACTTGGAGACAGAGGACCTGAGTTGGCATTCTGCTTCTGTTACTTACTAAAACTGTGTTACTTTGAGCAAGTCAGTGAAAATCTCTGGGCTACATTTTCTTCATTTGTAAAATGATGGGATGGATTAAATGATCTCCAAGGTTCCTTCTAGCTCGAAAATCTGTTTAAAGAATTAGATAAGGAAAAGATATGGAGAGATAGGAACAGAAATCACATGGAATGTTCTCCAGCAACATTTATTAAGGGCTTACTATGTGTCAGGAAGTGTGCTAAGTACTGGAGTTACAAAGAAAGACAAAAACCAGTGCTGGCTTCCATGTATATTACTAGGAACATAGAAGTTACATACAGAGTATATGGAAGGTAATCAGAAAGGGAAGAGATCAACAGATAGCTTGGGGGAGGGAAGGATTGAGAAAAGCCTACTATGGAAAATGGGTTTTGAGCTTATTAAAGAAAGTCAGATAAACCAAGAGGCAGAGGTGAGGTGGCAGAACATTTCAGGAATGGTGCTAGCCAGTGTGTGGAATGCCATGTGTGAGGAGAAGCAAATTGTGTAATAAAGTGTGGGAAGACGGGAAAGATAGGAAGGGCCCAGGTCATAAAGGAGCTTTAAATTACATTGTATTTGATTTGAAAAGAAATAGAGATGCACTGGAACTCATTTAACAGGGCAGGAGGAGGGAGACATGGTCAGATCTGTGCTTCAGAAAGGTTACGTTGGTAGCTAAGAGGAGGGTAGATTGAAGGGGGAAGAGTCTTGAAGCAGAGGGACTAGTTAGAAGGCTGTGACTATAGTCTAGGAGGGAGGATGAGGGCCCGAATTGAGATTGTGGTGGTACAAATGGACAAAAGCCCTGGTGGGGGGAGAAAAGCCACTTGAGACTGAGATCTGTGAAAGTAAATTCTGGTGGCGAACTCTGTATGGCAGCCATATCTACAGAGAAAGTTTCTGGAAGACTGATTGGAAAACCTAGAATAAGTTTGATGAAGCATCATGTTGAATTCATTTTAAAAAATTTTAAATGCTTGTTTTGCACAAGATCCTGTGCTGAATTCTGGGGATCCAAAGATGAAGCAAGACATGGACCAAAAAATGAAGAGGAAGACAAATGCAAAAGCAAATATAAAATAAATTTGAATATACTAAGTGTGTAAGCGAGAGGTGTGGAGTGAGTGAGAGAGAGAGAGTGAGAGAGACAGAAGAAAGAAGGAGGAGGAGGAGGAGGAGGAAAAGGAGGATAAGGAAGAGAAGAAGAGGAAGAGGAAGAAGGAAAGAAGGGGAAGGAGGAGGATGAGAAGGAGAAGAAGAAGAAAAAGAAGAAGAGGAAGAAGAAAGGAGGAGAAGGAGGAGGAGAAGGAGAAAGAAAAGAAGAAGAAGAAAAAAGAAGAGGAAGGAGAAGAAAATGGAAAGGGAGAGAGAGAAAAGTGAATAGAAAGGGCAAGAATGAGGGAGAGAGAAAGGGAAGAAGAAAGAGATAGGAAAAGAGAAGGGAAAAAAGAGAGGAGGGAAGGAGAGAGAAAAGAGAATGAATGAACATTTATTAAGTGCCTACTGTGTACCAGGCACTGTGCTAAGTACCAGGGATACAAAAAGAGGCAAAAGATAATTCCTGCCCTCATGGAACACATGCCCACAAACTAAAGCGGGAGACAGTATTCAAACAAATATAATCAAAGCAAGCTATATACAGAATAACTAGGAAATAATTAATGGAAGGAAGGCACTGGAATTAAGAAGAGTTGGGTGTGCGTGTTTGTCCTTTGTTACTGAAGAAGACCATGTCATCGGAGAAATAATGACATGACTTGCACTTGACTTTTGTTTTGAGTGAGGGAGGGCTGTGGAGGTCAAAAAGGCTTGGGAAGGCTTCCTGTAGAAGGTGGGATTTTACAGATTTGAAATCTGTTGTCTTTGATTCTTCCCACTCTCTCATGTCCGTAAGTTTCCAAGTCTTGTTCTTTTTATCTTAACACATCCTTTCATATCCTTTCTCTTGTTTTTACTCGTGAGGTATGGGCAGCTAGGTGGTGCAGTGGATAGAGCACCAATGCAGGAGTCAGGAGGACCTGAGTTCAAATCTCACCTCAGACCCTTGACACTCACTAGCTGTGTGACCTTGGGTAAGTCACTTAACCCCAATTGCCTCATCCTGGGTCATCTCCAGTCATCTTGAGGAATACCAGGTCACTGGATTCAAATGACTCTGGAGGAGAAGTGAGGCTGGTGACATGCACAGCCCTCCCTCACTCAAAACAACGTCAAGTGCAAGTCATGTCATTATTTCTCTGACGGCATGGTCTTCTTTGGCAGCAAAGGACAAACACACACCTCTATGAAATTTTCTCTGGTCTTCCCCTCCTCCTCCAAAGTGGTTCTTCCTTCTGCTCACATTTTCTTAGATGAAGTTATCTTAGACTCTCCTTTGGCCCTTTGCATTCTATTTTCAGTTATGTGTATATTTGTCATGTCTGTCCCAAAAGATTATAAACCCTTTGGGAACTTTTGGGGGGGCTTTGTATGCCCACTATAGGACCCTATGAGGTGGAAAGGGCTTAATCAGTATTTATTGAGTTGAGCCTACTTTTGTTAAACTTCTGCTTTGCTTAAGCCTGGGCATTGTGGGGAGATATACATTGGTACCATTCTTGCCCTTTCAGCTCTCACCTTAGCAGAAATGAGACCCTAGTGAGTACAAAAGGCAAAATGTGATCAGGATCATGGGGAAAGACAGATTTGTGATTTGGGGAGCTTAGGGAAAAAGAAGTCATCATTAATCATCATCATTACCATGCTGTGAAGGCCTTCAAATTCATACCATATGAGAAAACATTGAAGTAAATGGATATATACCCTGATGCTAAATGCCTAGAATACAGAAAACCAAAGGGGACAAGATAGCTGTCTACTGCCTTCAAGCATTTAGAAAGGGATCTAATGGAAGAAGGATTTGATTTGTTTATTTTGGACCACAGAAGATAGAACTAGTAAGGATGGGTGGAATTGGCCAGAGAACTAAACCAAACCAAACCATATTTAGGCTCGAGATGAGGATAACATCTCTCCTAATTAGAGCTAGCCAGAGGTATGGAGTGTGCTGCCTCTGAAAGTCACTGGATTCCCATTGCTTAGAGTTCTCTAAGCAAAGGCTTGAATGGTCACTTGTTGGGCATGTTGTAGACCAGAGAATTGTTCTCGGAAAACCCCTTAGGTCTGTTCTACCATCTGAAATTCTATGATAGTCCAGCCCTCTTATTCAACTGATGAGGAAGCAGGCCCATAGAGGTTTAATTATTTACCCAAGGTGATAATAAGAAATAAACAGCAGAGCTATGATTTGATCCCAAATAGGTCCAAAATGAATATTCTTTCTACTGTATTCTTTAACCTTTCTTGTCACTGATCACATTGTTGGGAAGACAGACCCACCTGGTTGATGTGATTTGGTCAGTAGCTTCCTTATGGTATCTCATTCCAAGTAGATCTTACCTTTCTCTTGCTGTTTGAAGTGACCTATTTTCTTTCCTGGATTGCTAAATAGTTCCCTGTCTATTCTGTAACCTTCTGTGCCAGTCTACAAACCAGTTAGGATAGTGTAATTTTTTGTTTGTCTTTTTGTAGTGTGCTAGAGCCTATTATGGCATCTTTCAGTTTTTCATTGTCATTTAAAAAATATTTGATTATTTTTCAGTCAACAAGCATCCATAAAGCAACCATATCCCCCACTGGAAAAAAGTAAAAACAAAACCCTTGTAACAAAAGTACATAGTCAAGCAAAAACTAATTCCAGTGTTCAGAAATGTGTACCATATTTTGTATCTTGAATTTATCACAGCTATTAGGTGGTGGGGTAACATGTTTGAATATGAGCTCTCTGGAATTATCATTGGTCATTGCATTGATCAGAGTTCTTAGGCCTTTAAAAGTTGTTTATCTTTGCAGTGTTTTTATTGCATAAATTGTTCTGATTCTCACTTAACTCTGCATCGGTTCATAATTTCTTATGACAAAATAGCATTATATTCCATTCATATTCTAGAATTTGTTCTGTCATAACCTAATTGATGGCCTTCATTTGCATTTAATAACTAAGAGGTGAAGCAGCCACAGAGACAGGAGACCATGGTCGAGTCCCGAAGTAGAAATAATAGCCTTTCATGGAGGAACTTGATGAATTCATTCTTGATTACTGTTGAGCAGGCGCATGGTACAAACACCAAAGTGGGATCATGCTAACATCAGCTCCAGGAGTACTAGCGTCCTGCCCAATGGTTCATAATAATTACAGTGAAGTGAAAGGAGAACGTTAACTTTCCAAGTTGTCATGTTTTTTTAGAGTTTGATGAAATAAGACATCAGAAAATTCAGAATTGACACCCCCAGACCAAGAATGTCAGAATGTGAAGGAACCTTTATTAGAACACAAAACAAAATGTTAGAGCTAGGCAGGACCTTATCAGATAATATGAGAGGGGGAAGGGAACTTGGAGATAATCTTCTCTAACACTCATTTTGTTAAGAAACAAGAATACTTCAAATATATGTTGAGTTTACATTTGCAAAATGCTTTACATATGTCTCATTTGATTCAACAATCTGTGGATGTAGGTAGATAAAGAAAATGAGGTCCAGAGAGAAGAATATACTTATTCAAGATAACACAGCTAGCTAAAGGGCAAGATCGATATTTGAATAGAAACCGAGATGTCTTGACCCATGCTCCTTCTCTTATAACATATTGACAACACTAGCACTTTACATTTATGTAATACCTTCTACTTTTCAAAGTACATTTAATAACTTGATTGAGAGACTGAATGATGTCGTAGAAAGAGTGCAAGACTCATAGTTGGAAAATACGTATCTAAAATCTGCACCCTGACACTTGCTAGTTGTGTATCCATGTGAGATTCCCTCCCCTTCTTTTCTTCTTTCCATAGAGTTGGGTTAATAATACTGGACCTAACTTACCTCATTGTAAAGTGCTGTGGAAATGTCAGCTGTTATTAATCTCATTTGATCCTCAGAACAGCTCTGTGAGGCATGAAAAATATTATTGTTCCCAGTTTAGAGGTAAAGAGATCGAAGCCCTAAGAGGGAAAATTATTTATCTTAGGTAAGCTCATTGCAGAGCTTGGGGTAAAGCCATATTTCAGCTGCATATACTTGACAAAATTGTGTGTCTCTTTGCCTCTGAGTCAATAGGATCTTATTAGGAAGTAGTGTAAAATAAGTCGTTTAAACTCTAATCTATCTGCAGATTGTTTAGAGGCATGTGGTACAGTGGAAAGAAGTGTTCTTTGCAATATCTAAGACCTGAGGTTCAATTCTTCTTGTACCCACTTATTAGATAACTGACCTTGCAGAAATCAGTTAAATTCTTTGAACCTTAGTTTCTCTACATCTGCAGAATGAGGATGATAATCCAACTCAGTAGCAGATGTGGAAATATTTTACATGATTGTGTTGTTTGTGGCTAGCAAATTCAGTCTTCAAATATGAATCATTTACTATTAAAGCTGGTAATGTAGAGTGATATGAAGCTGATGAACCCTTTCTCAGAATAATGTTTTTAAGTGCATAAAATAAGAAACCAAGTATACTGACTTATGGTTATCAAAATACTAAGGAAGAAAAATCTATGAACTCTGATCTAGTCCTACTCGCTCATTTTTTAACAGATGGGGGAAATGAATTGTCTAAGATCACACATCTCATCAGTGGATTTTCATTTAGCTAGGTTTTCTGACTCTTTGTTTCAGAGTTCTTTTCTTTCTACTTATATCCGAAACAAAAGATTCTACTCTGTGATTCTAGAAGGTAGAACAAAGAACAGTGGGTAGAAATAGAGGGAGACAGATTTCAGTTCAGTTTAAAGAATTTTTTAAGAGTCAGAGCTCTCTTCCAAAACAGCAGATTACCTTGGATAAGTTAGGAGCTCCCAGGTACTAGACATATTTAAGCAGGGACTACCTGTCAGGAACACATATATTATCCTCAAAATAACCCTGTAAAGTAGCTAAAAGCATTATTGTCCCAATTTTATAGATGAGAAAACTGAAACTCAAGAGATGGGAAACATCACACAACTGCTGGTTGGAGTTGGATTTGAATCCTTTTAGCTCTTAATGGTGTGATTCTAGAAATATATGTGCTGAATGAGTGCCAGGCCTTGGGCTTAGAGCTTAGAGCTCCAGGTTTGTGCTGAAAAATGTGTCTTTGCAAAGAACAAAAAATCCAAAAGTTGATGAGTTGGTGAAAAATTAAGGGTTTGGGAAGCAGGTAATTGCAGCTGTTACTAGATTATTCATTTATTATCAAAATTAACAGTGTCTGCATTCCCTTCTTCCTCTCCTTGGCTGACTGCCAAATATTTGCAGGCGCTCCAGGCCAGCCTACCTGCTGACCTAAACTTGCTTGCCTTAGGAAAATGAGACATGAGCTGAAGCTGGCATCCCCTGAATGCCATCTGTTTTCCGACACACAGATGCTATCTTTGCTCTCCCAACTTAGTGCAACTCCCATGATTAATTCATCTCCAGATAACTCTTCCATGAATGTAATTCAGCATCGGCTTCCAGTGTAATGAAGCCTCGCATAGGAAGCCAGCTGTAGAATGAAAGGAGGGTTTGGGCTGTTGGCCTGAGACCATCAGGATATGGGACATCAGAGGACAGCAGGAAGGAAGCCAGGCAGAGAAACTATCAGGTGAAGAGAAGCAAGCCAGTGCCCTGGAGTGAGCCCCAGACCAGGATGGAATGACTAGGGCTATAGACATCCCTCTATGACCTTGGTGGAGTTGCTTTGCTTATTGAAAACCCAATTTGCTCCAGGAAAATGTGAGCTTTGGATTATTACCCTATCCCTTCCATTCCTAGCTCTGTCACTTAACCATCTTATGTGACTTAACCTTGGGCAAGTCATTTCCCTTCCTCTAAGCTGCAGTTTCCTTTTATATAAAATAGGGTTGTTAATTTACGCTGTCTGACTTGCTGGGCTGTTACAATGCAAATAAGAAGTGAATGTCCAGTAGTGAATATCAAAATGCCCTGTAATTGTAAATTGCTGTATAAATGGCAGCTAGGTGGAGCAGTGTATAGAACTCTGGGCCTGGAGTTAGGAAGATCTGAGTTAAAATTCAGTCTCAGACACTTACTAGCTGTGTGACCCTGCACAAATCTATTTACTTCAGTTTCCTCATCTGTAAAATGGAGATAGTAAAAGTACCCACCTCCCAAGGTGGTTGTAAGGATCAAACAAAATATAATTTTAAATTCCTTAGCTGGGCACCTGGCACACAGTGGGCACTATTTGTTAGCCGTTGTTACTATTGTCATAGCTAAAAACTATTGTTTCTCAAGCTGCTTGCATTTTGGAGAGAATGGCAAAGGGAGAAGAATTCAATTACACCATCTTAGACATTTGTAGTATTAACAGGAACTTCATTTCTTGTGGGCACAGGAAGCCTTTATACTTCTAGGTTCACGATTTCATTTGCATGGGTACTCCTTCCTCAAACAGAGATGACATTCTTGTCTGTGTGTTGGCTATGGCTGAAAATACCAAGTCATCACCTGCTGTCTAATCTTCTGGTGATGAGCCTTTCTGCACCTAGGCTGGTCCTCAAGTGATAGATACCCAGTTGCTTGCCTCTATTTAAGGCCTTTCCAATTTCATCGGATAGTTAAGAATTTGTGATCTATGTCATAGCCTTAGATTGTCCAGAAAAATCATAATAGAAATGTGAATTAGTATTATTTATATCTATACCAGGATAACATCAGAAAAGGACTTTTGTGGAGGTATGTGCCTAACAATAGTAGTAATAACTGTAGCTCACATTTCCCATATACGTTAGTTACAGCTTACAAAATTTCTTTCTTATAATAGACTTTCTGAGATTAACTCCCATTGGTGCTGTATATGCCTTGTGTATACATGATTCTTTGTATAGGGTCTTTTCCACTAGAACATAAACTTCTTGAGGGTAGGGACCCTGTTTTTGCCTCTTTGTGTCTGTGGTGCTTAGTATGGTGCATGGTACATAGCTTTCAGTACTTCTCATATACTCATTAATAACTTGTGAAAGCAGAAGTGCAAGTTTATATATGAGGAAAGTCCTAGAGAACGAAGTGTTTTGCCCACAATCACCCAGTTAGTAATGTCTAATGCCAGAACTCTGCTCCCATCCTTTCTGGCTATAATTCTACGTCTCCTTTTATTCCTGGGCTGAGCCTGGCAGGGAAGGAATGTCACTGTGGTAGTCTGGGGCCACTTTAGCCTGTCTCTGGCATCTCTCTGGGCTCTGAAAAGTCATCCCTTTAGGGCTACTTGTTCCTTAAGCCTTTTGGGTGCCTATATCCTTTGTTTGGAGTCTCCTTTATGTTTTTCCTTTTGGTTGCTTTTTTTGGCCTCTTCTTCCCTTCTATAATTTTCTCAGACTTTACTCTCCCCCACCTACTCTGTGATCCAGAGATGCTGGCTTCTGTGCTGTTCCTCCACCATGATACTCCATCTGTGGAGTCTGGGCATTTTCACAGGCTGTCCTCTATGCATAAAATGATATCCCTCCTCACCTTGCATCCTAGTTTCCTTCAGGTCTCAGCTAAAGTCTTCAATAAGTTATTCCCAATTCTTGTAATCTTAATGCCTTCCCTCTGTTGATTAGTTCCAAGTTATCTAATTTTTGTCTATATCTTTTTTGTACCTAATTCTTGGCATATTGTCTCCTCCATTAGTCTGTGAACTCCTTGAAGTATGGACTTTTTGTTTTTTACCTTTCTTTGTATGCACAGTAACTGGTAAATAGTAGGCATTTAATAAATGTTTTTTAACTTGATTGATGTGAGTACTCAAGCTTTTATTCCTTTAGCCCAGAACATAGTTAGAATATTGTCAACCTTTTATATATGATTATATACATTTCCTTTTCTTTGAGATGTGGAAGAAGTTTGAGACATTCTAAAAAGTAATTAGTGATCTGAACTTCCTCCATTTTTCTTTCCTCAGTTGCTCAGGCTTGAAAACACTGAGGAAAAATCTATTAAACCCAAGTTTGAATGATAAAATCAAAAAATGTCAGCTGGAAGAGTTGTTGGAGTGCAGCCAGGATGGGAAATGCAGAGGTGTATGAGGAGATGTGTAAAATGTATAGGATGGCAAAGGAAGCCAAGTGTATTGAAATGTAGTCATCACAATATTGAAAACATTCATGAATCCCTTTAAGAGCCCTGATCTAGACCAAACTACTCATGTTATCGATACTAATGATTATAATACCTAACATGAATAGTGTCCACTACGTACCAACGTCACCAGTATTTTCTTTTTTTGAGCTCACAGCTGTCCTGACAGTAGGTGTTATTATTACCCTATTTTATAGTTGAGGAAACTGAGGCAGACCAAGATCTACTTGTCCAGAGTGGCACATGTCTAAGGGAGGATTTGAATTCAGGTCTGGTGCTCTATCCACTGAGCCACTTGACTGCCTCAGGGAACCCGAGACCAAGAGAAGTAACTGACTTACCCCTAATCACATAGGTAGTACTAAATAAGGGATCTGGGATAGAATGTCAGAGAGGGAAAGGGATCTTAGGCTGTAGAATGTTAGAATGAATGGACATTAGAACATTGAATGTCTGAGCTTGGAGGTCCCTTAGAGATCTTCTATTACGATGTGTTCTTTTTACAGTTGAGAACATGAAATGACAAAAAAAGAAAAAAGGGAGTTGAATCACACAGTGGTCAGTAATAGAGCTTAGGCTTGGTCTAAGATCTACTGATTCCAAGTTGATCTTCTTTCACAATATAGTTCCTGATACATCGATCAGAGCTAAAATTCTCTGTGTGGAGGACCATTTTCCCCACTTGGGCAAAGAAATTATACTGGAACACCTGTGTTTTGAATCATTTCTTCTTAGTTTGGTTTAGGTTTTTTGGTAATCTGTCCCTCTGTATTAACGACTATAATAAGAATTGTTACATCTATATATATTTTTTTACATTTTTGTACATTTGTATATTTTTTTACATTTTTGTAACCAAAAACAATGATTATAGATACCCTAGATTGTTAGCTCATTTGAGCACTGGAACAATCAGAGAATTATCCTCACTTTTGAGAGAACACAACTCTTGACCAGATCATTTGGGTCCAAAGATGTGGTGAGAAATATCAAATGTGGTATGGAAAAAATTCATATTCTTTACTCCTTATTTGCAAAGGAGGAATAATTTATTTTTGGTTAAATAATGAAATTTTGATGAAAACATGCACCCTATATGCTGCAAAAAGCAGAATGAGAAGCTGTGCCTGTTTCAAATACCAGAGCAATAAAGGGAATGGAATAAATCACTGTGAAGGCCAGTATGCTGTATAAGGAACCAGTAAATAATATTTGCTACTTCTGCTCACAGACTCCTTTGAGACCACCTTTAGTAATAAAGGCTTCTATGGTGGCAGGGAATCTCAAAGTAATCTTGTGGGGAAAGCTGTAAGGTGGGGCTTAGTATCTAGTCTTGCTTGCATCATCAACTTGTGCCTCAAACACTTGTGCCACTGCTGCTTATCAGCATCTTCATCTGGAAGTCCTCATGTAGCAGAACATCCAGGGCTGAAGGTCCTTTTTGCTGCTCCAGCATCCTGTAATTCCATGCATCTGTGAGATGCTCAGAATGGTACTGTAAGCTCTTATTTTCCAAAATTTATGCCAATCTTTCTTGGCAATTCTTATTTTTATCTTGATAGCAGTCAGCTAGTGTTTATTAAGCAACTCCAATGTGCCATTCATAGTGTTAAGTGATGGGGAAACAAGAAAAGGCAAAAAACAGTTCTTGCTTTCCAGGAGTCTGATGGAGGAGACAACACACCAAAGCTACATACAAACAAGGTGGATACAGGGCAAATTGCAGAGAGAAGGAGGATTGGGAAAACATTTTTAAAAACATTTTTATTCATATGTTTTGTTTTTTCCATCATCATAGTTTCTTCTATTATCCTTTCCCCTGCCCCTCCCACATAGCAAATAGTATTTTTTAAAAGACAAAAAAAAGAGAGAGGAAAAAAGTTAGCATGGTTGATTAGTACATTGAAAAAGTCCAAAAACATGTAGTATGGAAGATCTGTGACCTTTTGACTTCCATAAAAGGGTGGATTGGGAGTGTCTGTCATAGCTCTTTTTTGTGAGTCACATTTGTTCTTTATAATTTCACAGCATTCATTTTTTTGGTGTGGTTTTTGTGTGTGTGTGTGTGTGTGTGTGAGATTTTTCTTTACATTTACATTGTTGTAGTTACTGTGACTATTGTTTTCTTGGCTCTTTTGACTTCACTCTGCATCAGTTCATGTAGATCTTTCCATGCTTCTCTGTATTCATTATATACATCATTTCTTTTTTTTCTTTTTTAAAATTTATTTATTTTTAGTTTTCAACATTCACTTCCATTAAGATTTGTTCTAAATTTTCTCCCCTTTCCTTTCTTCCCCCCTCCTCAATATGTCATGCAATCTGATATAGTCTCTACATTTACATTCATATTAAATATGTTTTCACATTAGTCAATATGCATAATTTCTTAAAGCACCGTAATAGTCTATTACAGGTTGTTATGTGATGTAGCCTAGTGGATAGAGAGCACTGGTTCTGGAGTAAGGAAAACCTGAGTTCAAATGAAGCTTGAAACACTTAGTAGCTGTATTACCCTGGGCAAGTCATTTAACTATTGTTTACCTCAATTGTAAAATGAGGATGGTAACAGCATCGACTTTGCAGGGTTTTTGTGAAGATCAAATGAGGTAATAGTTGTAAAGTACATGGCACAGTGGTTGACACATAATAGAACTATATAGATACTACTCTCTTCCCTTCCCCATCACAGTTATGTATCACAATTTGTTTTGCCTTTTTCTGGTCAGTAGGCATCTATTTTGTTTCCAGTGTTCTTGCAGTATGAAAAGTGCTGTTGAAAATGTTTTATTGTAGATGGAGATGTCTTATCAATTGCCTCCTTGAGATATAAATCCAGTAATGGAATCTGTGGGTCCAAAGGTATGGACATTTTAGTTACTTGGCATAATTCCAAATTGCTTTAAAAATGGTTGTATCAATTCACAGCTCCACCAGCAATGTACCAGTTTGTCTGTCTTTCTACAACTTCTCTAACATTGACTGTTGCCCTCTTTTATCATCTTTGCCAGTTTGCAGGCTGTGATGTTAAACTTCAAGAATGTTTTGATCAGTGCATTTCTCTTTGTTATTTGTTATTTGGAATATTCTTTCATGTGGGTGTTAATATTTTGCAATTCTTTTCAGAACTGTTCATATTCTTTGACCACTTATCTATTGGAGAATGGCTGTTTGTTGTATGTATATGTGATATATGTGGACACATATAACTACTTCATAATACACTGTCTGAAGGTGCTATTACTCCTTTGACCCTGCCTCTTTTAAGGAAAGACTTCTTGAAAGAAGGTAAACCTTTAGCTGACACTTGAAGGGAGCTAGGGAAACAGAGTCAGAGATAAAGAAGAAGCACCTCTTCCCTGCAGCCTGGGCTAAGGTATCGTAGGGTATGGTATGAATGAGGTTATGTCTTCCAGAGTTCAAAGACGTCACAGTCTTAACACATTCAGAGATTGGCATCAGGGTGTGGTGGCCAGAGCATTAGGATTCATAGTCAGGTAATCTGGAGTCCAAGCCTGTATCTGCCAGTGATACAATTTGTGACCTTCAGGAAGTAACTTCACATCTTAGAACCTCAGTTTTCTCTTATAAACATTCCCTTTCAGTTCTAAAATTCTGTGAAATGGGAAAATAGGGTTTAGAAATTTGAATGATTGGGTCTCTATGAATGCCATTCACCTCTCTCTGGCTCCCATTTTAATCCTATGCATCCTTAGGTATTTGTCAATATAGACATGATGTAAAATTATTAGTTATTATATTATAATATATATTTTTTATAGTTCTGGAATTTCAGAGCCGAAAGGTATCTTAAGACATAGAATGTCAGTAAGCAAGATGCTTTAGAAATAGAGCATAAACCTTGGAGTGGTAGAATTGCCCTTGCCCTTGGAAATCTTCAAGCCCATCTCCTTTATTTTATTAAAGAGGCAACTGAGACCTGGAAGGTTGGAAGGTACCTATTTATGTCATATAAGGAATTATATTAAATTTAAAGCCAGGAAACTTTAACCTGTCTTTTCCCTTAATTCCTTACCCTTTGTGTCATTTCTTTCCTCTTCTTGGTGTAGTATAAATTCCGTCTGGCTTGGCTATCTTTCATTACAAATAAAATTTGTAAATATTTTTTGTTTTATGCCTTAGGATCCTTCACAAAACTCAGTGGTGGTAATAATTCAACTGGATAGAATGTCCTTGGCTATGTTTATAAACCAAAAAAAAACACTCAACAACTTGGGTCTTCTAGGGCCCTTTATTTATTTTCTAAAACAGTAAAAAAGCACACAGAAACCTGGGAATAAACTTCTCTTAATCATAGTGTTTTAAAGGGAACATGCTAATCTGAAGGGCTGTCCTAGGCCTGAGAGGGCTAAAGGAGGCAGCACAATGCAGTTAATGGTAACAGGAGTGGATGTGAATGAGAAGACTGGGACTCAAAGCTGGGGTCTCCTTCCTATGTGCCACTTTTTGACCTTGATCTAATCATGTCTTCTCTCTGGACCCAGGTTTCTTCATTCGCAAAACCAGAGAGTTAATTTGATCTTGGAAATCCTTTCTACACCTAACTCCTGTCATCTTTTGAATTGTTTTTAATAGCCTCAGAGATGGGGACATAAGATGAGTGGGATGTCATTGAACTGAATCTGTCAACCTGTTCAAGCAGGAATCTAACAACAGTCTGAACTGACCCATGGTGGAATGGGCTGCCTTGATAAAGTAATTAGATCCATGTCACTGGGAAGCCCAAGTATAGAGGCTGAATGACCATCTGTCAGGGAGACTGTAAAGGGAATTTCTATATTGGGCCAAAGGTTGAACTAAATATAAATACCCTCTGAGGTCTCATCTAGCTTTATGGATCTGGGACCCTGTGATTCTAAAAGCTATTCTAAATGTTTGGTGCATATGAAAAATATTAGAGGCATTTAAGGCAGAAGGATTGACTTGTGGGAGTGAGTGGCCTTCACATCAGAGAGAGTGATCTTTTTTAAGTGTCTCAGTCTGCATCTCCAGCGATGGATCATAGGAGTTAGAGTTGGAAGAGACCTTAGAAATCGTCTAGTTCAGTTGCTTCATTTCATAGATAAGAAAACTGAAGCCTGAAGAAGGGAAGTGATTTTCCCTGGCTCACCTAGCTAGTAAATAACAGAGCCAAATCTGAAGCCCGATACTCTTGACCTCAAAGTCAGTATGCTTTATTACTCCAGTTCATATGTATTGGTAGAAGAAAAAAAGAGAAACTGCTAGCATTTATTAATTCCTTTAAGGTTTGCAAAGCACTTTAAACTATTACCTCATTTGCTCTTCCCAACAACCCTTCAAGAGAGGCATGATGAACTTTTGTGATCTCAGTTTTATAGATGAGGAAGCTAAGGGCTACAGGAGTTAGGTGACTTGTACTTACTGACACTGCTGGGGAAATCTCAGAACTGCTCTTGACTGTAGACCTAGTGCTTTCCAAACAGTCATGCTACCTTTTGAGTGTATGTTGATATGGGTCATGTCACTCTCATGTAGGGACATTGGATCAGAAAACCTTGTTGATGGGTTTGGGTCCACCACTGATTTGCTGTGTGACCCCAGTCCTTGGTTTTGAAAAATGGAGTTCTTGGAAAAATAAGAGTTCTGGTGCTGACTTTCCTTAGCTCAAGAGGGATGGTTGATGCCAGATGAGATTATATCTGGGAAAACTTTGGGGCAAAAAGTATTCTGATCATAGGTTTATTAGTCTTGCCAAAGTGCGCTTACTTTCATGTTCAGCTATCAGCAAAATACAGTGCACCAATATTGACATTTCTCTGTAAATCTAGGGAGTTATTTAACTGTTGGGTTTAAGGGCTTCAGAGTGTTATTTGCACCTGTGATTGCTTCTTTGTCCAAAGGTTTTTTTTTTTTTTAAACCTCAATAGTGAGCTCTTTGGGTTGGAACCTGAATAAGAGATTATCTTGTCACAGAATCTTAGAATTATGGGATCATAGAATCTTAGAAAAGGTTTGTACAGGTGTGGTGATGGATGTCTGTTTATGATGAGGCTGAGTCTAGGCTAGCTAATTTGGTAAGAAGCTTATTACCAGAACGTTGGTCAGCAGGAGATACCTTTTTTTTCCCTTTTCCTTTTTTGCCCTTTTTTTTTTAAAGTTGTAGCAACTGATAAAAGATTATCTACTAAAGTATGGAAGATCATTAGCTACATTGGCGGAGGGAACTCTCACATCAATGAAGTCACATTAACAGAACTGAAGTAGTTACTTTAAGTCCCCAATAGAATTTTCTTAATAAAATTATTTTTATTTGTCATAAAAAAGAACTTCTAATCAATATGTTTGCTTTCCATGAGAAGACTGTTGGAGAGAGGGCAAATGTTTAAGAGGAAGGAACAAGTCATTAGAGAATTTCAGGTATGCGTTGGAGTAATATTTCTTGAAATCTTGGATTGCTAAGTACTGAGCTTCAAAATATCAGACCTATAGTGATAACTTACTTTTACAGACTGCTTTCTTCATAACAACCCTCTTGGATAGGAAGTGCAAGGATTAATATTACATTTTAACAGATGAGGGGAAGTTACTTGTCTAGATTCACATAGTTAAAATGTGTCAGAGATAAGACTCAGATTCATGGCTCCCTCTACCAAGTCCAGTCACTGGTTTTTACTATCATTTTGCTTCCTGAAAGATTCTTGAGTCATAGAATCTTAGACTTTGAGAATTCTAGAGTGTCACAATGGAAAGGCAATCTTAGCATCTCTTTCAAATTTAACTCTGGTACAAGGAGGCCTTCTGTAACATTTAGGTAGCATTGTAGGTAAAGCACTGGACCTGGAATTAGGAAGACCTGAGTTCAGATCCACATTCAGATACTTACTGGCTTTGTATCCCTGGTTAAATAACTTAACCTCTGCCTCAGATTCCTTATCTGTAAAATGGAGCTAAGAAAAGTACATATCTCTTAGGGTTGTTGTGAGGGTAAAATGAGATAATATTTGTAAAGTGCTTTGCAAACCTTATGTTCATTCAGTGTCTTTTTAAATCCCTTCGTTGCCTATTCAGTCAGCCCCTTTCACTTTTTAGATAGTTATCATTGCAAAACTCTTACTAGGCCTAGATCCTTGTGATTTCCCCTCTCCCAGTTATATTTCTGTTTTAGCATGAAATAATTTGGGAATGCCCCTTAACATTCATTACTTAAAGTAAGGGATGAAGTTGTCAATGTGGGTGAGTAGTTATACTGCCTTTTCTAGACTGATAAAAGGATAGTGTATTTGCTTGGACTCAGGAGCCTATTTTCTAGATGGGTTCACTCCCCATGTTTAATTACCAAAGCTTCAGACAAATATTTTGAGATGGCTTGAGAAGGCAAGGAAGCACTTCTGAATGATCTCATCTCCTAAATGAACTTATAATGAGATAGGTAAATGGCTGTTGTGCTTTCCATGCCCAGAGAGTCTTAAGAGATTAATTAGCAGGAAGGCCTCAAAACCACATGTTCCTTTGTCTTGGAAGTAGTCCTGTATTTGCTTAATGTACCAGCTGTGTGAATAAATTTGTTTATGCTGCTGCTAAATTGGAATGATGATACCTACCTGAGACTGTCTGAATTCAGAAATTACTTATAAAGCCAAGAGCTTTACACTGATCATTTAGAGAAAGGACATCTGTCGGCATGGGATAGCACACAGACCTAGCATTTAAACTCCTGACTCTAAGTTTCCTCATCTGTGAAACGGACATGATAGCTTCTGCCCTACCTCTTTCCCAAGGATGGGAACATCATGCAATTAGAGTTGGAAGATATTAGATATTGAGTTGGAAGATATCTATTTCAGTCATCCCTTTATTTTATAGATGATATAACATTGGCCTAGCAAGCTCACACTGTAAGTAGTAGTGCTGGGGTTATCACCAGATCCTTTCAATTCCATAGCAAGTCCTCTTTCCATTCATTATCATGTTGCTAGGAGGATCAAATGTTATTTTACCTCTTATTCTTCAGAGTGTCTTGAATGTCTAATCTTATAGTATCTGTGTGAATGATGGACCTCTTTCTCATCCTGCAACAGCCCTGGACTGGTACTTTACTAGTCCTGGCTCATTCACACATGACCTTGGGCAAGTCCATTTACCTCTAGGGACCTCAGTTTGTGTCTCTATAAAATGAGACTATTCATCTGTGTCAATAATCTCCAACAGTGATTGTGAAAGTGCTTTGTAAACATTGTAAGATTTTGACCTTCAAACCAACCTTTCAGTTCTAGTGCCTTGCCTCTGTTAATTATTTCCCATTTATCCTGTATATAAATATGTGTGTATGTGTGTGTGTGTGTGTGTGTGTGTGTGTGTGTGTGTGTGTGTATCTTGTTTGCACATGTTTGTTTGTAGCTTTCCCCCTTAGATTTTAAGTTCTTGGAGGGGAGGAACCAGCTTCCTTTTACTTCTCTTTGTATCCTTAGGGCTTAGCAGAGTGTCTGACATATAGTAGGTGCTTAGTAAATGCTTATTAACTAATACATTATTTAAAAAAAATTCAATAACATAGTCCAGATGTTGGACCCTGGATTTGTTGTCTGAAAACTCATCAAAGACTATAGAGAAGTCCATTTTCAGCAGATTGACCAACAAGGGCCATGATTCCAGCTCTAGCACTTCCTTAAATTGCTGAATGAGCAAATAAGGGAACTTTCATAAAGTTCTAGAGCTGGAAATCCAGCTTGCCTGGATCCTTGTTGCCAAGGGATGAATATAGAACTGAGGCCAATCTCCTGTTAACATGCCCCAGTGATAATTTCAACTTTCAAAAATTGAAGTAATCACCAAAAGAGACTTCTGGAACTAATTCTGATCAAAAAAGAGGTTTTTTAGGATGGAAATGGCTAACCCTAGCAGAAATGATCATTCCATCTTAAGAGTTTGTGAGAGAGAAGAAGGGAAAAGAAATGAGAGAATAAGTATTTACATTGCATCTACTACAAGCAGTTTTTTTTACTAGTATCATTTAATCCTGACAACAAATTATTACCCTAATTTTACAGTTAAAGAAACTGAGGTAAACAGTAATTAAGTGACTTGTCCAAGGTCACACAGCTAGTAAATATCTGAGGCTAGATAAGTGACTTAGGCTGGATTTGACTCTAGGTCCAGTGCTCTGTCTCCTTTACCACCAGCTGCCTCTAGGAAAAAAGGCAGGTATAGTCTGAATTCATGCCTCCTAGACTTTAAGAAAGTAGATTTTAAAGTATTTGGAGAAAGGATAGCTAGGAACTTATGGCCTAAAATTCAAGAGGAGAAGTCAGCCCAGAATGGATGGGCAGCTATCACAGATGAAATCATAAAAACAAAGCAACAGTTCCAATGAGAAAGAAAAGTAGAGGATTATATAAAGAGACTGATGTAGATGCACAGAAAACTTAATCAATTAAATTTTTTCAAGGTGTATAAGTGCTGGGTCTGAGTCAGAAAGACTCATCTTCCTGAGTTCAAATCTGGCTTCAGACACTTACTAATACTTTGACCCTGGGTAAGTCACTTAATCCTGTTTGCCTCAGTTTCCTCATCTGTAAAATGAGCTGGAGAAGGAAATGGCTAACTACTCCAGTATCTACCAAGAAAAACCTAAATGGGGCCACGAATAGTCAGACATGACTGATTTTGGGGAGTAGGAAATAAAAGATAAGTACTAGAGATAACAAAAAATAAACACAGAGTTGTAGCATGGCCCTGGGATAATAGCATTGGGAATGCTAAAAGCTCTGAATTGATTGAGCCTGATGAAGACATCTAAGAGCAACAACAAGAAATGGCTTTTTAAAGCTGTGTGGTAGAAAAGAGAAGGACCAGGGAAAGGAAAGGACTGTGCTTTAGCTAGATGAGATGACAGGTACAGACAATGGAGAGAAAGTGGAGTTTCTTATTTTTCCTTCTTTTGCTGTCAAGAAGTATTCTTTTTTTGGATTTGAAAGTGAAGAATAAAAACATCTAATAAAGAATAGACAGCTAAGATAAATAGGGAAAGCATTATAAGAGAAGATCTTGTTGCCCCTGAGGAGCTGAAGTCTTCAGGTCTGGATGAACTATACATTTCCTGGGTTCTGAAAGAACCAGCTGGTGTGATTTTCAGAAGATTGTGGAGGACTGGGGATGAGCAAAATGGCCTGATTTTTAAGTGATTGAAATCTACAAACTATAAACCACAAAATTTGACTTAAATTTATCCTGACAGAAGATAGAATTCAATAGAAGATAATATTCTAGTACCTAGGATCCATGAACTTGTTCTTAAATATTCTGATAATAGTATTTCAGCATAATTGATTTCCTTTGCAATCCTTTGTATTTTATACATTTGAAACATTCTTGCCAGGCAAGAGATCCATGACACAAAAAAGGAATAAGAACCCTCCTTAGAGTGGTTAGTGAACTTCTGGAAAAGAGAATAATGGTCCCAGAAGACCAGCATGACGTCAGGGAAAACAGGTCATGTCAGACTAACCTCATTTCATTTTTTGACAGTTATTAGACTGGTTGATCTGGGGAATGTTGATTTTTGTAAAGCTTGTCAGTGTCCCACACTCTTCTGATGAATAGGTAGGTGTGAGTCAAGTTCAGTCAGATTTGGAACTGGTTGAATAGTGAAACCTAAAGAGTAGTTAGTCATTAATGGGTCAATGTTGACTTGGAAGGTGGCATCCAAGGGAGTGCCCGAGGGATCTGCTCAACTTTGTGCTATTTAAACATTTTGACCAGTGATTTGTATGAAGACACAGAGAAAGAAATAAGGATCTGTTAATCTTCTCTTATGTGTAAGGCACTGTGCTGAGCACTGTAAAGATAAGACCTCGTTTGATCCATAGGTGGCATGCTTGTCAAATGTGCAGGTGGTCTCAGGATTATGGATTTAGAGCTAGAAGGGGTTATAAAGGCCATCTAGTTCAGGGGTTCTTTACTTGGGGTGCCAAAGGGTCTATGAGTACATTTCAAGGGATTCCTAAATTTGGACAGGGGAAAATTACACCTTCATTTCAGTATAAATGGTTCCTTTCATAATTCTATGTATTTTATTTTATGCATTTAAAAATATTATTCTGAGAAGGTCCCTGTAAGCATCATCAGACTGACTGCCAGAGATGGGGCCATGACACCAAAAAGTTAAGAACAATTGATATAGTCCAGCCTTCTTATTTTATAGAAGAGAAAGTGGAGACCACGAGAGTATCAGTGACTTTCCTGAGTAGCTATTGTTTAGCTGACAGAACGAGGATCAAAAAAGATTGTAACAAAACTGGAATATCTAATAAGATAAATCCTAATAACATAAAATTTAATTGTTAGTTGTTTCAGTCATGTCCAATTCTTTATGATCCCGTTTAGGGTTTCCTTGGCAGATACTGAAGTGGTTGACCATTTCCTTCTCCAGATCATTTTACAGATGAGGAAACTGAGGCAAACAGACTTAAGTGACTTGCCGAGGTTATCCAGCTATTCAATATCTGAAGCCATCAGGAAGATGAGTCTTTTGATTTCAGACCTGGCACTCTACTGTAAAAATGTTACACTGAGATTTTTTAAAAAATCAATTTCACTGGTATGAGATCAGAGAACCACAGAATCTTTTAGTGTGTATAGAATTCAGTGGTCATCTAGTCCAAGCCATAACTAAAAATACATAACTACATCATACTTAAGATGTGGTCATCCACCCACTGCTTGAAGACTTCCTAGAAGGGAGAGCTCATTACTCCCTGAGATGATTATGGACAACTCTAATTTTTAGGAAGTTTTTCTCCTGATGTTAAGTCTATATTTGCCTCACTATGACTTCCATCCATTCCTATTGCTTCTGTTCCCTGGACCCAAAAAGAACAAGTTATCCCTCTTCCATATGACAGATATGTGAACACAGCTATTATGTTCTCCAAAGAGGTAGCTAGGGGGTTTAGCAGATAGAGCTCTAAGACTGAAGTCAGGAGGACTTATCTTCCTGAGTTCAAATGTGGCCTTAGAAACTTATTTGCTGAGTGATCCTGGATAAGTCACTTAACCCTGTTTGCCTCTGTTTCTTCGTCTGTAAAATGAGTTGGAGAAGGAAATGGCAGACCACTCCAGTGTCTTTGCAAAGAAAACCTCAAATCGGGGCATGAAGAATCAGATGCAACTGCAAACAACTAAACTACAAAATCATGCCCTTCTTTTCTGAGTCTTTTCTAAAGTTAAATATTTCCAACCATTTCAAATAGATCTTCATGAAATATGAACTTTAAGGCATCTTCCTTGTTATTTTCTTCTGGACAGTCTTCAGCTTTATCAGTGTCTTTGGTGAAGTGTGGTGCTACAACTAAACATAATATTCCAGACAGGGTCTAAGCAAGGAAGAGTGGAGTGCTACTATCACCATCTCTTTATTTCTTATTTAGAGAAAGCTGTCCCTTTCTTAATCTTAACGCACAGAGCTTTGCACATGGTAAACAATTCTATAGCCTCCATAGCCTATTGCTGACTCATTGAGCGTAGAGTCCTTCAAACTCTGCCGCCCCACCCCCCGCCAGATCTTTTTTTCTCAATAAAATACTGAATAAATATGTCTTTCCCATCTTGTTCTTGTGAAGTCAATTTTTGAATCCCAAGTGTAAGATTTTATATTTATTCATATTGGCTTTCATTCTATTAGATTCAACTCAGTATTCCAGTTTGCCAAGATTTTTTTTATTCCAAATTTTAACCTGTATTAGCCATCCATCCAAACTTTGTGCAGCCTGAAAATTTGGTAAGGTTGCCATCTATGCCTTCAAATAACTCATTGATAAAATAAATTAATGAGATCTTGAGTTCCCATAATACATTTCCCATAATGAAAGTAGTGCTAGTTTTTTCTGTACTCTGCCTTGATTGGACCATATGCAGGATGTTCTGGGTACAGCATTTGAGAAGGACAGGCATGAGCTTGGTAGCATCTGAAGGATGGAACAACCAGGGTGGTGAAGACCTTCTGCTTCATTCCATGTGCCAGTTATTTCAAGGAACTAAGGATGCGTAAATTGGCCGAAAAAGAGTGAGGATATGCTTTCAGGTATTTCAAGGACTTATGTGGCAGATGGATTAGATTTTTTTTGTGCTTGGGCTTAGAGAACAGAACTAGGAATAATAGATGGGAGTTACAAAATAGAAAAAAGAAAGTTGGGAATGATCTTACAGACCATATAGAGCCTCATTTTACAAGAGAAGCAACTGAAGGAATTTGTCTAACAGTCAAGAACTGACTGAAGTGAGACTAGAACCTCCTTGAAGTAGTTCCTACCTATTGCCATGATTTTTTCCCTTTTGGTATTTTGGTATAATCCTGTCTCTCTCTTTCTTCCATCCTTCCCAGTGTTCACTTCCTTCTCTTTCCTCTTTCTCTCCTGCCAAGCAGACAAACAAACTTAGAGGTAGAGTGAATAAACTCCAAATCAGCTAGCTGCTCCAGAAGAAAACTGCCTTCCTGGTGGGACAGAAATGGCCATTTCTATGGAAAACAGCTGTTGGAAGAAGACAACCCTGCAGGGCAGCAAGACGTGGGGTTTACAATTCTGGCAGGAGGAGGTGGAAAGAATGCCTTCCTGCTATTGAGAACTGCCAGCTGCTTCCCCACCTGTATTAAAGATGTTTGGCAGGAGGCCAGCAGCAGGGAAAGATGGAGCTCCTTGGAATTATATGGGCAAAGAGGCATTCAGAGCAGCCCTCTCTGAATGCAGTCTTTGCACAGTTCACTGGAGGCCTCATGGGGTTTGCTTACTTAGGAGAGATGTTGACAAGCTGGAATTCGTCAAGAGGGGAGCAACCAGCATGATGAAAGGTCTACAGACTCCACTCTGTGAGGAGCTATTGAAGGAGTAGGATGTGATTGGCCTGGACAAAAGAAAACTTAGCAGAGACATGATAGCTGTGTATATGTTTCTGAAAGATTGTCGTATAGAAAAGGGATTACTTGTATTCTTATTGGCCGTTGAACTAGGGGAAATAAGGGAAAGTCCTAGAGAGGCAAAGTTTAACTGAACATAAAGGAGAAATTCCTAACAATCTGAGCTAACGCTTAATGGAAGAAGAGGAAGGAGTGAACTTTTAATAATAGTAATAACAAAAGTTAGCATTTCTACGGCACTTTAAGTTTTATAAAGTATTATAAGTATCTCATTTTATCCTGATAACCTTAGGGGGCTATTAGTATTCCAATTTTACAGATTAGGAAATTGAGGCAAACAAGTTAAGTAACTTGCCCATAGTCACACAGCTGCTAAGGGCCTGAGTCCTGGTTTGAACTCAAGTCTTCCTGAGTCTGCATCAGATGCTTTACCTAAGGCACCACCTGACTGTCAGAGAAGCTGTTTATAGAGAAACTTCCTGCATTGCTGGTGGTGGGAAGCAAAGGAGATGCCTCTGAAGTCCCTTGCAGCCTGAACATTGTTTTAACATTCTCTTAAACAAAGATTTCTTATGAAACATTTATTAAACAAACTATTATTATATCATGGACAGCACTGTATGGCAGGGAATGTATTTATTCATGTATGAGATGGAAAATGCTGTGGTCTCTGTCCTCAGGGAGCTTTCTGTCCAATGTGGGTTTTATGACATATACATTAATAAGCATAATAAGGGCAAAGAAGAGGTTTAGATGCAACTCTGTAGGAAAGTTTGAGGAGTGTCGATGTTGGGGAAGGATATAGTATAGTTTTGCTGGAATATAGCCTGAAGGAATGATATGAAATAAATGTGGGGAGGTTGGTGTGAGCCACATTCTAGAAGGTTTTGAATAACAACAGACTCTAAGGACTTTATATTTCCTCTATACAGTATGGAGACACTGAAGGTCTTGGAGCAGGGGAGTGAGAGATTCAGGTCTGTCAATTAGGAAGATCAAATTGCCAGTTAGTGAAGGATGATTTGGAGGAGGGAAGGATCAGTGGTCAGGAGGTGAGTTAGCAGATTATTATAGTAATCTATGCTAGAGATAAGGAAAGCCTGAACTGTGTGGTGGCATTCCAAATGGAGAGTGGTCAGGCACAACTGATTTTATTCATGTAGAAGCAACAGGAATTGGCATCTGATGGAATATGTGGGGTTAGAGAAGGGGAGACTAGAAAGATGATTCCAAGATTTCAGCCCTGGGTGAGTTGGAGGACTGTGGTGTTGTCAGTGGAAACAGGCTGTTTGGGGAAGGAGAGTGAATTCATACAGCTGAGGGATGTTGGGTTTGTGGTACTAGTTAAAAGGTAGGTGTTCGGCAAGAAATTAGAGATACAGTCGGTTGGGAGTCACCTGCTTAGAGGTTAGATTGGGAATGAATAAGATAAAAATGATAGTTTATAAATCACTTTCTATGTGCATATATATACAAATATACATACATACATATATATATATATATATATATATATATATATATATATATATATATATATATATATATATATATTTCATTTAAGGCTTCCAGTGATGCAGCAATGTACTATGGACATTATCACTTCCATTTTTTTGAGTAATGACATAGGCTCAGAGAGACTTTGGCTGATCCATGGTCACACAAAGTTACAAGTGTCAGAGGCAGGATCTGAAGCTAGATCTTCTTCACTTCAAGTCTTTTACTCTGTCCATAAAAGAATATGGAGAGAAGAGGGTAGAGGACAGAAGTCCCTCCCAGTTTTAACCTTTTTTGTTCTGTGTTCCCAGGACCATCCAGTTTTGATATTTTGTGTTATAAGGTCCCTTCTGGTTCTGATATTTTATATCCTGTGTTCCAAAGTCCATTGTAGACACAGTCTCAGAGTTAGAAAGGATTTCAGAAGTAATTTACTTCAACACATAAATGAATATTGGTGTCCTGTGTCATTTACCTAGGCTCGTCATCTAGGCTTGCTTGAGGACTGAACCCCGACATTCTACTTTTGTATCTGTCTAGCTTAGTCATTCTCAGATTTAATGCTCATGGCACAGTATTCTTTGCTGGGAAGAATCACAGCATGATAAACATTTAAAACAGCAACAAAGAGGGCTTTCAAGCTAGCCTGGCCCCTAGATCTGTTACCTAGGTTTTAAGACCTCTCTCTCTGTTTCTACGTCTCTCCCATTTTCTCCCCCCATTTCTGGACCTCAGCCTGGGAAGATCAGACAGCAAAATGATCTAATTGTTTGGGAGTTTTCCTTACAGTAAGAGCATATTTTGGAGTAACTTCCATTCATTTTTCCTAGTTCCTAACCTGAAGTTTTCCAGAATCTGCTTGATGTCTCTTCCATGAGATAGCCCTTCAAATATCTGAAGACAGCTATCAAGTCCCTTCTAAGTCACCTCTTTGTTAATGTAGCCCCATTTCCTTCCACAGATGATCATAGAGCTTGAACTTAAGGCTGCTCATCTTCCTGGTTGCATTCCTTCTAACAATCTTTAGCTTATCAATGTCCTTCCTCAAAGGTGGCATCCAGAACTAAACAAGGTATTTTACATGTGGTTTGACCAGGAACCCCCTTTTACGAGAACCCTTCTAATATTCCAGAAAATACTCCAGGTCGCCTCCTTAGGCCTAGACACTGCACTTCTTGTAATGCTGCCTATGATTTGAGGGAGCCTTCTTACTTGTCACGTCACACTACTGACTCATGCTGAGCTGGTTTGCTCACTAATACCTCCCCCTCACCCCACCCCAGTTCTTTCCCAAACTGTCATCTAGCTGTGCCATGCCCACCTTTGTATCTGGGAGGTGGATATTTTGAATTCAAATAAAAGAGTTTATCTTTCTTCTTAAATTTAATTGCAGATTCCTCCCAAAGTTCTAGTACGGTGAAATCTTTTTGGACCCTAACTATAATCCAACATCTTATTTATCACTCTTACGTTCCTTGTTACTTGCAAACTTAATAACCATACCCTTTATGGTTTACCCCAGATGGTTGGTAAAAATGTTAAATAGTATAATTAAATGTTAAATAGTATACGGTCAGCAGATCCTTAGGGCATTCCTCCAGAGACCTCCTTTCAAATTGACATTAAATCACAAAACTACCAAGGACAGTTCTGGGTCCGACCATTCAGCCAATTCTAAATCTGCCTCATCATATTATGACAGCCCTTTTCTCCTTACCTTGCTGCAATGATAGGCTATGTTCCAAAACTTTCCTACTTGAAGAGGTCTAGGGCTCTGGGTACTGTGAGAACAGAGTACTATATATAACTTAAAGATAATTCAGGATGTATACTTAAATATGTGTGTTTTGCCTTATGCTCTGGGCTGAGAATTAAAAAAAAAGACCTAGTCCCTGTTTGCAAGAAACACTTTTCAAACTAAACATTTGTCAAACAATTTACACTCTCTAGTGATGCTAGTCAGTGAGTGGTATTGAGAAACATTTGTACCTTGACAGTGGGTGGGACAGTACCTTGAATTAGGTGGGAAAGAAGGATCAAAATCCAATTCTCAAACATTTATTAAGCACCTTATGTTAGAGCCACATAAAAAACAGCCCCTGTCCTCAATAAAATTTTGAGGGGAGCAAGGTAGGTAGGGCAAGACAGGCAGGATACAGCATATCCATAGACAAACTGATACAATGAGGAAGCAGAGAGAATGAACAACTGGGAGAAAGAGTAAAGGATCTCCCAAGAGGTGATTGCTGAACTGAGCCCTGAAGGGAGGCAGTGATGCTTCAGGTTGGCAGGAGCCAGTGAGTCCATTCAAGGCATGGGCGATAACCAGCCTGTGAGAAGACACACACAGAGATGGGAGCCAACAGGTGGAGTTTGGTTCTGTAGGTTTTCCTTCACTGTTGCTAGCAGTGTCCCATGGTGTATACAACACAAAATCTTGGCTGGAGATTGTGCCTGTTTTTTGATGTATAATTTACTACTTCTTGATGTATAATGCATTTCTTCCTGGTGATTCTGCCTAGTTTGTATTGATAAATGCCTGTTCTCAGTACATCGCCTGCAGATTCCGTAGACATCTCTGTGATGTCTCTTTCCCTGCCCAGGCATAGTACTCCCTCTGCTGGTGGGTAAAGATGTGTATCAGAGGGTCTGGCCATAGATTTTCATGTTTGGCCATACATTTGCTGGTGGTTCAGCTAACACAGGGCTAGTTCTTACAAACCTCAACCTCTAGCAGCTTGTATCAGACCAGTGTACCCCACAGAGTTTTCAACATACATTTTTAATAAGATTTTGAGTTCTGCCTCCCTCCCCTTAACCATCCCCAAGATGGCAAGCAATTATCAGATTGTTATACATTTGCAATCATGTTAAATATACTTCTACATTAGTCATTTTGTGAAACAAGAATCTCCCATCTTTTGTACTTAGTCACTTATCAAGTCCTGTTGGATTATTTTCTCCATCCCTCTCCCACTACCTTGCCATCAATGCTATCTGCTCACACTGTTGTAATAATCTTTAATACTATTAGAGAAAAACCTTTAGGGTTTTTCAGTCTGCACTTTTTTCTTCCTGCAGTCTAACCTTTAAATTGATCTTAGAATTATTCTTCTTATGCACCTAGCTAGTCATGGTATATTGCTGCTCTGTCTGGTATTCCAAATCCTCCATAACGTCATCATTTTTCTATCTTACCTCATGGTACTACTCTCTGTCCACATAACCGTTCAGTAAAATGGGCAGTTTCCTGTCCCTGGAATATGTGGCGTTTGCTTCGGTTCCTCCATGCCTTTGTTCATACTGTCCTCCATGCCTTGTGTGTCCTTCCCCTTTTTGAATTCCTACACATTCTTTATTTTTTAATGTTATTTTTTTGCTCTGAGTTTGATGAACACCAAAAAAGGACCTTTCCATATATGAAGTAGAACAGCAAAAGAGGGATTATATGTGAAAATGTGAATGTCTGTTACATACATCTTGCTTTTCTTTTTTAAAGTATATAATAAATTCAGCACATTACTATCAAAACATCTTGTTTATTTCCTTCCAGACTTCCTTCATTTCTGTGCATTTAAAAAATGTTACAGTGACTCTATTTTGTCCTTTATTTTGGCAACTCTTATCACTACCTCTCTTCTTCCCTCTGAATTTCTCCTTGTCCTACCTATTCCACAGAATGACATCACAATTCTTATAACAAATTAAACATTATCAAGCGTAACAAAGCCGCAATTTGCTTATCCAAATATTAGCGTTTCATTCTATACTGGGATCCCATCTTCTCTCTTTCCAGAGTTGTGTGTATAGCAGTCCTCTGAAGTCACGGGTTATTGTTGCATTGATCAGAGCTCTTAAGTATTTTAAATTATTCTTTATAATGTGATTTTTATTATATAAATTGTTCTTCTGGTTCTGTTTACTTTACTTTGCATCCGTTTATACAAGTTCTCTCAGGTTTCTCTGAACCTTTTGTAATTTCTTAATAATATTCCATTATGTTTATGTACTAATTTGTTTAACCACAAAACAGTTGATGGGCATCCCTTTTATTTCCAGTTCTTTGCTACAACAAGAAGTGCTGCCATGAATATTTTTGTACATGTGGGTCCTTTTCCTCTCTTTTTGCTCCCTGGGAGATGCAGGCCTAATGGTATTTATGGGCCAGAGGGTGTATGTGCACATTTGGTGACTTTAGGAGTGGTGTTCTAAATTGCTTTCCACAATGTCTGGACCAATTCAAAGCTCCATCATCAGTTTACCCATGTTCCTGTCTTCCCTAAGTGGTCACCAGTTGTCATTTTCCCTTTTTGTCACTTTGCCAGTCTGCTGATGAATGTGAAGTGGAACTTCTGAGTTGCTTTAATGTGCATTTCTCTAATTATTAGTCATTTGGAGCATTCCTTCATAGGCATAGTTCAACAATTTCAAAAAATTCCAAGTAATTTCCTTTGAAACTTGTCAATTCACATCCTTCCTAACTATTCTTTAATACACTATTCATATTACCTCCTTCAGGATATCATCCTTGATTCATGCTCCTACTATTTTTCTCTAAGCCATTAGGTGATACAGTGGAGAGAGAGCTGGGCTTGAAGTCAGGAGGACTTGAGTTCAGATGTGGCCTCAGACTAGCCATGTGACCCACTTCACTTCTCTCTGCCAAATGGGGCTAATAACAGCACCTACCTCCCAGGGTTGATGTGAGGGCCAAATAAGATAATATTTATACAGTGCTTAGCACAATGGCTAGCATGTAGTAGGCACTTCATAAATGTATTTATACAGTGCTTAGCACAATGGCTAGCACGTAGTAGGCACTTCATAAATGTATATCTCCTCCTGTCCTTGTTCCAGTACTTCTTAACCCCCTCCACCACCCCTACCTCCCACTGCAGTTTGTTTTGTAATTTTCTATACTTAGGTATAGTGTGTATTATACCTCTTTGTTGGTGTTATGTTCTTCCTTAGACTATCAGCCCTGAAGACAGGAATAGTAGCTTATCTAAACTTTGTATATGTGTTAGCACCTTGGACACTGCTCTGTATGTAATAGATAGTTAATAAATAGTTGTTGCATTATTGTAAGATCTGTTCCAGCTCTGACAGTTCCATGCTTTAAAGTTCTGACATTTATGTTCTGAGATCCCTTTCAGCCTAATATTCTCTTGGTCTAACTTTCATTCTAGGCCTGACTTGTTTTGTTTTGTATTTCATGCACCCTATCAGTTCTGACATTTTGTGACTCTAAGAGGAAAATGAAATCTTAAAAAAATATTAATACTGGAAATGTGACTTTTTTCATTGTTATCCATCTCTGTACTAGCTTACTTTGTGTTTTGACTGCCTGCCCTTTTCCTCGTGCGAAATGGAGGGCAACGGGCATGGGAACCATGACTTTACCCAGCTCAGATGCCCTAGAACTCTCCTGTTAATCTCCCCTTATAGAAAGCCCATTTGGGGTTTGTTACCAGCTATTTTATTTCTAGACTGACCCATTATCTTTCCTCAGACTTTCAGATCTGCTTCTCCTGGTCTGTGTTTTATCTTCATAAAATGTTAAAGCTAGGAGGGAGTTTATTGATAGGTAGGCTAGGGAATAGAGAACTGGGCTTACAGTTAGGAAGACTCCTCTTCCTGAGTTCAAATCCAGCCTCAGACACTTACTAGCTCTGTGACTCTGGACAAGTCACTTAACCTAGTGTCTTTGTCAAGAAAACCCCAAAACAGGCTACAAAGAGTCAGGCACTAATGAAATAACTCAACAACAACAACAGCAACAACATAGCGTATTGGGAAGAACATTTAATTTAGAGTCAGGGGACAAGAGTTTAGTTCTTGTATTTGACAGTTACTAGCTGTAAGACCTTGGGAGGTCTTTTCTGTGCCTCATTCTCTCCTCTGTAAAATGAGAAGCTAAATCTAGGTGATCTTTGAGGTTCTCTTATATCTCTAATACTGTGATGAAGGCCATTAGTTCTCAAACATTTTGGATTCAGGATCCCTTTATATTTTAAAAAATGTTTGAAGACTCCAAAGAGCTTTTATTTATGGGAATTATAGCTATTTATATTTAGTGAATTAGACATTTAAACTAGTCAGTTTTAAAAGCATATATTAATTCATTTAAAATAATAATAGTAAGTCCATTACAATGTTAGCAACTTTTTTGTGTGTGAAAAACAATTGTTTTCCAAAGCAGAAAATATTTAGTGAAAAGTGTCATTATTTTACATATTTTTGCAAATCTCTTTCATGTCTGGCTTGATTGAAGACGGCTGGATTCTTATATTTACATCTGAACTCATTCTGTTGAGCCATGTTGTTTTGGTTGAAGTATATGAAGAAAATCCAACCTTTTTACACATATGTAATTGGAAAAGCGAAGAGTGTTTCATTTTATTATGAAAATAGTTTTGACCTCAATTTCCTAAAAATGTCTCAGAGATCTCTAGGGTTCTATGGGCCATACTTTGGGAACCATGATCTAGTAGGTTCACTAGTTAACTGAGGAGAATTTTTGTTCAGAGAAGGGAAGAGTAGCCCTCAAGGTCTCATGTACAGTGAAGAGCAAAATTCTAGCTCTTCCGATGGAAAATTCACTGTTCTTTCTGTTGTATCAAGATGGGGAAAATTATTTCCTTGGTTTTTCCAAATGGCTTAGCTGTGACCTTCCAGGTGTTAATATCCTTCCATGGAAATCACATTTTCTTTAATTTATATAGATTGAGTATTTAACTTCCTGGGTATATAGTCTTTCTTCCCAATATTATGTAGGGTCCTTGGAATGGCAGGGAGTGTCTAATTTTTTCTGTGTATCCCCTGTGCCCAGCAAAGTACTTTTTCTATCTCCTTTGCAGACTCATCATCCATGCCATGTTTCTTAACCTTGGATGTTTTCTAAGGCTCCTCCCTGTAATCCCTGCAATCTCAGTCTTGATAATCTGATCAGCTTTTGTTGACATAATTATCTCTATACAGATAATTCCTATATATCCAGCTCCAGTCTCTCCTTTGAATCCTACATCACTAGTTACCTATTGGACATTTTCTGTTAAATATCTACGAGATCTCTCAAACTCCACATAGCCAAAACAAAACTCATTACTTTTCCCTCCTCACCTCCTCCAGACTTTCTTATTTCTAACAAAGGCATCAGCATTCTTCCAGTCTCTTAGGTCATAATCTCACCATTATCATTTGACTTCTCACTCTTTCTCACCCTGTGTTTCAGTCAGTTGACAAATCTTGCTGTTTCTCCCTCTATGTCTCTTGCATCCAGCTCCTTTCTATTCACACAGCTTCCACCTTAGTCAGATCCTCCTTACTTCTTGTCTATATTATTGCAACAACCTCCTCTTGTCTCCTTTTCTCAAGTCTTTCCCTACTCCAGTCTGTTCTCCACATTCAACTCTAAGATCTCTCTATTGCCTCTGGAATCTAATAGAAATTTCTCTGTTTAATTTTTAAAAGGCCTTCATAACCTGGTTCCATCTTATTTTTGCATTACAACCCCTTCTGCAGCACATACCCATTGCAATGCAACTGAACTGACTTTCTCTCTGTTTCTAATCTATGACACTCTTCCCATTTCTGTATATTTGCCCTGGTGAGCCTTTGTGCCTGGAATATATTACTTCTTCATCTTGGCCTCCCGGAATCCCTCTCTACTTTATATATAAAGCTTTTCCTAATTTGGCTCTAGTGTCTACCCTACTTTATATTCGGTTTCTTCATATTTATTTGTATTTATTCTCTGCCTCATTTATATAATAAGTACTTAATAAATGTATTATACCTATATATAAACATTTCATTAATACTTGTTAACTGAATGGCACAGTGTAGGCATTTAATAAAAGTTTATTGAATGAATGAAGTGTTGGACATGAACGTGTAACATTCTAGGCAGAGAGATTAATGTGAGCTAAGTATTGAGAAATACCAGACCATTTAGCGATATAGAGGAGGAAGACTGGACCAGACCATGGAGGGCCTCAAATACTTCTAGTATGAGTAATCTGTTCTTTTCTATGTGGACCATGGGGAGCTGTGACAGATTCTTGAGAAGAGGACCATTGTCCAAACTGAGCTTTAGGGAGATGATTATATCCCCATGTGCAGGAAGACTGGAGGAGAAAGATGAGAAGTTGCTAAAAAAAAATTTTGTTGTAATTGTTAGGGCAGGAGGAGATGAGATCTGAACTTGGGTGGGAGTCATGGAGATGGAAAAGAAGGAAACAGAAAGAATGCTTAGTTTAGTTACTCTGTAGGTTTGTTGCAGATAATGCAGATTGTAGAGAAATTAACCAAAGAATTACTAAACCTAGATGAATAGGTGTGGGATCAAATTGTCATGTCTAGTTAAAAATACTCTCCCTAGTAGTTCTTTTTAAATTGAATAATAAATAATGGCCGTGATTCATTATCAGGTATGAAATCAAGTCTTAGAGAAGAACCCTAATATGAGATGATAGGCAACATGATGAGATGGACAAAGCCCTGAGCTGGGAGATAGAGGAACTTTGTTATCTGATCTGGGCATATCCTTTCCCCTTTTTGTGCCCTGATTCTCCATTTTTATGGTTCTTGGAAGTTTATCACACACTTTCTCCAGAACAGATACATGAGGTAGATAATATAAATAGTTCCACCACATTTGCAGTGGAAACAGATTCTAGTAGGGGAAGGAACTTGCTCATATATTGGAGCCAGGATTCAAACCCATGTCTCCTGATCTCAAGGCTGGTGGTCTTCATAGTAAGGACTTTAAAAATGTTTTACTGATCTCGTTGTCATTCCTTGGGGATTATAGTCCTTACCCTGGCTCTTTTACAGAGACTTAGTCATGAATCTCTTAGAGGTTCTGAAACTTGGATGATAATCCATGTGATTAAATTTTCATGTCAGGTTATAAATACTCCCTTTTGCAATTCTTTTTGTCTTGAATAAGAAATAACAGGGCATACTGTAGTTATATCATCAAATGTTAAGGTAAGACCTTACAAAGGGAGCTGCAGTGTCAGAAAATAGGCAACATGGTTTGCTGGAAAAAGATCTGATTAGGTTTGAAGTCAAAGGCCCTGGATTGAGATCCTGGCTTTGTTGGTTACTGTCTTTCTGACTTGGGATGAGACTTTCTGGGTCTCACCTCTCTCATTTGTAAAATGGACTGCGTTAGATGATTTCTTGGGCCCCATTCAGCTCTAAATCTTAGAATCCTACTTGACAGACCCTACCTCCTAGGGTTGTTATGAGGAGAATACTTTGTATACTTTAAATACTCTAGAAATACATGGTACTCCAAAAGTCTTAGTGAATTTTTAAACTATCATTAAGATTTTTGAGACAGCCTTTATTATTTTCTGAGCTACAAGACATGACTTTGAGTCTGGGATTCAGACCCAAGTTGTGTGACTGGACAAATAATGTGTTTCAGAGCCTTACTTTTCTTCATTTTTAAGTAAAATATTTCTCTCACACTAGTACCCATGTTACAGGTCTGCTGGGAAGAAAGCATTTGTAAGATTTAAAATAGTATTGAAACATGGGTTGTTTACATTGCTCTAATTAGAAAGTGAGTATAGCCGGTACTCATAGATAAGATTGTGATGTTTTTTATAACACTTGATCAGAATACCCAATCTGGTTTCTTTCTTTTCCCTCTAGGGTCTTCAGTCTTCCACAATGAACCCTGTTTACAGCCCTGTCCAACCTGGGGCTCCCTATGGCAACCCCAAGACAATGGCCTACACAGGTAAGTGTTCTTAGGAATGACCTTCATGCAGGGAAATGACTTCTGAGCAAGTGTAATAAGCTCAAGGACTCTCTCTGTCTCTTCTCTCTACCTCTAATCCTGCCTGTCCAACTACCTTCCAGACATCTCATGATGAATGTCCAGTATATATCATAAACTCAACATGTCCAAACCCCAACTTATTGTATTTCCCTGTATACTCTTCCCTGTTACTGTTGAGGGTACCACCATCCCTCTAGTCCTCCTGCCTGGATATCATTCTTGACTTCTCACTATTTCTCACTCCATCCCCATCCAAACTGTTGCAAAATTCTGTTGATTTTTCCTTTACAACATCTCTCAGATTTGCCTTTTTCTCTCCTCTGACAGTGCCATCATATTTTATCACCTCACACCTGTACTATTGCAATAGCCTGCTGGTAGGTCTGCCTGCCTTAGATCTCTCCGCACTCTAGTTCATTCTCCATTCAGCCACCTAAGTGATTTTCCTAAATTGAAGTCCCTAGCATATCACCCCACTTCCACTCAATAGACCGCAATGACTACCTGTCACCTCCAGCATTAAAAGTCCTAATGCCTTAAAGGCATTAAAAGTCCTTCATAAACTATCTCCCTCCTGCCTTACTGCCTGCCATGTAATCTTCAGTCTATGATGTTGGCCTCCTGACTGTTCTGTGAATAAGACACTCCACCTCTAGACTTTAGGCATTTTCTCTACCGTCCCCTATGCCTTTAATGTTTTTTTTTTCTATTAATTTCTGCCCCTCAGGTTTTGCTGGCCTGCTTCAAAATTGCATATAAAACCCCATCTTTTACAGGAAGCGTTTCCTAATCCCTCAGAATTCTAGTACCTTCCTTCTGTTTATTATTTATTTAACCTATGCATAGTTTGTCTGTACATAATTGTTTGCTTATTGAGCCCCTTGAGAGCAAGGACTGTTTTTAGCCTCTTTTTGTATCCTCAGCACTTAGCACTGAGTAGTCAGTAGGCACTTAATAAATGTTGACTGACTGACTTCCCTCCTGCCCTTCTCACTTGTCTCTTGAATGGATCTAGGAGCTGGTCTCTTCTCTTGGTTCCTCTATCTAGTCCTATGGATAGAACCCTGTAAAAAAGTTCCTGCCTTTTGTGATGAAAACTTTCCTTGTTTTCTGAAGTGCAGCCATGTTGTCTTTCTTTCACTCTATTTTGTCTTTTGAGATTGCTGAAATCACAGTTCCTAGCCCTTACCCTCCTGGACTCTTCATGGAGCTGAACCCTAGTAGGGCACGGATGAACCCTGGAGGCAGATTCTTGTTCTGAGCTTTATGGAAAACACTATGCTGTTCACTTAGCAAAATGATACTGTCATTATTTGGCCTGAAGTGTATCTCACCTATTTTTTGACTCCCCTTTTACTAGTAATTTAGTATTAGAATCTGTTGGGAGGCATTTGGGAACTTTGAAATGGCCACTGATGTCCATACAGGGGCCAGCTATACTGTAGGAAGGTCAGTCTGCCCCTTTAGAATGCTTCAGATTTATTAAAGTATATATACTTTATATATATTTCTATTTATAATATATTTATATATATATTACATATATATATATATATATATAAAGTATATATAACTGACATTCAAATAGCACTTTAAAGTTTTCACAATATGTTACATGTATTATCTCCTTTGAGCTTCACAACAGCCTTGTCAGGTAGGCACTATAGGTATTGTCCCTATTTTATAGATAGGAAATTGGAGCTTAGATGAGATTAAGTAACTTGATCATGGTCTCACAGCTAATAAAGCATCTAAGTCAATATTTGAACCCAAGTCTTCTTGAGCCCAGTTCCAGCACTTTGTCCATTGTGCCATGTGGCAAAGGACATCTTATTTTGCTGGTCACAAAGACCTCCCCCCCACCCCAACCCCTGCCTAAAGTTGAATGCCTTAGCTTCTCTGTGGGAGGGCAACTACATTTTGATATATTTTAGTATGTTTCCAATTGTAGCAACATTCCTGTAAGCATGGAGGTCAGGACTTTGCGTTTCATTTTGCCCATTTGTGAATTCTCTTGATATCTGTTGGAGCTCTTTCCCATCCAAGAGTCGAGCTGTTAATAATTTCTTGGCTCAGTACCTTAATCAGGAGTTGCTCCCTACCCTGCCTATTTATTTTCCTCTTTCCCTTATTGGATGATCTCTCACCTCATGCATGGTGATCCACATCCTCCTTCCTTGAAAGTCAGCGACTTTCTTTTCACAGAATATAGCTTCCTTCTCTGGGAAGAGACTCTTATCTTTTGAGTGACCCTTTCTATTTTCTCCTCTTTCTTGTCCTTCCATTTTTCAAATCCTTAACATGGGTCATGATTACCCTCTGACTGTTCAGGTCTTTTTTCTTTTTTGTGTTTGCATTGAAGCCCTTCTATTATACTCCTTTTACCTTTTTTCCTAGATTGGTTTATATTTTGAGTATAGGTAACATTTATTTAGTCATGGCAGAAAGATAATTTTGAATATTCTTCAGGTCACTATAAAATTTCCATACTTTCTGTAAACAGGTTCTTCAGTCCTCAATCATTCTGCCTCGTCCTGTTCCAGTCCTTCCTTCACCTAGTTACCTAAGTGATTTTTCTAAAATATGAGTCCGATCATGTCACACCCCTCTCCCAAATTACCTTGTATTTATTTTTTATACATTTGTATGTATATGATATCTTCCTTAACTAAGCTTCTTAAAGTAGGGCTTATTTCTTTTTTTTTTTTGTCTTTATATCCTTAGTTCCAGACAAACAGTAATAAATGCTTGTTGGTTGATTAAAGATGTACAGAGTAGTTAATAAAATTGTAGGACTGGAAAGGCCTTCAGAGAGTGTATAGTTCAACTTCCTTCCCAGTGGAAGAAACTCTTTTATAGCCTTCCCCACAGGGCTTAGACATTTCAAGAAATAGGAAATTTACTACTTACTGAGATAGCAAATTTTATTATTCAGTAGCTCTTTGTTGGGAAAAATAGTGTTAACTGAGTGTTCATGTGAGTTACTAGTAATAATACCCATAAGTCACTGGAATGTCCCATCTCCTTCCAGCGGCTCCCCGCCATGCTTTGCTGTGTTACCTCAAAGAATTCTTTTTCCTGTTCTGGGTGTAAATTTCCCCTTTTAGCTGTGATACTTTGTGTTTAATGTTTTAACATTATGTATTATATTATTTAGGGACCCTTCTAAGTTTGACATTATATATTCTAAACAAAAAGACAAATCTTTGAATTGGCAGGAAAAAAACACGTATCAATGACGGTCTGTGGCAGAGATTTTTTTTTTTCTTCTTTAGCTAGTGCTTTTACCAAATTCAAGTTACATTCTAGGGTGGTTTTGTTCTGGCTTTCCTCAGTTGAAATTTATGGGAGACTAATCCTCTGTTTGCCTCCTCATAACCTAAGGTGGTGGATGGGGATTCATTTCAGTTTAGAAGATTTATTAGGCATACTCTGCATAGTGTTAGGGGATTCACTTATGAATTTTTTCCCCCTGCAATATTATACTGAATTTTTCTAGGTAAGTTATTCTTGACTGTAAACTCATATCTTTTGCCTCCTGGAATATCCTGTCTAGGGTGGAGAACCTGTGGCCTCAAGGCCATATGTGGCCCTCTAGGTCCTCAAGTGCAGCCCTTTGACTGAATCCAAACTTCACAGAATATATCCCCTTAATAAAATATTTTGTTCTGTAAAACCTGGATTCAGTCAAAAGGCTGTACCCAAGGACCTAGAAGGCCACATATGGCCTTGAGACCCCAGGTTCTCCACCCCTGTGACCTATTCTAAGCTCTCTGTTCCTTTTTAGTGGTAGCTGCTAGATCATGTGTCATCTTGATCATGGCTCCTCAGTACTTGAGTTCTTTCATTCTGGCTGCTTGGGGTGTTTTTTCTTTTACCTGGAAGCTCTGACTTTTGGCTATGATACACAAACTATGAGTTTTCATTTGGGATTTTAGGAGGTGACCAATGGATTATATTTCCATTTTGTCTTCTGGTTCTTCTGGGCAGTTTTTTCATTCAAAAGGTTGAAAAAAAATAGAAGAAAATGTGCCATATCTTACAGGAAAAACAACTGACCTGAAAAACAGATCAAGGAGAAAAAAATGAGGAATTATTGGACTATTTGAAAGCCATGACTGAAAAAAGAGAGCCCAAACACCATATTTCAAGAAATCTTATAAGAAAAATGACCAGGAGATATTTTAAGAGGTAGAAGTTGGAGTGGAAGAGACATTTTAGGATAGAATGCTTAGCTTTAGCATGAGCAAAACAGCTAAAAGTTGAAATCTTTGGTCGTTGATCCTTTTGGATTAGTGAAATGACTTCTGAGTAAGCTCCAGATTATAATGTATCAGTCAGACAATAACCATTGTCTCTATGCTAGTGTGAAGACTCAGCAACCATTGGAAGAAATGAACCATGTTAAAAACAGTCTACTCTTGCAGGTGACTGAGTTTTAAGGTAGGCATCATAGAGATGGTGAATGTTAGTTCTAGAAAGGACCTTAGAATATAGAATCGATAGACCTGATCTTGATAGACCTGAAGGACAGTGTTATCATTTTGGTGTTCTGTCTCCTAATTTTCGAAGGAGATTTGTTGAGAATTACTGTAATAGTTTAAAAGAACGTCTGGTTTTCTAGGTCATACATTGTCAGGCTCTCTTTGTCTCTCCTTTTGCCTGTGCTTCCTGCCTTTTAAGGAATTTTCTATGCTTGGAACCTTCCATACTGGACTCTTCCATGCTCCAGTTAATCTTGCCAGTTGGCATCTCCTTACCAGTAACTTCAACAATGGGAAACCAATCAGACATGCTAGAGACACTGCCCCTTTCTGTAAAACACCTGCCTTCATTAGCATTAGAGAACAGACCTGGAGAGACAACCTAGGTGTCCTCTCACTGAATTAGAATGAATAGAAAGCCTGGCATAACCTGGGTGCGAGTTCAGGAGGTTCACCTATTGGTACATCATCAGTCCTTCCATCACTTTCCTTGCTGTGGCCTTAAAGATCATTTAATTCAGCTACCCTTTGTGGACTGCATGGCAGATGTATCCTTGACCCTTTGGTGACTGTAATTCAGATGTGTCCTTGCCTCCCTCCTCAGGCCCCTGCATATTAGACCTTGTTATGTCTGACATTTTGTTACTGTAACCATACTGAGTGAAAGGCCTATTATTTTTAACATTTGCTAGATACTTTTTATCTTCTGTGAAAACCTCTAAGTCCCCCCCACCCCCCACCCCCGACGAAAAAGCAGCTGCAACAAGCAGGGACAATTACATAGCAGGACCAGGATATCCTTAAAGGAGAACAAGGCTCCTCATAACTGACTATTGGTAGTAGCTATCATTTTACAGACTTTTGTCTCATTTCATATTTCTTATCTCATTTAATCTTTACAGCAAATTTGAGACAGGTAGTCAAGTACACAGGTATGCAAGTATTACTATCTGGCCAAATCTCTCCACTTCTCTGAGACTCAGTTTCTTCCTCTGTAAAGCAGGAATAATACCATTCTCCTTAGCTTGTTTTGTATACTTTAGAAACTGAGGTACTAAACAAATGTAAGGGGTTAACTCTTATCATTCTCATTTTATAGGCTCATAGAGTTAGAGCTACATAGAGATGATGGTCTAGTTCAAATCCTCATTTTGTAGATGAGAAAATTGATGTCCAGCAAATGGCAACATATTGGCCATTAGATTGATCTGGTTGTCTCTGGAGTCCCAGTCCAGTGCTCATCAGTGAATTTAAGTGACTGAGACTTGAACTCTTATCTTCCAGCTTCAAGTCCTGGGCTGTTTAACTTGCCTCATGTCTCTTTCACTGGAATATGCTCCCTCCCCATCTCTGCTTCCTGGCTTTTCTAGCTTCCTTCAAGTTCCAGTTGAAATCCCACCCTCTACAGAAAGCCTCTCCCAATTCCCGTTAATGCTAGTGTCTTCCCTCTATTGATTATTTCTTGTTTATCCTGTATTTAGCTTATTTGTGCAGTTGTTGACATGTTGTCTTCCCTTTTAGTGTGAGCTCCTTGAGAACAGAGACTGTTCTTTGCAGAGTGCCTGGCATATTGTTGGTGCTTAATAAATGTTTATTGACTGACTGACTGATGTCTGTTGTAGAGGTTCTAGAATCTTAAACTTTCATGAGGACTCAGAGATCGTCTAGTCCAGCTTATACTTGATTTAGAATCCACTCTGCAGCATCTTGATAAGTGGTCCAGCCCCCCTCTATCTGAAGACCTCAAGTACTTCCAGCCTCCTGTGGTAGCTTATTCATTCTTATGGAGACTGACTTGTTGTGAAGTTTTCCCTCACATTGAGCCTCATTCACCCCACTGTCACTTTCCCCACTGAGCAGCTAGATGGTGCAATGGATAGAGCATCAGTACAAGAGTCAGGAGGACCTGAGTTTAAATCTCACCTCAAACACTTGACACTCACTAGCTGTGTGACTTTGAGCAAGTCACTTAACCCCAGTTGCGTCATCTTGGGTCATCTCCAGTCTTCCTGATGAATATTTGGTCACTGGATTCAGATGGTTCTAGAGAAGTGAGGTTGGTGACCTGCATAGCCCTCCCTCACTCAAAACAAAGTCAAGTGAAAGTCATATCATTATTTCTCTGATGGCATGGTCTTCTTCAGCAATGAAGGATGAACACACACACACACACTTTCCCCACTGTACCTAATTCTGCTCTGCCCTTTGGAAACAAACAGATTAAAGTCTCATCTTTCTCCCACATTACAACTCTTGAAATATTTGAAGACAGCCATCTTATAAATAGTTCTAGTCACTAGTATAGCTAAAAAAAATTTATTTAACATACATTCAGCTTTAAAAAAAACAGCTATCAGGTCACTGCTATGTTTTCTCCTGCTCAACAGTCCTTACACAGTGCTTGTATCTCATGATCTTGAGGTTCTTGACCATCCTGGTGACATTCCTCTGCATGTTCCTTGGGAAGGAGAGAGGAAAGAGAATCTTGGTGTTATGGACTCATAAACTTGGAGAGCAGAGGTCTGGGATTGAATGATGGCCCCAGCACTTAAAATCTGTGACTGTGGGCAAAATCTGTGACTGTGGGCAAGCCACTTTCCATTTCTAAGCCTCAGTTTCCTCTTGTGTAAAATGGGAATCTAATCCCTGTGAGGTTTGGTAAACTTTAGAGCCCTATGAAAATGAGAGCTGTTGCCCTAATATATACACTTAGACCTTTTTTTGAGAAGACAGTGAACCTACTAGAAAGATTTTAATCCTGACAAAAATAACAAAGCTTTGGAAAACTACAGTCATTTTCACAGTGCCTAAGTAAACTTAGGCACTAAGTTTAAACTTGTGGCAGCTAGGTGGTGCAGTGGATAGAGCACTAGTACAGGAGTCAAGAGGACCTGAGTTCAAATCTCACCTCAGACACTTGACCCTTACTAGCTATGTGACCTTGGACAAGTCAGTTAACTCCAATTGCCTCATCTTGGGTCATCTGCAGTTATTCTGATGAATATCTGGCCACTGGATTCAGATGGCTCTGAAGGAGACGTGAGGTTGGTGATCTGCACAGCCTTCCCTCACTCAAAACAAAGTCAAGTACAAGTCATGTCATTATTTCTCTGATGGCATGGTCTTCTTCAGCAACGAAGGATGAACACACACAAGTAAACTTAGAAGAGGTCCCTGCTGAGTAACCCCAATGACGAAAAAGAAGTTAGACATGAGAGATGTAACAAAATATAAAGGCTATAGGGAACTTAGGAGAGAGGAAGGAGAAGCATCAAATGGTCACTGCTAATTCTTGCCCTGATCATCAAGGCTTTGTCAGAATAAATAGGAATAATGCCTCAGAATTTTACAGCAGCTGCCCACAGGGGTTCCAGAGCAAATATTATCCTAAAAGACCTTTAACAAAATTGTTTAGGACCATCTATTAATTTGACCCATGGGCTGGCACTGAGACTAGTTAGCAAGAGCTTTTCCCTAATTCATGACCTTGAAGAGGTTTAGATATTTTAAGTAGGTGTGTGCATTTCACCCTACTAGTGAGAGGAAAAGAAGGACCTTTACTTCCATGAAAAATTAGTAGTTTAGTAAAAAAGCTTTGCAAAAAGGCTTATCTTTTCAAGAGTAACATGCTTTAATACAGCTGCCTCAGAAGAATTAAAAATGAATATCACACAGAGGGCCTGGAGAGGCACTTGGTAGGTGTAAACAGACAGCAGCATGTCATGGGCAGACAGCTCTGAAGCACAGGAGTAAAGGACATCATGGAGGGATGACAGTTGGACAGCCAGAGTTCTCCACTGGTACCATTGCCATGTTAGGAGACAGTAAGGAAGGCTTCCAGCACACTGGGCTGACTCTCTCTGGGAAACTTCTGGAAGGGCAAGAACAAGAGTCACACACAATAAGTGGGAATGGATGAGTTGTGATGGAGTATACCTCATGGAAAAAAGCTCCAGAATCAATGAGATTACTTAATCTCTTGAATATTGAGTATTGAGAGGAAGCCTACACTGTTTCCTGGAGTGTCCTGTTAACATGATACAAAAGAATGTATGAAGAAATAGAGGAAAATTTCTTTTTTATTAGAAATGAACCTGAATTACTGTCCAGGCCCAAGCAAGAGGACTACTTTTTATGTGGAAGGTGGGTCCTAGGCCCTGGGTTGGGAGGAGGCTCCTAACATTCAGAGCTGAGCCAGAGGATAATGTCATTGGAGAGTGTGTTCAAGCAGAAGTGTGAAGACACCCTGTCAGGGACATGGGATACCCCCCAAGAATGTCCTGGAGAGAGAAAACCAAATGAAAACATATGAAAACAAGTGTTAGATTTGAAGTAAAGGCACTGCTGTAAAACTCTAGGCCACAACCGTAAAAGGATAATGTATAATAAGCCTTTAGAAGGGAACAGTTGCTCTCACTGAAAGACAGAGAATCCAGCAGTTAGAAGGGATTGATTGGCCTTGTGGTTCAACGAGTGTGTAAATGAGAATACCTTCTACAACCTCCTGAGAAGTAGCCACCGAGCCTGGGCTTATGAGTCTTGAATGAGGTCTTCTGTGACATCCTGAGGCCCTCCTTTCGCTGTCCTGCTCACCCACCAGCCTGGCAACCTTAAGGAGTCAAGCCAACTTTGTTTCTTTTTTGATAGTAGAACTGGCTTGGTAGACAGAGAGAATGTAATTAAACATACTGGTTAACAAGCATCATCATAAGAGCTCATTTTCATATAGCATATTAGATATTTTGAAAGTGCTTTATGTAAATTATCTCATTTGATTCTCACAGCAACCTTGTGAAATAGGTACTATTCTTATCTGCATTTTATGAATGAGACAGTTGAGATTAGGTTAAATGACTTGCTTAGGGTCGCACACTGTAGTGTCTGACTGAGAAAGGATTGAAATCTTAGAATCCTCGAGTACACACCTACTTACTGCTTTCTTATAGGACTTACAAGACTCAACGAGAGTTGAACCTTGCAAGACTCATTTCAAGTTCTACCTTCAGCATGAACCTTTTTCTGATTTAGATTGCTAGTGCCTTCCCCCACCACAAGTTACATTTATCTCTTTCATATGCATTGCACATACACACACACAGATGTGTGTGTTTATATAATTTTACATATATAAATATAATATAATATAAATATATTATATATATATATATATATATATATATATATATATATATGCATGTCTTCTCCAGTAAGTCAGTCAAATAAGCATTTATTAAACACTTACTTTGTGCCTTTGTGCCAAACCCTGGGCAAATAAAGGATGACAGTAACTGCTCTCAAGCAACCCAATCAAAGTCTAATTGGGGATACAACCTACAGACAAATATGTACAAATAAGATACATACAGAATAAATTGGAGATAATCAACAGGGGGAAAGAACTAGCATTAGTCTGTAAACTCCTTGAAAGTAGGGACTGTTGTGTATTTCTTTGTCTTCCCCAACACTGGGTACAGTGCTTACCACATTCTAATTGCTAAGTCAGTGCTTGACTGAACAAGCTGGAGATCTACTCTCTGTATATAAATAAATATTATATATATATATATATGTATATATATATATATATATATATATATATACATATATATATATATATGTTATATGTGTGTGCATGTATGAATATGGTAGCTAGGTGGTGCAGTGGATCGGAGAGATTCATCTTCATGAATTCAAATCTGGCCTCAGACACTTACTAACTTTGGACAAGTCACTTAACACTGTTTGCCTCAATTCTTTGTCTATAAAATTAGCTAGAGAAGGAAATGGCAAATCACTTCAGTGTTTTTGACAAGAAAACCCCAAATGGTGTCATGAAGAGTCAGTCATGACTTAAAAAAGACTGAACAACATATATATGTATACACATACTTATGCATATAGTATGTATCTAGTTATTGATTTGTTTCCCCGGTTAGAAGCTCCTTGAGATTCAGGGCCTATTTTTGACTTTCTTTGTGTACTCAGCACTTAGCACTATGCTTGGTATATAGCAGGTGCTAAATAAAATGCTTATTGACTTACTGACTAAATATATGCCAGAAGAGGCAGGCAGATTTTATATTAGAACTAGTTTGGATTAGTGGACCCAAAGAGTGGTCATTCATTAATGAGTTAATGTCAACTTAAAAAGGTGCTCTTTAATGGAGATCCAGAGGTATCATCCATGATACAGTACTGTTTTGTTCCACATTAATTGTTAAGAGGTTTTTGAAGATTCTTTTTTCATTTCTGTTTGTTTTTGTTTATAGTTTATAATAACAATTTTTTCTAATGCTTTATGGTTTAAAAACTGTTTTTCTCACAAAATCCCTATGAGACATATAGTGCAGGGATTGTTATCCCAGTTTGACAGATGAGAGGTTTCAGTATATAGTGATTTAGGGAATACCTACTTTGAAGAGATTATGAAATCACTGGCATGTGGTGCTGTTAGGTTGTCTTTTTTCAAGAATTTAGTGCCATTTTATTAACTAGTAATGAAATGTACTATATTCTTCCTCCTTGCATGAACTTGGGCAAGTTGCTTCCCACTACTCAGTCTCAGTTTTCCCATCTGTGAAATGGGGCTAATAATTCTTGCCTTTTCTCCTTTCTTTTTTTTCTGTCTTTCTCCAGATAGGGTCGGTACGAGGCACCAGTGAGATTATTGTTGTGAAAATATTTTGAAAACTCAGTGCCATCCGTACTCCTCTTGTTTCGATTATCATCAATTTGTTCATTTATTCATTGAACAATTATCTTCTTGCTCAGTGCTACATGGAGACATAAGCATGAATCCAGCCCTTACATTCCTGAAGCTTAGACCAGTAAGGAGAAATAAGTTCTAAACATAAATTCACTGAATTTTTTAAGCAAAGGAATAATTTTGCCGGAACTTTGTGTAAATCCCTTTTAGCAAGGACAGATTTCTGAAGCCTTCCTGGAAGAAGCATATTTAAATTGAGCTTTGATACCCTTTGATACTCTTGAAGAGTAGAGGGAATAGATAACACCAATTTCGTTGAATACAATCACTTCCAGCTACCTGCTCTTATATCTAGAAATGCAGTTTCCATGCTTATCCTCCCTTTGACCATCCTTAACTATGCTTTGGTAAATCTGTACAGTTTGACTCCTTTTACTTCTTTCCAGGAATCATTTTGCATTCATCTGTCATATATTTCAGCCTTGTCTTCTCTGACTCTCTACTGTTTGAGTCTTTCTGAAGTTGTAGTCACTAACAAAGAGACACAGTGGTGCTGACTCTGGCCCTCAAGAGCTTTGTGAACCTGGCCGAGTTGCCCACCATCTCTCACCCTGATCGTCTGCCTCTGTAAAATGAGGATGTTATTACTTCATGCCTCTCTCATAGGACTCGTGAAGAAAGTGTTTAACAAACCTTAAGTCATTCTAGCAATGACTTATTGCCCATTTTTTTGGTCTTTGAGTCCCTAATGCCATGCACATTGTGTGCTGAGACTTATTAAATATTTGTTGAATTAAATTAAGTATTGGTAGCCAGCTTCTTTTATATATTGATTCCTTTCTGTTCCCCTATTCAAGTGTTTAAAATGAATTCCTTGTTAGCTTTTTTCTTATTTTCTTTATTTGTTTACAGATTTTAATCTGTAGCAGTGTTCAACTTGGGGATTTGTTCTTATAAGGCCATAGAAATCATTACAAAGGTTCTAAAAAAATGGGGGAAGGGGGAAGCCACCAGTGTCAGTGACATGGTTGAGTTAAGTTTTTGTATATAGCTGTGGTTATAGTTGGTTATTCTGCAGCTCCACTAGCTAAGGATATGTAGTGATAGGAGACACTTGCCACAGTCTTCTTTTGCCCTTCCTCTCTGCTAGTTTTACTTATATAAGAAGTGCAAGTTAGGCAGTAGGATTAGAGTATTTAGCCTTTACAGCTGCTCTAGAAACCTTGATGCCATATTTCAGATGGCAGTATTTACTCACTTTGGGAAAACTCAAATGACTGTCAACAGTAGTATACTTTAGATGTTCTCTCTTGTTTGAGGTCTAAAATGTGATTACTTGAAAATTGCTTGGCTGATGGAAAGAACTTGAATTTAAGTGTTCAAATCAGGTTTTCTTTATAGATCTTCTCACCTGGATAGAAAATTGAAAATCTATAGCTCTTACTGCTGTTGAATCTACCAAATTATACTTTTTTCCTTTCTCTGAGGTCTGTACTTTGCCCCCAGTCAGCTGGGGAGGAATGTATTTATTTGTTTTGACTTAATTTAAAAAATTAAATTAACTTTTTTTCTTTTCTCCATATCCCCTACCCTCCTCTCCAAAAAAAAAGAAAAGAAAAAGACGAAAACTCTGATAACAAATAAGCATAGATAAGTAAAACTCCTCAGATTCTGAGGAGAAACTTGTATTTCCTAATTGCCCATGAGCAGTGCCTCTTATGTGTTTCATACTGGGATCCAGAGATAGTCACAGGAGGTCAAGAGCAAGGTAACTGATCTTTGTAAGGAAGTTTCAGTCTTGATGGGGAGGTAGAATGGCTCTTGTCTCCCCCCCTTATTAATGGATTAATGTAGGGATTAAGACAACTCTGGCATTCTAGGAAGAATGACAAATTGACAAATTGGAGCACATTCAGAGAAAGTTGGCCAAGATTTGAGAGAAGTGGAAATACTGCCAAATACACGAATCAGTGCATGTATGCATGAATATGTGTGTGTGTGCATATATATACATATGTATGTATACATACACTCACACATACATACATACATACATGTACCCATATAAATTGATTGAAGAAGCTGGGAATGTGTAGCCTGGAGAAAAGAAGATGTAGTGTGGGACATTACCATTATCTTCAACTATGTGAAGAACTGGCACAGGGAAGAGGAATTAGGCTGGTTTTTGCCTGGCTCCAGAAATAAAACTGTAGGGATGGTGGGAAGAAAATTTTAGGCAGATTTTAGACCAATGTAAGGATAAATTTCCCAAAATTTAGAGCTGTCTGAAAATATAATGGGCGTCTTTGGAAAGTAGAGAGGAATTCAACAGAGCATGACTGTTTATCAGGGATGATGTTAAGGGAATTCCTACATAAAACTAGGTTCAACTAGCTGCATTTGAAGGTCCCTTGCAAGTCTGACACTCTGTAACTTAGGAATGTTATGATGACATCTCACATTGTACATTCCTTTTGGTTTACAAAGTACTTTCTTCACAACAACCCTCTGAGGACAGAAGTAGAGCAAGAGTTACATCATCCCCCTCTTGGGTTTTGGTGACATAGCTCTCTTCTAACTGACCTCCTTCTTGTTAGACATCTCCTTCTTGTCTTCTTGAGTAGTTCATCAGCCACATCATGCCCCCTAATTATGGATGTTCTATCCTGGAATCTCTTCTCCCTTTATACTCACTCTTTTGGTAACCTTCTCAGTTCCCATAGGTAGAACATCTTTATGTGATATGCAGATCCTCTGAGCTTCAGTCTCATATTATCAATTGCTTGGGATGTCCTGAAACATAAACTCATTATCTTTCTTCCCCTTATCTTTTTCTAAATTTTCCTAATTGTGTCAAACTGAGGCAGATAGTTTGTCAGAGTTGTCAAACATGCACCTGCACGTGGCCCTCAACACATAAGTACTGCTGAATCAGCTTAAAATGTAAATGGAAAATATTTAACAAAATAAATAAAAATACAATAAAACATAATGTTCATGTGTGATTTTCTAAGTCATTATGTGACCTACAAGGTTTAATGGCCCCTGTTTCTAGTTGATTTTGTACCATTGATTAAAATGACTTCCTTTCATTCACATAACTAGTAAGAGTCCGAAGCTGGATTTAAACTCAAGTCTTCCTGACTTCAGGCCCAGCACTCTATATTCACTATCACTTGGCTGCCTGGCTAGGGGTTAGGCAATTGATGTGGAAGGGATACTTGGGAAAAAGGATTGGAACCTGCAGCTGATCAGATATAGCAGGTGTGGGAGACTCCTGTGTCAGAGACAACCCTGGAGAATCCAGACCTGAGAGAAGGAAGGGAAAGTAAGCTGAAGGGGAAAGACAGTATGTTTAATGTGACACGTATTGTGTTTGAAATGCATGTGAGGCACTCAAGTATATGACTGGGAGCTGTAGGATGGGTTTTATGGCCACAAGAGGAAAGAAAAGGGAGAGAATGTAGGAACAGTTCAAAAATAAACTTGACAGGAGTTGATGCCTAATTGAGTTCTTCTTTAAAATCATTTCAGCAGGAGTTCTTTCTCACTGCTTGCATGCTCTGCTAGTTGCTGTGTTTAAGGAAGGCAAAAAGCGCATTGTCCTTGTCACTTCAGTGCCTTGTCCCTGGGAACTGGGGCATCATTAGCATTCTAGGGTAAGGCTGGCTTTTGCAGCTGGAGTTGGCAGTGAAACAGAGCCAATGTAAGTGACTTAATTCTATGCTGCCTTGGGCCATGCATTTCAGATCCTGTCTTTTTATTACATAATCCATTTTGAAGCCTATAAACATTTGAAAGACTAGAAATGACCTTCAGGAAATCTCTAAAGTAAACCTAGACTCCAAACCTGAAAATCCCCAACTACTTGCATTTTACTTGATACTCGGATAGATTTATAATTTCTTCACTGTGGGAATTCTATGATACTGAAACCCATCCATGCTTTTTTCATCCTGTACGTTTTATGTCAGTGTCATTCCATGATCTACCATAGAAAATCAACATGCCCAGTGTTCTGGAAGGTTTTCTTTTGGCTCTTTTAATATTTCCTCCCTCCCTTGCTTGGACTGTGCATTTGTTATGTCTCTTACCTCTGTGACCTTGAGCAAGTTACTTCCCTTCCCTCAGCCTCAGTTAACATTATCTGTAAGATGAGAAGATTAGAGTGGATGATATAAGATAAAATGATTTAATTTCTATGACTGACTCTTAGCTATATGACCAGCCTATCTCCTTTTCTTGTTAGGCATATCCTGGATGCTGTCTTTTTTTTTTTAAATATTACTTTTCTTGGGCAAATTGTCTTTGGTAATATACTGTAGGTTATTTATACCTAGCATGTTTTTTTTAAAGAAAGAATTGCATTAATTTTGCTTTCACATTTTTCTTTTTAATTGTGACCTTAAGTATCAACAATGAACACAAATGCTTCAGTATACAAACAAGCATCTGAGTGATGTACATGTTAGAAACTGTGAAGCTTTATGTATGTTTTTGACATACATTAAATTTGAAGGTTAATAACAGATTTGCTCTGGGTCTCTTTCTGTACTATTTTATTTCCTTCTGTGCAGTTAAAAATGTTTTTTGGTGCTTTTTTCCCATATCTATCTTTACCCATCAATGTCCCCTGTTCCTTCCCTTCTCCCACCACAAATAAAAGTCCTTCCTTGTCAGAATGTTTGTCTCATTCTGTGCCTCATTCTTTGCTAAAGGGTAGGAGGTATGTTTTATTTTCAGTCTTTGGAAATCATGATTGGACCCTGGTCTGGTCAGAATTCTGAGGTCATTTGAAATTTGTATGCCTTCACATTATCATTTTGATGTTCCCCATGCACCTTTCCATTATGAAACCTTTCATTTTGAGTCTTCTGAGATAATTCAGCACCATATAGCATCATGAAGGTAATTGCTTTATACCACAGTGTTTCATTTGAGCCTCTCAGCAGAGAAGTTGTATTATCCTTATTTACAGATGAGGATGCTGAGGTTCTTACTGCGGAAGTTGTAACACTAGCACTCTCTCAGTTCAAGTTTGATGTTGGGATGAAATGAGGCTCTCTCGAGTGATTGAATAGTTAACAAAAGGAGGAAATGTGTTTGGTCTTCAGGGTAAAATTTGATGAAGCACATGGTAACTGTATGGTCTTCAGAAATATGCCTAGTGGGAAAGACCTGGACTCACACGGCTGGGACTTTTTTTGTCTTTGGGTGCATTTGTTATCTCTCTTACCTCTTACCAATCAGGTCCGAGGACAGCTTTGTCTCCTTTTAGGGAAAGCCAATCCCTGCTGAAGGAGGAAAGGAGGCCAGCTTGTGAGGAGCTGAAAAATAAATGACAGTAGAGGAAGTGGAAGCAATGAATATACACAGTTTTTTCTCCCCTAGAAGTTTGTCTGTGAAAGGGTGGAGAGGTATGGGATGATACTTTGAGGATTGGGGTCAAATCAGACATTTTTTAAGCTTGGGCTTGTAGGCATCCAGGAAGGAGCTAGAAGATGGGAAGAGATTGAAAATAAGAGGACAGGAATGATTTGGGGATCAAGCTGCCAGGACAGGCATTAGGGGATAGGATCAAAGGCACATGTATAGATGAGTTAGATTTGGTGAGGGGAGAGATTATCTAGTTATCAGAAACTGGAGCAAGGAGAGAATGATGTTAAGGAATTTTAAGATGTTAAAGTAGGAGAGAAGAGGTCAATTGGAAATGACACATTTCCAATCGTAAGATACGAGAGAAGAGTTCTTCTGAGAGGGAAGGGTTGTGTGGGAGGTTGGGAAGAGAAGGTAAGGTTTAGAACAGCTGCTTGGTGGAAGAGTGATGGAGAGTAAAAGGATTGCCTTGTGGTAATGAGGGGCTTGATGAGATGAAAACATACCAATTTGTAGTGGACCCAATTAGCGTGTTTATGTGAATTCTTGCAGCACTGTTCAGTGGCATATGAATAAGAGCAAAAAAATTAGATGGGGGATATGCCTGTAATCCAAGGTATGAATGGTAGAGGACAAAGAGCTAAGGACTTTGTCATTGAACTGGTTAATAACAGTCAAGATTAGAAAGAAAGTAAAGTCAGAGCAAGGGTAATAGTCTTGGGAAAGCATTGAGATAGAGCAAATAGAGATCATGGTGTAAGGGAGGGCGGAGGAAGGAGTGAGAGAGACTGAAGGATGAAGGAATGGAGGGAAGGAGAGGTGGGAGAAGAATAGAGGTTATGGCTACATAAAGGAAGTTTCAGAGTTTTTGGTTGTTTGAACACTCATGGTTGAAAAGGCATGTGACCTTCCTGCATAGTTGAGGTAGGATAAAGGTATAGGTTTTGGGAACTGAAGATGTTTGTGTAGGACATTTTCCATAACAGTGGTGAAACAATTTTAATGAATTGAGGGGGCAGGGGGAGAGAAAGGAATAAGTATGTACCTACTCTGTGCTGGGCACAGTGTTAAGTGTTTTAATTCTCATTTGCTCCTCACAACAACCCTGGGAGGTAGGTGCTGTTATTATACCCATTTTACATTTGGGGAAACTGAGACAAACAAATAAAGTAATCAGTGTCTGAAGCTATATTTGAACTCAGGTCTTCCTGATTTCAGGCCCAGCATTCTGTTCACAGTGCTGCATATCTGTGTATATATGCATATATGTGTATAGATGTAGGGATATAGATAGAAATATATATCCTCCAGCTTGCTGCCCTTGATAATTGATTGTTGAACCAAATTATCTCTGTAGTTTTATCCATCAAGGCATGTTAACATGAAAAGAGTCTTTAATGCTTCTTTTTGCTCAAGAGAAAAAAATTTCCTTTTTCTCTTTTTTTGGTAATCAATAAATAATAAACAGGGATATCTCCTGTTTTATATACTTTTAAGCTACTTAGGTGACTAAAGATGCAGTCTGCTATAGAGAATTCTCTACAACGCAAGTTTGTTCTCACGTCATATTTTTATGGCATGTTTGTTGTTCAGTCGTTTTACAGATGTATCTGAATTTTTGTGATCCCATTTGGAATTTTCTTGGTAAAGATATTGAAGTGATTTGCCATTTCCTTCTCCAGCTCATTTAACAGGGGAGGAAACTGAGGCAAACAGGGTTAAGTGACTTGCCTGGGTCACATAGAAAGTAAATATATGAGGCCAGATTTGAACTCAGGAGCAGGAGTCTTCCTGACTCCAAGCCCAGCACTCTGTCCATTGTGCCAACTAGTAGACCATTATTATAAGAGATTTTATAGAGATGAAAAAGTAGCAATATTGGTCAATAGTTACTGCTGTCTTTTCTTCATTTTCCTTCTTTTGATAATACAATCATGCTTTGTTCCTTTCAAAATTATCTCATGTTTGAAATACCTTGAATATAAATTTTTATGTGCTTTTACAATTATGTCACCTCTAGCACATATTTTTTTCCCCATTTGTGTTTAGTTAGATTCAGTTGTTTTCTTATCTTCATCTTTCCCTTTCTCAGGTATCAGTCCAAGACTGAGGTGTCTGGTGAGGAGAGGGGCGGTCTTAAAACCTTTTTTTTTTCATGGACACCTTTGGCAGTTGGACAAAACCAGTGGGCCCCTTCTCAGAATGTTTTTGAATGCTTAAAATAAGATATATAGGATTATGAAAGAAATCAATTACATTGAAATAGAGTTTCAATATGTAGGTTTATGTATATATGATTATTTTTAAAAAAAAAAACAAGTTTAAAAAAAAAACAGGTTTATAGATTCCCTTACTCCCCCACCCCTGTTAAGAAAACCCTGCCAGTCTTAATTGTTGTTGTTCCATTGTCATTAATAATGTGGATCAATTGCTATAAAAATGTTGACAATTCAAAGTTTATGTTTATCGTCTTTACAGTTTCATTTGTAAGTCCCTTTAAAGTTGGGCCTGAAGTCATGCTTTCTGCAGGTTCATTTCCCATCTGTTGCATGTCACTCTTCCAGACACTGTTTTCTTCCCTGATCTTCTTCTTCAGTGATGGTTTCCTGATTTTAAGGGGTCTTCCAGCTCAGGCATTTTTTGAACCTTTGAATCTTGACAAGATCAATGACTCTGATTTGGACTGTTCCCAATGTGTTTTCCAACTCCTCCATTCTCCCTTCCTTAGATTTTTCTTTATGTCATTCTCTCCTTATCCTACAGGGATCTGATCTACCCACACCATTTCTAGGCAAAACCTCATTTTTCTCCCACTATAAAAACCCTAAAGAAGCCCTCATCTCATATAGTATTAATATGTGATTACTTTAGGAAGGGCAGTGACAAGATGAAATGTTGCCCACAAGAGAGGTAATAAGATGGGATTGATTATATGGAGGGAATTTAGGGGAGAAACAGTTGAAGAAGTTAGTTATGTTTTTCCTTAGGAAGTTAGAATATGATTATTGTCTTCCAATATCAGAGAGATTGTCAGATCTGGTAGTAGGTAGTTTTATGTTGCCCAAGAAGGTTGAATTAGGACTGATGGAAATAGATTTCAGCTCAGTCACAGGAGCAAACTTCTAAACAATTAGACCAACCACATTATGGAAGGGATTTCTACTAAAAGTAGTCAGTTACCTGTTTGTTATAGGTGGTGTTCAAATGAAGGCTGAATGAAGCACTTTTAGGGGCATTATACCATATTATTTTTAAAGCTCCTTTTAATTCTAAGAATCTATAATTCTGTCATTCTATAATCCTATGAATTATATTTTTCAAAGAATACTTTTCCTAGATTATGAGATATACAAATGTGAGACTATTGGACTGAGACCTTGTAAGATTGTCAAATAAAAGCTGAGAGCAAAGAAAACCTGTTATTGCCTAGATGCTTATAGTTCTAATTGATTAAGATGTGCACTAAAACATGAAATATTAGATTGATTTAATTATTCAGCACTTTGGATAAGACCTTTGAGCTAATACTTCAACTTCCAATGAAATATAAAAGATAAAAAGCCAGAATCCTTGTGTATTGGTTAGTGTTCAAAGGGAAAAAAATGGAGGAAACCCATTATTTCCAAATCTGCTTATATGATACTGTTAGGCTTTTTTTTTTTTAATTCCAGCGCTTCCTGATTGATGAGTTCATGAATTGCCTAGTTGTATAATAACCTTCATTTTGGTACTGAAGTTCAAAGCATTTGAGAAAGGATATTGATAAAGTAGGAGACCTAGGATAACCAGCTTTAATTTCCTTCCCAGCTTTGCTTCTAACATTTCAGATTTTGCTACCATTCCTCTAGTGTCATCATACCCTAGTGCTTGCGATTTCTTCACCATGGAACATCCCTCCATCATGTTTTTCCATTCTCCTATTAGTGATTTTGGGAAGGGGCCCAGATCAGCCCTTCTGAGTCTCCAGACTTAGATATGATTACCTTTTACTCCCCCTTTCAGATCTCTTTTGTATTTTGTCTTCTCCCATTAAAATGTAAGTTCCTTGAGGGCAGGGAACTGTCTTTCATATTGCTATCTTTGTATCTCCACTGCTTAGCACATACTTGGCACATATAAATGCTTGTTACTTTGCCTTATGGGGATATTTATATAGTTACCTTTCAGATAACTGGTGTGAGATGTAGCCCAAGGATCCTTCTAGGCAGAGGTGATTTCTTCCCACCTAAGATCACAGACAGCTGAAAGGGACCTCAGAGTTCATCTAGTCCAGAATCTTGATACTATAGAATAAGAGCCTGAAATTCAGAGAGGTTAAGGGACCTGCATGACAGTTCAGGCAGAGGTCCAGAATATGCAACAATCTCATAAAGTTGCAGTGTGGAGTGTGTGAACAGGAGGAACAGAGAAGAAAGCTGGAAAGGGAGGTTGTAGGCATGTGGCAATAGACCTTAAATGCCAGGGTGAATTTGTATTTTATCCTACAGACAACAGTGGGAAGCCACTGAAGGTTTTTGAGTTGAAGAGTGATATGGTTAGATATGTTTTAGGAAAAAAGAAATTTTGTTTTTATGAGGAAGCTGAAATCACCTGATTCGAGCTGTGTATATACATACATATTTATATCTATGTTTGTGCCTATACCTATGTCTTTGTCTATATCATCTATATCTATATATCTCTATATCTGTATCTATGTAGTGATTTTTGTTCTGGCTTTTCTGCATCAGGAATGGGGGTAGGGAGGGGAAAGGGCATTGTTTCATTTTGTATTTATACCCACTGTGTCTGAGGATACATGGCACTCTGGGGAGCCTACTTTCTGCTATTTTTTTTAAAGCTAAAACAATTTGTTTTTTGTACTAGAGAGTCTCTGCTAGCACTTTGGCAAAATATCTGAGAAAATCTATGAAATGTGGACTAATCTTGTTGAATTGGTGATTCAGAGATAAAACCATACCCTGTTTTCATTGACTCATACCACTGATGTGATTGAGATGCTGAATCATGAAGCTGCCATCGTTGTGTTTTTCACCCTTACTGAACAAATCAGAGAGGAAGAAGAGAAAGTTCTCTCAGTCTGTGGATGAGATTTTACAGTGAAAGATTGCTGGCTTCAAAGAAAATGAAAAACCATGTGTTTGGCAAATGTGGCATGGTAGAGTTTCAAATGAGTAAATATTAATATAGCAAGTGACTCCTCCATGTGTCTCCTGTGGATTTCAATATGCCATTCTACTTCCAAGTCTACCACCTGCTGGCAATGTTATCTGGTACAAATCACCCAGCCTATCATAACTTGGGGCTTCTATGTGCTGGTCATTTATCAACAGCTTAGGTGAAGATGTAGATGGCAAACGCATGCATAAGAGCTGGGATAAATGACAAAATTCCAGAATAGAATATTAGGAGATTTGTAAATGTCATCATAGTTGCTAATATGGCTTGATGAAGAAAAGTTCTGAAATAATCTTACTTCCTTTTCAGGGTTACTGTAGATTAAATTAATATGGTAGACCTAAAGTATCATGATTTCAACAAGATGTTTGACAAATGGACCATATGGAGAGATATGGGCTATGAGATGATAGTATAGTAAGTGAATTTGGAATTTGCTTGATGGTATGGTTCCAGGACTGATGATCAATGTTTCTAGTGGCAGCTACAGGATTCCCCAACGCGCATCTATCTTATTTAGTAGTTCATACCTATGATTTCATAGATATGGGAAAGTTCTGCTGGTTAAGTCATCAACCCCCTTGAAACTTGTGGTGATAATAAAGTTTCGTGGAGCATTGACTGGTTAAGATTTACCCAGGTTCATACAGCCAGTATAATAATTATAATATGTAGCACTTATATGATACTTTATTTACATATTTTATTTTATTTTTTATTTTATTTGATCATCAAAACAACCCTGAGAGTCAGGTGCTTACCCCCATCTTGTCATTGTTGTTTAGTCATTTCAATCATGTCCATCTCTTCATGGAGATCTTCTTGGCAAAGATGCTGGAGTGGTTTGCCATTTTCTTCTCCAGCTCATTTTACAGATGAGGAAACTGAGGCAACTAGGGTTAAATAACTTGCCTAGGATAGCTTAGTAAGTGTCTGAGACTGGATTTGAACTGGATCTTTCTGATTTCAGGTCCAGTGCTGTATCCATTGTGTCATCTAGCTGCCCCATCCCCATTTTACAGATGAGCAAATTGAGATTGAAAGCAGTTAAATGACTTGGCCAGGGTCACACAAGCAGTGTCTGAATTTGAACTCATCTCTTATCTTTAAATTCAATATTTTCTCCAGAATGCTACCTAGTTGCCACAATGTGTGTGTCAGAGACACAACTTAAACCCTACTTTTCTTGACCCCAATGTTGGTTCTCTGTCTTCTGTACCACGCTGTCTTGTTTTTATTAATGAACTTGAATATAAAACATAGATATATTTAAAAGTTTTCCATTGACATGAAACTAGAAGGCATAGCTAATTCACTGGATGTGCAGAACAAGATTAAAAAAGATTTTGATAGAATCATAGGCCAACTATAACAGAATGAGATGTCATGTGGATAATAGATGTCAGCATTTATATAGTACTTTAAGGTTCGCAAACTTTACAAATATCATCTCATTGGGTTTTCACAACATCCTTGGGAAGTAGGTACAATTACTTCCATTTAACAGGTGAGAAAACTGAGGCAGATCTAGTTTAAGTGACTTGCCCAGAGTCACATTGCTAGTAAATATCTCTTTGAATGAGTTCAAACTGACTCTAGATCTAGTGCTTTATAAACTGTACAACCTAGCTACACAATAAATGAAAATGAAAAATTCTGCACTCTGAGTTAAAAAAAATCTGCCATAAAAGTACAGGATGGAGACAGATTGTACACAGAAGACTTGGAAGTTTTAGTTGACTCCAGGTCAACATAATTCAGTAACGTTACATGATAACCAGAAAAACTAATGTGATCTTATGCTGTATAAATAGAAATATAATGCCCCGATGAAATGGCATTTGAAACTCAAAGATCTGATTTGTAGTGTGTTGTAGGTGCTATATTCTGGGAAGAATATTGATTAGAGCATTTCTATAAGAAGTCTACCGTATTGGTGAAAGGAACATTATGGAAATCAGTTAAGTCTGGAGAAGACATGACTTTGAAGGGGAGCCATGATAATTCTCTTCTGATTTTTGATGGGATATCATCAGGAAAAGAGATGTTAGGTTTATCTTGCCTCCCTCCATAGGCTAGACGTAAGAACGGTTTGGGTGGGAAATAGAATAAATTACAGGGCAAAGATCCTGACTCAGAATAAGGAAGATTTCTGATGAATGGTTGTGAATGTTACTGAGGAGGGCCTGTAGTATTCCTAGGCTTGATGCAGTCAGCATTGTTGTCTGCAAATAAGGATCTATATGGAATCTCTATTCTATTTTTACTTCTATCTGGTTACCTTTTGAGATTGTCTTGATCTCCTTTGATGAGCCCTCTCCCTGCTCTAGGCCTCATTTGATATTGATAATCAAAACATTTGTTAATCAATATTATGTTAGTAGATATGTCCACCAAGGTTTCTGGTTTAATCTTGAGATATCTTTGGAAGGCTGTTAGGGCTCCTTTGCTCTGCATAATTAAAGACTGTGTGTCTTTACAAATAGTTGGAATAAAGATTTTTTTCATCCTCTATATCCCTTAGTTGTCTGGTAAAATGTACAACCACTGATGAGCTATGAGAAGGGAAATATGGTAAATTAGAAAAGTACCATTGGCAACCATGCGAAGACTAGATCGGAGAAGGGCAAGTTTGTTCTCCATTTGCAAGGCTGTGTTACGGTTGGCTAGGCAGTAGATAACAACTTCAACTATAGTGTGATAGCTGTGAAAGGGTGGGATATAGAGGAATAAATGGAACAGATTCTATAGCCATAGAGCAACATAACTTGGATGAGAGGTGGGTTAGGTGAGAGACAAAGAGATTCAAAAGTAGTTATCAGTCAGTTGAATAAACATTTATAAAGTACCTACTACATGCCAAGCACTGTGCTAAGTCCTGGGGATACAGAAAGAGGCAAAAGACAGTCCCTATCTTCAGAGGGCTCACTGTTTAATGAGGGAGACATTAAGCAAATGAATATATACAAACAAGCTATATACAGTATAATTAGGAAATAATTAAAAGAAGAAACTAGAAATTAAGAGGGATTGGGAAAGACTTCCTTGTAGAAGATGGGACTTTGGTTGAGATTTAAAGGAATCCCAGGAGGTCTGTAGTCAAAATGGAGGAGAGAGATTGTTCCACACAGGGGGAATAGCCAGAGAGAATGCCTAGAGATGGAGTGTCTGGTTTGTGAAACAGCCAGGAGGCTGTCACTGTATCAAAGATTATGTGGTGGAGAGTAAGATATAAGAAGACTAGAAAGGTAGGAGGAGTCTAGGTTATGAAGAGCTTTGAACACTACTGAGTTCGAAAGGGCTCTTAATGTCAGAAGATTTTGTCTTTAATCCTGGAGACAATAGGGAGCCCCTGGAATTTATTAAGCAGGATAGTGACATGGTTGAACCCATGCTTTAGAAAAATAATTTTGGTGACTGAATGAAGGATAGACTATAGTGGCAGAGACTTGGAGTAGGCAGACCCACTAGTAGGCTATTGCGGTAGCCTAGGAGTAAAGGAATGAGGGTCTGCACTGGAGTGGTGGCAGTGTCAAAGGAGAGAAGGGGTATATTTGAAAGATGATGCAAAGGTGAAATGGCAGGCCTTGGCCACAGATTGGATAATGTGGGAGGAGTCAAGGATGACAATTAGATTGTAAGTCTAGGGGACAGGGAAAATGGTGTTGCACTAGACAGAAATAGAGGAGTTAAGAGGGGAGAGAGCTTTAGGGGTACTGATAAAGATAAAAAAGATAATGAATTACGTTTTGGGTGTTGAGTTTAAGATGTCTGGAAGGCAGTTAGAGAGGTGAGATTGGAGGTCACCAGAGAGATTGGGGCAAGGTAGGTAGATGTGAGGGTCATCTGCATGGAGATAGTAATTAAATCTATGGGAGCGGATGACATTAAGTAGCATGGAGAACTATGTTACATTAAATAGTATGGAATACTGAATAATATGAAGGGAGAAGAAAAGAGGCCTCAGGGACAGAACTTTGTGGTATGTCTATGGTTAGAGGGTGTTATTTGGATGAGGATACAGCAAAGGAGACTAAAAAGGAGGAGAAAAGGAGAAAATGTGTCCCAAAAACCCAGAAAAAAGCAAGTACCAAGGAGAAGAGGGTGTTCAACAATGTCATTTTATGTCATTTTGTATCCCTGAGTGGGAACCATCAACAGAATTTGAGACATTGTAGGGAAATACAGGTTTTGGTAAAAAATGAGTTATGAGTAATTCAGTTTTTGCTAATTTTGTGTAAGATGTGAAATGGTTTCTTCACATTGGAAAAAGGCCTTTTAACATAAACACTAATTCATTTTTTAGTATCTTCAGCTTAGGAAGTCAGTGGATTAATTTCCTAATTAACTAGTATTCATCAAGCCAAAGATATGAGGAATGAATCTCAATTAAGCATTCCTTCTGGATGCTTTTTTTTTTAACATCCCAAATGACTAAAGAAATTCAACACCATAGTTACTCCTACATTCAGTTTTGTAACAATTAAACCATAGGATTTCTAAGTGTAGCTTATTAGTAGAAAGCCAATGAAGTGTCTTTACTGATCGGAATCTCAATGTCTGCTTTTCTTTCGTTGGAGGACTTTATTTTTAAGATAGAAGAGGCATTGGGGTATCATGATAAAGACTGTTTATCATAGCGTATGGCACATTATAGGGACTTTATAAATACTTGTTGACTTGACAAAGAATCAGGAGACCTAAAATTGAGCCATGGCTCTGTCACATGGTAGCTCTGTGATCTTGGGCAAGTTTTTCACCTCTCTGACTCTCAATTTCCTTATCTGTAAAACCTTTGTGATAAAGACAGTATTAAAAATTTGCTTAAGATAACATTTCAAAGGTCAGTATTTAACACAACAGATAATTTTGAGTTCTTTTCTTACTGATCCTTAATTTTTGCAGTCATTACTTTATCTGACTCTAATATTACCACTAGCTCCGCTTCAAGTGCTACTGACTCATCCCCACTTGGCTTTGAGATTTCAAGTATGGAACTTCAGTTCATCTTTGTATCAGATGCTCTTGGAACCCTCTTCTCACTGATATTTGTTCTGGACTTCCTAGTGAGAGGTCTGAGACTACTTTGTACTTTCTTGTAACAGTTTCTCAGCTCTCTTTTTCCTGGCCTTTTTTTGACTCAGTATGATTCTCAGCACTGAGTTCTACTGCCTTTTCAACCCTAGGTAGAAGCAGGATAGAAAAGGAGCTGTGTGTTTTCACACAGACAGGACAACATGAAATCACAGTACTGTTTTTTCCCTTTTTAGGTGAATCTCCCTAGATTTGAGCTGACCTTCTAGATGACCTTTTTTTCTTGCTTTTCTATTTATATTCCCAAGTCTCTTTTAGCACAGTTGTGCATAGAGTAAGTAAATACTTTTTCATCTTTTCATTAATTTGAAATGTAAATATTGTCATATTGGCATTTAGCAGAGGAGCTTTACTCCATCTACTTAGAAATTTGAAAGATTTTCTCTGCATCAGAGGTCCATATGTTATGTGAGTCTCAAGGACACCTGCCCCTTTCCAGAGAGAAGAGAAAGTGGTGCCCAGAAGCTTTTTAAAAATAAGGTATTCTCTTGTCAGTTTCTTTGGGAACATTAGAGATTTCATAGCAGCTAACATTGATACTAACAACATCTCACATTTCATTAGGGCTTTTAAGGTAAGTAGTGCCGATATTAATATTCCCATTTTGAGACAGGAAGATAGAAAAGAAGCACTTTATTAAACACGTACTACTTGCCAGACACGGTAAAAGCATTTTACAAACATTAAATCATGTTGATAATGACCAACTGTGAAAAGGCTTAGCTACTCTGACCAATACAGCGATCCAGGGCGGTTTGGCAGGACTCCTGAGGAAGGTTGCTCTTCACCCTCAGAGAGAGAACTGATGAACTCTGAGTGCAAATTGAGGTGTAACTTTCTCACTTTATTTTTCATACTTTTTTGTGACATGACTAACATCGAAATGTGTTTGCATGATTTCGCACGCATAATGGGTGTCATATTGCTTACCTCCTTAGTGGGAGGAGAGAATTTCGAACTCAAAATTTTAAAAAATGTTATAAATAAATAATAATTAATTTCCCCCAACAAATATCAAGTCGTTTGATCTTCACAACAACCCTGGGAAGCATTTGCTATTGTCCCCATTTTATAGTTGAATAAACATAGGCAGAGAGAAGTTAAGTGACTTGCTCAGGGTCACATAGCTAGTAAGTATCTGAGTCTAGATTTTAACTCAAGTGTTCTTGACTTCAGGCCTAATGCTTTACATACATTTGTACATGGTTACACACCCATGTATATGCCCATGCCCATTCAGGAGAGCTAGCCCGGTGTAATAAAAAGCTAGAAAGAAAGGGCACCATGGACCCACAAACTCCTGTACCATCTTACTCTCTCATAAGAAAGAAATTGTGAGTCAGTGAGTCAGTGAGGAAAAGCACAAGGACACTGAGTTAGTGTTGAAACCAAGATGTGACTCATTCTAAAACTAGAAACTAAACTACAAAACAGGCAACCAGTGGTCATTCATCCTTTGCTTAAAGGCCCTCAGTGAGGTGGAACACCTTAACTCCCAAGATAAGCCATTTCATCCTAAGGATACCTCTGTTAAGAGCATTTTCCTTATAGCAAGGAAATAGGACAGCTAGCTAGGTGGTACAGTGTGTGGAGTGCCAGGCCTGAAGTCAGGAACTTATCTTTGTGAGTTCAAATCTGACCTCAGATACTTACTAATTGTGTGACCCTGGGCAAGTCATTTGCCCCAGTGTCCTCATCTGTAAAATCAACTGGAGCAGGAAGTGGCAAACCACTCCAGTATCTTTGCCAAGTAAACTCCAAATGGGATCACGTCACGAAGAGTCAGACACAGCTGAAACTGAACAACAACAGTAACAACTCTGCCTCTCTTTGGCTTCTGTCTTGTTCTGCTGTCTAACTCGTCTTTGACGTGACAGTCATTCCTGTCTATTCTTGAGGCTAGCTGTCGTGATCCCCTAAGTCTTCTCTTCTCCAAGCCCTTCTCAGATGTCATTTTCTCAAGGCCTTTGGCATACTGGTCATCTTCCACAGGTTGCTTTTCACTTTATCAGTGTCCTTCCTAAAAGATGATGCCCAGAATTGAACCCAACAATCCAGTTGTTAATAGTGCAATGTCATCATGGCAGGAAGTTTCTAGTGGAGTACCCCAGGGATCTATGCTTGACTTATCAGTAACTTGGATACTGACATAAATAGCATGCTTCTGAAATTTGCAAATAATGGAGATAGGAGGAAGTCTTGGCACAGTGAGTAGAAGCTGTAAAGAAAATAGCTGACAGCAGGAGGATGAGGGGGTAGGAATTTCCTCCTCTAATAAAGGATAATCATTTTTTGATTTCTGCTATTGATTCATCAAGCTTGCAGGTCACTGAAGTCCCCAGGTATGTTTCAGATGAACTTCTGTCTAACTGCACTTCCCCCATCTTGTCTCTGAAAAATGAGCTTCATTTTCAAATGTGAGTTTCTCAAGTTGGCTTCCTATAATTAAATGTGGCTATCTCAACTAAGAACACTTCCTTGGTGTCTTCCTATAAGGAGTTAGGGAGCTGCCAGGCATTTTTTATTACTCTTTGTACTTATAATTCCCCAAGGATAGTCATATTAGGATCAAGCTCTAGTTTTCCCTTGAAAGTCATTTCTGATTTGCATGTTAATCAAATCATCATTTTACCTACTTTTAGACTTAATCTGAGTAACTATAAAGAAAGACGATTATAGGGTGAAGATATTCTAAAAGCAATTAAAATTTGCCCTCAAGAATCCCCCCAAGTCTAATCACCTTTGCAGTCTTAGTAAGCTCCCAAATTCTTCTCTCTCTTCCTTCCATTTTGACTTTCCCTTTTGCATTAGAAGCATATCAGAGTACATGATCCAGCTTTTCCACCCTAGACATCTGGGTTTGCCAGTTGCATGTTTTATAGCTTAGAATATGTTCAGATTCAAGTTTTAAGACCAATGTTTAGACCAAGTAGAAGGGGAGAATTGTTACAGGAAGCAGATTTCAGTTTAGTATAAGGAATAAGTAACTATAGTATTCAGAGCTAGATCATATAGGTTGTCTTAGAAGGGTGAGAAATTTTCATCACAAGTTCAAGTGGGGACTGAATGATCTCCTTTTGGAGCTATTCCTTACTCTTGATGGTAGGTTGAGTTAGATTACCTTTGAAGGGTCCCTTTAAGAGATTCTGTTATAGTCAATAAGAAGCCAGAGGGGAATGAGAGAGTGAAGAGATGAAACCAGGGGTAAATAGTTTCCGAATTCTGATTAGTGGTAAGGGCTGAAAGGAGAAACAAAGATCCAGAGTGGGTCAGAAAACTGAGGTGTTTTCATTCGTTCTCAATGACAGGGCTTCAAATATAAATAACTTGTGGAATAAACAGATTGTTTGCATGGTATTTTGCCACCAGAACTAGCAGTAAAAGTTACAGGGAATTGAGGTTATCAATTTCAGCAAATATGGAGGACAAGGGGAATTTTTTGGTGGAGAGAGACAGAGCGAGAGACAGAGAGAGAAGAAAAGAGATATTTGTGTTTCTAACAGTGCCAAGTGAAAGTTCTAGGACAATAAGGCAGGTTGTTTTCTACTAAGGGAAGGGCTGGACCATTCTGCTACTTTCTAGCTTATCTAGGAGAATAAATAGTTCCAGGAAAAATGTGAAAAAGTTCTTCAAAGAGAAAACAGGAAAAAAAAACACCCATCTGAATAGGCACAGAGGGAATTCCCAAGTTGTTAGGAGAGTGAAGGGAAAAGCAAGGAAGAGAGGAATAATGTCCCACTGGGGCCCTGTGATTGATCCAGGACTCTGGAAAAGATGCACCTAGTCCTGAGGATAACAGAATCTAGTTCTAGAGTTGGGAGGAACCTCCTCAGGCATCTTGTCCAACCTCCTCATTTTACAGGCAAAATTGTGGACCCAAGAAGGCTAAGTGACTTGCCTAAAAAATAAGAGTCAGAAGCAGGATATCAACTGAGATCCTCTGACTCATGGGCTCTTCTATATGACAGGGCCCCAAGGGAGCCCCCAGAGGAGACACCATCCAGGACAGGTCAGAGGAGAAAGAGGCAAATCAGGTGGTTGGTGATTCCCGGATGTAGAATCCTCAGGGTATGTCTGATAGGGAAGATTTTCTGAGGCATCTGTGTATCTGGGTTGTGACCCAGAGAGCCTTCAGAACCTTGTTAAACTTAACAGTCACTATCCACTTTGGATGATTCATTTGGGGACAAAGTCATACCAATCAATTACATCTGAAACCCCTTTAATTCTGAGATTGTGTAATTTTAGATATTTGGGATTCTAAAACTCTTTGAGATCTTGATTCTCTCATTCTGTGATACAGCACTTAGGGTTGGGTTTCTCCCCACATTGGGTTTAAACCAGAAAGATTGAAGAAAGAATGTGAAGGCAAAGGCAGCTAGATGCCATAGTGGTCAAAGCTCTAGGCCTAGAGTCAGGAAAAACAGGAATTCACATTCAACCCCAGGCACTTAACTAGTGATGTGGAACTGGGCAGGTCATTTAACCTGTGTTTACCTCAGTGTCTTCAGCTGGGAATTAATGATTAAAGATAATAATAGCGCCTCTGTCTCCCAAGTTAATGTGAAGGTCAGATGAAATAACATTTGTAAAGCACTTAACCCAGTGACTCACATATAGCATCTAGTACATAAATGCGCATTCCCTTCAGATCATCTAAACCAGTTCCCTTATTTTGTTGGGAGATTAATGTTGGGAGTTAGGGTTTAAACTCGAGTCCTGTACCTCCAGGTTACCCCCTCCCCTGTCTCATATACTGGTTGAGAGAGACTCTGTGGGGTCAGATGATATCTTGGCATGAAAGCACAATGGCTGGTACTGTCCCTAATTAAGCCTGTGAGGGGTCCCTAGTAAATCACATTGTTAGTTCCTCTGCCAGGTACATCAGGGTTATTGTAATCATCTAGAGCTGTGAACCCAAAATGGAGGCCTCAGGGGGACACAGTTATTCTTCTTTCTTAGGCACTACTAGTTTATGTCATGGGGATGTAGTTATAATTAGAGGAGTCTCATTGTAGGCACATTTGACTATGCCTTTTGTGGTCTAGGCTTATGTTCCTAGAATGGCATCTCCAGGCATTTGGTTCCTTTTGCTCTAGTCTCCCTCATGACTCCTTTTCATCCTTTTTTTTTTTTTTTTGGTTTGAACATTTATCTCAGTGGTATCTACTTTCTGAGATTGTTTAATAAGAATACCAAAGACATTAGGAAGGTATAAGTGGTCAGTGATTTATGTGGGGAAAGACTTGAATGTCTTAGTGGACAACAAACTCTATATTATAATAAGTATTGATGATGATAGACAAAAAAACCACCCCAAACAACTCAATCTTATGCTGTGTTAATAGTTATAGTGTCCAGAATTAAGAAAATAATAAACCCATTGTTCTCTGCTATATTTAAAATGTATTCAGTGTAGGAATGATGCCATTGACAAATTGGAACTCATCCAGAAGATCAGAACTCAATGATTAATTTTCTGTTTTAATGACTTTCATATAGAAGCAGTATTAGATTTATTTGGCCCTAGAGAGGAGAAAGGAATAAAAGTTATGGGCAAAAGTTTCATATAGGCAGATTGTGGCTTAGTATAAGAGAGTTTCTGAGCAACTAAGCTTATCTGAGGTGGAATTTTTGAGAATATGTTCTTAATGGTAATGACCAGGAAAGAATGCCCCATCCCTGGAGATGCTTGAATAGAAGCTAGATGAGCACTTTTCAGGGATGCTGTACAAGGAATTTTTCATTGTTGATATGATTTATACTACTCGGTGGCACAGTGGATAGAGGGCCTGGAGTCAGGAAAACCCAAGTTCAAATCTGGCCTTAGCTGTGTGACCCAGGACAAGTCACTTAACCCTATTTTCCTGAGTTTCTCATCTGTAAAATGAACTGGAGAAGGAAATGGCAAACCACTGCAGTGTTGTTGCCAAGAAAATCCAAATGGGGTCACAAATAGTCAGATATGACTGAAAATGACTGAGCAGTAGCAATTTCCAAGGAACCTGCCAGGTCTGAGATTCTGTGTTGCTGTTATTCAGTCATGTCTGATTCTTCATGACCCCATGGACCCTATTGCCCATGAGATTTTCTTGACAAAGTACTGGAGTGGTTTGCCATTTCCTTCTCCAATAGATTAAGGCAAACAGAAATGGATTAACCAGGGTTACAAGCTAAGTAAGTGTCTGAGGTCAAATTTGAACTCAGATCTTCATGACTCCAAACTCAGTGTTGTATCTGCTGAGACAGCTAAGTGCCTGAGATTGTATAATAATGTTAATAGTATTAGCCAGCATTTCTGTAGCACTTTAGTTAAAACATATTTTGTATACATAATTTAATCTGATCCTCAGAACAGCGATGTGAAGTACTAAAGGATTATTACCACCATTTTATAGATAAAGAAACTGATGCTCAGAGAAATTATGACTTGTGAAAGGTTATGTAGTAAAAGTAATAGACTCAGGCCTGAAGCCCAGGTTTCTTGTTTCTCTCTACAAAATTCATAAAATATCTGAGATATATTCATAAAATAACATACTAAGACACCTTTAAGACTTATATAAACAAAACATTCTTTATAGAAATGAAGGCAAACAAAGAATTGGACAGAAATTTTATTGTTGACTAGAAGGCTACCCTAATAAAATAAAACAACTATATTGTCTAAATCAGTTTACAGATCTATTTCAATACCTATCAGACTGTTAAATGATTAATTAATTGAACTAGAGAAAAAATAACAAAATTCATTTGGAGTAACAAAATAGGTAAAATTTGAAGTGAATAATAAAGCAAGAATGATGGGACATAGCATTATCAAACCTCAAACTATCTTGTAAAGCACTAATACACAAAATTATTTGGGACCTGATCCTCAAGATCGTGGAGGAAAGAAGTACCTACTATGGGCTAGGCACTGTGCTAAGTGCTTTTTATAAGTATCTCATTTGATCCACACCATAACCCTGGGAGATAGATGTTATTATAATGGTTGTTCCTCAGTTGAGGAAACTGAGGGAAACAGGTTAAGTGACTTGCCCAGGATCACATTGCTGGGAAGGTCTAAGACAAGATTTGAACTCAGGAAGACTGACTCCAGGCCTTGCAGTAGTGTGGCACCTGGATGCTTAAATCACTTAATTATATCACTAGATACAGAAAATATTTTTGACAAAATATAAGACATTTCTGTTAAGAACATACAAAAGCATAAGAATAAATGGATCTTTCCTTAATATACTAAAAAGAATCTATCTAAAACCAAACGATGGCATTAATTATAATAGAAATAAACTAGAGGTCTTACCAATAAAATCAGAGGCAAAGCAGGGATATCTATTATTATCACTATTATTTAACAATTATAGAAATGCTTGCTTATGAATAAGACCAAAAAAAAATTGAGGGAATAAGCAGAGGAAAAGAGGAATCACTTTTCAGCTTTTGCAGATATATGATATAGTGTTCTACACAGAGCATCCTAGGGAGTCAAATAAAAGATTAATTGAAATAAAGTAACAGAATATAAAATAAAACCAAACAAATCATTAACCTTTCTCATTACCAACAAAACCCAGCAGGAAAAGATAGAAAGAGAAATTCCCTCCAAAATAACTACAGAAGGAGGCAGAGCCAAGATTAGTAGAGTATGAGAAATACAGGAGAAAGAATCCTCCCTTCCCCCATTCCCCCCAAAACAACTCCATATAGATGCAGAAAACAAGCCAGATTGAATCTTCTTGGAGGAAATCCAAGGAAAAAATATCACAGTATGCCAAGATACAAACACAGCAGAAGAGAATGACTCCAAAACATTTCTAAGCAGAACCTCAAAGAAAAACATAGCTTGCACACAAATTCACCTACAGCCCCTGGAAGAAGTGAAAAAGCATTTTAAATTTTTTTTTGAAGTTTTAAAAATATAAATGAGAGTACTAGAGTGAAAAAAATAGAAAAGAAATTAGGGCTATGGGCGAGAGAAATGGAAAGGGAAATAACAGTTTGGCACAAGAGATACACAGCCTTGCCCAAGTAACAACCTCCCTAAAAATTAGAATAGACTAAATAGAATCAGTGATTTCATGAGGCAACAAAAAATATTAAAACAAAGATAAAAGACCAAAAGTAGAAAATTTAATGCATCTCATAGCAATAACAGCTGACTCAGCTAATTGAAGATTAAAAAAATTAGAATCATTAGACTACTTGAATGCCATGATCCCCCCACCTCCAAGTCAAGAAATCATATATAAAAACTGCCCAGTATCTTAGAAACAGAAGACAAAGTGGAAATATAAAGAATCACCAATTTCCCCTATAAAGGCTACCCCCTCAAAAAAAAAATCTCCTGTGAATATTAGAACCAAAAGCCAGAGTTTCTAGGTTAAAGAAAAAATACTGCAAGTAACAAGCTAGAAAGATTAAGGAATATATCTCATATATTTGAGGTGCACAAATAGAACTTTATACAAATGAGAAGGAGGAGGGTGAGAGGGAATGGCTGACACTTGAAATTCGCTTTAATCTGAACCAATCAAAGAAAGGGAGAATATACATATCCATGCCTACAAAAATACATTTCATTCAACAAGGAAGGATGAGGCAAAGAGGGGAAGGAGGAATTAACAGGAGAGTGACTTAAGGGAAGGATTAATTCTAAGCAAAACAAACTCTACCCAAGGATGTAAAAAAAACATATTTATAACTTTTTGAGGTGGCAAAGAATGGAAATCTGAGGGGCTATCTTTCAACTGGAGAATGTCTTGAAGGAGTTCCATATGAATTGTGATGGAACACTATTGTGACAGAAGAAATGATGAAGGGTATAGTTTTAGAGAAACATGGGAAGACTTACATGAGCTGATGCAGAGTAAAGTGAGCATGACCACAAGAACGATTTACACAATGACCAAAATATTGTGAAGATAGCCAACTTTGAAAGAATTGGGCGCTCTGGTCAGTGTAGTGACCAGTTCAGATTCCAAAAGACTAGTGGTGAACCAGGTTACGTTTGTCCTTCATTCTCAAAGAGGACCGTGGCATCAGGATGATGACATGACTTGCAGTTGACTTTGATTTGAGTGAAGGAGGGCTGTGAAAGGTCACCAACCTCACCTTCTCCTCTAGAGCCATCTGCGTCCGGTGGCCTGATATTCATCAGGATGACTGGAGATGGTCCAGCAGACAATATTTTTAAAACATGTTACCTTTTGACAGACAGGTGAAAGACTCAGAGTAAAGAATGAGAAATATATATGTGTATTTGTATGTATGTTTATATTTATGTATTTGCGTATATACATGTGGGTGTGTATTCATATACATAATGTATATTTGTCTTTTTGAACATGGCCAGTGTAGAAATTTGTTTTGTTTGACTATACATGTTTGTAGCAGGAATTTTGTTTTTCTTCCTCACTTGGGGACAATTGGGGCAGAAAGGAATGAAGGCAAATTTTTGCCAACTGAAAAATATAGTAACAAAATAACTACAGAAGAAATAAAATGTTAATTCACCTACCAACATACATACAGGAACTATAGGAATACAATTATCTTTACAGAAATCAAGATAGACTTTCAATGAAGAGAGAAAAATTCCTTATAGTTGGGTCAGGCCAATATAATAAAAATGACAAAACTACCATAATTAATGTGCTTATTCAACGCCATGCCAAACTATAAATGATTTCTTTAGTTAAAAAAAATTGTAACAAAATTAATCCGGAGGAATAACTGGTTATGATTCTCATTGGAAATAATGAAAAAAAAAAGGGAAGGAATAGTACTAGTCCCACACTACTGCAAAGTCACAGTCATTATTAAAACTCTCAGTACTGGTGAAAAAATGTGCATTATAAAACAAATTTGTTGTATCACGTACAAAAGCAAATGAATATAATATTGTGTTATTATTATTCAGTAAACTCAGTGATGCCATCTTCGGCTTACTATTTGATTAAAAACTGTTGAGAATGCTGGAGAACAGTCTGACAGATGGTAGGTTTAGACCAAGAACTTGCACTATATATACCAAAGTGAGTCCCAAACAGAGAGGTGATCTATATAAAAAAGATAATATTTCAAACAAAGTAGAAGACAAGAAAATACCTTTCACTGCTATGAATAAGGGAAGAATTCATGACCAAATAAGAATCATAGAAGATAAAATGGACAACTTTGGTACATAAAATTGAAAAGTTTTTGCACGAAGTCAATGAAATTAAAATTAGAAGGAAAGTAGTTAAGCACAGAAAAATCTTTGCACTTAGTTTCTCTGATAAAGGTTTGATGAGGAGCCTGAGACCCAGAGAAGTGACTTGCCTCGTATCACCAAATCATTTATTAAACTATTCATTCTTTTTAATCTAGTCACCCTACGACTATCAGTGCCAGAAAGAGAGGCCCTACATATAACACAATACTCGTATTAACAGTCTTTGAGTTAGCAAAAAACTGGAAACAAAAGGATGCCTGTTGGTTGCAGAATGGCTGAACACACTATGATATCTGAATGTAATGGAATGATATTGTACCATAAAAAATTATTTATGTAAGGAGTTCAGAGAAGTATCAGAGGATTTGTATGAAGTAATTCAGAGTAAAGAAAACAGGATAAGAAAAACAGACAATGATTAATGAAAGTGATAACAGATAAAATAAATTGAATTGGAATTATTCAGAATGAATTTAGAGTCAGGAAGGACCTTGGGTTAAATTTATCTCTGCTCCTTTCTAGCTGTATTACTATGGGCAAGTCACTTCTGAGTTTCTGTTTCTTTAATCTGTAAAATGGGGATAATAGCCATTATCCCGGCCTTTCAGGGTTGCTGTGAGGTTCGACCAAAATAATAAAGTGACCTGCAGACCTTAAGTCACTACATACATTTAAGCTGTTGTTACCATGGCGTGATTATTCCTCTCAATCATTATCCTTCATGTATGCAGTGGATTAAATGTTTTCCTGTTCCTATTCTAATTTTATCCTAACAACAGCACTAGGAAGTTCTCAGGCTAATGTTCATTATCCCAGTTTTACACATGGGGATACTGAAATTCAGAGATTGGAGTGACTGACCCAAGGTCCTACCATGCTTCCCTGGCGGACCTGGATGCATAACTGAGATCTCTTGACTTTTTGCCCATTCTTATAATTTCCTTTTTTTCTAAATTTAAATTTATTTTTAGTTTTCAATATTTACTTCCACAGGATTTTGAGTTCCAAATTTTCTCCCCATCTCTCCCTTACACTCACTCCAAAATAGGGTGCATTCTACTTACCACTTCCCCCAATCTGCCTTCCCTTCTATCACACCCCTCCCTTCGCTTATCCCCATCCTCTCTATTTTTTTTGTAGGGCAAGATAGATTTCTATACCCCATTGTCTGTATATCTTATTTCCTAGTTGCATGTAAAAGCAATTTTTAACATTTTTCTTTAAAACTTTGAATTCCCATTTCTCTCCCTTCCTCCCTTCCACTCATCCCCACTGAGAAGGCAAGCAATTCAATGTATGTTATACATGTGTAGTTATGCAAAATACTTCTATAAGTCATATTGTGAAAGACTAAGTATATTTTCCTCCATCCTATCCTGGCCCCCATTTATTCTATTCTCTCTTTTGACCCTATCTCTCCTCAAAAATGTTTACTTCTAATTACCACCTCCTCCTGTTTGCCCTCCCTTCTGTCATAACCCCCAACCCTTGTTTATCCCCTACTTTCCTGTAGTGCAAGATAGATTTTCTTTTTTTTTTTTTAAATACATTTATTTAACTTTTTACATTAATTTTCACAAGATTTTGGGTTCCAAAATTTTCTCCCCATTTG
>CM053771.1:105386179-105536585 GCA_028658325.1 Potorous gilbertii
GAGCAGATCTAAAGCATGAAATTGTTTCTCAGTCTGCCGTGAGAGAAAACGTGTGGCCTAGGATCCAAACTTAGCCTAGGTAATGTCCTATGATTTCAGGGACTGAAGTCTTCCTTAATGTACCACTTCCCTCAAGATTACCAGTGACTGTCTTTTCTTAGTCCTCTCATATCCCTCTGCTGCATTTGACACTCCCTTGTTAATTACTGCCATATTCCTGAAATTCTTTCTTCCCTTGGTTTCAGTGCTACTATGTTGCCCTAGTTCTTATCCTGTCACCCTTCTATTTAATAAATGCCAGTGGTTTCCTAATGCCTTTTTGTGTGGAATTTAAAGCTTTTCACAACTTGACCCCTCCCTGTGTTTCCAGTGTTGTTAGAAGTTACTCCCACTCCATGCAGTCTCTGATCCAGACATCCTGGTTTACTTTCTTTGTCATCTCTCCTCTCTCTGTGCCTAGCTGTCTCCCAGTCTCTGGAAGGCTCTTTCCCCTCACCACTGCCTCTTGTGATCTCTGGTTTCCTTCATAACTCAGTGCAAGCTTTGCCTGGTACATGAAGCCTTTCCTGATCCTCCCAACTGTTAGTGCCTTCCCTCCCCAGACAACGTTGTATTCATTTTGTGCATTTCTGCACGTACTTGTGTGAGTACATGTTGTCTCCCCTTTTAGAATGCAAGGTCTTCCAGGGTAGGGACTGTTCAGTTCCTCCCTTTGTTGCCCTAGTGCTCAGCACAGCTCCTGGCATATAGTAAAAATGCTTGTAGATTGACTGATCTCACTTGATTTATCTTCTCTTTCTTCTCTATTTTGTTGACTTCACTTCTTTCTGCCACTTTGAAGCTCAGTCCTTAGCCCTCTCCTTTCTCTTTGGTAGATATCATTAGAATAGGTTTGGAGCTAGAAGGGAATAACATAGGCTGTCCGCCTATTTACAGATGAGAGAAGGCAGCCAAGGTCACACAGCTTAGAAGGAGCAGAGCTAGAATTCTAGCCCAGATTGTCTGACTCCAGGTTGAGTCCCTTTCCTTTAATACCACATACCTTTACCTCTTCTACCAAATTATCCCTTGATAGTTCAGAATTAATTTTAGTTCACCTCCCATTGGTCCTAATAGACACAACTCATCAAACACTTATAGTCTAATCTGTTCAATAGATTGTCTAATCTATTTAGACCACTAGGAAAGACCTGAAGATGAACAGTATAGGGGAGGAATTGAAAGGAGACATTTACACAGATAGTTACTATTAAGTTATTTCAGTCATGTCTCATTCTTCATGACCCCATTTCTCAACAAAGATACTGGAGTGGTTTGCCATTTCCTTCTCCAGCTCATTTTCCAGATGAGGAAACTGAGGTAAAAAAGATTAAATGACTTGCCCAGGGTAACACAGCTAATAAGTGTCTGAGGCCAGAGTTTGAACTCATGAAGTCATGAGACACAGCATTCTGTATCCACTGCCCTTACAAAATTGTGCAAGATAAAGCGTGTGAGAAAGATACAGACATGCTGAGACATCAGAGGATGTCTCATCATCACCAGAAGGGATCACTTCTGATTGATGGGGGCAGGAAAAGTTTCCAGGAGGAGAAAATGGAATTTGAGTTGGGCTGTGCAATAAAATTTCATCACAGTGAGATAGCTATAGGGAAGGAGCATTCCAGGCGGAATTAAAAATTAAATTAAATTAAAATTAAATTAAAAATTAAAAACAAGCATAAAAGCAGAGAGACAGAAGAGATTAGGAAGTGGCCAGGGCACAAAAAGAATCCATTTTGTCTAGAGAGGAGGGAATATGGGGTAAAGTAATAGAAAATAATTCTAGTCTGAAAAAGAAAATTGGAGAAGACAAGGATTAGAGAGGGTGTATGTGAAGATTTTATTCAAGGATTTCAAAGGCTGTTAGCATAAAGGTCATTAGACTTGCTCTACTTGGTCCAACAAAGCAGAGCTAGGAGCGATGGGGTCCATTTGTAGAAAGGAGCATTTTGCCTCTGGATAAGGACAGATTTAATAACAATTAGAGGTAACCCACAGTGTATGGGATTGCCTTCAGGGTTCTTGAGTAGCTCATCGTTGTGGCTGATGATGAGATGTCCCTTCCAGTGGCATTCTGCTCTGCATTCTCAGGGTCCCTTCTGGCTCTGCTTATCTGTGTTTTAAGGTCCTTTCACGTTTGTTAAGTAGATTCTACATGAATTGGTTACTTTGTTACAGATTAAATGACCACAACTCTAGTCTCACATTCCTGTAACACAGAAAGCTCTTTGAGGGTTTATTAAATTTCTTTGGAGTTCAGAAGAATTTATGGAAATTTATAGTAACAAAAAGTACATTGTGAAAACCCAAGTATTTGGGCTTTTGAGGATCCCAAAGAAGCTTGTGAGGATTTGAGGAATTAATCTTTGACTTTTACATTTGGCTTTTGGTTGTAAAATTGTTGTTCAGTCCGTGTCAGACTCTTTGTGACCACATTTGAGGTTTTTTTTGGCAAAGACACTGGAGTGGTTTACCATTTATTTCCTTCTCTATCTCATTTTATAGATGAGGGAAGCGAGGCAAACAGTCTTAAGTGACTTGCTCAGGGTCACACAGCTAGTAAGTATCTGAGGCCAGATTTTAATTAAGGAAAATGAGTCTTCTTGACTCCAGTCTCATTTCTCTGTCCACTGCACCACCTAGCTGCCCTAGTTGAAAAATACCAGTAAGTATTGAACAGGGTTGTTGAACATGTCCAGCTTCTGTCTCCAAAGTTGAAGTGTGAAGTGGGACACTTCCCTCATTTTCACCCATCTAGTTACTGGACCTGGCTGTTAGGTCTTTTTTTTTTTAAAAAGTTATATCTTTTGCTTTTACATCAGATTCTTTTCTAAATATATCATTTTCTTGATCCAATGAGCCGTCTCTTATAACAAAGAATAAAGAGGGAAAGCATTTGATTAAAACCAACCAGTACGTTCACTGTGTCTGCCATTCTATGAAACATTCCACACAGAATGGTTATTCTAACATAAATATCTTAGATAAAATACTTTCAATGTCTCTCCATTACTTACTGAATATCCAAGCTCATCATATTATTCAGGGATTTCTAGCATTTATTTGACCAGTCTAATTGTTTCTTAATTATTGCTAGTTTTCACTCCCCCCACATTCATTAATTTTAGTCCCTTATTTGTAAGTTTAAATAAGTCTGGCAAATGGAAACGGTAGAAACCAGACCTGGGTTCAGGTCCCAGTTCTGCAACTTAAAGTATTGTGTGATCTCTCAAACCCCCTTCTTTATCTATAAAAATGGGACAGAGTCATCCTTGAACAACAGGGTAATTGTGATGAATCTGTTTTATGAACTGCCAAGTGATATAGAAATTTAAAGTGTATATGAAGGTATATTAACTGAAGTTAAAATAGTAATGCTATTAAATGAAAGCTCCACATCTCCTATATAAATTTAGTCCCCATGTTGATAACCCTCAAACTTTCACCTTACTGATGTAGAGATACCATCTAGTGGCAAAAGAGAGTACTGTAGGCTCTGCAATATGTGGAGGAAAATGTATGTGGTACTCCCAGTTCATGAGGTGTCCAAGTATGCATTGTAATGGCTGGAAACTGTCCTGGTAGGAAGCATGAGGAACAAGTCACTCAACCTCTCTAAGATTCTATCTCCTCATCTCTGGAGGTAACAGTACTCATAGTACTTGCTTTACAGGGCTGGCTGTTGTGGAGCTTACCTGAAAAATTATTATTATTTACACCCAAGTTCAGACAGCAGTATAGGTATAGGACCCAAGCCTCCTGAATCTAGGTCAGGGCTCTCTGCAGTGTATTGATGCTTCTCTTATTATGACCATTTTATACACGAACCTCAGAGAATTGGCTCTGGAAATCATAGACTCTTAGAACCAAAGACACATCTTGCTTTAAGCTCCAGTTTTATTAGTTGGGGTGGACCTCACAGAGTATCTCTCCAACATCTTCCCAGTGTAGGAATCTCTTCTCCAGCCTTCTTTCCAGAGGGTCATCTAGCGTTTGCTTTGATATCTGCAGTGATGGGAACCATTCTCTCCCCTGAGGCAGCCTATTCACTGTGATAAAAGTCTGAAGTTTTTCTACTTTACTTCTGGAGTTTATCTACTTTGATCCTAAAATAATTCATAAGATTTTAGAATAACAATACCATAGATTTTGAAGAGGCCTTCGAAATAATATAGTCTCTTCATTTCACAGATGAGGAAATTGGCTCGGTAGTTAAATAACTTGCCTAAGATCACACAGGTTTTCTGTAATGGAACAGTAGATAAATATATTATACATATATTCTTCCTCTCTTTCCTCTCACTCTCCCCTTTGACTTTCAACTTCAAGCCATTCATCTGTTATGATTCTCTTTTGAATTACCAGGATACCTGAATTGCCTAATCGTATGGTCTTCTTAAAGTCCTGATCCTTTTTAAGCTTTCTGCTTTATTGGACACCACTGATGTCCCTCTCCCCCTGGATACTCTTTTTCCTGTCTGAATTTTTAATCAATACTTTTTTCTGCCAAGCCTCCTAACCACTCTTTCTCAGTCTTCTTTGCTGGCTCATAATCCTTTTCATACCTCCAAGGTTCTGTCCTGGCCCTCTTCTCCTCTCCTTCTGAATTCCCATGGGTTTAACTATATTGTCTCCATGAAGATCACTCTGAGATCTATACATACCATCACTAGTCTCTTTCTTGAGTTTCAGTTCTAGTTCACTAGTTGCCTACTAAACACTTCAGACTAGATGCCCCAGATATGTCATTAACTTGTCTAAAACCAAACTCAGTATCTTTCTCCCTAAACCCTGTTGTCTTCCAAATTAACCAATTTCTGTGAAAGATACTGCTATCTTTCCAGTCTCAGGTTCCCAAACCCAACAATTATACATTATTCCTCAATCTCCCTTGAACATGTATACAATTAGTTGCCAAACTTTATTCTTCTACCTTCACAACTCTTCTTGCTTTTGACCTCTTGTCTCTAATCACACAGCTGCCCTCATAATTCAGGTTCTCATTGCCTCTCATTTTGATTTTTGCAGTAGTCTCATAATTGGTCTCCCTATCTCATGTCTCTCCCCACTTTAGTCCATCCTACATACCACACCAAAGTAATTTTCCTCATGCTCAGGTATGACCATGTGACTCACCTATTCAGCCAGTGGCTTCCTACCAACTCTGGCATCAAATAAAAATCTCTCTGTTTAGCTGGCCCTAACCTATCTTTGTAGCTCCATTGGACATTACTCTTTCCCACACACTGTATCTCAAGCAAACTGACTTCTTAGTTCCTCACCCACAACTCTCCATTTCACATTTCCATAACTTTGCCCTGGTCAACCCTCGTGTCTGAAACACACTTCCCTTTCTACCTCTGCCTCATGGTGCCCATCTCTTCTTGAATGTGCAGCTCAGGCCCTACCTTCTGTAGGAAAACTTTCCTGATCCCTGTTCCCCAGCCCCACACCGCCACTATTGCCTTCCCTTCCAAACTACATTGAAGTGTACTTTGCATGTATACATACATATGTCTGTATCTATAACTTTATATTTATGCTATATATGTGTATATCTATATTAGTGTTGAAAAAATTTATTTCCAAGTTTAAACTCCATAAAGAACATTCATTCCCATACATAAAGCAGAATGCAAAAAATGGATTCTGTATGAAGCTGTGAATCTCTATAACATACTACTTGTTTTTAAAATATATAATACAATTTAGATTTTCATTTCAAAGCTATCTGTGCTTCTGTCTGAACTTTCTGTTCTCTTCTGTGTGTTTTTAAAAAATTGTTATAGTGACCCCTGCTTAAGGCATCACTATTGCTAACCCTACTTCTCATCCCATACCCCCCCACCCTCCACTCCCCTGTTCAGAACCTCCAGGTAGAGGTTGACCTTATTAACAAGCATAGTCAAGCAAAAGGAATCCACGCATTGTCCTGTCTAAAAATGTATGTACCTTGTGTCTATCAGCTTTCCTTTTGAAGGTATGCAACATGCTACATCATAGGTCCTCTGGAGACATGGTTGTTTTCTTTTTTTCATTCTTGTTTTATGTTTTTCAGCATTGTTTCTCTTTACAGTGTCGTCCTGGTATAAATTCTTCTCCTGGCTCTGATTACTTCATTCTACATCAGTCCATGGTACTCAGGATTCTCTGAAATCATGTCTTTCTTCATTTCTGTAATTTCTCCCTGGATTTTGCCTGGTGGGTTGGAGTAGGAATGTGGGAATGAACCTCAAGTCCAGGCAACCTGCTCAGGCTCAGCCATTTGTCCTGGATGACAGCTTCTTGGAAATGTTGAAGAAAGAGTTTTAATCCAGGAATGATTTGTATTGGCTAGGTCCTCCACTACTCAAAAGGGGTCTCCTACGTAAAAGTCCCTCCTTTCTCTAGTTATAGGAATTCCCATTCCCCAAGATCATTCAAGAAGTTGGTGTCACAGTGAGAACCCAAAGCTACCAAAGTTCAGTGACTTTTCAAGAATACCAGAGGAAATCATGAAACTGTTGGGGAACTTGACATAGCTGGTATTTACCTCGTTGCCATACTTCAATGAGTAGACCTCCTCTCTCAGAAAAGTCCCAACCTGCTTCACTTGACTACCCGCTGTATGTATTTTTGAATATACTTGTCTCCCCTGTTACAATGCAAACTTAGTAGGGACTACTTCTTACTCTGTGCCTAGCATAGTACTGGCATGTGGTAGGTACTTAATAAATATTGTTGATTGATTTGAAGATATATTCAATGTATGTCCTCTGACACCAAATCTAGATCTCTTTTCACTGCACTACACTGCCTCTCCACATTATTCATTCAGCAAACATTAATCACCTATTTTAAACAACCTGTATTCAGCATTAGAAGTGATACAAAATTTATATAAGACACGATCCTGTCTTCACAGCTTATGTTCTAAGAGAGGATACTAGTACATATAGCTGTTAGGTATAATATTACTTAATAAGTTCATTAGACTGGTGGTCTAAAATAAAGTATTGCCAAAGATTATGAAGACCATAGGTGTTCAGCACAAAAATTTTTTTAATCATTGCTACCCTTTGGAGTTAGGAGGTTAAAACAGATTTGGGAATTGAAGATCTTGTTAAGAAGATGGTGCCTGAGAAAGGAATGTGTATTTCTGGACCATGTATTAAAATATAGGAATAATAGGTACCTGGTCAGGGATGTACTAGACCTTAAAAGAACTGGTAAGGATGTCTAGTATTTGGTGAATCTAATCAAAACTGTCTATATATATAACCACCAACCTAGGAACCATAGATAGAAACTAAGATGTAGAAAGAAGAATAGAGCTTGAGATGCCCAAAAGTTTAGAAGAGACTCAATCAGAATAAAGAGTCAGTAATAAAATCCATGGCTTCAGATGTTTAAGCAATGTATAATTATGCTAAGCAAAATGAACTAGAGATCTAACATAAGAAAATAAATTTAATATCTTATAGGTATCATTGAAATGTGGTAGAATGAAAACCATGACTGGAATATAACCCTGTAAAGGTATAGCTTATTCACAATAAACAGGAGAATTAATAGGGATAGCATTGCACATTAAGAAAATATGTTCATATGAGAAAATGCAGGTACCAACCTCACATCCACCATATTGGCAAATTGACAAAAACGGAAAATGACATGCTGGAAGGGCATGTGGGGAAACAGGTACATTAATGCATTGTTGATGGAGTATCAACTAATCCAGCTATGCTGAAAAGCAGTTTGGAACCATGCCCCAAAAGCTATTAAACCATCCAAACCTTTTGTCCCAGCAGTACCACTTCTAGGTTTATACTCCAAAGAGATCAAAGACAAAAAGAAAGGGATGTATTTATACAAAAGCATTTATTGAATTTATTTTCTTTTTTGCATTGGAAATGAAACTGAGAAGGAACCTGTCAATCGGAGAATGATTGTACTACTTATGGTATATGAATGTGATAGAATATTGTTGTGCTGTTAGAAATGATGAAGGCGATGGTTTTAGAGAAACCCAGGAAGATTTGTAGGAATGTGTAGGAAAGTGAAGCAAGACGGATCAAGAGACCAATTTATATAACAATAATATTATGTAGACAGACAACTTTGAAAGACTTAGGTATCAGTGACCACCACAATTCCAAAAGACTCATGCTGAAATATGCTGCTCATCTCTTGATAGAGGGGTGATGGACTCAGGCAGAATATTGAGATCTAATTTTTTCCAGACTTGGCCAATAAAGGAGTATGTTTTTGCTTTTTGTTTTTTATAGCAGACTTTTGTTTTTCTTCTTTTCTCAGTGGGGGCAGAGTGAGGTAGGAAAGATCTTTCATCCCCCAAACCAAGCAACTAATCTTTTGACTGTTTTAGTGACAGTTTCAGCCTTCAAAAGTTGGAGAAACCAGTAAGGGGAAATTCTTTTGAACTGAATCCGATTCTAACAAGTATGGAAGGAGATGGTTGCTAGGATAGAGATGCTAGAAACTTAGTGGGAAGTAACCACTAAATTTGTTATGAAAGGTACACCTAAAAAATTTGAAATTGAGGGAATGCCCATCAATTGGGGAATTACTGAACAAGTTGTGGTATATAATTGTTATAGAATACTATTTATTGTACCATAAAGAAATTATGATAAGAATGGTTTCAGAAAAACCTGAGAAGACATATATTAATTGATACAGAGTGAAATGAGGACAACTGGGAGAACATTGTACAGAGTAACAGCAATTACTTTTTAGATTTTAGGTATTTTTATTTAATAGTATATTATTGTTCCCAATTACATGTAAAAACAATTTTCAATTCATTTTTGAAAGATTTTGAGTTTCAAATTTTTCTCCCTCTCTTCCTCTCCTTGATGGCAAGCAATCTGATACAGGTTATACATGTGCAATCATGTAAAACATATTTCTGCATTAGTTGTGTTGTGAAAGAAGAAACAGAACAAAAGAAAAAAGCCACCCCCCCCAAAAGTGAAAATAGCATGCTTCGATCTGCATTCAGACTCCATCAGTTTTTTCTCTGAATAAGGATAACATTTTCCATCGTGAGTCTTTTGAAATTGTCTTGGCTAGTACCAATATGATCACCTGTGGAAAACTGAGCTACTCTGATCTAGCACAGTGACCCAAGGTAATTCCAAAGGATTCATGGTGAAAAATGCTCTCCACCTCCAGAGAGAGAACTGATGAATCTGAGTGTAAACTTTCTTTATTTTTCTTGCTTTTTTGCAACATGACTTATATGGAAATATGTTTTGCATAATTTCATGTGTATAATTGATGTAACATTGCTTACCTTCTCAGTGAGTTGGGGATGGGTGAAAGGGAGGGAGAAAATTTGGAACTCAAGTTTAAAATTTTTTAAAAAGAATGTTAAAAATGAATAATAAACAGCTTCTTCTTTCTTCTTCAGAAAGATATGCCTAGTCTGACATGCACCTAGATTTTGGACTAGTAAGTATAAAAAGGTTCAGAGAGGTTAAGTAGGATCCTATAGACTTTCTGCCCAGAAAGTTCTTTAGAATTGTGATGCATTCCAGAATGAAATTCTGAATTCACAAAGAGAAGTAATTAACAAAAGATGAGTTTCCTAAAAAGACTGGTGTGCATGCATGCATACTTGTGAATTAGCTTCTCCTTTTAAAAGACAGATATAGAAGGTGAAAACAAGGTCAAATAGCTGAGGAGGGATGTGAAAGAATGACACAGTTCTATAAAGGTAGTTCCTATAAAGAGAGGCTGATGAGCAAAAGTGAGAACAGTGGAAAGAGAGGCTTGTTTTCTGGCCGCTTTGGAGAAAAGAGAAGGAGCAAAGATGGCATAAGACCAGTATGTGAGTGAATGGGATCACAGTGCCCAAAGACAGAGTTCCCTGATTCTTAAGTTGTTTCTGTCTTTTCTGCCATCCCAAAATATATTTAGACTGGAAAGGACAGAACAAAAATGGTTGATAAGGAGTTGATGGCTCAAGTTAATTAGGAGATAATTAAAGAGCCTGGCCCATAAAAACTAAATCCTCAGGTGATATAAGAACTACAGAATGTGATTGCTGAACCATTGACAATTGACATTGGAAAGATCCTAAAAAAGAGAAACATAGATACATAGAGCATCTTTTAAACAATATCTATGTGTTAATCACTGTGCTGAGCATTAGGAATGCAAAAACAAGTCAAAAAAACCCCTAACTTTAAGAAACTTACAAGCTGGTGGAAGAAAGAGGGTAGAAGTGCTAGAGTTGGGAGAAGGTGGAAGAGCCTGGGGAGTTAGAAGCTGAGCTTGAAGAGAAGTTGGCATGAATGACCTGGGTTCTTCATAAAATATTGGTTTTCTGAAGGAACTCACCAATCAGAGGTGAGGCTACAGGTGTCACAGCATCTTCAAAGTGAGAGCAGTGTTGGTATGAAGATAGAAGAAGTTAAGAGAGTTAGGAGCAGGGCCAGGAAAGAAAAATGGAAGAGGTATTTTCAAATTGGGGAAAGCCAAATGTTCTGATTCAAAAACAAAAACAAAATAAGGTCGAGGGGGAAAAGAATGCAAACTAGAGAGGCAAAAATTACAAGGGAGAAACTTTCTAATAATCAGAGGACTCTGAAAATAGAACAAATTACCTTACAAGGAATAGGTTCCCATCATTAAGGGTTGTCAAGCAAAACTTGGATGACCACTTGTCAAGTATGTTGAAGAACAGAATTCTTGTTCAAAGTATGAGCTGGCCTAGATGGCCGTTAAACTCCGTTTCAACTCTGACATTCTATACTTATCTAAAAATCTATGCTAAGGTCTGAGAAGAAAGGTTGTTACCAATGGGGGATAAAGTTTGAGGTTGAGGAGGAATCAGATAGTATGTATAATAAAAAATAGTAATAACAGTAGCTAACATTTACATAGTGCTTTAAGATTTGCAAATATACTATTTGATCCTTAACAATTCTGGGAAATAGGTGATGTTATTCTCATGAGATGAGGAAACTGAGGGAGACAGAGATTAAGTTACTTGCCCAGGATCACATAACTAATAAGTTTCTGAGGCTAGATTTGAATTTAGGTCCTTCTGATTCCAGGTCTAGTGCTTTATCCACTGTGCCACCTAGCTGCCTGTTTCCTCTTAGATGGTAGAGAATAAAGCCCTTGTTTAAAAGAACATCATACTATTTTCTTCCTGTACCTTCCTTTTCTGCCTCAGCCCCCCACAATCAGGGATTATGATTTTTTTTAACTCCCTTTAATTTATTTGTCAACAAGTTGTACATATTAATAAATTGTAAGAATGGAAGCCTGAGTTTGCTTTGAACAAGAGCTGCCTCATTGATCATCAGCCCAGAAGTAAAGAATCTCTTCACTGGTTCCTTTCAGGAAGCATTAGGAACTCTATGCAGTCAGAACCTGTTGGACAATACGAGCTGAAGTGTTTTTAGTGAGTTTACTTAGAAACTTGCATCTGTAATGTCTTCTCTCTTCCTTAAGAAAATATTAAATGTATAATGAATTTCCAATCTGGGATAGGGGACTCCTCTTAATGGGAAGGAGACATTTTTTGATGGAATCATTTTATTCATAGCAAGCATTTCAACAAGCATTAAATACCTTTATTATAAAAGGCCCTTGCTCAGCATTGGGGAGATGACATTGAAACACGATAGTCTCTGTCTTCAAGGAAATTACAGTTTAATAAGTGGTATATGACATGTACAAATAAAAAAAAAAGATGGAAGATAGGGGATAGAGAACAGTCCATGGGGAAAAGACCCTGGAATCTCAAGTCATTCACCAGAGAAGAGTCAGGAATGATGGGAGATATAAGAAGGAAGAAGGGGAGTCATTGGAATAGTAGCAATGGTGAAAGATGCTTATTTGTCCAAGGATTTTTGGGGGCTGTTTTGAAACTCCTCCCTGCCCATATAGGGCTTAGGAGCCACATCTGGCCCTGACAGCTATTCTGGGTGTTGTTTCATAGATGATCTTTAAGGTCCTTCTAGTTCTAAATCCTGTAATTCTGTGATGTGTGTATATGTATGTCTTCGGCTTTCTTTGCACATGTATATATGAAGAAGTTCTCTAGAGAGCAAGCTTTTTTTTTCCTTTGTGGATAAGCTTTTTACAATCACAAATAATATGTCCATCTTTTTTTCAAAGCCATCTAGTTTGACCTTCCCTGCTGATGCAGTTTCCTTGATCCAGTTCAACCCATCTGTTCTTGATTTCTTATCAGAGCAGAACAATTTTTAATGAGGCAATAAGTCACAGAAAGGTGATGGAATATTCCTGAGGCATGTATGAATTATATATATATGATTATATATATATGGGATGTTTGTGGAGGACTAACACTCCTGGTGTGAGGGCTGCTGAGCCCTTTTCAGGACTGCTCATCCACCTTTGGTGTCCACCTGTCACCCAGCTCTCACCTGTGTCTCCAAGAAGCTGTAGCATATACATTGGTCACACTCTGGTAAAACTGTCTCAGCAAATGGGCTAAACCAGATTGAGGGGTTAACCAGTGGGCCTCAAACCCATCAGTGAGTTAGGGAAATATCTACCCCAAACAGATGAAGAATTCTCCAGACAGATCAGGTGGATGAGAACAATTCCATCATGAAAGCAGCTAAAATGAGCATGGTGGAGCATTTAGAGTTTGGTCAGACGTTGAAGATGCCAAGGTCACCTGGGCATCCTGGGCCATTGCCAGTCCTAACTTTTGTCTAGCCACTGAATTTTAATGATTCTGTGGGAGAGAAGGAGGCTGAAGACTGTGCAACTCTGCCTCGCTTAAATCCAATTCATGCATAAGTCATCATCCCATGATGTGATTGGTCCTGTTGGAGCAAAAAATGAGCAGCAACAATATCCATTACATTTTATTCTTCTCTTGTTCTGAAATCCATGGTTGCAGTGTTGCAAGGAGTTTGATACAGTGTGCTCTCAGCAGGTGGGAGATTCCGGGCCAGCAGTCACCTACTATCTGGACAGGAGGAGAGACACAGAGCAGTCTGTAAGCCTCTTGAGGTGCCTGCCACTTTTCTCAACCATAATGCACCACAAGAGTTGTGCTGTGTTATCGTAGAGCAGTTAGATCAGATTACAAGTCCTCAATCTTGATCACCCATTATAGATCCTGCTATTAGGTGGGTGGGGTAGGGAATGACCTTTTTAATAATAGCTCACATTACTCAGTTTTTGTTGTTTTTTAGTGTTTCTGAAGTTGTTGTTGTGTTTTGTCCTTCGTTCTGGAAGAGGACCATGATATCAAGATGATGACATGACTTGCAGTTGACTTTGATTTGAGTGATGGAGAGCTGTGCAAGGTCACCAATCTCACTGTCCTCTCCTGAGCCATCTGGCTCCAGTGGCCTGATATTCATCAGGATGACTGGAAATGGCCCAGGATGCAATGTGAGACCCTGACCCTTTCAGGCTAAGGTCCTATAGCGTTCTCACTTTGAGTGAGATACACCCATTCAATGAACAGGCTTCTTTATGTAGTTGCTAAAGGGATGGCCCCTTTAATAAAAAAAAAAAAATCAAACTGGGAGGAGAAGACCCTCAGGCTTCCTGGGTAAAAGAGAAATAATTACCATTTAGTATTTAAATCCACTCTGTGCTAGGTGGGTGGGGACTTGTCCAGTCTATGAACTCCAGAGTTCATAGCTCTGCTTTCTTCCTGATAGCTCTGTGAGATACATTGTACAAATGTTACCCCTGTTTTGTAAGTGAGAAATTGAGTCTAGGAGGTTACACAGCTAGTACAAGCCATAGCCATGAATTTAACTCAGGTCTTCTGACTGTAAGTCCTGGCTGGTCACTGTTGAGACAGGGCTGTGATATGGCAAAGAGCCCCTCTGCAAGTGCCTTTTGATAGAAAGCTAGGGTGTGTTGACCTTCAAGTCATTTCTGTTCAAGTCAACTCCTTGCAGTCCCTGGGCAAACAAGCATCCTTCTCTACTACCACTGTTCCCCCACCCCCTCACCACACACACACACACACACACACACACACACACACACACACACACACACACACACACACACACACACACACACACTCCTTTCTTCTTGTGCCTCCCATGGCTCCTTGACTTTTGTCCTCCAAATGACTTGAGTCTCCTCTGATCTTTTGAAACTTCACAGCCCAATACAACTAAACATTTATTAAGCACCTTCTGTTTTCAAAGTACCAATGTTTTTCTACCAGTGTTTCTCGAAACTCCCATCCTTGATAGAGCCCATCTGTTATCTGATCCCTCTTATGTATCTCTCACTCATGTTTTTTCCACCAATCATCACTATAATGGAACTTTAGGAAAATGAAGGCTGTTTCTCAGCTGGTAGAGTTATTGGAATGTGACACTTGTTCTTGTCTCCTCCCTTGAATTCTCCAACAAAACCAGGACCTTTGTCCTCAGTGTCTTCAGATATTGGCAATATCTGCTAAATGACACCCAGTAAATTACCTGCAGATTTCCTCCTCAAAAATAGAGACATATTTATTACCCACATAAAATTGACTTTTCTGTGTGCTCTGTGAACAAGAGTGAAACTTGGATCTGCTCACCTCCAACATTTCTTTGTGAGCAGAGTTCTTTGTTCTTGCACTAAATGATCCTAGACTTTTTTTTTGTTGCATTTCACCTCTCTCCTTCACTGCTGTTAGCTGTGACCACTTTTCTTCTCTGGGGTAAAGTAGATAGTCTTTATTAAGGTGATCCAGTGCTCTTTTTTGGGGAAGGTTTATTTGTGATTTCACAAACTACTTGCCAGAATTTAGGTGACTTGAAATCTGATATGCAGATATCAGATTAAGAGTCTCTCATTCTGTTTTCACAGGGAAAAAGTACTACAGTCTAGGATTTGGTGACATTTTTTTATCATGTGGAAATTTTCATTGGAATTTGGTTCTACTGTAATAGAATTGGATCTGTGCCTTGAATGTGTATATGTGTAAGATTCACATAATATCTGACAGATGGGTAAAGGCTGGTGTTGGATCTAGCACAAAATCTCTTCCTCTTTCTGCTGATGTCATTGTTTAATCTCGTCTTCTCTTTGCAGGTTACCCTACTGGTTACCCAACAGCTGCCCCAACCTACAACCCCAGCTTGTATCCAACCAATAGCCCAAGCTATGCTCCAGGTAAGGAAAAAGCAGAGGGTTGTCTTGTGGGATAGGATGATGGGCTGTAAAGCCCCAGTATCCATGCTGTTCAGCTTGGAAATATTCTTTCCCATACTTGGGCACTTAGGGCTCAGTCTACCCAGGCCCCTAGCACTGAGTGTGTCTGAGAGGGGTGTGAGCTAGATCTTGGGGTGGGCAAGAGTTGGGGAAATGTAGACAGGACAGATATGGGAAGAAGTGAACCCTCATTGGTATGGATGCCCACTTTTCAAAGAAATTCTGACCCTGGCCTTAACCCCAAAGGACAGAGCCAGTTCTTTGCCTTCTTTTTTCTTGTAAGATCTCAGTTGAGAAATAGATATAGTCATTGAACGTGTTGACAGGTGTATATATATGTTGGAGACTTGCCATCAAAGAGTCTAAATATATCAAACTTTCAAACCACTGCTTTGACTTAGTTACCAGTCACAAAGAGAAGCACTGTAACTCCAAATGGATAGACAGAAAATGGGACACAGCTCACCGAGGAATATGCATCATATATATCATATATGTATGCAACATATTCTGTTTTTCACAACATTTTCCTGTTCATTATCTCTATTATTCACTGAATGTTAGAGTTGCAAGTGTCATGAGGTATAGACTGATGGATGTCAAAGGTAGAAGAAGCCTTAAGATAGAGAAGAATAACTCACATTTCTATAGCACTCAAAGGTTTGCAAAGTGCTTTCCATACAACACTTCTTTGAGTCAAGTAGTACAAGTATTGTTATAACATTTTACAGCTAAGGATCCTAAAAGATCAGAGCTGGAAAGGATTTGAGAACATAGAATGCGAGAATGTGGAATCAGAGCAGAGGCTGCCAAACTTGAAGGGAAGGAGACCTGGGCTTGAGGTCTGCCTCAAATATTTGCCAGTCTTGTAACAGTGGGAAAGTCATTTAATTCCCCTTAACTTTCCTGTCCTTAAAGCTCCATAGAAATCTGAATCATTTTATTTGAAGTGATGTCATTTTGTAGAGCTAGGAAGGGCCTGAGACCACTAAATGTCATCAAAGCTGGCAGGGGCCTTACAATTGAGAATAACATTAATTCCTATTTCCATAGACCTTTACCTCATAATAATTGTTTTAAGTAAATAGCGGGTATTGTTATGACTGTGTTACAGTTGAGGATATAGATTATTAGAGACCATCTAAGTCTAGCCTTTGCTTTTTACCTTCTTTTATAAGTGAGGAAATTGAGAAGGAGAAGGTACTTCTTTAAAGTAATCTAGGGAGTTTGTAGAGCTAGGACTTGAACCCAGATCTTCTGATTTTCTTTGACAAAATCCCTGATACTCTACCCCAGCTCCCATCTTTAGGATCTTGTCTCAGAAGGGGTGGCTGGAGATGAAGAGGGGTGCCATAGATGTTTAACAGTCTGCTGGCCTCTCAGCTGTGCATGATGCACTTTAAAGTTTAATCAGACAATAACACCAGTCTGGACAATGAACCAAACCGTCAATCAAGTCCTGATTTGTAGCACCTGCTGTTTCTGAGGTGTCTTGCTCACATGCTGGCTGTAGCATACCCATGAACAAGGTGGGACTGTCCTTCAAGTTCTCCAGTAGACCTTTGAAGAGGAGCAGTGACATGTTGTAATCAGAGCTTGAGGGAAAATGACCCTGCAGGGAAAATGAGTTCTAGGATTGAAATCCTGCTCTCTTGTACTTCCAGAAGATGAGCTTATGTGCTTAAATGAGAGCTGTTTTCAGCCAGATGTTGTAGATACTAGTATGTCATTAGCAGAGAATGTAGATAACCTTACGTTCTTTGGTTCATCCTAAAAACCACGTGTTACTGGAAGCTTTCTCAGTTTGCTTCCATTCCTTTACTGTCTGATGAGTGAGAGGCCATAAAACATCAGAATTGAAAGCAAACTCGGAGACCACTTAGTCCAACCCCTTCCTTTCACAGAAGAGAAAATGGAGTCCCAGAGAGGCAAACTGAAATGCCCAAGGTCACATCATGAATTAGTGGCAGAGTTAGATCCTTGGTCTTCTGAAAATAGAGCCCTTCCTCTTGAGGTGGGGTGGGGTATTTTGGGTTAGAGGCTAAATTGGGAGCCAAAGTGTAAACAGAATATGCAGGCCATGAATAAAGTCTTGTGGACAGTATCAAGACAAACTGAAACAGTGTGGAAAAAGCAAGACCAGTCTGAGAACTAATTTGCTTTGTGACCTTTGGCAAGTGGCTCTTTGGGCCTAAGTTTCCTGATTCACAAAATTAAGGAGTGCAATTAAGATCCTTTCTGGACTGGCATTCTGTATTCTGAGGTCCCTTCTAGCTCTGATGGTTTGTGTTCCGTGGTCTAACATTCCATGTTCTAAAGTCCCTTCCCTTTCTAATATGCTGTAGCTATATGAACCAGGCAATAGTCCAGACACAGGCCAAACTGGCCACTATGGCGTAACTCTGCCCTAGAGGTCTTTTCCTTACTGAGCTGTGAATTTGAACATACAGAGCATTTGAAGATAAATTTAGGCTCTTGTTGTTGGCACTTCAGTCTCTTGCTTCAGAGAATCATTTTTCAGTCTTTACAATTGCCTCTCCCTGAGCCCTCTGGGAAAATTGCAAACTGGGCTAAACTACTGTTTCTAAAAGTCTTATTTACATAGATGAGATGTATACATCATTGAGCAAATTCTTAGCGGTAATTTCAACTAACATTTTTGTCCAACAGAGTTTCAGTTCCTGCATTCAGCTTATGGTAGGAGAACTATTTTTCCTCATCTGTATTATAGCTTATGAATGTATTTTCTCATTATGTCAGTAGCCCCTCTGCCTTTCCTCTCCCCACTCCACCCCCAGAAGCCACAGAGCTGGGCAAGGGGATCCCTCCAGTGGCCCCCGGAGGGCCCCAAAACATGCTGGGATGTCATAGAACTTTAGGGCTAGGAGGGCCTGTGGAGATCATCTAATGTAGCCCCCTTATTTCACAGAGGGGGAAACAAACCTGAAGGGAAGCATGTGGTGAGTTAACTGCAGATGTGTCTAATGAGGAAGAATCATGAGTTAAAGAAACTTTAAAACAATCTTCCCTAGTGACGGTAGGGGAATGCAGAACCAAAAGGAACTTCCCAACCTCACAGCCTGCCCTCAGTCATAACGCCAAGTGACACCGCGGTGCAGCCGGTATCTCCAAAGTGCTTTATAGACGTTGTTTCTTTTGACGCTCACAGCAGCTCTAGGAGATAATACTGTTATTATTGTTCGCTTTTATGGGTGAAGGAACAAGGGGTTCAGAGAGTTTAAATGACTTAAAATTAAAGGCTTTAAAGTTGGAAGGGACTTCAGAGATCATCTTTACTAACTTACTCATTTCACAGATGAGGAAACTGAGGCCCAGAGAGGTTAGGTGATTTTGCTTAAGATCACACAGCAAGTCAGTTATGAAGAAGACCCAGATGTTCGACTTAAAGTTTAAAACTTTTGACATTACTCCAACTTCTCATGAAACCCACACTCCATTCATTGACTCTCAACAGAATGGCTGGGTTTTCTTCTTCATCATCCATTGGTTCCTATATATTTTGGGGGAAGGAGATCATTTCACTTAGCTAGAATGATAATAGAGGTTTAATTTACTAGAAGGGGCTCCAGTCTGAGATGCAGAATACCAGTATTTAAGACCCTAACTACTTCTACTTACTTGGTCATATGCAGGTTGTTTTCCACCCTGAGCCTGTGTTTCCTCATCTGTAAAATACAGATAATGACATGGTACTGTTTACTGCAGAGGATGGTTGTGAGGAAAGTGCTGTAGAAAGGGAAGATGCTGTTTTTATTAGTGAATTAATGAGTTCTATCTGGGTGAAGGAATAGACCTTTTCCATTTTTCTAGGCTGAAATTACACTTGTAGCAGCTTTACCTTCTGACCTCCAAGGTTCCTTCCATCTGTAACATCTTATGGTTTATTAGGTCCACAGACAGGAAGGTCTTGGCCTCCTTTCCTAGGAAAGTTATTTTCCATTAGGGATCCTTGGTGACAGGGAGGGTAGGTTAGTCAAGAATGGAGTTGGGAAAATGATCCAAGAACTCAGGTTACCCCAGCATTGAAGCACAGCAGCTGTTTTCACAGATCTTAACATTCCCATGCTTCCCCTCCAAGTCCAGCTGTAGGGCCTCTCAAAACTAAAGGCCAGGCAACCTTAGGGGTAAAGAATGGTGAGGATCTAGTGGTCCTCATCCCCCTTGCCTCATTCAAGAGACTGCCAGCTGCCTATAGGTAGTCAGCCCCCTGACTTTGCAGCACACACTGAGTTCCCATGAGAGTTATATAGATGATTAATTCATGAAACCTGCGTTCAAGTCTTACCTTACTGTGTGACCTTAATAAAGTCATTTTTTTTCTTTAAAACTTCAGTTTTCTCCTCTATGATATGAAGATAACTGTTCCTTCCCTGCCTCTCTCCCAAGGCTGTTGTGAGGTCACATGGGATAACGAAAACCATAAAGCACTGTATAAGTTGAGCCATTATCATCACCATCACCACCACCATAGCCACCACAGCCACCTAAAGCTAGTGGGTGAAATGTTTGAAACAAGGTCTTCCTAAAATCCTTAAATACTTCTTACATGTTTAAGCTAAAGTTTAAAGCTTTTAATAACTTAGGTTGTTGGAAATGGAATGGAACAGTCCTTTGACAGGCCACTTTCCCACTTTGGTTATCTGTTTCTTCTCATGTCAAATGAGGGTGTGAGACTAGATGATCTCTAAAGTCCCTCCTCATGCTAATTCTAATTCCACATGTAATTGTCTCTCTTTAAATCCTCCTCCCATGGCTCTGCTCGGCTCTGGGACTGACTGTCAGCACTCCCTCCCTGGCTCCTTGTCCCGCTGTGATCTCAGTGCTTCAGGGAAATCACAGAATCACGGCCTTTAGAGTTGGTGGGGACCTCAAGAAGCCTTTTTCTCCAAGTTCTTGCCTTTAGGCAAACAAGCCTAGTCCAGAGTTCAGTAGAACTGGCTCCTGGCCCTGATCCTGATGCCAACTTCTCTGTCACCTTGGATAAGATATTTCTGAGTCTCTTTTCTCCTCTATAAAGTGAAGCTATTGAAGGTGATGGTCTCTGAGGCTCCCTCCAGCTCTGACATTCTGCAGTCTCTGATTCTCTGACGTCCCTTCTGCTTTGCCAGAGAACACAGTTTGCCTTCCTGTCTGTGGCAGTCCTTTTTGTTTGTCTGAACTAGGAGTGCATCCCTTTTAGATGCTGTTTCCAAGTAATTGTAACCCCTCTTGTGGACAGTTTGCAAAGCACCTCTTTCACAATAGCCCTGGGAAGTAGATGGTGAACATGATATAATTTCCATTTTACAGATGAGGAAACTAAAGCTGAGAAAAGTTAAATGACTTGCCCAAAATCACCAGCCAGTAAATTGCAGAGCTAGAGTTTGAACACAGGTGTTTTGTCTATTGATCTTTAATTGTACTTTGCTTCCTATTATAAACAGTAGTATGAATATTAGTGGAGGTTTTGTCATTATTTTTATTAGCAAATAAGCTGTCTCATTTCCCAACCATTTCATGTCTGTGCATCTTATCTCCCCAGCTGAGACTGTGAACTGGTTGTGTGTGGGGAATCATGTCCTATATTTTGCTGTGTATAGTACAAGACCCTGCAGCACAGTAAGGGATCTCACTAGTCACTGTATTTGATTAACTTTGGTTAACATTTGGCTGCCTCTTAGGGAAATGTATGAACTTAGACCTGGGTTAAAAATAAAATATTATGTTTAAAACCTTGGCAAGGCACCTGTTAAAGAGGAGTATGGAGCTCTCAAGTCCTTTGACTTTATAACGGTCAGACTTCATCCAGCAAGTCCCAAAAGAGACTCCTGGAACAGCTGCCTTTGCCCCCAGAAAAGAGAGATAAGTCTCATTAATCCTTAACTTTGAAAGACATCCACCTGCTCGGACTCCTCTTTCCCTAGGTCAGACCATATGTAGAGTACTGGATGCAGTTCTGAGTATTACATTTTAGAAGGGATGGTGACAAGCAGCAAGATTCCAGAAGAGGGCAACCAGATTCCAGGGTGGAAACAAGAGACTGTGAACTGAAGGAAATGAGAATGTTTACCTTGGAGAGGAGATTTCAAGACTACCATGAACATGAGAGTCCTCAAGTGTTGGAAAGACTGTCTCTGAGAGATTATGTCTGTTCTGTGTGACTCCAGTAGGCAGAGGTGACAAATAAACCAGTTTTATCTTGATATAATGGAACACTTGTCAGCATTTGGAGCTTGTCACATAGCAGCTTCCTGATCACTGTGAATCTTTAAATGGAACTTGGACATCATCATTAGCCAAGGATCTGGAAAGGAGTCCTGCTAAGATTGGGGTTGGATTAGATCAGTGCTTAAACTTTTTTCACTTACGACCCCTTCAGTGCTTCTCAAACTGTGGGGTCACAACCCACAGTTTAAGAAGCACTCGATCAGATGACTTCTGACGACCTTTCAGTGGCTGAGGTTCCGTCATTCCCTGACAATGACCTTCCTGCAGGCACACTTGGCATGGCCAACTTACTACCAAGGTGTCTGGATTCATAAGAATAAAACAACAGCCATGTATTGAGTGCCTACTCTATCATCTATATTTGGCACTGGAAACAGACACAGCTCTTATCTTCAAGAAAATCACAGTCAAGCTATGGAAGAACAACAGGGGATAAATGAGTAGGATCTGGGTAGACAGTGGTAACATATCTCACAAAAGATGAGATCCTGACAAAGTACTCCATTAAATTCTGAGTAGGGAAAGGTCATTTTCAATTGGGATTAGAAAGAGGTTTCATGGCAGAAGTCTGAGCTGGGTCTCGAAGGAAGAGCAGGGCTCCCACAGGTAGAGATAAAGATCAGGACTGCATTTTAGGCGTAGTAGTCCAGCTGCACAAACTCACGTAGGTGGGAACAGTGAACAAGGATGATATCAGGGAACAATGAGCATTCCTAGGTTCCAAAACATAGAGCTGCAAGGGACTCTAGAGCTCAGCTAGTCTAGCCCTCTTAGTTTATAAATGAGGAAAGTGAAGCCTGGAGAAGTGAAATTGATTGCCCAAGGTCATATAGTCATTTGTGTAGCTGCTATCTGGACTCTAGGCTTTGTGACCCCAGGTTCATTGCCATTTCCACTACATCACATTGTCTCTATTCCTGTTTGGTTGGAACATAGAGTAGATACTGAAAGGGAGTGATAGAAATTATATGGAAAGGTTGGAGTCAGGTCATAGAGACACTTGAATTCCAAGCAAAAGAGTTCATTTTATTCTCTTGGCAGTATAGGGCGGTGTCATGGTCCTCCTACCTGTCCCCTTAACTTATTGGTTTTTTATTTAAAATTTCCAAAATCATAATAGGTCTTTGATTCTTAATATTTTCCTTGGTGGAATGAAGAGGAAGGAAGCCCCTTGTGTGGTAGAAAGGCCAGGGGACAGGAAGTATCAGATCTTGGAGATGCCAGCCTGATTTCCTGTTAAGTCTGTATCATTCCAGGCAGCAGAGCTGCTCTGGGACGTCAAACATAACTTTCATTCTAACAAACCTCCCACTATGCCCTCTTGAATCCTCTTTGGCCACTCGGTTTCCTTTGACTTTTCTTCCTTGGTTGTGAGCCAGCCTTACTTTCTGTTTCAAATCTCCATGCTCGACTTTATTTACCTCAATGATCTTAGAATCACAACTGGAAGAGACCTTGAAGACGGTCTAGTCCAACATATACCCAAATAGAAATCCCCTTTATAACATCTCTGACAAGTATTTATTCAACCTCTTGTTGAAAATTAAATAGTGGTGAACTTACTGTCTCCCAAAGTGACTTTTGGACAGATCTCATTCTTAAGAAAAGTTTCCTTTTAGTGAGTCTACCCATTTCTCTGTCATAATGATCCACAGGCAGCTACTAGTTTAATTAACCTTCCCCCTCAACTTCAGATACCTTGCTCTCTTCCCAATTCAAGCAAAGACTTCTAACTGACCAGAATTCTGCAGATGGAGCAATGAGTTCTTCATAGTGACTTGACTTTCGCTTTCCTGAAAGCTGGGTAGGCAAGACTTGTTACAGTAGGTCAGCAAGCTGGGAAAGAAGCCTACTCATATTGCCAGCATCAAGCCCCTCCTTGACACTGGTGAAAATATTGTTTTGGGAAGGAGGTCCTATATAGCTAACAAGTACCTTCATTCTGTGAGTCAGCCTGCTTCTAGCCTATCTACTCCTTAGACTTCTTTGAGACATTTCAGTTGCAAGGGATAAAAAGACTGCTGATTTTTGACTGTGACTCTAGCCAAAGCCAGTAGATAACTGTTTGCATCCTGATCCAGTCCCCAAGGTATCTCGCCATAGAATTGCCCTTGTCATTAGCAAATTAGACACTGATTACTGAGACCTTTACCTCTTGCTTTAAGGAGTTTGAAAGTAGGGATAGATAATGGGATCGTGGATTTAAAAACTTGAAGGGGGTTAGAGGTCATCCTGACCAATGCCTTCATTTGATAGATGAATAAATTGAGGCCCAGAGAGGGGAAATACCTTGTCAAAGTTTTGAAAATGGTAAAAGAGCCAGGATTGAATTAGATTCTCCATCTCCAAATGCAGTATTCTTTCCAGTGTTCCACCTATTATCTGCACCACTGGATTGCAATATTTCATCAAGGAGGTCAAGGATCCACCGACAATATGAGTTTCTGATATGTGACAGGTAGTAGTGGAGGATTATACAAATCTCAGGAGCTCCCTTTGTAGGTCCTGAGCATAGGAAGATTATAATAGAGGGAAGGAGTAGAAGGGAACAGAGATTTGACAAACAGATAACCATAATAGCAGGTAGACTTTGATACATGCCATAAAAGAAATGTAAACAAAGTGTTATGAGAGTTAAAAGGAGGAAGAGATTGATGGGCAGAAAGGGTAGAGGCTTATCTTAGAGGAGGCATCATTTGAGCAAGGTCTTGAAAGACTGCTAGGATTTTGAAAAATAAAGATGTAGAGGAGTGGGTGGGGTACTTGAGATGGGATAGTCAACGTGATTTTACATATAATGGTTAAAAAATGTTTTCTGAATAATGTAAGCAGTTATTTTGATGGCTGATCTAACTTGTGGCCTTTGGGAAGTTCCTGGGCAGGGTAGTCAGAAGCACAGTGCTGGATGATAGCTGTAGGCTTAGACCCTGTGCCCTAGGAGAGACTTGAGCATTTTCAAATTCTGCTGAAATGAGAGCATGGCCATGTTTATAGACCCACAAACTTGTGTTGTCTGCTCTGGTCTAGTCCCATAAATAAAGACATTTTCTTGGGAGCATAGAGTCAGAGGAATCCTGACTTTGAGTCCTGGTTCTACTACTTAACAACTGTGTAACTTTGAACAAATCACTGAGAACCTGAGGCTCTAGAGCTGGGGATGGAGCAGAAACATGCCTCAGTATATATAGTGTGCTCTTTAAGAAAGAACATGTAACATAAAATTGGACATCCTTTAGTAACTGGACAGGTCATAGAGTTGGGACTCATCCAATTCAGTCCATACAGTATCCCTGAGATGGAATCATCCAGCTTCTACCTGAAGATCTCTACTATGAGGGGGAACTCAGTACTTCCTAGGAAGGCTTTTTGGATGCCTTTCATCATAGGGCAGGGTTTTTTTTTTTTATTTTAGCTCAAATCTGCCTCTCTTTAACTTATATCCCTTGCTGCTAGTTCTGCCTTCTAGGACTGAGCAGAAGAGCAGCAAGCCTAATCCTGCTGTGCCATATGGAGATGCTGATAAACTCTATCCTCATATATACGAGATTCTGACTTGGTGCCTTTATTGCCACTTTTCTCTGTTAGATTCCATTGAACGTTGACAGTCTTTTTAATTTCAAAAATTCTATGATTCTTTTTCTCTTACCATCAAAGCATGAATTTGGTATTTAAAGCAAGAAATTAATCCTTTCTTTTTACATAGGTGTATTGGGATGAACTGTCCTGTGTATTCAAGCCAGAGATCATTTTCAAATCTTTGGTACCTGCCTCTTGCATTACTCAGCATAACCTGCCAAGGAACCTGCTCTACCATAGCAGGGAGATTACACAGCAGTCAGGAATTTTGCTCTTGAGGATAAAGCCTATTCTCTATTATCTTTTGTACTTCCTGGATTCTTCTTACTCATGAATAAACTCACTATTAAAGAGAACTGAAGTCTCAGAGCCACATTTTCCAGCATGAATCTAGTTAGTTCTCAGCAGCTGCTGTCCCAGCAACTTGGCCTGACCAGATAAGTCTCTCAATTCCTTCCTGCCATCCACTGCTTAGAACAATGTGTCCCCTACCAGGGATCTGTGTTCTCTGAAGGACCCAGAAAACTAGACCCATCTCACATATGCTTGTCTAGATAGCTTATTAAAACTCTAGATGAGGGGGAATAGAGGGAGTCTCTACATAAAAGAAGCCTCTGGACACCCTGTAAGCAAATAAAACAGTGCTGAGTTTCACTCCTCTTTGTTGAATTGTGTACTCTCAGAGTGGTACCAAATTCTATTTTTGAGGTAATGGGAACAGCCACTCTGTTATTGGCTGGTTTTTCTTGATTTTCCCATATGGAGAAGGGGAACTTACATAGCAAGTGATCAAGGAGGTATGTGGGCTTGCCCCTAAATCCACCATACAATCATGAGATTTCCTAATTGAATGAGAGAGCACCCAGAATTATAGAATGGCCAGTTAGTTCAATCCAGAAGACTTACCTAGATAGGTAATCACAAAAGAAGCATGGGAGTATTCATATGTGAAAGAATCATTCTCATATGTGACCAGAGGGATGCTTTATTGTACTGGCTTTAAATCAGTGATCCTGTAAGGGCCATGAACTGAAGGCCATAACTAAAGGTTAAAGGTGAAGTTTGGGTGCCACTCAGCCTGGGACTATGGTATTAAAAAAAATGTTTTCCTTCTGACAACCCTACCTTGGGGTTCTATTTCTATATATATATATATATATATAGGGGGAATAGAGGGAGTCTCTACATAAAAGAAGCCTCTGGACACCCTGTAAGCAAATAAAACAGTGCTGAGTTTCACTCCTCTTTGTTGAATTGTGTACTCTCAGAGTGGTACCAAATTCTATTTTTGAGGTAATGGGAACAGCCACTCTGTTATTGGCTGGTTTTTCCATACATACATATATATATATATTCTCTTCTTTTGTGAATAAATCTTGGAAAATACACTCATATGGCCAGGAGTATGTGGAAGCAAAAGAGAGAAGGGAAAGAGGGAGTAGATATAGCTGTGAAAACGGTGGCAGGAAAAAATAGACAAGTGATTAAGGATTGTGCATGGCAGTTCTTGGAACCCAGAGAGCCATGCGGGCAAAGGACTGAAGAAAGTCAGAAATTTTTTTTCCAATCTTTTAATAGTTTTGTTTAAAGTTTTGAGTTCCATATTCTATCCCTCCCTCTCCTCCTCCCCACTCCTTGAGACAGTAACCAATCAGATATAGGTTATATGTGTGCAGTTATATAATACATTTCCATTTTAGTCATTTTGTACAAGATTCAAAAGAAAAAAATAAAAAAATGAAGAATAGCTGGCTTCAATCTGTATTCAGTCAATATCAGTTCTTTCTCTGGAGGTAGATTGTGTGCTTTATTATTAGTCCTTTGGGCTTATCTGGGATCATTGTATTGCAGAGAATAGCAAATCATTCTCAGTTCTTCATGGAACGGTATTGCTATTACTGTGTATAACATTTTCCTGGTTCTGTTCACTTTACAGTGCATCAGTTCATGTCAGTCTTTCCAGGTTTTTCTGAAATAATCCCACTTGTCATTTCTTATAGCACAATATTGTTCCATTACAATCACATACCACAGCTAGTTTAGCCATTCCCCAATTGATGGGCACCCCTTTGATTTCCAATTCTTAGCCATCACAAAAAGAACTGCTATAAATATTTTTGTATGAATAGGTCCTTTTACCTTTTTTTTTTTTCTGACTGTCTTTGAGATGTAGACCTAGCAGTGGTATTGCTGGATCAAAGGGTATGCAGTTTTTTAGCCTTTGGGGCATTGTTCCAAATTGTTCTCTAGAATGGTTGGATCAGTTCACAACTCCATTAACAGTGCATTAGTGCATTAGTTATACCATATACCCTCCAACATCTGACATTTTCCTTTTTTGTCATATTAGCCACTATGATAGGAGTGAGGTGGCAGCTCAAAGTTGTTGTAATTTATATTTCTTTGATCAGTAGTGATTTAGAGAAAGTCAGGAAATTTGATCCTTTAGATATCAATGAGCTTTTAAAAATTGTAAATGGTGATAAGCCCCGGAGCCAAAGGCAAAAGCCTCCTCAATCAGTTTGTAAACTGTGTGTGCCAGTACTTTCCTTTGTCACTTGTTCCATGACCTCATTTCTCCTTCAGCCTCAAACTTCGTGACTCTTTTTAGTTTTTAGTCTATCATGGACTATTTTGTTCATCACCTCCTGCCATCAGGAATTCTTAACCTTCTTTGGGTCATGGGTCCCTTGGTCATTCTGTTGAAACCTATGGATCCCTTTTCAGAGTCATGTTTTTAAATGCATAAAATAAAATACATAGGGTGATAAAGGAAGCCAAATGTTAGTGAAAATAAAGATGCAGCCTTTTTTCCTCTGACTTTACAGACCCTCTGAAATCTATAAACCAATCCCAGGTTAAAAAATCCATGCTCTAGATATTCCAGATGGCCTACCCTGGGCTCTTGCCATTGTACCACCTCCTATTTCTTACTTTTCCAATTCCAGTGATGCACAGTCCCCACCACCTAAGTGAAAACCCTTCATGGTGTTGTAGTGCTGGACTTAAAGTCAGGAAGACCTGGGTTCAAACTCTGTCTCAGCTGCTTAACTTGCTGTGTGACCCTTGGAAATTTTTTAACCTTTCTGAACCTTAATTCCTCATCTGTAAAAAGAAGAGATTGTACTCAGTGACCTCTGAGTTAGCACTCTTCCTGCCATCTTAGTCATTTTCCTTTTATTCTCCTTCAATCTTCTGGCACTTGTGGAGACCTGGCTCCCCTCATGAGATCACGTACTGGATACCCCTTCTTTGATGCTGCCTTCCACTGATCCTAGAGGAGGAGTAGGCTTGCTTCTTGCTCTCTGTTACTACTTCCACACCCCCTGCATTGCTTCCATCATCAAAGCTTCTCCTTCTTTGAGGTTCACTGCATCCAGATATGTCACCTCTATCCTGTCCTTGTGTCAATTCCCTCCTGACCGACATTCTCCTTCCTTTATCAAGGAATTCACAATCTTCCTCTCTCACCCAACTCGTCTTTATGATAGAGGGTTTCAGAATATTAATGTTCTCTCAAATTAATGAGTAAAAAGCAAAAGTATTTACTGTATACCAGGCACTATACTAAACACTGGACAAACACCCTAAAATAGCTACTTTAGCCCCAACATAGCACTGTAATGTCAATGAGGAGGGGTTAAGCCTAATCACAGCCTATGTGGTAACATAATTAGTGAGACAGGGCAATTGACCAGTAGAACAGGAAGGCAGCAGCTGCTATTCCTTTTCTGAAACTACCTATAGACAGGTAAAAGTAGAGAGAGCCAGGGCTTCTGGACTGGTGTTTAGTCTGACCCATTGTGTCGCAGAGGTCAGCTTGTAAGTGTGTTGGAATAACAGATCGGACCCCTTCATAGCAGAATAGAATTTTACATCATTGATAGCATCTTCTGAATCCTTCCCTGTTAACCATTATTAAGCATCTGCTGTTGGGCAGAGCACTGTGCTGGGCAGAAAAATACACAGTTTGGATAAGACATGCCCTCTGTCCTAATGAAATTTGGACTTAATAGAGTCTTTCCTCTCTGTCTGCTCAGATAAGCCTAGGTCAGAGATCATGGCACTCTGACAGTATATAACATTGTAAATTTTATTTTCTTCGTATACCCCTTGGCCAAGTCTTAACTTTTGAAGGACACGAAAGAGAGCCTGTAAGGAACACCTCAGCCAGGCTGTTGGTTCTAGATGGTTCATCTGAAAAAATTTCATTGCCTCAACATTGGGATCTGCCCCAAAATTGGTCGTGACCTGGATCTGTGTTCTCTCTAAGAAATGAATTTGTCTGGTTCACCTCTTCCTTCTCAGGATCCTGCCATATCCTGCTATGGAAAGGGACAACAAGCTAGGCATAAGAATGAATGCTAGAAATGGAAGAGAGGTTGTTCTCCTGGGGGGAAATAGGTGGGGTTTTTCATTTAGTTTGCATTTGGTTAGGTTACATTTAGTTTAAAAAGAACCACAATGGAATTAGTACCAGGTTTTCTTCAGACTCCTGATATCCAAAGAATTGAGATAGAAGTGGCGTTGTGTTTCTTTTGAGCTGAGATTCAGGCTTCAGTATTAAATTAGAAGGCCCAGTGGCTATAGAAAGTATTGTGGAACTGAGAATTTATCTGTCTCAGACATCCTTCTCAAGTCTTCAATCTTCTCAGATGACTTCCTTCATTCCCTATCCCTGCCCAGAACTAGTTCTGGGGCTTCAGATAGTCCAAACATCCCTGATGGGCCTGTATGAATTATAACCTTGTAAGTGGTTCTCATACTTACTTGGACTAGGGGAAATGGAAGTCAAGGCTACTTGAAAACAAAGTTCCAATGACTAGAACCTCTCATAATCCTCTTTCCCCATGGCAAAGGTGATATGTTCAACAAAGGCTTGGTTTGGAATCACTTCACAAACTAGGCCTCAGTGCATTCTGATGTCACTCAGAGATGTATTAAGGTAATTGTTTCACTTGACACATTAGAGATTAGTGATGTAACCTTACGTGTCCCTAATAACATTGTAGTACACAATCTGCATCTATAAATGTGCTTAAGCTGGTAAGGTAGAAGAGCAACCAATAGACAGGATTTTGAACCCTTGTCCGATTGGTCTTTGGGATGGGTACCATGCTCTGTCTTTCACCTTTCCCCTTCACTATAATAATAAGCATCAGGAAGGGGATGCTACCCCATAAGTAGGTAGTAAATATATCCCACAGATTTGGGATTCTTAACATAATTATGCACATAGATCTTAATTTTTAAGCAACCTCTTTTGTTTTTAGATTAAATTTAAAGAGTTTTTTCAATAATTTATTTTCTCTCCCTGCTACTTTCCCCCTCCATTTAAAAAAAAGAAAAGAAAAAAACCCTCTTGTTTATATATAAATATATGTGTGTATCTGTACACACACACACACACACACACACACACACACAGAGCCAAGCAAAACAAATTTCCCCAATGGTGATGCCCAAAAATGTATTTCTTATTCTATATCATCTCTGTCAAAGGATGGCTAGTGTATATCATCCTCGGTCTCCAGTGTTTCTATTCAATAATCCCATCTCCTTGGCCCTCCTACTCTCTGGGCTTTAGTCTGCTGGGGCCTGATTCCTTGAATTTGACAAGCTCTTTTCTTCATTGGGTATTTTGGATTTATGACCTCAGATAGCTAGTTGTCTGATCCCTCTTGTCTTAGCCAAAGCCCTGTTCCTTGCTTTGCCTGCCCAGCCCTGCCCTGAATCCTCCAAAAACTCTAGTTAGAATCTCAGTCAATTTAGTGTTGGATTGTAGTATATATCCAGGTGGGCAGAATCTGGAGATTTAACTGATAACTAGATAAACAGACTTAGATCCACCTAGATAAATGGACCAAATCTAACAAGGTGAGTAAACTAAATCACATTGTTTCAGTGAACTAGACCTTGCTAGGTGAAAGGACTAGTTATACCAAAGTGGAGTGTGAGGAAGCTGAAGCTTGCTAGATGAGCAGATTGGATTTAGATAGATGAGCAAACTGATTCCCATAGGGGAAGAGGAGATAGGGTCTAACCAAGGTAAACAAAATACACCTAAGTAAAGGCACTATGGGTAAGGGAGAGGAACCTAGCAAGGTGAAGGGCCTAGGTGGCTCCAGGTAAGCCGACCACATTTAGACCTAGCTAAGTGAGAGGGTCGGGGTAGGAATTGGGGAGTAAGATGCTAGGCGATGATGGGACTCGATCTGGTGATGTGAGCAGGATAGATATATCAGGTGATTTAAAAGAATCATTAGGAGGGACTTGGGAGACACCTGATCCAACCCCCTCATTTTTCAGATAAGGATGCTGAACTCAAGCAGAATTTCTGTGATTTGCCCAAGGTCATTCAGATTACTTAACTCTATGTACTATTAATTAGCCAACTTGAGAATCAAACCTTGATCTTCTGATTGTAAATCCAGCATTTTTTCCACTTTCCCATGTTAGAAGGGGAGGAGATTGGCCTGCTAAGGTGAAAAGACTAGAGTTGATGAAATGGGCATGTTCTTGTAAGTTAAGTCCATTGAAGGAGACAAATGGGATGGATTTAAAGAGGTAGGGGACAGAGGTAGTGAGTGAGCAGCCTGGATCTTTATATATGGGGGGACTCAGTCTAGTTTGGGGGCAGCTAGGTGGTGATATGGATAGAGCCCCAGCCCTGGAGTCAGGAACACCTGAGTTCAAACTCAACCTCAGATGCTTGTTAGCTGGGTGACCTTGAGCAAGTCCCATAACCCTGTTTGCCTCAGTTCTGCATCTATAAAATGAGCTAAAGAAGGAAAATGGCCAATCTCTCCAGTGTCTTTGTCAAGAAAACTTCATATAGCATCACAAAGAGTCAGATATGACTGAAATGACTGAACAGAGACCTAATTTATACAAATGCATTACATCTTGCAACAGAGAAAGGAGCAGATCTGGTGACTTAAGAGGATTCTTCACTGGGTATAATTTAAAGAAAAGGTCTCTGTGATAGCAAATGTCAGGCAATTCCTGTACCTTTTCAGGTCTTATTTAATATGTCATCTAAAAGTATTTTGAACATTGTGGAAATAGGAGTCTTTCCCAGTCATTAGTTTCAGTGCTGCTGTTTGAGCATCACTTACTAGGTATCCTTGTGATCTGAAAAAGGCCATGCACCCCAGAGGGAGCCCAATGTATTCAGAGAGTGATTGATTGCATTGTTCAAGGATGAATTGGAATAGATGACCTGAGGTCCCTTGCAACCCTGAGATTCTGTTACTGATTGGCATGTAGTGGAAAGAGCCCCAAACTAGAAGTCAAGAGGTCAGGGTTCTACACCATATAAATGCTAGCTATTATTACTACTCCCATTAACTCTACCAGTAACCAGATTTGTGACCCTGGGCAAGTCATATTCCCTCCTCTGAGCCTCAGGTCCTCTATCTGTAAAATGAGGGGTTTGAACTGAATAATCTTTACATGTTCAGATGCCTGTATCTGCTGCATGTGTCTGCCTTCAGTATATCCACTTTTCAATCCTTTCTAGCTCAATAAATACGTGTTAAGTTTCTGCTCTGCATAGGGCTCTGTGAACAGGAGATAAGACATGATCCCTGACCTCGGAAAACTCCTTGTATAATTGGGAACAGTAGGTGTAGGACTGACCTTAAGGGCAGGAGACTTGAGGTTCAATCTGGACAAGTCACTCTCTCTCTACATCTTAGTTTCCTCATCTGTAGAATGAGGTTAATAGCAATTGCACTGCCCACCTCACAGAGTTGTGAGGAGGAAAATACTCTGTAAACCTTGAAAGCCTGTATAAATAGGAGAGCATTAGTGTTATCATGAATGATATGGACACAATAAATTTAATGTGAAATAGAACATAGGAGCACAGAAGAGGCGCAAATGAAGTGGGCCAGGTACTCTCTACCTGGTCAGATGGCTAAGAGTCAGAGAGCAAAGGGAGGGGATTCCTGGAGGGAGCATTGGAGTTAGGTCATCCAGGAGAGGGAGGATTCAGCCATGAGGAGAACATTCCAAGTATGGAGAAGATCAAATGACGTGGTCAGAGTTCAAGGTATATTTAGATAGCATGTCACCCAGATCAGTTGGAACTTAGACTAGTGATAATGTTTCTATAGTGGTAGAGACAATGGTAAAGAATATACCAGAGTCATGTACTAGCTTCTTTCTTTACTAAATATACCAGCTCACTCCATAATGGTAAGTTTTGTCCAGTCTTTTCTTTGTTGAATTAGAAAACTACTAGTCCTAGGGAATTCTGATAGGACTCTCAGTTGACAAGATGTTTTTAACAGAGGGGTGGAGGTAGGGGGGTAGGTATTTAAACTCTCCAGCTGGGAATACTGTATGATTTGTGATGGCTTCTGCCTAACACCTCTCTTGTGTCTCCACTTAAGCCACGCTGCTGATGAAACAGGCCTGGCCCCAGACCTCATCGTCCTGTGCCACTGAAGGTACCTTCCACCTCCCGGTGGACACTGGGACCGAGAACCGAACTTACCAAGCTTCGTCGGCGGCTTTCAGTAAATACTGCTTTCCTTCTTCTTGCTTTTCCTCCCCTGGAGAGGACCAACCATGTGGGCTTTTCAGGGGGATGGGGAAGGGATCCTAACAGGAGGGCTTCCTTGTCTGAGAAGACCATCCTCTTGTCTTCAGTTAAGTTGAGAGCTTTGGTTGAGATGCATGAGTAAGGAAGAGAGAGGAAGGGACCGACCTAGTCAAACAGATAGCCAGATTGACAAAGACAGTTATTCCAAAATATCCCCAATCTGACTTTTAAGTAACCTCAATCATCATTATCATCTAATTATGTGTTATTAATTATACTTTTGTACTTCAGTGATCTCCTTGGTGTGGATGTTCTCTCTCAATAGGAAATGATACTTAAGAATTTCTAAGAGTCATCCTGAGCTGGTGATGAGTTTCTCCATACTTGGCAAGTCTGGTGCTTAGATGATTAACATACTGGGCCTATACTGGAATTCTTTTCAGTTTTGGTACAAGACCTTCCTGAGCTTATGCTCTGGTAGTATAGCCTTGAGAACCCAGGATAAATGCTTTACAAAAAGAGGCACTGAAGAACTAGAGTGATTTGTAGTACTTAGATTGGTACTTCAAATTGGTTTTTTTCATCTGTGTATTTCTTGTACCAGTGCAAATCCTAGCCAGCCATTCTCTACCTTTTGTTGTTATCAAGTTGTTTCAGTCATGTCTGGGTCTTCCTAACCCCATTTGGGGTTTTCTTGGCAAAAATTCTGGAGTGGTTTGCTGTTTCCTTCTCCAGCTCATTTTATAGATGAGGAACTGAATGAAGTAAGCAAGGTTGAGTGACCTGCCCAGGGTCATAGTGCTAGTAAGTGTCTGAGGCTGGATTTGAACTCAGGAAGATGAGTATTCTTGATTTCAGTCCTGGCACTCTATCTTCCATGGCACCTAGCTGCCTTATCTCTACTTTTGAACATGGGTGTTCATGTGTTACTGTGGCTGAAACAATTCATACATGGTGACCATCACTTGATGATAAGTCTCTTCAACTTTTGTTGGGCTGATCCTTAGACGACAGACACAAAGTCTGTTGCTGAGTCCGTAGGCCCTACTGGAACTTGAACTAAGTTGGCATAGCTTTCTAAAACCTAAAAGTCACCCCCATACCCTTCCATTGCCCCCTGCCCCTATGATTTTGGACATCTGTTCTCACCACATGCTAATATAATTTACAAATATGTCAGTACTTCAAAAATCTGTGATCTTACCCAAGTGGATCCTCCCTTCCATGAGTGAAAGAGAAAGTAGCCACTCTATATCCTAATTAGTGGTTTAATGAGTTGTTGCCCACACATGTATGCATATATACATACACATAGAAAAAATTATCTTATAGCCATCTCTCTGATGAAGATCCTCTCTGAGCTTAGCAAAATTAATCCTTTGATGATACTTCATCCTTGGACCTAACCTCAAAGCCTTCCCAGTTTGGTAGAATGTGACAAAGCTTTCTCCCACTGGTGTGGTCTTTGAGAAACCAGGATCATCACCCCACCATTATGAGGCATTAGAAAATGGTTTTCCAGACATATTTTACAAATGTTGATATGGCCAAAGGCAGCAGAACATAATAGAGTTCTGGGCTTGGAATCAGAAGGTTTAGGATCTAGTCATGGATTTGGGATCTTTGGCAGACCCTGTCTTCTCTCTAAGCTGTGGTTTTCTTATTGGTAAAAATGGAGATAATCCCTGCACAGCCTCTATAACAAAAGTTATCCTAAGAACCAAATGAGTTAATGGTTGTGAGAATGCTTTGTAATCCATAAAGCACTGTAAACATGATTGGTGATCTTATTTGTAATTGGCACAATCCAGCAGTATCTTCTCTGACAAGCTGTCTTTCAGCATCTCCATCATGGAAACCACAATCTTAAACCACATATATGTCACAGATTTGCTATACACACACCTAGTATCTGAAAATTTGACTTTATAAAACAGGTAAATTGTGTATGGGGTGTGATTATTTGGTTTTCAGAAAAAGTGAGACTAGACAAGATTACAGAATTCTTTTGTCATCACTACTAGTCCTAATAAGAGTTCACCTTTTTACAGTACTCCACAAATTACAAAGCATTCTGCTTCCAGCTTTGTGAGTGATATAATATAAAGATGATTGTTCCCATTTTTCAAATCAGGAAACTAAGGCTCAGAGAGGGGACAGTTTACCCATTAGCGTAGCAGAGCTGATGTTCAAACCTCTGTCTCCTGACAATAGCAACTGTTTGAGGTGGTTTTAAAGTACTTTTAGTACTGACTTTGCCACTAGCTATATGCCCTTGAGCATCTCTGCCCATCAGAAAGGTTTACTGAAAAACATGATTTTGTCCTTAATGAGTTGGACTTTAGTTTAAGCAAAAAATTCAGTTAGAAGGCATTGCCAAGATTTTGTTTTTCTTCCTTTCTCAATGAGGGGTCAGGGGAGGCAGAAGGGAGAGAAGGTACATCTTCATTTGAAAACAAAATAAAATTCAGCTTTGAAAAAGTATCTCCCTACTGGGTGAGATGAGACAAGTGCTACCCTTCTCTTTCTCCCACATCCATCTTTTCCCAGTTACCTGGCCAAACAAATGCTACGTATGTATAGATGGAAGGAACTGAGGATATTTAGCCTGAAGAAGAGAGGACTCATTGGGTACACAGTCATTGCCTTCAAATATCAGAAATCTACTGGAGCAAAGGGACCAGACTCACCATGTGTGACCACAAGGGGTAGAATCAGGGTTAGCAGTGGGAAGGGAGCTTAGGGGAAAAGTTAAGTGCTTTGAAGGTAATGGAGTTTTAATTGTTGTTCTATCTCAAACACTTAGTACAGGGCCTAACATATACTTACAGGGTGAATGAATGGGAAGCATATTTCAGGTCAGAAATATGTCAGAGATAGAGAGGCCTTTAGAACATAGAACGTCCGGGCTGGCAAGGATTAGAACACAGACTATCAGATAGAAAAATATCTTATAACTCAGGTTGTGAGAACTGGTGAGCCCTAGATAGCATATCTAGTCTAATATCCCTATTTTGTTATAAGGTGTTTATATTATAATATATTTGTGTGTGTATGTGTGTTTGTATACAAAGACAAATACACACACTTATGTCAGCTAGGTGGCTCAGTGGATAGAGTGCTGGACCTGAAGTCAGGAAGACCCATCTTCCTGAGTTCAAATCTGGCCTTAGACACATATTAACTGCATGACCCTGGGCAAGTCATTTAACCCTGTTTGCCTCAATTTTCTCACCTTTAAAATGACCTAGAGAAGGAAATGGCAAACCATTCCAGGATCTTTACCAAGAAAATCCCAAATGGGGTCACAGAGAGTTGGACACAACTATATATGTATATATACATACATATCCCGTAACATTTCTGTTATAAAATGTTTATTTTAGGGTGAGGTATAGTTAGCCCCCTACCTCACTTAAAAGTGAGAGCACCTCTTTTGAATCAACCCAAAGATGTTAAACTAAATGTGAAAAGTCCATAACTAATGAGGAAGAAATAAAAGCCATTGGATGAAATGACTTTGCCTAGAAATTGTATCAGAGTTAGCTGAAGAGCCTTAGTCACTCCTCACAGAGCATTTGTATAAAATAGCAAGCCGGATTGGAATATGAACTTTCTGATAGCAGGTCTGCCTTGCCAAGCCCCTGAAATAGAATCATTTTAGGGGAATCTTTCCCTCCCCCTTGATAAATGAAAGCTAATTTAGTCTGGCTTATTAATTCATATCAACTGATAATCATTGTTGGATGCCCAGTGGAGAAGGTTTGTGAACAAAAAGTATTAAAGAGATGCCCCCTTCCCCTTTTGCTCAGTGTTACTGCCTAGAACCTTGAGGGGAGAACTAGCTGCCCTCAGGACCCAGCCTGCCAGTACGATGGAGGGTTTGGGGAGAGTACCTGAGAGCTGATCTAATCTAGTCTCTACAATGTCTTTGAGAAGTGATCATCAGCTTCTGCATAACCACTTCCAGTGATGGGGAACTCATTTCATCTCAAAGCAAATTATTCCATTTAGGAGGTTTGGTTTGTTAGGAAGTCCCCTTCATACTGAGTTTTCTGGCCTCAGGTCCTATGTCAGTTAACCTCTAGAACTCAATTAATCTTGTTATAGAAGGAGCCAGTATTGGGTTAGATTATATCTGAGGCACTTTCCAACTTGGAGAACGTATGATCCTAAAACGCTGTGATTTTAAAATTACCATAGAAATCTTTTAAATAGTGAGCTATATAAGGGATTTAATATTCAAAAATAGAGTTACATATAAATTTACAGAAACACATTGAATGTATTTGGTACATTATCTCATCCATGTCAACTCTTATTAAGAACAGAATATTTCATAAGTATGGAAGAAACTTGCTGATCTGATGAAGGCTTTAAATAGACAGTGCTTGGCTCTGACTCTATACACTCTAGTGAGGACATTGAGCGTTACACAGGGAGAAGCATCTGTGGAAGAAGTGTCTGATATTTCACAGGAGGAAATAACAAGGAAGTATATCTTTGCTTCTGGACATTTATACACCAGTGCTCAGAGCTTATGAAATCAAGTGAATTTACCATTTTAACTCAAATATGACATCATGGTTTTTTCCTTTAGTGGGTTGGAACTTTTGACATCATTGGCAAGATAAGAACTCAAGAGAAGCAGGTCAGAGGGAATGGCTGCAGAGTAGCCACAGCATACAAAAGGGAGAAGTGGGAGAACAGGAGGAAAAGCTTCCCAGCATGCAGCAGCTGCTCTCACACCTCACCCTTGGGAGGAGAAGGCACCTACTTCAGTCTGGGTTATGGTCTGCTCCTTTCTGAGAGTACAGCACTGGACTGTCTTTGGGGGTGCCTGAATGCCTCACCTCAGCAGCTGGAGATCAGGAAGATTTCCAGAATCATAGTGATTATTTTACTGCTCCAATTTAGGTAATTGGAGGCAAGCTCTATTGTAAATATAGGACCCATGACTTACTTTCCAAATGACTTTTTTTTCCAGAAACATAAGATCGTTTTAACAGAGGTGGCTTGTTTCATCAATAAGAGGTTATAATGGAGAGGAGAAAAATGTGAAGAAACTTTGAAGGCAAAAATGAGCTTTGCCACGAGTGTTCCTAACCCTAAAGGGGTACAGCAAAAAGAATGTGCTTTGAAGGTTTGGCAGAAGCTGTTCTTGTCAACTAGAAAGCAAAATCTATTGTTAGAAATTTAAAAAAAATTAATCACAAGGATGCTTTGAACTTCGAGGATTGCTGTCCCCATCCCCAGAGGCTGAGGAGAGTAGTATTCCAGTTAGTGAAAAAGGCTGAATATGAATTTGAAAGAATGTTATACAGGTCACTAAAAAGACAAATAGCCTTCAACTTGTGGACAGTGTCTCAGAACAACAGATTTGCAGTGCTTCTGCTTTATATGACAGTTGAATGTTATATGACACTTTGATATTCATTGTACATTGTCAAGACCAGTGATTTCCATTATCTATTATGCTTCAGAGTAGAAAAGTCTCGATACTTTGGACCCTACCTCTGAACTCTCCATGAAATAATGACTGAAATCAAACTATTCAAAGTAGTTTGTGAATTGGACTAGCTTGGTTTCTTTTAGATGTAATGAACACGTGATTTGGAAGAAAATTGTATTTCCTGGAAAGGCAAAAAGCAATTGTGGTTTAAGAAAAATATCTAAAGAGATTGAAATACTATCCTTTTCACAATATCAAATTGTTTTTCCCCATGAAATTAATAGTCATTTCATATGTATGTATATTCATATGTATTCTTCATATATATTTTTTAGGCTTCTGCTTCCTGAATAACTATGTGTACATTGTAACTTTCTAAAATGTGTTTTCTTTTCCTTCATTTAGTCAGGTCAGGGACAGAATTTTCGCAAAGGGCTTCTTATTTAATTTAATTTATAGTTTAAAGAGGTTTTCCCTTTGATACTGAAAACTAATTTTTTTGAATTTTTAGGTTATGTGAATTTCTTGAAGCTATGTAAATGTGTTATAAGAAGACTCATACAGTGTTTGAGGCTAGTTATTTATAAGGTTTCTGAAGGATTGGTGATGGTCCTGGATGCAGTGAAGGACCTTGACATCTTCAATGTCTGACCAACCTTTAAGTGCTCCAGAGTGTCTGCTTCAGCTACCTTCATGGTTGTTGGAACAAATTGTTCTCATCCACCCATTCTGTTAGATGTCTTCATATGCTTGGGGTAGATATCCCTCTAATGGATTTGAGGCCTCTCGGTTACCCTCAGCCTGATTTAGCCCTCTGCTTGAGATAGTTTTACCAGGGTATGACTGCTGAACGTGCTACACCTTCTTTGGGTGAAGTTAGACAGCAAAGGTGGATGAGCAGCCTTGAAAAGGGCTCTGCAAGCCCTCACACCAGAGATTTGTCTTCCATAAACTTCTCATACACCCCATGGACTATAGGGAGAGACTTGAAGCAGGGAGACCAATTAGAAAGCAGCTGAAAAAATCTAGGAAAGAGTTCATGAGACCCTGGATGCTGATGGTAGCTGTATGAATAGGAGGGAAGGGGTCAGATGGAAGAGATACTGTGGAAGTAGAAATGGCAAGATTTGGTAACTAACTGGATATGTGGAATAAATAGGTGTGAGGAGTTGAGGAGGTTACAAACTCAAAAGACTTAAAAGGTAGAAAAGACCAGGCACAACATGCAGCTAACGAGGGTTAGTAAAGAATATACCTGCCAGAATCTTACAAAGTGAATCCAAGGGACTTTAAAGTGAAAGGAAAGGCAGAGAATTGTCTACAATGCAACTTAAAGGGAAGCTATCATGTAGAAAGTAGAATTGCAATTGAGATGTATGTTCAGCCTAAGGAAGAAGAGGGACAGGGAGTGAGGAACAACTTTTTTCCAATGCATGAAGGACTGTCCTGGGGCAGAAGGAAGAAACATTCTACTTGTCCTAGAGTGGGCAAATCTAGAACCAAGGGAGGGAAGTAGTAGCATAGAAAAGTACATAGAAGATTCCTGCAGCCTTTATACTGTTGATCAGCTTCACTCCTGAATACTCTCTTCCTGCTAGGGTTTTGAGGCATCTCTCTCCTGGTCCTCCTCTTACCTGTCAGACTGCTCCTTCTCAGTTTCCTTTGCTGGATCTTCATCCAGATCATACCCTCTCACCATAAGTGTGCCTCAGGGTTCTATCATGAGCCCTCCTCTCCCTCGATCCTATTTTACTTGGTGTTCTGTAGCTCCCATGGATTTAATTACCATCTCTATACTGATGATTCTGAAATCTACCTTCCTCCCCTACCCTCTCTTTTGAACCATAGTCTCGTGTCTCCCATTGCCTTTCAGACATCTCAAACCAGAAGTCCAGTAGATATCTTAAACTCAGTAAGTCTAAAAGAGAATTTATTATGTTTTCCCCCCAAAACCCTTCCTCCCCTACCCTCTTTTCCCCTTACTATAGAGGGCAATACCATCCTCCTATACTCTGAAGCTCAAAACCTAGCTGTCATCCTCCTCACTACTTCTGTCTGCCATGTACAACCCATTGCCAAGGTCTGTCTATTTTATCTTTGCCACATCTCTCAAATAAGTGACTCATTCCTAGAGTATTGTAATAGCCTGCTGGTGGGACTGTGTGCCCCAAGGCTATCTTCACTGGAATCCATCCTTCATTCATTCCCCAAAGTGATTTTCCCAAAACACAGATTTGACCATGTCATTCCCTCATTCATTAAACTCACCAGTGGCTCCCCAGTCCTAGTCCCTAGACCCTTGTCCCTTCAGAATCAAATACAAAAGACTCTGTTTGTCCCTCTCCTCCCTTTCCAGTCTTCTTGTAACCTACTTCCCCCATACTCTTTGGTCCAGTGACACTGACCTCCTTTCTTTTTAAGAAAAAAGAAATTCCATCCCCTGGTTCTGGGCATTTTCCCTGATTGTCCCCATGCCTGGAATGCTCTTCCTCCTTATCTCTACCTAATCACCTCCCTGGCCTTCTTTAAGTCCCAGCTAAAAGCCCATCTTCTATAGGAAACTTTCCCAACCCACCTAATTTTAGTGTCTTCCCTTTCTTAATTATTTCCTATTTATCTACTTTATAGCTTGTTTTTACATAATTGTTGCTTCTCAATTAGATTTTGAGAGTAGATGCTATGCTTCTTTTCTTTTTTGTATTCCCAGAGGTTAGCCTAGTGCTTGCTGATTAATTGATTGAGCAAGAGATGTACTATAGTGTATAAGAAATCGTGTGTACCTAAGGCCATTCTGGCTGGAAGTGTGAGGGGAATAATGTGTAATCATTCTGAAAAGAGAGGTTGGAGCCAGATTGTCCAGGGCTTTAAAAATTACATAGATTGCTTTGTGTCTTATCCTGGAGTCAGAAGGGAAGCACTGGAACTTCTTCAGCCTAAAAGATACATGGTCAGACTTGTGCTTTAGGAATATACATTTGGCAGCTGTGTGGAGGATGTGTTGGAAAATGGAGACCAATTGAGTTAGCTCGAGAATCCTGGCCTGAATGAGGGTCTTTGTGCTCTAAGTAGAAAAGGGGCCTAATGTGAGAAATGTTGTACTGGGATCCAGGAACCAAAGAAGGGGAAACATGGTGGAGAGGATTTGGGTGAAGATCAAAGGAGACACAAACAGAAGTGACATTGTAGTATACCGCAAACTACAAACTGAAAGAGGAAATAAATGAGAAGTATGGCCAAGAGATCAAAGTCTGGGCCAGGGTCATGCTAAAATAATTAATCTGGACATTTTCTGGAGAACTCTCTGCTAACAGCAGAGCAGCAAGTAGTTTCTTGGCTTGTCTTCATGAAAATGTTATGCTTCCAGGAAGGGAAGAGCATTCCTCTTCTGGACTCTAGTGGGCGCTTGGGGGGCTCCTGGGGCTGTTGCAGCTCTTGTGGCCACAGTCCATATTCTACCCTCAGAACTTTGGCTAGGTCCCATTTGGTGCTTTGAACTATATAAAAGGACTGGCCTGGAAGTGGGTAAGGTTGTTAGAAATATTTTCCTGAGTGCTACTGCCTTCTTGGGGCCTTCAGTTCCTGACAGTGATCACAAACATTCTTTTTATTCTTATATTATATTTTTAAACTCGGTTAAGTTTTGATCAAATTTTATGGTTGAGCAGTGCCTATTGTATTAAAAAAATTTTGAATCAGAATAAGCCAAATTTTGGTGTCACCCAAAATATGAATCTTATTTGCATCTTCAAGGTGAGGTTTTCACCAACTGGTTGCTAAAGTTAAAATGCTGAGAAGCTTGAAGGAAATTACCATCCCATCTTGGAATTTGTGCCAGAGCTAGAGACTAGGCAAAGTCTGGCATGATCTCTGAATTTTCTCAAGATCAGATTTCAGAGGCAGAATAGGTAGCATACCATAGACAAAAATTCTAGAGAAATCAGCAAAAGATGGAGTGGAAAAACTCTCCAAAACTCAATTTTTTTTAAAATTAATTTATTTGTTTTTAGTTTTCAGCAATCACTTCCCTAAGTTTTGAATTTCTTCCCCTCCCTCCCCATTCCCTTCCCAAGATGGCATACAATCTTATATGGGTTCTACACATACATTCTTACTAAACACGTTTTTGCATTAGTCCAAAACATAACAAAAGAGAAAATAGTCTGCGTTATTCTGTGTGCTAGCTCTATAGTTCTTTCTCTGGATATGGGTGGCATTTTGCATCATGAGTCCTTTGAAAATGTTTTAGGTCTTTGCATTGCTTGAAGGACTAAGTCTATCAGAAATAGCCCTCACACAACATGGCTATTATTGTGTACAATGTTCTCCTGGTTCTGTTCACTTCAGCCAGCATCAGTTCACATAAGTCTTTCCAGGTATTTCTGAAGTCCACCTGTTCGTCATTTCTTATAGCATAATAGTATTCCATTACATTCATTTACCACAACTTGTTCAGCCATTCCCCAATTGACGGGAGTCCCCTCAATTTCCAGTTCTTGGCCACCACAAAAAGAGCTGCTATAAATATTTTTGTACACGTGGGTCCTTTTTGCATTCTTATGATGTCTTTGGGATACATCCCTAGAAGCAGTTTTACTGGGTCAGAGGGTATGCATATTTCCAAAACTAAATTCTGAAGACACATAAACAATTCTGATAAGATAAGAGGGTTTTCTAGAAATTAATGTGAATATACAAGGAATTTAAAGACTTACTGGATTCTAAAAAGATGTGCAGAAGATAGAAGCAAAAGTAAGTAGTCAACAACAAATAGCAGTTTTTGGCATAGTTTTCTAAGAATAAATGGCCAGTGAGGATGGTGACTCTATTATGGGAAAAGAAGATGATGAGATTAATGATATTCTCATAGTGGGCATATAGCACTTCAAGGTTGTAAAGTACTGTCTATAAAATGATTGCATTTGAGCCTTACCTTGCAAGTTAAGTACTGTTATTATTCCTATTTTATAGAAGAGAAAACAGAGAAAACGGAGACATTAAGTGACTTGTCCATAGCCTAGAAACTAATAGGTGTCTAAAACAGGATCCAAGTCTAGGTCTTCCTAACCCCAAGCCCACTATATTTGAGAGACATTCTGTCTCTCAAATCCAACTCCCATGTGGTTAACTATCATCTTTAAGCTGATTATTCACAGAGCTAAAAAGATAATATATGTATCCATCAATCAACTGATAGATTGATGTATCTGTTGATTGGTTGATCATTAGATAAATGCCTAGATGTTTATCTAGCCCCATTCCCTCTTGAGCTTCAGTCCTGCATCACCAATTGCTTCTTGGATATTTCAAACTAGGTGCCCTGGAGATACCTCAAACTTAACATTTCTAAAACTGAGCTAATTTTCTTTCCCTCCAAACCCTACAATCTTTGAAACTTCTCTATTTCCATCAAAGGCACTACTACCTTTCAAGATGGCAAACTCAGCATTATCCTTGATTCCTTACATTCCTTCACCCCAAATATCCAGCAGGCTACCAAATTACCATGTCTATTCAACAACATCTCAGCTGATCCAGGCTCTTATTACTTGTTGCCTTGATTATTCGACAACCCCCTAATTGGTTTTCCTGATGTAAGGTTTTCCCCACTCCAGTCCATCCTAAATACTGCTGCCAAAGTCATTTTCTTTAAGCACAGATCTGACCATGTGACTCCTCTGCTCAGACAACCCCCTTGTATATCTCTTGTCTTCAGGATCAAACATGAACTTCTTGGTTTTGCTTTGAAGGCCCTTAGCAACCTGGATTCAACCTATCTTTCCAGGCTTATTGGACATTACTTCCTCTCCTATACTGCAGTCACACTGGCCTTCTTTCTGTTCCTTACGTGTGATGTTCCATCTCCTGACTACATGCCTTTGCTCTAGTTGTTCCTTGTACTTAGAATGCGTTCCTTCCTCAACTTTGCCTCATAGAATCTTCTTCTTCCTCTAAGATAAAACTCACTCTTCATCTAGAAGTATCATCTTGTACTTGAAGCCTTTTTGATCTCCCCAACTGCCAGTGCCCTTACTGCCAACTGACCTTATTTAGCTATTTTGTATATATTTGTATTTCTCCATTTCATATTTGTCCTGTATATATTTAAATAGTATCTTGTCTCCCTTATTTAAATATACATTCATCGTAAGAATTATTTCATTCTTTGTACTTGCATCCCCAGCGTTTAGCAATGTGACTGAAGCAAAGTAGGTGCTTCATCTATGTTTATTGATTGATTGTTGATTGAAATGATGGTGGTAAAAGATGATGAGTAAATAGGATGCTCAGTTCTTTTCGTGCTTCTGTTTTCTCTGCCAAGAATGGATTTTTCTATTGGTAAGAACAAAGCAAAAATGACTAATGGGGAAATGAAACCCAACATAAGTAAGTAGATAGGAAGAGAATGCACAGCTGCCTTTGATGAGTTCAGCTCCACAGGCCCAAGTAAACTCTGTCTCTGGTTGCTAAAAGAACTGGCTTGATTATAAGCCACTCTCAGTGATCTTTAAAAAGATGTAAAAAATGGACCATGTGTCATGTGACTGGAAAAGGGCAAACGCCCCAGTCCCCAGAAAGAGAAGGAAATAGATGGAGCCTGCTATCAATATAACATACCAGTGAGTTTTACTATTCCTGATAATATTCTAGAATGTGTTATTAAAGAGATGGTTATTAAACAAAAGGAGGAAGTGATCAGAAGGGAATGGAAAGCCTTAATCAAGAACTGGTCAAGCTAGACTAATCTCATTTCTTTTTTTTTTTTTTTTTGATAGGGTAAGTGCTAGTAGGTGACTTCTTAGCCTTTGTATTATCTGCAAATCATTAACCTTCTTGAGCTTCAAGTCCCCTTCTATGAAATGGTGCTAATAATACTTCTTTACATTTAACTTTTGAAGTTGTGAGGTTCGAATGAGATAACATGTACAAAATGCTTTTTAGAGTTTAAAGTTCTGTGCAAATATATGATGTTTTTGGGCAAGTGGAAAGAGCAAGAAGGGTTAATAGGAACCACTGATTTCCACTGATACAAAATTACCGTTTACTAAATTCTAGAGATACAGTTCACCTAGAATTTACCAAAGCATTTGAAAAAGTCTGTCATGACATTGTTCACAAAACAGAAAGATTGTAACTACACAAAAAGTACAGTTATGTGAGTGAGAAATTGGTTGAAGGACCGGAGATTAATCATTGATGATTTAATGTGGCCTTGGAAGAAGATCCCTGGTAGAATGCTCTGGGTTATCTGTGTCTGGCCCGGTGCTGCTTAATGACTCAAAGCTAGAAGGGATAGCTGACACATTTTCTACTGTACAAACACGTGGCTACATTGACTGAGATATATTATCCAAACAAATGCTGTCATCTTCCCTGGTCAGCCCTCTTCACAGCAACTAGAATGATAAAAGGCCTTGAAGTTATGCTGTACAAGGATCGGTTAAAGAAAAGCAACAAATTAAGAGACAGAGGACAATGTGCTTTCAAGTATTTAAGGAGCTTTGTAGAAAAGGAATTAGACTGGTTACTCTTAATCCCAGAAGGCAGAGTTGAGAGCAGTGGTGAGAAAATCTGTAGAAGACTTTGGGCTCAATCTAACCAAACGCTTTGTAAGAACTGGAGTTCTTCAGAAGTGGAATGGATTGCTTCAGAAGGCAGTGGGTTCGTTCTTCATTAGAAGTCTTTGAACAAAGACTGCATGACCAAAGACAGAATCATGGAGTCCGAGAGTTGGAAAGTACCTCAGTGGCTACCTGTCCAATTCATAAGAAAAAGCAGTCCCTATATACCCAAGTCAGTGCTTCCCAGGCCTCTGCTTGGAGAGATCAGTTCTTGTTTGATCTTACTAAGCCCCTTTCAGCTTCAGTTTATAATCATATGCACTCCACTCTTTTCCTCTTTTTTCTCTAGTCTTCAAGGAATTGATATCCTTTCTCTAAGGATAACTCCTTCTTCAACTGCAATCTTTGACTCATTTTTTCCCAGTCTTGTAGAGCAGAAATCATTCCCATAACCCAACCCCACACTTAATTCTTTTGCAAAACAATAATCAAATACTTGTTTGGTGCCAATTATGGGCACTTGTAGAGCAGTATTTGGGCCAAGGCACTATAAAAATGTAAGATAACAACCCTGACTTCAAGGAGCACTATATACAGTCGAGGAACATAAGATAGGCAAGAATTAGTAACCTGAAACAGTAAATAAGTGCTTAAATGCTTGGCTAACTTGCTTTAGAAATGCAAAGATTGAGATCCTGCATAGCTTCATAAAGGAAGTGGCATTCCAGTTAGAGAAGTTAAGATTTGGATCAGAGGAGAACTGAGCCTCCTGGGCGACTGGAATGGTACCTGCAAAGGTTGTGGAAGGAAATAAAATTGTCTAGAGTAGATAGTTTGTATAGAAGGGATAAGGCTGTAAATGTAGACTGAGTTTTTGGAGTCAGAAGAATATCATTGGAGGATTTTAAGTTGGGAAATTTGACCAAGGAAGATATACTTGTATACTTGGAAGGTACATTTGGAAGAGGTGGTGACCAGCATCTTTCTTTTCTCTCTCTTTGCTAGTTTGTTTACTCCTGATTTCAAACATTAGCAGCATTTCCCTCTTTAAAACAAAACACAAACATCATTTAACTTTAATGCTTTTTGTCACTGAAAAAGGTCTATAGCCATTACCTCTGTGTTCTTACCGTTCATCACAGGCAGGTTGTAAGAAGTTGTTTGTCAGGTATGGTTTGGAATAGTTGGCTTCTGAGGGACCTTCCAACTCGGAGATCTTTTAAGAGCCTCAAATTAAGATTCAGGAATATTTAGTTTAGATTCTGGTGCCAGTTCAGTTTTCTTTGAGCAGTTCACTTCTCTTCTTTACAACTCCTATAAAATTAAATGTTTGGATATGTGATCTCTTGAGCAGTTCACTTCTCTTCTTTACAACTCCTATAAAATTAAATGTTTGGATTTGTGATCTCTAAGCTCTCTCCTCCTCTTGACCTTCAGATTCTGTGTTCAGATTCCCAGATGTTATTCTTTTATATGGTGGGACTTTTGATTTATGTTCAGAGCCTTGCTTATTTCAAAACAAGAAAAAAGAAAGGAACATAATCAAAAGGTTACTCTTAGATGTGGAAACAAAATTCATCATCAGTAACTTGGTGCCTTTTGATCCCCACCCCCCCCCCAATTATTCTTGTGCTTCCCCTCCCATCCCCAACATATTTGTCCCTGCACAGAAAGGATAATTCATGCCTCGTTATGGGGAGGGCCAGGTCCATTCTGGCTGGAATTCACAGAACATAAAAGTAAACATAAAAACTTAAGATTCCTAAAATGTTAGAAGTTTAAAACCATAGAATAACAGAATCCTAGAATCACCAGTTTGCTAGAATATTAATGTAGCAGAATCATGGGATCTTATAGGAATCATTACAGTGTCACAGACAGTGAAGCTGAACCAGTATGCTGGTCCTTCTAGTGGGGCTCATACTCAAACCACTTCCAGACATGTCCCATTAACAGAGGTCATAGCACATGTGTCACCAGAAATGAACTGACACAAAAGCAATACTTAAAATGGAAAATATTGCAAGTGAACATTAACAAGTACTTAAAAGGTGAATTAGTAACACATGGTAAAGGACTCACTTGAGTCCATATACAGGTTTAAAAAAAACCTACTTGTGACATCACTTCTCTTGAAAAGTTAGTACTAAAAAACATGAAACATGTTGTGGGACCGCTGAACAGATTGCATTTTTGTCTCAGCCTTCACTGTCCAAGCATTCATTGGAAGTCCATCTCTTCTGGTCATCCAGAAATGCATAGCTCATGCTCTGGTTGTGGCCATCTTCTCTTCCAGGTAGGGTATAGCTGCAGGTATTACCTCCCACTGGGGAGCCAGCACCCAGACCTCCCATTGAATCCTGACTTTTGAAGGCTATGAGTATCCATCCCAAAATTGCTGTTGGGGAGAAAAACTTAAGAGGTAGTTAGGGACTTAAGATACAGTCTCAGGCCAAGCTTGCTCTCATGTCATATGTATGTAGCTATAATAGCTGCTGCTAGAGAGAAGGAGAGGGAGAAGAAATATTTCTATCATCTTTGTTTGGAGCAGTTGGAGGCCCAACTTTCTCTTTCCCCCTTCCCTTTTCCCCCTCTGTGCTGCCCTCTTCCCCCTCCCCCACCCAAGGGAGCCTCTGGTTTTGCTCCCTTTTAGCAAGAGTTTGTGTCAGGAAGGGCCACTTCCATTGCTAAGGCAGGAAGCTGGGTTTTTTTCAGCCCCTAATGTGCACAGAACATTGTTAGGAGCAAGAGGAGACATACATGTAAATGTAAGAGTAGTCCTGCTACTTAGTTGGGATACATGAATCAATCAAAAAGAGGCATAAAGAACCCTGGATATCCTTCTTAAAGGGAGTTGGTCACACCCTGTGGGGCAGATATAAAAACCAGTGAGATAAGTTCTTACATCATGACCCCACTCTGTAGATCCCTATCGTTACACAGAGTTTAAGTAACATTAGGTCCCAACTCTCAAGGAGCTTAAGATCTGGTTGAAGTATACATCACAACACAGATAACTATTATATATCACTCTGCTTGATAAGGGAATTTTTTTTTTTTGTAGACATGGTTTCATCCATGTAAGCAACTACTTGGTAAGGTAATGCTCTCCAAAGAAGAGCAAAAACTATCTTGCAATTTATTGTCTTAGAGAATTGGCTGTGGGTAATTAGAAATGAAATGACTTTCATTATTTCATGCTTTCTTCAATTAAGATTGAACGAATGAAGTTAAAGCAAATGAACAAACAGACTAAGTCAGATTTAAGCACTGATTTTTGCAGAATCTTACACTTAAGCTACAAAGCTACATTTTAAAGATGTCACAGTGGGGTAATTGAGGAGAAGAGAATTACATATGACAGAGGTAACTAAAGGTTCACTGTCAGAGAAATTCTTCCGCAAATAGAGTTAGCTAAATCACTTTTGGAGGATTTAAAAATTTTTGTTGATTCTGTTCTCTTAACCTTTCTTCTCTTGATTTCATATCTCAGAAATGTTAAATGTCTTTCTGTAGTACCCATCTTCCATGTGTCAGGTTTTAGCCAGATGAGGTTAATATTAACAGGAAACAGGCTTCAGTTAGCCAGATGTTCCAGGAAGAATGACAGAATAAGATTCAATGAAAGGAAGTAAAAAATTCTCATAACAAGGGCAAAGAGCTTAAGCATAAGGGGAAGCCTGGCTAGTGGGACAGAAGGAGAGAACAAGAGGAAAGGAAGAGAAAATGAAGTCTGCAGAGAAATCAAGGAAGAGAGGAAAGGAGGAAAGAAGGTGAGAGTGAAGACAAGTGGGAATGGGAAGAGAGAGCAGAGACAGAGAGATAGATTAAGATTAAAGAAAATGAACTGCTTCTGGATTCCCTATATCCATAAACAGCTGTTGTCTTCCTGCAGGTCATTTGTAGAATCCTAGAATCTCATCAGAGCTAGAAGGGGCCTCACAGACCCATCTGGTCCAACTTTCTCATTTCACAAGGGAGGAAACAGAGGTTCAGGAAGCAGAAATATCATATGCAGGGTTACACCACTAATTAGCAGAGCCAGGCTTCATATTTGCTGTCTGGACTTTATGAGAACCCTAAAGAAGCCATTTTATGTTCCACACCAGGGGGCGCTGTTTACAAAAGACGTGCTAGAGATGGTCAGAATTATCAAGAATCCTAGAGATAATTTAGTGCCAAGTTTTTCCACGAAGTTGGTAAAGAGACTGAGGTCAAACAAGGGATAGGAGTATGTTTGAAGTCACTTAGGGAATTAGTTGCAGAGTTAGACTTGAACTTGATACCGCCATTTTATTTCTGAGTTATAATACAACAGAGCAGTCCATTTATAATTAGCTTCTTAATGACTGAGAGGTCTGGTTTGGATGAACTACTTCATAATAATTATATTTCTTCAAAGTGCTGTCGCAATCACATTTTCTCATTTGATCCTCATTCAGTAAATATGTTTTGAGCATCCACTGTGTTACAAGGAAGGCATTTCCCAGCCCCATGAGATTTCCCAGCCCCATGAGGTAGACTAAGCTGATTTATACATACATACATACATACATACATATGTATACACATACATACATATACATATACATATGTATATGTATATGTATGTATAGCAAGAACCAGTGATTTCATTAATATAGGGAACTCAATGAGGAATCCTTTACCAATGCAAATCTGCATCTACTCTGCAATTTAATAGCATTATAATGCTTGAGGCATTGTCATGCCTGTGGTTACACAACTGATATATGTTTGTGGGGGAGGGAGGATAGGGGACTTCAACTCTCAAGTTTTCCTAAGTATTTCTTTAAAATATACTTCCTCCTTATCTTTTGTTTTTATGTCACCTTGTATTTCTCTCCAATCTCTAACTTACAGAGGGCAATACCTTAGTTTTAAAAATAATTTTAAAAGAAAGGGGAAACAATTCAACAAAATTAAGCAACATATTTAAAAAGTCAGATATTATATGCAGTGTTCTGTGGCTATGGCCTCCTGCCTCTACAAAGAAGTGGGGGAGAGGTTCCTTTACATATGTCATCTTTGGGGTCCTGCTGGGTTATTATAATTTCACAGATTTGAAAAAAATTCTCATTTTTTAATTTACATTGTTGTAATTGTAAATATCATTTACCTGGCCCTGCTTACTTTACACTTGGCCTCAGTCCATATGTTTTTCCATGCTTTTCTATATAATGTGGGTTTATTCTGACCCCAGTATCTGAGGGTCAGATCTGTTACATGCCACCAACTACCCCTAAACCCTTCCTGGATTGTCCTGAGTCTTTCACCACTCCACCAAGCTCTATTTCTCTAGTTGGGTTTATTATCCCTGTTTTATAGATGAGAAAATTGAGGCCCAGAGAAGGGCTCCGACTTCTTAGGATAATAGAGTTGAAAAGGCCCTCAGCTACTATCCAATCCAACCCACTTCCACATCTCATTTTAGAGATGAAGAAACTGAGTCCCAGTCACTGGGACTGGCCTAAGGTGTTGCACAGGTGTTGTCCGAGGCAGACCTCCTGCCTCTAAAACTAGTGCTTTTTCCACTGTGCCACGTAAGGTGATGGAGTGAATTCATGGCACAGCTGGGAGTCAAAAGCAGACCTCTTGCCTTCTGATCCAGGACTCTTTCCCTTGTATCATCTTATGTTTCTAGCATGGCTTCTGCTGCTTGTCCATGCATGTTCTTGGTTCAGCTGCTGTTAAGAGGGAGAATGCTATTATGTCCACTAATGTGAAATCTTTTCTTATTTTGTCCCCAAACAGGATATACAGCAGGAACACCCTACAAGGTCCCACCCACCCAGAGTAACAATGCACCACCTCCCTACTCTCCATCACCTAACCCCTATCAAACGGCTATGTATCCTATTCGAAGTGCCTATCCTCAGCAGAACCTGTACGCCCAGGTATGGGAGATCCATGTGGTACTTTCTCCCCTAGATGAACAATTCCACATTGGTGGGAGGAGAAATATAAGGTGGCCTGTGAAGACCCATTTCTTCCCAGAAATATCTCCTCTACTGAGTCTCTTAAATTCCATTACAGCGTTATTCCCTTAGGTCAAGGGTCACTTTCCCTACTCTGTACTCTTCAATAGAAGTACTTAAGGGAGAGGTAAATGTATAGATCATTGTGTGTGTGTGTTAGTGTGTGTGTGAATAAGAATAGGAAAGAGGAATATGATAGAATACTGGAAAGATTTTAGAACAGAATGTCAAAGAGCAGGGAAGGACCTTGGAACATTAGCTTGCATACAAATGTTTAAACTGGAAAGACCCTCAGACTACTTGAAGGTTACTTGAAAAGCATCTTAGAATATGTAAAAGGTGGAAGGGCCCTTAGCAAATAGAATACTTGAATATAAAATGTCAGAAGTAAAAGGGACCTTCTAACAGAACATTAGAGTTGAAAGGGACACTAGAATACCCAATGTCAGGATCTGAAGGGACCTTAGGGCTTGGAATGTGAAGGGAACCTTAGAGAGTCTTTAGTTCAACTCCTTCATTTCATAGAGGAGATGGAGACCAGAGAAGGAAAATGATTTGCCCAAAGTAACAAGGTGAGGCAGTTTCAGAGCCAGGACTAGAACACAGGTTTCTTGACTCGCATCTGTATAGCACTTTAAGGTTTGCTAAATGCTTTACAAATATATTCTCATTTTATTCTCAAAAACCTGGGAAGTAGGTGATACTAGTATCTCCATTTTACAGATGTGGAAACTGGGGCAAACAAATTAAGTGACTTACCCAGAATCACATAGTTAGTGTCTGAGGTTGGATTTGAACTTTGACTTTCATAATTCTAGGGCTGGTGCTTTATCCAGGCCACCTTTCACATTTTACAGCTATAGTCTTGACCTAGGTCTAGCCAGGCTTCCTTTCCTCTGTTTCTTTCTCTCTTTGTCAAGATTGACACCTAAAGAAACTTCCTGCATGTTGATTTGTGTTTTCCCAGGGAGCTTATTATACACAGCCGGTGTATGCCGCCCAGCCCCATGTTATCCACCACACCACCGTTGTCCAACCCAACAGCATTCCATCAGCCATCTACCCAGCACCTGTGGCTGCTCCCAGGACCAATGGGGTAGCAATGGGCATGGTTGCTGGAACCACCATGGCTATGTCAGCAGGTTAGTGTTGTTTTTGTTGTTACAGGCTGGAGGGTGGGGGATGCTTAAGTTTCCTTCTAATGACAAACCCTGCCCTGAAAATAGTTACTTTCCAAGTGAGTGCAGTTTTACCATTAGAGAGTTTTTTTCCGTTGGATTGAGTACTGGTCTTACCTACTTAGTCTTTTTAAATGCAAATTCCTTCAGAGAGAGGGTACACCTTAAGTCATAAGATTTAGAATTAGAAGGGAACTTATAGATCACCTAGTTTAAGTTCCTCATTTTATAGTTAATTAAACCAGGGTCCATTGAAGAGAAAGGATTTGCCCCGGATCCCAAAGAGCAAATGGCAGAGCCAAGAGTTGAAGAGAGGGACTGTTCCCTTTTTATTTTTGTATCCCCATACTTATTGAGTTGAATTGCCTCAACTGTCTTACCACCTATTAGTGGGTTATGAAACTATTTTCTTTGGTTTCTTAAATACAGAAGTTAATGTCCTTTTACTCAGCCCTTATCCTTCTTGACTTTTCTTCAACTTTCAATGCTACTGACCAAACTTTCTTCACCTCCTTCCCTCTCTTGGCTTACATGATACCACTTGCTCCTCATTGTCTTCTTATTTGTTTGTCTATCCATCTCAGTTCCTTTATAGCCTCCCTTAATTGGTTCATCATTTATCTTTCGTCTTCGAAATATTAGTGACTTCCAAGGTTTGGTCCTGATCCTCCTCCTCTTTCTCTAAATTTCTTCCCTTTATCTGATCCACTTCTATGAATTCATTTACCTCCACTTAGATGACTCCCATATTCTGTGTATACAATCCTGATCTAACTTCTGGATTCTCAGCCACTATCTCCAAGTATCTGCTAGACATCTCTGTCAGGTTGTGCCCTTGGTAATTCAAAACCAGCATGTCCAGAATGAAACATAACCATGTAATGTAGAATTTTGTTCTTCTCATTGATAAAGAAGAAATGGAACTTTTCACTTCCCCCTCCCAATCCTACCCCTGCTAAATCTGCCTTTTCTCTAAACTCGGCTGTTTGTGTTGAGCATCTTGTGATCCTCCTAGTCTCCCAGCCTCCTAGGCTTGGCATCATCCTTTATGCTTCTCTCTTTAACTGCCCCTCTCCCCCATATCTTGTTAGTTACTAAGCTTTGTTGAATCTACCTCAGCAACACGCCTAGCACCTGTTACCTCTCTACTTACACAACCATCACCCCAGTTCAAGCCAGTCATCACTTCTCATCTAGCATATTATAATAGTAGACTCTTAATTGGTCTCCCTGCCTCCAGTGTCCTTTCCAAACAGTCTTCTAAGCTGCCAGAAATAATCTCCGGGATAAAATACAGATACCTTGGCCTGGCGCTCAGAGTTCTACAGTCTCACCGTATCTTTCTTTACAGCCTTATTTCAGATTGCCCCAACTCCTTTCACTCACTGTGTATATCAGCCAAACTGGACTACTACCTCTTGCCAGAACTTGGCCTTCCACCTCCCACCTCTTGACATTCTCAAAAGCCATCTTCTATATTTGGAATGCCCTCTCTTGTTTCCTCTTCTTTCCTTTCTTTTATTCTTCAGCTCAGGGACTGTCTTCTCCATAAAACCTTCCCTCCCTTTCCCCACCACCTCCAATGCCCTCTCCCTCCTCAGGTTATCTTGTATAGCACTTAACTGTAAACATTTTGCATCCTTCAGGTTGAATGTAAGCTCTTAAGGGCAGGGATGGCTTCATTGTTGCGTTGGTGGTTTCAGCATCGAGTACAATGTCTTACTACCACATTTGTGGTAGAAAGCACCTTTTTTTTCCTAGGGACTATGTAGCACTAGTATTATCATCTCCATTATGCAGATGAGTAAACTGAGGTTTAGAAAGATGAAGTGATTTGCCTGTGATCACCCAACCAATAAGTGTCAAAGTTGGGCCACTGTGATGAGATTTGTTTTCCTTTCTTCATCTTACCAGGTACCCTTTTAACTACACCACAACACACTGCAATCGGAGCCCACCCTGTCTCCGTGCCAACATACCGGGCTCAAGGGACCCCCACGTACAGCTATGTACCTCCACACTGGTAAACTTCATCAGCCAATTCACGTGAGTGGGATCCCAGACTTTATTCCGTCCTGCAGCCTAAGTGCTCCTTGCTTGACCCTTTTCCAGGTCTTTTTCATGTTAGGGGATGAGGAGGTGGAAGTATGAATGGTAGCAGCAACAATAGGGATTCTGCCCTAAATTTAAGTAGAGTATCATAAAATCTCCATTTAGTTAGAACAAAGAATGTTAAAGCTATTGAGGGATTTAGCTCAATTCATCAAATATTTGTTAAATGCCTACTATAGGCAGGAGTCCTAGAAAAGAGAATGTCAGAGCTTGAAAAAAAACCTTAGGGCTGATTTAGTTCAAGGCTTTTATTTTACTAAAGAGAAAGTGGAAATCCAAGAAAGGGAACTGACATACCAAAGGCCACCTATCATTTTAATGGCAGAACTGGGATTGAAATCCACATTTTTTGACTGGGACCTCAGTGGTCATCTAGTCCAGCCTTACCTGAATGGGCATCCCCTAGATAGTGCCCTCCCTGATACATAATAGTCTAGACCAGGGGTGGGGAACCTGTGACCTCAAGGCCACATGTAGCCTTCTAGGTCCTCAAGCATGGCCCTTTGACTGAATCTAAACTTCACAGACCAAATCCCCTCTGGATTGAAATTTGGATTCAGTCACAGGGCTGCACTTGAAAACCTAAAGGGTCACACGTGGCCTTGAGGCCGAGGGCTTCTTACCCCTGGGCTAGCCTCTGCTTGAATGGATACCTTGAAGGATGGAGAGCTCCCTTAATCAAGAGGGAGCCAGTTTTGTTGTAAAAGAGCTCTCACACACCCAGTAGTCCTTTGTGCTGGGCTGATATCTGCCTCCCTGTGACTTCTGCTGAGCTGCTGTGTCCCAGCTCCCATGCAGCCAAATTTCTTTCCCAAACTTACCCTTGAGGGTCCATTGGAGGTTGCAGGACTGGGAAGTGTGATATTTCCCTGAGAGTTCCACATAGGGTGAGAAGGGCGGGGTAAGCAGTGGAGGACTCACAACAGAATCATGTGCCACCAATGTTGTCCTGAATACATGAGCTTCATAGTAGTAGTTATTGGTGTGAATCAAAAACTATGATCACAGCTCAATTTCTATAGTGCTTTACAGTTTATAAACTCCTTTGTTCACAGATGTTGAGATGGGGAACAAATGAATATATTAAGTGATTACTCTGTGTCAACCTCTAAGGATACAGATAAATAAGAAAATCATTGCTCTCTGGGAACTTACTTGGGGAAGACAAAGCATGTAGGGTAATGGTCAGGGTGGGGAGTCCCAGGGGTGCTGAGAGGAGTAGTTGGGGAGTGGATGAGCAGTATCTTTGTAGGAGCAGTAGCAAGGATGATTCAGTCCTGGTTCTGAAGTGAGGAGGAAGGGGAGGGAGGAAAAGGGCAGTGGTGGGACAGGTGTAAGACATGGGCCCACATGCAGTGTGGAGCTGGCTGAGATCCACAGGGTGCCAAGGGTCAGGTGATGGATGCACCAGCAGCCCAGCAGCATGTAGGCCTAGTCTGTGACCCAGAGGAGTGGCAGGCCAGGGACCTGGCAGCCAAGGGAAGAGAAAATGAAGGTCTGAAAAGAGAATGGTCAGGACCACGCAGGACAGGGAAACGTCCTCAGTGCCACACACCTGCCTCTCACTTCATTCACCCTTGTCACTTAGAGAATCATGAGCATGGAAAATGGACTGCCCACTGTCATCAAATGGGACATGGTATGAGCAGAACTTTAGCTTAGGTAACCAAAGATCTTCTCATCTTTGGGATGTCTGGCAGAAGGGCTGCATTTGGAGTCAGAAGGGCTCTACTGTGATCACTTAGTGAGTTTGAACAGGCTGATGATTCTCAGTTTTCTCTTAGATAAAATGAGGGGCTTGGATTAGGGAGGGAGGATTGAATTAAATGGCCTGAATTCCCTTTCCATGTGGACATTCTGGACTTCTCTGACCAACTGATCTCTGAGTCTCCTTCCACTCCATGCCGTACCCCAGTTCTAAGTTCTTTGATTCCAAGTGTTGACACTTCCCAACATTCTTGTGCCCTGTAAGAAGGATTCTTTCTTTCTTTTCACCCCAGATGTGTTTCAGTAGCTCCCATGTATGAATGACCCTGTTCCTTAACATGCCCCTCTACTTCTGTCTTATCTCCACAGATTGGGAGTCAGACATGGTATGCAACAACTCAAGTCTTACACCCGGTGCTGGCATGATTCCAGACCAGCGCCATGCCCGTCTGCAAGAACAACAACCACTGAAAAGTGCCAGGGTCACTTTAGGCATCGTTTAGTGTTTGGGGTTTTTCTTTTTTTTGGGGAAAAAGCTGCATTTTCTGATCTTCTCCCTCTTCCCCTGGTCCCTTTCTGCCAGCCCACTCCCCTCCACATCCCCCAAATGACGACCCTCACTCTGACCCTGGCCAGTGGTCACAGTCTCTTTAGTCTTCTTATTTCTAGGCCCAAGCGTTCAGTTTTGGGGTGGCGCACCCCTGCTGGTGTTTTGTTTTGAGTTGTTCAGCCAGTGACTGGGCTTGTTTGTTTGTTTGTTTGTTTGTGGCGAGAATGATGCCTGGTATGGCAAGCGGTCTTCATTCTGGTTTGACTTCCTTCTCTTAATCTTTTGAGGAGTGAGGGGAGTGATATCAGTTGTTGACTCTTCCATACCATGATACAAATGACACTTGCGTCTTCCAGAGAGCCGTTATGACTGATCATAATCCATCATCCAAAGTTTGGCCCATCAATAGGAATCCAAAACTTGTGGGAATGTTAGCAATGGGACACATTAGTTTTAGGACATAGGAAGGCTTTGGATTGTTCCTCATGAAAGGTCAGACTGCTTTTTTAATAGAGGGGTGGAATTGGGAGGGTGAGGGGGAGAGGGGAATGGTCTTGGAGACCAAGGGATGGAAAGAAAGGAGGGGCTACACCTGGAAACTGGCATAGGATTTACAACTTTGTTGTAAGAGATCTCAGTGCTGGATCTTCTAGGTATTAGACCTTCTGGGTCTTTTTGGTTACCAGAACTTGAGGGACTGTCAGACCTTCTGGGTACTGGATCTTCTGATTACCAGACCTTGAGGGTACCAGACCTCCCAAGTACTGGACCATCTGGGTGTCGGACTTTCTGATTGCACTGTGTCATAACCAGGCAGTTCCTCTGAGGGCAACTGATGCTTGCAACAGCCCCAGATGGGACAGGTGGATAGAAAAGAAACATAGGGATTTCAAGTCATGCATCAGGATGTCTGCTTTCCAAGGCCAGCTATTTCCTGGGTGGGAGATGAAGTCACCAAGCCCAAGCACCCAAAGAAAACCCAGCAAATCTATCACCCTGAGCTGACCTCCCTGGGGGAGGAGGAGCAAGAGCTGGTGGGGCATGGGGTCAGTTTTTGAGGTAGGTGTGGTGGCACCCTGTGATGGAGACCATCCCACCGCCCCTTGTTATTGGGACGAGCCTGGAATGTCAAGGCAGATTAGGACCAGAGCACTGCGAGTCCTTGTTGCCTAGCACCAGGTCCCAGCTGCTGCTAACACTATTTTGTTCTTTGAAGAAGTTATTGAGTCATATTTGAGGTGCTTCCAGGGAAAGGACTGTGGGGGCAGCGAGGAAAATAGAGTGGAATTGGGATCATGGAGCAATAGCAATAAACATTTCATAAACTCATGGAGCTGGAAGGGGCCATTTTGTCCAACCCTTTCCTTTTACAGACCAGAGAGGAGGATTGACCTGCCCCAGGTCACACAGCCAGTGAAGCTGCCTGGAAAAGGGGCAGATGGTGTGAGGGCTGGGCAGCAGGTGGGCATAAAGCAATAAAGACATACAAACAGAGGGAAGAGGACACAGTAGAGGAGGAAGCATCTTTTGGAAATAATACTGATGGTACATGGCAGTTCACACTCCCGGCGGCCAAGGGAAGGAGTGGAGCAGAGCTCCCGGTGGGGCCAGAGAATTGCAGCACCTCAACATGGCCTAGAATTGGGCATCCTCTGGGTGCTGGGGGACCAAACATCCCTTCAAGCTGGTATAAGGAAACAAAATGCAGGTTGTACTCAGAGGAGGGGGACATGCTGAGAAAGGGAGAGGACCACCCATGGTTCCTGACCCATCCCAGGACAGACTCCTGAAAAACCCCTCAGGTTGGGACTGCTCAGATGCTGACCAGAGCTTGGGAAAAGGTCAGTCCATTCACTGCCCTCACTGGGTTGTTTTGGGTGGGTGGGGCAAATTTTGATGTTTCCTTGGAATGTTGGATGAGATGGAATTGTAAGGAGATCTTACTGTTTAAAACTGGGATTTCAGGAATTCAATGGTAATTCAACAGACATTAAGCACCTACTGTTTTGGGGGGCTTTGGTGATGGGTGTTGTGAAGGGAAATAAGGGAATGAAAAGATGAACAAGATAAGGTCTTATCCTTAAGGAGGGCACATCTTATTCCATACTTTAAACAAGGACTTTGCTTAGAAAATTAAACCACCTCAGATTTGTTCTCATTCTCCTCAAGAACAAAACAAAAATAGACTCCAGGGAGGTCATCCCAACACCTGCAGAGAAAGGCAGCAGTTGTGATCTTTAGTCGTCGTCTGGTCTATCAACGACCCAGCCATTTCCGTGGTATGTAGGTCGTAACCCTTTTTCAACTCTTCCATCTAGGGGGATTCTCGGCTCTGCCCTCTCATATCTCTGTAGAGCATCCACCTGCCACACTGGAAGCTCCCTTTGGTCCTTTTCACATTTCTTGTGTCCTGCTACAACACTCATCCAGGCTGTCCATCTGTGTTCCCTCACTCTTGCTACATGGGAGGAAATAGGTCATAAAATGGTTTTAAACATATAAAGAAAAAAACTTCAGAAGTAACACACACACACACACGCACATAGTAGTGTTTTAGGTTGTGCCTCAATTTGTTTTTTTTTAAAAGAAATAACTTCCACAGTATTAACCTATCTAGTTTTACAAAGACACTCACCCAGTTTTTGGTTTTCTAAGTCTAATTTATGACTCTCTGACCTCCCCTTAAATAATTCTTGGATGGATCTATGATCTCATCAGTGTTGATAAGCACTGGTCTTATTCCAGGTCTTTTTATCCCCTCCAATTCTTGTCTCTGTCTTTCTGTAAATTTTCTGTAGTGGTTCCACCCAACACAACGAGGAACTTCCTCCAATGGATTTCACACACATGTTATATAAGTACCATGAGGTCAAGAACAAAAATATACCTCCCACATTTATAGCACCATACACAATTTTCAAAGTACTTTCCCATCCATTATTTTGTTTGACACAAGAAATCTAGAAGGAGCAGAAAAGGAAGAAGAGATCCAGGAAAAGGAAGGACTTGTCCAAAGTCATTGAACTAATTTATGGAAGAGCTAGGACTGATACTGTGGTCTCTAGAGTTCCACATTGCCTCAGTTTCCCCAAAGTCCATGTGAGCAAAGAGTGGAGAAGTGAGAAAGTGAGGTTTCAGAAATTTCACAGAGTAGATTACATTTCTATCAGCATAGATGATAAAAGAAAAGTTAGTTGCATTTGTAGTTCAGAAAGCTGTGTTATTTTAGAGGTCCCCAGGGTGTGTCTAGTGGGGTGTTTATGATGGAGAATGCTTAAGGTGGGATACCCAGCTTTGTTTATCTGTCATGAGTTGGCTAGTTCTCATCACTATTACCAAAGGAGCCTCCTAGTAAATACTCTTCTGTCCCCAAGTCAGAAGTAACCCTGCCCTTGGACCCTGAAACTCTGGGCCTGATTGAGGACAGAGAAGTCACTAAGGAAGTTCAAGGCCATGTCATAGCCACAGGAAAGATAGCCCAAGGTTGACCAAGAAGGACTGGTTTCTAATTGCCCTACTTGTTAGCACCTCTGCATTAAGGTCTTAGCCATTGAGAGTGAGAGAGTGCATGTAAGAGAGAATGAGAGAGAAGAGAGAGAATGAGTATGCAAGAGAGAGGAAAGAGCACAAAGGAGAATGGGAGAGAGAAAGCATGAGAGAGAGGAGAGGAAAAAGAGAAGTTGAGAATGTGTCTGATTGAGCAGTTTGATGTGATGTGTATCTTGGCAGGGAGAACAGTTGGAGAAATTGGAATAGGAGAGCTGATCTGCCCCTGGCAAGAGACCAACACTGGTAAAGATGGTGTCTTTGGGGGCCCCCTTGCTTGGCTGTCTTCATTTAAGTTTGAAGGTAACGGTAATAGGTCATGTTTCCTTAGGGTATGAGTGTTTACATAGTGCTTTCTTTATATATCTCATTTGATCCTCATAGTATTATGGTCCCCATTTTTACAGATGTGGATACTGAGACCAAGAGAGGGGAATTAAGTTGCCCACGGTCATCTAGCTAGAAAGTGATAGAATTAGCACTGGAAACCCAGGTCTTGTAACTCCTGGGTCATATTACACGCACATGCGTGCGCACGCACACACACACATACACACACACACGTATAGGATGATGGACTTGGATAGAATTCAAAATTTAAAAGTTGGAGGAGGCCTTAAAGACACCTTCTGGTCCAGGGTTCTCAGACTTATTTGTGTTGTGAACCCCTTGGACAGTCTGGTGAAGCCTATGAACCTCTGCTTGCTTAGAGTCATGTTTTTAAATGCATAAAATAAAATACATAGAATTACAAAGGAAACCAATCATATTGAAATACAGTTACCAAAATATTTTTTAAAAAAGTTAATGGGCCCCAGGTTAAGAAAGCCCCAAATAATCCAGCCCCTCAAGAAGTGGTCTTTCGATTAGAGGACAGAGAGGATAACAAACTAGCTTCAAACTAGCTGCTGAGGACTTTAAAAGTTTGAACAGAGTTGTCGCATGTCAGAGCTGGAAAGGACCTTCAAACCTAGAGTGTGATAGAAGGCAGTTTAGAACAAAACAGAATGTTAAATTAGGGGGAAGAGACTTCAGGGATGTTGAGGCTGAGAGAGAGAGAAGTCATTTATCCAAGTTCACAGTGAGTTGCAACTAAAAGGTCTCCTAATTCCTGGTATACCTTGGCTCTGTGCAACTGGAGGAACCAGAGCAGTCTAGAGCTGGGAGGCCTGGCAGAAGCTGGTGGCACCCCCTGGGAGCACCTAAATTCAAACCAACTAAGAGCCCAAGACCCAGAAGGCCCTATGCTAGATGTAGGAGATCCTGAGATAAGAAGCAGTCCTTGCCCTCATGAAGTTTGAGAGGGAAAGGACAGATACTCAAATAACTCAGATGCTAGGAGTGTGAGATAAGGCAGAGGACACCCCTTGTAGGGCACTAGCCGTTTTACGGTGCTGTACAACAAAGTACAATTCATTTTCTATGCCGTGAAGAGTCCATGAGACCTCCCCTCTTAACCCCTACCCAGAAAGGAAATGATTGCCTTGTGGTTTGACCTCACAGTGGAAGCCAGATGGTTAAATATGTATACTTTAAATTATAGAATATTGGAGCTAGAAGAGACCTTCAAGATCACCTACTCCCCCCTCCCCCCAGCTTTATAGGGGATAGATTTTAGTGTGGCATAAGGAAAAAATTCCTTACAGTCAAGGGAATGGGCCACTCTGAAAGCCCATTCTAACAGAGGCTAGAAGACCATTCGATGGCAATATAGTTGAGGGGATTCGTATCCAGGTACAATTTGGAAATCGATTCCAACTTGGGAATTCCAACTTTGGAATACCTTCTAGCTTTGTATTTCTAAAACTGCACTGAAATGCTCTTCACATAGCAACAGTCACTGATGGCCATGATCCTGCTCTGGGGCTCAGACACCCAACATAAAGCACTAAGTGGATTAAAGGACTTCCAAGGCACAGAGATGCCCCCAGCCATAGAGTCCTTTGGTAGCACAAGGAAGCACAGAAGAGATAGCAGCAGGTAGCAGAAAGAAACCTGAGTTCAAGTTTGAGCTCCTACACTGAGTAGTGGCAAGAACCATTAGGAGATTTGGTTTTGAATCCCAGCCCTGTGACTTGGGCCCAGCTACCCTGCATGTCTTAGTTTCAGTCCAACCCTCCTGTATGATAGAGGAAGAATGACCTTGGATGCCCTTTCCAGTACTTTGTTAACTTATCCAACTGTGTTACCCTGTGCTGCCTGGCATAGTGGAGAGAATACTGGATTTGGAGTCAGCTTTGTACCCTACCATGTGATCATGAGCAAGTCAGGTCCCTTCTCTGGCCTTTTGTTTTTCCCCATCTGTAATATTAGGATAGTGATACTTGCACTACCTGCCTCACAGAAAGCACTTTGTAAACCTCAAAACACTCTAGAAATGGGAGTTTTCAATAAGAAGGCTGATCTTCCCATACCTGGACCTGCTCCTCGAATGTGATAAGCAGGTCATACATAACAAAAACACAATTGACATTTACTAAACACTGTAAGCAGGGCCCCAGGATAGGCTCTGGAAGAAATATTAAGTTTAGCTAAACCAAGAATGGTCTTTATCTTCAAGGAAGGGTAATGCTTAAAGGGAAATGATGGACTTCTAGAGTGACATTGATTTAATTAGTTTGATGATGATGCCGCTGCCATAAAGTCAGATAGCTTTGTTCTCAAGCCCAAGCTGTCATGAAACCTTGAACCAAATACCACCATGAAGTGTGACTCCAACCAGTATCCCAAATAATGACCCCAGAAAGGAAGCCATGTATAGTCAAATCAGACAGACATAACCTCATGTGTAACTGAGAAACTCATTGGCCTATCCCTAGCCATATTTTACCAGCATTTTCCAAAAGGTTGGAGGATGAAGGTGGGCAGGTTTGGCCAATATGGACTCAAGAGTCCAAGGATAAGGGCAATGTAGTTCCAGCTTTGTGACCTTAGGAAAGTCATTTCCCTTCCCTGGGCCTTGTTTAGTTTGCGTCATCTGTAAAAACAGGGGGTTGAAGTAGCTGATCTAAGGTTTCTTCCAGTTCTACGACCCTTTGATTCTCTTTATGATAGAGTTGGGGTGGGGCGTGGGTACAGAGATCTCTGTATCTAGAAATGCCAAAGGCTTTAGGTTGACCAAACAAAATGACCTAGATAGTAGTTAGGGCATGTTAGAACTTTCAGTGTGTTTGACCATCCCAGTATTTACAACTTTGTTGACCTACTTAAACATTTTATGTAAATTAGACTCCTAGGATTTTTTAAGAGCTGGAAGGGACCTTAGAGATTGTGATACCCAACATCAATCATCTCACCCTATTTTACAGAGGAAAGGGCTAGCCCATAGCAAGTCAGGTTGAAGTCAAGCTTTGAGCCTAAACCTCCAACTTCCCAGTCTAGAGATTTTATTTTCCACTCTACCTTACAAATCATGGTTTAGCCAGAACCAGAGATCAAGCACATTACGACCTTGGGAAGCAATGGTTTGTTTCTTCCTCTGTAAAATGAAGTTTAACTAGAATGATAACTAAGGTTCTTTTTGACTCTAAAGTCTATGAACCTGTGAAGGTTCTGAAGTTTCTCTAATACCAAGAGTTCTACCGAAAGTGTTATTTAAGGGTCTGTAAGATACCCAGGGTCTGTGACATCTTGGAACTCCAAGTTTTGACTGTGAGGAGGGACCCCCAAAGCGGGGCTTCCTCATCTTAGGAAAAGTACCCGGGACAGGGAGTGGTGGGGGGGAGTAGGCCAGCAGAGGGAGCCCAAGCACCATCCCTCTCAAGACAGGTGGAATCTCATTGAAAAGTCATTGTGGGGGCCAGGTTAGGGAGGAGACATCTAACTCACTTATCACACATCCAAATATTGTAAGCACAGTTACCTGGTGAAATCGTGGCCTGGTTGTTTTGTCTGCTTTATCCATTTCTTAAGTTCCTATCCCTGAAACCTTTGAAATATCATCAGCTCCTATTTCTATGGCTATAGCTAACAAAGCATTTTCCTAACTAAATCCCTAGGAAGTAGTCAATCCAAGTCTTATTAAATTCATTTTATAGAGTAGGAAAACTGAGGTCCAGGAAGAGGTCAGGGACTTGTTCAAAACTATTGCATAAGTTGCTGACTAGGACTTGAAGAGAGAACTGATTCTTCCCATTGTGCCCTGCTGCCTCTCTAAATTATTTTTGGTTTTGTAGGTTGATACTCCTTAGATCCACAGACTTACACTGTGGGCTCTTGTAGTCCTCTCTCAGTTTCTCCCATCAAGCATTTTCTCTGCTGTGTGCTACTGGGTCCAGATGACTTTTGAGTTCCACTCTAGGAAGAAGCCAGCCAAAAATAGAAGATAGCAGTGTTTGGGCTTGGGTACAGGGCAAGTAGACCAAGAGAATGGTAGGAGCCATGGAATAACTGCTAGGCAGTGTTTTTCACGAAAGTACCAGCCTTCTGGACTATAGCAAGTACCATTTCTGGGAGCTCCTCTAACATTGGTGAGGCCGTTGTGTTCTTCCTATCCCAGTTCCCAACAGTGGCTTGTGTTTGAAGAGGTTGACCTGGCAAGGACACCATCACCCAACAGCCCTTCCCTATCTCCTGGTGTTCCCAAGAGGAAGAAATGCTATTTTCCCCTCATCACTGGGTGTTCAGGTGAAGATGTCCATCTTGCATTGCCACAGTCATATATACCTGTCAGACCCAAAGAACATTTTCCTCTACCTAGAATGGTGGTTCGGTGGCATCTGGCATCCTATATTTTACTTGACCCTTATTCTGGTACAGAATGTTCACATGGCTTAAGAAGGCAGCAGGATGAATCTAAAAAACATGGCTTCTCAATGGCAACCTTAGTATCTCCTGACTCAACAGCATTAGTATCCAATCCAGTAGCTCATACCAGGAAATATGCATTCCTATAATATTTAAGTTTTTGGGGGTGGGTGGGTAGGTATATGATTTTGTATTTTTAAAATTAATTTTAATCTATAGGTTGGATTCTAATTTTAAAATTTTATTGGGATTCACAAAGAAGAAAAATATATTTGAAAAAAAAACTTTGACCAATGTCTTCCAAGCTTGATCCAAGGACTTTGATGTACTTTAGAAACACAGCCTGGAGTTTTTAAGAACATGACAGCCCTGCAGCCCCAGCTTGTGTGTATGAAATGTAAATCTGACTTGGTTTTTTGGGTTTCAATTTCTGTTGTTCAGTTTTCTTTGGTTCTGAAGATCAGATAGTGATCTCCCAGACAGATTTAAGCCAAGAATTTGTAACTGTATGATACTCACTGTAAGATGTAGAACATTCAATAACTATTAAAATGTTTCCCAAAAAAAAACCAAAACCTGGCCCAGGTGGCCAAGCTTAGCAGTTTTCTTGAGGGGTTGAGTGTAAAGGAGGGTAGGTTTCATAAATACATGTGTGGGAAACAGGTGACCAGTGTGGGTTTCAGGGGAAGAATGGTACCCATTGGGGCACCTTGCCTGGTATTTCTCCCTTAACTCTATAACCCCAAAAGCACTCACTGGGAGGAACCTAAAGCTTTTGAGAGACGGCCCTCCCTCCACACCATTACTGACTTCAGTCTATGCCATTTAGAAAGAACTACAAAACCCCTGTATCCATTACACAGAATATCCCTGTCAACCCCCACCTCCTCTTCCCTAAAAAGCAAGCACCAAGGCGGAAGTGGATTTCAGAAGAGTTTACTAGTGGGGGAAAGGGTAGTGCTGGTTCTCATTTCTGTACTGCTGAAGTGATTTCATTAAGTCTATCAGGTAAGTGGCACATAGATAAATACCTTTTACAGAGAAGGAACCTGGGGCTCACAAAGGAGAAATGATTCCCATGATCTCAAAGCTAAATGAACCCCACTCTCATCCCATGTTCCTCATGCCTTTATGCCACGTGGCTTGGAAGTTAAACCATATCTGGAGCCCAAAGGCTCTTATTGAAGGCAATCCTGACATTACCACAGTTTAGTACCTATCTGCTAACACAAGGCAGGTCCTCTCTCCTCACCACTCACCAAGGTAAATCTTTCCAAATAACACAAGGAAGCCCCTTTATTCTCTCTCCCCCGTCCTGCTCCTAAACTCTCTCCTTTCAAGCTGCAGACAGCGGGTATCAAGGGGAACAGAGGAAGAAGCTGGCTCCTTCACCAACAATGAATTACTTTGCCATCCACAGACTTTCTGCATTTGACTTGTGCCACATCTTGGGGATGATGAGTACTATGCATGTACCCCTATTTTTACACTACTTCTCATTCCAGTTCCTCAAACACTGGCTAAAACTGGTAAGCGTCTATTCCTCCCCCTTTAGAGTCCCAGCATCAGCAGAAGAAGGATGCCTATATTTCTACTTAAGCTAAAATGCTTCAATTTCCTCAATATGGGTCCTCCCTTCACCAGAACAGATGTCTAACTTGGTAGATGATGTCATGAATTGTGGCAGGTAAAATTTTTTTTTTAAATCATGCTTTGGTAACCAGTGATGAACCCCACCACATTTCACTAAATGAAACAGGAAACAGTCATGCAGGTGTTCCTGGGACCTGCACTCTTAAGCTTTTCCAATTTGCTTAAGTTTGCCAGAGCTACTTTCTTGCTGAGAATAAGAATCCAGAGTTGCCCCATTCCACAAGGAGACTCTGGAGGAGGACTTGTATTATACGTGGCATGGGGACCTGTCTTGTGTTGAAAAAAGGTACTAAATAGTGATGTCAGTGAGTAGAGAGCATATATATGTACAAGAATATAGAATGCAAAATAGAATGTGAAAAATGCATGGGAGATGTTTTATGAGTGTTTAGTGAGAGATGGTTCACCATTGACTAGGGCCATTAGTTGAGAAGGCTTCTTGGAGGAAGTGGCATCTGAGGCAACTTTGAAGGGTGTGAGTTTCACTACAGTGGATAGAGTGCCAGGCCTGGAATCAGGAAGACACTTCTTCCTGAGCTCATACGTGGCTTCAGATATTTACTAGCCATGTGACCCTGGATAAGTCACTTAACCCTGTTTGCCTCAATTTCCTCATCTGTAAAATGATCTGGACAATGAAATGGAAAACCCCTCCACTCTCTTTGCCAGCAAAATCCCAATGGAGTCACAAAGAGTTGAACATGACTGAAACAACTGAACAACAAAGATAGAATTTCAGGCATAGGAACTGAGTAAAGGGGTAAAGGTAGAATTTATCAACAGTTCGTTAGGTTTCACTTGAGGGCTTCCTGGTCACTGAATTTAGGTGAACAGGTCCCTTTCACCGCTTCACAGATACCAGTCCTAAACCCTCTCAACCAGGTAACCTTTCCCCCCTGACCTAATAGAGCACATGAACTGGTAAATGCTGATCTGCTTTAGATTGGCTTATCTGAGGAGCACTTGAAATGGGATTGTTGAATTTGGGGCTGAAAAGAGCCTTAAAGTCCATTTTAATTATATCTTTTGATTTGAGAGGAGCAAGTTGAAGCTTAAGATGGGAAGTGATCGTGTGGTGCGTTAATGGCAAACTGGTCTCCCAAATGGATGTAAGTTTCAAAGAGGCAAATTTAGAGTTGATCCAGGAAAAAGCATCCAGAAGTGGATTCACTGCCTCTGAAAGTGCTGGGTTGAACAGCTACAAGCAAAGACTAGAAAATACTTTGGTAGATGAATTTTTTTTTGGTCAGATTGTGGAATTGGTCCACAGGACAGAAGGTCCTTTCTGCTCTGTAATTCTGTGATTTGAATCAGAATTCAAGTATCTTGGTCCTCAGCCCAGAGCTCTTTCAACCAAAGTCTACTACTGCCATTACTTTCTATCTCCTAGAAATGCTCTCAAAATGACAACCTTCCTGGAGGAGGGAGAAGAAGAGTCAGATGTCTCCAGTTTAGCTTTTAGCATTCCCCTAATGATAGTCATTTCTGAAACATCCATCCTCCCTTTCAGTTTAGGAATCCTGTGGACAACATTTCTGACAAGTGGTCCTCTAGCATCTGCTCCAACACTTCCATGAGTCAATCCATTCCATTTGCAGAACAATCCCTTCTGTTCCCAAGTCCCTAGTGTGTAAATTAAAATCCAACTCCAGTTCTATGCCCTTCTCGCACACATGTCCTAGTCTAGCTTTCTGGAGTCTCACAAAATAAGTTGCTTCCTCTGCTCTAGGATGGATTCTGTAATCCTCAAATCTAGGTTTTAGAGCCAAAAGGGACCTTTGAGGTTGTAGGCACATCTACAACCACAGTGTTCTTATCAGAGTAAGGGAGACTCTCCTCATCATCAGCACAAACAATTATTTCCTTGGTCAAAAGACCTAACCCTGCAGGACCCAATGATTTCATCTCTGAAACTCCCAGTCTGAGGTCTACGTTGTCCTCATGGCCCATCCTGTCTACACTGGTTCCAGATATGCTTCACTTTACATCTCAAACATCTCGTATACTCTTTTTGCTACCTTTATCACCCTCCACCCCTTTCCAACCTTTGAACCAAAACCAAATTATCATTGTCATAGCTACTGGAAAAGTTGAACTCATCTGCTCTCCTATTGGCTTCACTTACCATGCCTTTGACTCTCCAAACCAAATGATACTGGGTCATCATTCTCTTTTAGAATATAAGTTCCTCAAGGGCAGGGATTGATTCACTTCTGTTTCTGTATCTACTCTTGTGCATTGTAAATACTGAATTTTCTCCCTGTCCTCTAGGCATGCAGTCTAAGATACTCATTTTACAGAGAAGAGAGACTTAACTGAGATTCAGTGATTACCCCAAGGTCACACACAGATAGAAGCAGAATTTAAACCTCTCCCATTAGGTCTGGGAGCCTAGGCTAAGGTGTCTATATTGGAGACACTGTAGGGGTCTCTCTGTGGAGGGTGTGGAGTAATGACGGGGGAGCAAGTGTGGCCACAGTGGGGTGATTTTGAGCCTGACTTCACTAGAATTGGTTCCCATTGTGGATTCTGGGCGCCATCTGGTGACCACAGCATGGAGTTTCAGGGGGAGATCACTAAGTTCTCCTGGCTAATCCTTGCCCTGCCGGCCTGCCCCAACCTGGACAATGAGAGGTAATGCACGCAGAAAATGGTTCACAGGACCTTTGCATTGAAAGAAACATGAGACTTATCTAGTCCAATTCTGGTCTGAGCAGGGACCCCTTCCAGATGATCACTGACTAGCAGACATCCACACTTCTATCTGAAGACCCCTGGTCTTGGGAAAATCACTACCTCCAACTACCCATCCATCCATCCATCCGTCCATCCATCCATCCAATAGGCTGCCTACTTCATCTTGGGACAGCTCTTATATGTGCACAAACAGACTCCCCTGTCCCCTTCCTTTCTTCTCCTTTCCTTTCTCTCCTTCCTCTTCTCTCTTCTTTCTCCTCTCCCTCTTTCTCCCCCCCCCCCACACACACGCACACACACACACACATACACACACACCCCTCAGATGTACCCAGGCATCCTTGCATTGGAGATAATGAAGGGGCAGATTGACCTGGTATAATGTACTGTGGGAACTTGAACACTACCTTTAGAGTTAAGTGACCCAGGTTGGAATCTCAGCTCTTCTGTGACTTTGGATATGTCCCACGAGCAGTGTGTGACCACCTCACCTCTCTGAACTTCTGTTGTAGAGTGAGGGTGTTGCTCAAGATAACCTCTAAGGACACCTTGAAAGTAAGTTTTTGCAGAATCAATGCATCTGTAACTTCTCCTTATTCTTTTCTAGTTCCTAACAAGTTAAAGCACTTTTCTGTGTGACAGCCCTTCCATCAGCTATTATACTCCCTCTAGGTCAGCTGAAATACCATACCGATTTGTACAATCACACATACTCACTGACTCAGATAGTCATGCCTTTATACAGTATTGGTTTAATGGAAAGTGTTGGACTTGGGAGTCTGGAGACATCTGGGGTTGACTCCTGCATCTGATAGTAACTAACTGTGTATACCCAATGAGACCATTTCATTTCTGAATCTCAGTCTTCATATCTGTAAATCACATCTGAGAGAACTCTAGCTCCTACTTCCTAAGGTTGTTGTAAGGGACAAAAGAAATTACTTCCTTTACAGTGGAGTTTTGCAAACCTTAAATTGCTAACTAATTTCCCGTGCACCATTTCTATGCCAAAATGTAGTCTCTTTGCATCCTCACTGCCCCAGGAAACTTTGCAGTGAATAACTGAAGCTTGGGCCTTATACCTACCCCCTCAACATACACCTGACTTCTTGTTCCCTGACTGTGTTGACTTGTGGGGACAGCAGGACTAGGGAAGAGGTCCTGAGCCTACTTCTTCAGAGAGGATGGAGGCCCACCAGCCTGATGTGGCAGCCGTCAGGAAGCTCTCCATCAAGTCCAGCTGTGGAAACCCTATCCTCTGTAGGCATACCTTCAGGTAGGCACGGGAAGCTGCTCTTGAGACTGCTTGGGTGTTTTCAGGCTGAAAGGAAGTGTACCCACCTAAGCATCCAGAGCCTGACCTTTAGCCCTAACCTTCTTTCTAGGTCAAGAGAAGACTTGCAGATCCTAAGGGGTTCTCTTGGGCAGTGCCTCCAACCTCCAGCCAAGGTGTGAATACTTCTGGTGATGAAAGGCTCATATCTAGAGACATCCTTCTCCATTGGGGAATCTCTTCCATTGCTAGGAAGTCTGTGCCTATGGCAAGTCCAAATCTGCTCCTGTAACTTCCCACATTTCTCCTTTCTCCTCCCTTCACCTCCCCCATTTTCTCCAGGCTAAATTTTCTTCAGTTCCTTGGGTGCAGAAGATATCCTAAATGAGGATGCCTCCCTATTATTTATCCTACAACCTTAGACTCTCAGAGCTGGGAGGGACTTGGCAGGTATCTAGTCCAATCCACACAAGAAGCGGTAGTCTTCCTACTTCTTTTTAAAAGTACTGCATGATTCCCAATCACACAACTTGTTAATATCTGTGCCTTGCATCCATGTACCCAGACATCTTGCTACCCATCCCCTAATCTGAAAGTTATGAAAACCATCACTACCATGGACATGATAATGGGCTGCTGAAAAGCCCTTTTATGGGCCAGAATCTTTCGAGCAGCTTCAGTTTCCAGTCAACTCGATATAAAGTCCTGTCCTTCCCTCATCATATTGAAATACTAATGGTACTGTTCTACATTTGAATGTGTACTATTTTTCTGATCATTCCTTATTTCATTACAGTGGTAGTTAGATCTGCTGTTGTTTCAGTCATGTCTCCCTTCACAACCCCGTCTGGGGTTTTCTTGGCAAAGATACCAGAGTGGTTCACCATTTCCTTCTCGAGGAAACTGAGGCAAACAAGGCTAAATGATCTGCTTAGGGTCACACAGTTAGTAAGCATCTGAGGCCAGATTTGAACTCAGGTCAGGCACTCTATCCACCAGACCAATGCCCAGTATGAAGCTGAGCCCAAATCTGGGTCCATGAGTGAAGAAGAATGTCCATATGGATGGCTGACCTGTGCTGTTCTTGAGAAGGGGATTCCTGGACACATTCTTTGAATGGGTTACTTCCCTGGCCCTCCGTATACTGGATCATGTGGGAGACAGAGCAGGAGAAGCCTGAGTCCCTCTGTGTGCAACTGTGATTCAGAGAGAATGTATCAGGCACCCGGTATGACAAAAGACTTCACACAGTATCACTTTCTATTATTTTTATTATCCAACTTAAAGAAACTGGGGATGAGGATGCGTAAATGAGGGGTAGACAGGATACAGAGGAAAGACTCAAATTCAATAAATAAAAGTTACCAAACTTCAGGGCCAACCCCCCACCAGGGGAGGGGAGGTGACAGCAGGGGCTGTGACCTGCACAGCACCCACATAAATAGACGGGATGGATGGGTGCCAGACACTGCCTGAATCACCCATACTCCTCTCCTGGGAACAAACATGGAGAACACAGCAGAGCAAACTGGACAGAGAAAGAGCAAGTTGGGGGCCCAGGGAAAGTCGACAAGGCATAGCCAGGGGTGTCACAACTGGGGTGGTCAGCACCTAGAGCCCACATCTTCCCTTGCTACTGCACTGGCCAGGGCTTTGAGCCATGGGGATTCTAAAGCACTTTTCTTAGGGGAAGAGGGGAGAAAATGGGACATGGTAGGACAGAGGCCCCCCAACTACAGCTGACAACACAGAACAAGTTTGGTTTTAATTTAAAAACAGCCATTCACCCCTGGGGGGCGGGGTGGAGGGGGCTGCTTGACATGCATTAAGGCACCCCCCTTCCTCGTGCAGAAGCAAGGCCCTGGGTTAGGCTGGTGGGGAGTAGGGAGAAGAGCAGTTAGCTGGAGAATCTAATAAAGCTATTGATCCAGCTTGAGGGGGAGGAAGGGGAGGGGAGGGAGCTGAGATATACCGTATAGACCCCACACTGTCACCTTTTCTTCCTTTCCAGATATGGGTGGGAGATTGTGGCTCAGTGAGCAGGACAGGAGTTGGTAAATGGGAGCTCAGAGGTAAAGTGTGTGACAAGGACATACAGCAAGTTAGGTTCAGAATGTCAAAGCTGGAGGGGACCTCTATAAAAGCCAGTAAGTCTTCATTTTACAGGAGTAAACAGGCCCATACAAATTAAGGGAGGCAAAGCTGGACCCAGAACCCAGTTCTCCTGAGATCTGCCTCTGCTCCATGGCTGCACTCCCTCCCAGCAGCCTCAAGGACTCAATTAGACTTCTACTAGAAGCCCCGTATTTGGGGGTGGTCATAGGATCAGAGACTTAGAACTGGTGAGGAAACTGAGACAGAGAGAGCCAAGGGTCAGAGCTTGGGATTTGAGCCCAGTGCTAAGGCCCTTCCCCTCAGATCTCCCATCTAAACCACACACCAAAATCTCTTCCCATGAACAAGCGCCATCCTGGAGATTAAGATCAGGTGCTGGAGAGGGGACAATGGGGAAGGGAAGAAGAGGTATGGTAGGTAGGACCTCTTTCCCCATGACTACAGGGCAACAGAAGGGCCTTTGGCCTGTGAGTCAGGAGACCCAAGTTCTGGTCCTTGTTCTGCCAAGCTCACTGGGACCTTTGGAAGGTTTCTTCTCTCTGGGCCCATCTTCTCACTTACCCAGTGACTGGATTGGATGATCCTAGCTCTAACATTCTGTGACAGCAGACCTCCAGCATTTATTCTTCCCCTACATTTCCTGACTGCCATTTCCTCTGCCTAGGAGTGATAAGATGAAGAGGAAGCTGGGCCCTTTGCTTTTCCTGGAAGCCTTTGTATGTGGATGGATGGATAGATGGGTCACCAGGGTTGGGGCAAGATGTCCCATCCATGAAGCATTGGGAAGGAAATTCCCACTTGGATGTGAATGATGCCATCTTTGAGGACCCAGGAAGCTGGGTTGGGTGTCTTGTCCAGAGCAAGGGAAAGACCAGATCACCAGGGAGGGAGATTTGCTGCTAGCATGGAGAAGATGCTGAAGGTGGGGGTGGGGGTGGGAACAGGGTAAGGAGACAGGGCAGCCCACTCCTCATCAAGTATGGGCATCTCCTTCTCTCTCTTCCCTGGACAAGATCATCTTTTCCTTTAAAATAAGCTGCCTGTGGTTGCTCAGGCTGAAGTGAGCTCTCTCCCCTGCCACTGCCCACTTCCCAGAGCTCACTGGGGCTGCCCAGGGGGCAGGGGCCTGGGGGACAGCTCCCCGGGACCTCAGGTTGCTGCCAGCTCCCAGGCTCCAATGTCTCACAGGTCTCTGGGCCTGAGCGGATCATAAGGGCACCTGTAAGAAGAGAGAGAGAGAGGACTAAGGGATGCTCTCAGAAATCCTAGGAGCCCTGGTGGGTGGGCCCCTTAGCCTGTCAGGGTCTAGGACACAGACTCCCTGCCCCATCCCTACCCTGGGGAGAGGTCCCCCTCTACCTCTCATATGAAGTGCTTTTCTCTGGCTCAGATCTCTCAAGGTTCAGCCCATATCTCTCCCCTCCCCCACTTCCTTTCCCGCTAACCTCTGCCCACAGTGATCTGAAGGCCCCCCTCTTGTTTCTGTTTCTAAAAACAAACTGCATTGTATACTTCCTCAGACTGTGGACTCCCCAAGGGCAGGCTGTCTCCCCGCTCAGTGCAGGGACTCCCCCAGTGCTACAGTACCTTCAGATGACCAAGTTGGATTCACTCAGCCTGACCACGTAGCGATTTTCCTGGGGAAGAAGTTGTAACAAAGATCAGAAACAGGGGAGCCGTTGTAGGCTGGCCCCCAAAGGGTGCAGAACTCCTGGAGGGAAGGAGCTGTTTCATTTCTCACTCTGTATTGCCTGGAGCTGAGCACAGGGGAGTCACTCATGTAATCCAATGCCCTCCTTTTACAGAGGAGACTGCGTCTCAAGTTGGTTAAAACCTGCCTCTTCTAACATCACGCACACAGGATGTACTTAATAATGTTTGGTGTGTGACTACAGGAAATGATGGGCCTTCTAACTTCATTCTGGGCCCAGTTCATAGAACGATAAACATATCTCCCCTGGGAGTCAGTAGGAAGCAAGGGATGAGCTAGGAGAGAGATATATGGGGACACTCTGGGAGGCCCAAGCTGGAGCCAAACACACACCCACCCCCACCATGCACGCACACGCGCACACACGCACACACACACACCATGCCCCAGCCCTCCTATCATCAAGCTCACCTCTGATTTGCTCTCAGTTGTCCCGGATGCTGTGGTTTTCAGCCATTTGGGTCTCCCTCCACCACTGCCCAGAAGGGCCCTGTTCTCAGGGGGGAGCCCAGGTGGAGGAGCTTCAGCCACTTCCCCCTCCTCACTGGTTTCTGAGATGGTTTTCACCTCTGGGGGTGGTGGGCTCGGCCGCTGCTCAGGGATTCGGGCCACACGAAATCTGGAAGAATGAGCGTGGAGATACATGGAAAAGGGTAGGCTGAGAGCACGGGTAGAAAAGCTGCAACCTCAAGGCCACATGTGGCCTTCTAGGTCCTCAAGTGCAACCCTATGAATCTAAACTTCACAAAAGTTCACAGATGCCATCAAAGGGCCACACTTGAGGACCTAGAGGGCCACATGTGGCCTTGAAACTACCGGTTCCCCACCCTGGGGTTAGAATGATTAGGAGATAAAAATGTTGTGGTCCAGCAGAAAAAGAACTCAACTTGGCATCACAGGATCTGCTCTGGTCCTGTGTGACCTTGGCTAACCTTCTTATTACCCTCTGAGCCTCATTTTCCTCATCTGTAAACCAAATGAGTTAGAGTAGATGACCCCCTTCAGGTACATGGATGACCATGACTGTTCAGGTACTTTTCCAGCCTTAGATTTAGGAGCCTATAAAAGCAGTAATGGGGGAGGAGAGAGGCCAGGAAACTGGACATTCAACCACAGAGTCAAATACATTGGAAAATAGCAATGAAACCTGTCCCCCACTCCCCTATCCCAAACTGCTGCCAATGGAGCCAATTCCCCATTGACTGCTCTGCCAGCTCTTCATCTGCTTAGCCAGATGAGAAGTCTGATGACTTCCTTGGTCTAAACAGGATCCAGCTGGTGCAGGCTGGGTCTGGAGATCTGAAGTTCAGAATGAGGTTAGAAGCACAGGGACCTACTAGTCTAGGACATATTAATGTACCTATACGACTGAGGTGCTTCCTTCCCCTGAGGTGTTATTTCTGAATTTTCTCCTTCATTGGGAAAAATCCAAGAAAATACACTCTTAGAGTCTGGAGAAGTGCATGGACACAGGGCAAGGGGGAGAGAAGGGAATAGCCGCAAAGGGATGTGAGAGGGATGTGAGATCTGGAAATGGACATCACCCTAAGCATGGGACTTGGAGTCAGGAAGACTTGGGTTTGAATCCTCCCTCAGCCACTTACTAAGCAAGCCATTTATTCTTTCTGTTCCTCAGCTTCCTCACCTGTAAAATGAAGGAGCTGGAATCATAGTTCCTTTAAGTTTAGACATCATCTCAATGCAGGTGGCCAAACCCCGATCTATATACACCCATGCCTAGTCTCTCCTGAGTTCGTCTCAAATCACAGACATCTCCAACCGGATGTCCTGCTGGCATCTCAAACTCAACATGTCCAAGATGAAACTTCTACTTTCTTCCCTCAACTGCTCCCCCGCTCCAAGTGCCCCTCACTTAGATCTATGACTCCCAGGTCATCCTCAACTCCCACCCCCCATCATCTTGTCATCTCTACTTTCCCCTTCTCTCTCCTCACACAGACACCACTCTCGTTCAGGACTCATTGCTTCATTCAGGGCACTGAGCTAGGCCCCTGGTCCCTGCCTTCAGTGTTTCCCCTCTCCAATCCAACCTCCAAAAGCTGCCAAAGACATCTTCTTGAAGTACAGATCTGACCGTGTTATTTTTTTCTTCCAAAGTCTACATGGATTTCTTGCTTCCTTTTGGATAAATTACAAACTCATCCATTTCACAATGTGGCTTCACCCTACTTTTCTAGCCTCATCTTGCATTACTACCTTGATGCGGTCTATGTTCTAGCCAGACTGGCCTTCTTATCCTGACTAGACTCAGCATTCCCTCTCTCTCTGGACACTGGTACTGGCTGCTTCCCTTCTTAGAATCCTTAGCTTTCTTCAAGGCTCAGCTTGGCTACTACCTCCTTACAGGGAGGTCATCCTGATCTCCCCAAATTAACTTAAATTTACTCTACTCATCTACTGAAACACTATCTCGCAGGCAGCCCCAGGGGGGCAGTGGATAGAGTAGCAGCCCTGATGTCAGGAGGATCTGAGTTCAAATTTGACTTCAGACATGTCACAATTATCAGTTTCTTCATGACTCTGGGCAAGTCGCTTAACCCTCATTGCCTCTCCAAACAAACAAAACCCATGTGTCTCCCACTAGAAGAAGGGGAAATTTTATCTCCCTTGAAGGTTCTTTCATTTTTTATCTTTCATTTCCCTTGAAATTCTTTCATTTTTATCTCTGTATCCTTTGTGCCTAGCACATAGTGGGTACTTCATAGCTACTTTCTGAGTGAAGGGGCTCTCCAAGGCCACACAGCTAGTAAGGAGCAGAGCCAAGTTTAGAAAAAATTCTAGCTCTTGGCCTCTACGTCCAGTGTTCATTCCAGCTCACTAACCCCCACTCTTATCAACAAAACTCTCTTCTGGAGATTTTTTTTTAATATAATGCTCTAATTCAAAAGACAACCATCACCGAAAAAGAACAGCTACCACCAATTTGGCGCTTGGGCATTCTTCCAAAACCCTAGGTCCCCATCCTTCTTCCCCTGGTTTACAAACTTCAATGTCCAATTCTTCATCTATGGCTGAAACTGGCTCTCCAGGACTTGAAGCAAACTCAGAAGGGTTAGGCTAAGAGGAGGCATTGCTATTAGACTGTACAAGCCAACCCACGAACCTCTGGAAAGAAAACCACAAGGGGAGAAAAGGGAGCAACCACCCTCCTTTCCATTTTCGTAGCAGTCTCCATTTGTCAGGCCAGACATTGCAAAGAAAGCTGTGCCTGGTGAAGGGGCTAGGGGGGCAGTGGGGGTGGCACAGAGTGAATAACTTTGTTATTTTTGCTTGAGTAATCACAGCTCTCCGTAGCCACAAATATGTCCCATTCAATGCGCAGAAGACTCATCCAGGTACACAAGACTGTTAGTGTATGTCCCCATACAATCCCATCCCAGCACACCTAACTGAAGCTCTCAGCACATCCTTGGAGACTGATCTGGTCCAATCCCCTTTTATAAGGGAGGAACCCAGGACTCTGAAGTAAAAAAGGGGAAAGCAGTTTTGCCCAGACATAGAACTAGGTGGTGAGTGGCAGAGCAAGGAGGAGTCTCCCGGATGTCACGGGGAGCCCCAGGCTGAGGACAGTGAAGAGTCTGCTCTGCAGAGAGAGAAGGATTGGCCTGAGACACGGGGAGAACTGGACAGCTCCTGGCAAAACTGCAGAGGTGAATTCCATGGGCTCTGCCTCAACATCCAAACCATAGCAAGGGCTGCCTCAGACCCCAGGCTTCTGTTCTTCCACCTCTCACTCTCTCACTCCTCCTGGCTGACCTGCTCCTGATTTCTTTCCTCTTTAGTCTCTCTGTCACTCTCTGTCTCTCTCTTTAGTTGGGCTAAGTGACTTACCCAGGGTCACACAGTTAGTAAGTGTCAGAATAGATTTGAACTCGGGGCTGGTGCTCTATCCACTGCACCACTTTGCTGCCTCTTCCACTTTAATCTTGACCCTACTTATAGTCATGGAATCTGTGAAAGCTGAAAGGGACCTCACGGATGGTCTAATCCAATCACTTCATTTCACCAAGGGGAATGACTTGCCTGAGGACATACATGTAGCAGACACTGGACTGTCACCAGTCAGCAACCACAGCCCTGTCTTGCACATTCAGATCTTCAGCTGTCCCCAGGCCTGCTATAGCCCCCACGCTGAATATGTAGGATCACAGACCCTGAGCTGTCCAGCCCCCTCATTTTATAATAGCCCACATTTATATAGCCATTTGAGTTTCACTGCAACCCTCTCAGGGAGGTGCTGTTATCGTTCCCATTTTGCGATGACACCAAGGTGCAGGGAACTTAAATGCCTTACATCATACAAGTAAGCTCCAAAGACAGGTGTTGAATTCCTCCAGAGCCAAAGCTCTTTCTGCTGTATCATGCAGCCTATATCCAAAGTCTCCCCTGGCACCAGTGATCCCTCTTCCTCTCCCTACACCCCTCCCCAACAGGCCCCGGCCTTACCTGCCCACAGAGAGGATGGTGATCTCCCCTGGGCGGCTCCCCTTGGGAGTGGGCTTGGTGCTGCCACCTCGGGGTGGCAATGCGCTGGGGGTGGGAGTGGAGGCTTCAGCAGCTTCAGGGGACAGAAGGACTTCAGGCCACTTCCTTTGGCTACAGCGTGAGCAGCTGGACCCGGAGCGGGAGGCCAGGCCTTGCACTGTGTGCAGGTGGTGCTGGTGCTGGCAGATGTGCGGTATGGGCGGGGGGCCTTGGATCAGCCTGGGAAGAACAAGAAGGGATTAGCGTAGCTTCAGCCTTTGCCGGTTCCTCCCCTAGAGTCGCTACCCACAAGAACACCTGGAGACAATATGACTGACTGTACCCCAATTAAAGAGAAAGGGGAAGAGAAAGAAGGCAAGGAGGAAAGAAGGGATTAAGAGGAGGAAGGAGGAAGAGAAAAAAGGAGGAGGAGGGTCCTTTCACAGCCCCTCCAGCTGAAAACAGCCTCAGCACAGTACCTGTCCCACCAGCCTGGCCTCACTGATCGTACCCACCTCCCCAGGCCAAGCATTCCCTGTCTCCAGCCTGTGCCACAGGGAGGGAAACTCTTGCCCCCTTGAGGAAAAAACAACTCTTCTCCTTCCCTGAATCCCCAGAAAACAGCAAGACCACCTGGAGGCTAACAGCCAGTCCTCTGCCCCATCCACAGCCAGCTCCCCCAAGGAGCTCTCCAGGCAGCAAAGGACAGGAGGCATCACAGAGGACAGGGTGACCACAAGGAGGAAGCAGGCACCAGCAGCAAACCAAATCAGGCAGCAGAGGCAAGAGAAGTCAGAATGGGAGAAAAAACAAGCTGGGGGGAAGGAGAGCAAAGGAACCAGGTCAAAGTGGAGCAAAGCAACGAGGCAGCTGGTTAAAAACACGAGTGGCCAACAAAGGAGGCAGCGAGCCGAGCTCTCATCTCCCCCCTGCAGGCTGGCTCCCCATCGCTGACAGCCTCTGGCTTACTTGGGCAAAGGTTTGTAACTGGTCTGCACGAGCTGTTTGCTGTGGTACTCTTTCAGCAGTTCCTCCAGGGCGGCTGCATTCTCTGGGAAGCAAAGGGCTGCAGGTCAGGACCGGCCTGTCTTACCGCTGTCTCCCTGTCCCCTGCCTGCTCCTCGAGAGGCTCTCTGCCTCAGCCTCTGGGAGATCCTTGGCCTTGTCCAGGTAACCACCAGCCACCGATGCTTACCTAGTTTCTGACGTCCTCACCCAGAGGCATAAAAGGCACAGAGGCAGTGTTTGTCATTCAGTTGATTAATCGCATCTTGACTTTTCATGACCCCATATGGGCTTTTCTTGGCAAAGACTGGAATATTTTGCCATTTCCCTCTCCAATTCATTTTATAGATGAGTAAACTGAGGCAAACAGGGCTAAGTGACTTGCCCAGGGTCATACAGTTAGTAAGGGTCTGAGACCGGATTTGAATTTGGTTATCCTGACTCCAGTGTCAAGGTTGGCACTCTATCCGCTGTGCCACCTAGCTATTCTAGAGGCAGGGTAGGGTAGGACAAAGAACCCTGAAGGAAAGACTCCATCCCAGCTTAATCCCCCAGAAAAGGCATCTTGTCTGGAGGCCTACCGCAATGGGGCTGTCATCATGTGATGGAAGCAGCCCATTCTACAAGACAGCTCCAGTTATTCCAATGTTCCCACTCCCTTGTGACTCCACTCCTAACTGGTCCTGCTCCCCTCTGAAGCCAAAAGGCCAAAGGGTCGGAGAGCAAGAGCTGGAAAGAAACTCAGAGGCTACTGTGTTTTACTGCTTTAATTTAACAGATGAGCAAACAGGCTGAAAGAGATAAAGCAACTTACTCAGTCTCCTAGCTAGTAAATCCTAAAGCAGGATCTGAACTCAGTTGCTCCTGATTCCAAGCTTGACAGAGAGCACTACCCAACTGCCTTAGGGCAGCGCTTCAGAAACTGGAAGGCAGGGATGGTGTGGGAAGCCCAGACCCTGGCTATGGAACACACTGAAGGGTTTCTGTCTCTGATCTTTTATCACAGAACTCCAGGGCTGGCAGGAACTCGGAAAGTTCAGAGTTCAGTGCCTACACCTTCCAGAGGAGGAAAGCAAAGACCCCAAGGAAGCAGTGACCTTGCTAAAGTCACAGAATGAGGTGGTGACCAGGCCCAGATTGGAAGTCTGCCACAGAGAAGACCACCACACTCTCAGTCCCCACTGGGTACACACAGGAGGTATCTAAATCAGCATCTCCTCCAGGGGCAAGAACATGGCCTGCGCACAATGGCTCCTTATCAGGCAGAGGGCCAACAAGGCAGGAAGCATCTTCAGAAGGTGCTGTCTTGGTCCCAGGCTCTGCTATGGCATACCAGCATGGCACAGCCTGGCACAATGAGGAAACTAAGGCAAATGTTGACTAGGAGTTAGGAAATTGCTTTGGGCAAGTCATCTAATCTCTCTGAACCTCCGTCTCCTCAGGCCCTGGGAAATGGGGCTAATAATACTAGGGCCACCTGTAGTCAGAAAAACACCTTGGTAAACCTTAAATGTCCACTATTAACCATCATCATGCCTGCTAGGAGCTAAGCACAACACACAGAACACTGGATCCGGAGTGAGGAAGACCTGAGTTCAAATCCATCCTCAGACACTTCCTGGCAAGTCATTTCTCCTCTGCTGGCCTCAGCTTTTTCATCTGTAAAATGGGGTTAATAACCACATCTGCCTCCCAGGATCAAGTGAGATAGTATTTCTAAAGCATTTTAACATTAATAAATATTAATACATTCTTAATAAATGAATACTTCTATTATTAATAATTAACTTGATGAAATAACCAATTTATATGAACTTAATAAATGCATGTTTCCTCCTTTCCCCTGTGCCTTGGCAGATCAGGAGGGGGCAGGTGTCAGATATTTGCACAGCAAGACAGCATGAATGGCTTCCTTTCCCTAAATGAGTAACTGGTGCTGAATCAACAAGAAAGATCCCAGTTCCCCAATCTGTGTTCCCACCAGGGCACTTCCTCTTATCTCAAGTGACTGGTCCTGGTAGAGTGTAAGATTTTAATGAGCCCCCAAGGCTCAAAGGGTGGGAAGAGGGGACAGCTGACACCCCAGGCCTTTCCCCAGCCTCACCTTTCTTCTCTGTGATTAGCCGGACTAAGACTCCAATGGTGTCCTCGTTGGGGTCATCCATTCTGTAGGCAGGGTTGGTCCCTGGGGAAGAAAGACAAGAGTCCATGAGACTTGAAGGGACGCTGTGGGAACAGGATGCAAAGGCTGGGCAGGGAACCAGTGAGTGCCTCTCAACGCTGAGACTGATGCGTGTGCTTGGTCTGTGGCGGTCTCTGAGGGAGTGGGGCTGGTGTTCTCCTGCCTGTCTTTTTCCTACACCAACTTAAGGTTCTCTCTATGGGCATGAGTCTGGATTCCTGGGGCAACTCTGAAGCTATAGTGGTTCCTTTGCCCAGAGCATGGGATCAGGATGCGCAGACCCACAGAATGCCAGAGCTAGAAGGGAGCCTTAGAGACCCAGAACAACCACTTCATTTGTACAGATGGGGAAACTGAGGTGCCAAAAGTCATCAAGTGAATCAGCAGCAGAGCCAATGCTAGGATCCTTCCTTAAGTGCAGCAGAAAGGATTGGGGTTAGATGGCTGGATGTCTCCCCCATAAAGGCAAGATGAATTTTCCTTGGTTAAGAGAAAAGTCTTTCCTCTCTGTATTTCCTAGCTAGTTCTTCCTAGGAAACAGAGATGTGGGAGGATACTGGGGGAGGGGTTATTAGCAGCTCTCAGACTTCTGCCTATCACCCCTTCTACTCTCCAGGGAAGGAGACAGCTGGGGAAGCTTCCTCTACAGCTGCAGAGTTAATCTTGAACACACTTAGCCCCAGAATTCCCCTAGAGAATCCTGACATTCTATATCACCCACCCACCCACCCAAAGAATTGTTGGCCTTTTGGATTGGGAGAGGCCTTTAGCGGATGCAGCCTTAAGTGGGTCACCCTGAGTCTCCTTCTACAGATGAGCTAATGTGCAGGAAGGTTGGGGCTGGTAGTTGATGGCTGCAGTAATGAAGTTCCTACTCTCAGGCCCACATCAGGGGCGCTTAGCAGATCAAAAAGCAGCAAGAGAAAGAAGGGGTCTCACTGAGGGTGGTTGGAAACACCCCAATTCTCTCTGTAAACAAAACACAAATATAATGGTTCTGTCTTTGCCTGGGTCAGACAATATTGCATAATCTTAATGTGTATCAATGAGGACACAGCAGCCTACAATGAAATAAAAAGACCAACACATATCCAGTCAGCTCATGGGCTGATGCTCCTTGGGCCTTAGAGCCCATGGATGCCTTTAGGCCAAAAGGTAGCTGGGGGAAAATGAGCCTGGCTGGGAGGCAGGAAGCCTGGGTTTTCACTCTAGCTCTGCCCCTGACTTGGATGAGCAACTTCGGGTAAGTCCTTTCCCCTTCCCAGGTCACAACTTCCTCATCTGTAACACAAGGAGATATTCACTCAGCTCCCTTTGGGCCCTGATGCTACATGGTTCTGAGGGGCAGGTCCTGGGAGCCTTTGCCCTGACTTGGAGACCGTGCTAATCCGTTTAGGACCCTCTCCCTCCTCTTTGTCAGCCCCTTCCCCAGAAGGGGTTCAGGAAGGTAGAGGGAAAAATGTCCCCATTCCTCTGAGCCCCACCTTTTGACCTCAGCCATCAGGGGCAATTACAGGAAATCTCCTTGGAGGTTCATACATTATTACCATTTTTACAGATGGGGAAACAGAGACAGAGAGAGTAAGTGACTTGTCTGGGCCAAGGATATGAGTCAGGATTCAAACTCATGTCTTCCTGCCTCCCAAGTCTGGTACCGAGCTTGATTCAGCACCTTCAGAACTTTAGAACCTCGGTCCTTTAAAACCTTTGACCCTCTAAAACTTTGGCTCCTTGGGAACTCATGTTCGTCAAATCCCTTAGCCCTGAAAAAGTCGAGGGCTCAGAGGTTTGCAAGCTATCATTCCAATTCTCTCCAGTATGCCTCTTTATCATCTAATTTCTTTTTTTTTTTTTATAGGCCATCTAATTTCTGGAAGAGTCGTCTACTTCCTCACTGCCTTCTCTCTCCAAGCCCCTAACACGCCACTAAAACCCCTCTTTCCCAGGTCCGCCAGACCCTCCTCGTCGCCAAATCCAGCAACGTTTTCTCAATCCTTCTCCTTCTCTTCTTCCTCTCTACATCTGTTACTGCTACCACTGCTCATCTCTCTCCTGCCTGATGCCATCTCCTCCTGGGACTTCCTGCTCTCGGCTAGTTCTCCTAGCTGTCTGCCCTTTGCTTCTCCATCTGTTTTCCAAGTTCATCTTCCTCTCCTACTCACTAACTGTGTGGCTCTGTCCTGGGCCCTATTCTTCTCTCTAAATTCTCTCTCCGGGCGAGCTCATCTCTGCTGATGACTCCTAAGTCTATGCCTGGCACGTCTCCTGGGTTCCTGACTGGAATATCCAGCCCACCTCCACCTGGACCTCCCATCAGCATCTCATCCTCACCGTCAGCTGCTCCCCCTTCCCTGGCCAAGTGCACCTGGAGAAGGGCTGAATCACCACCTCTGACCAGGGTTCCCCCTCACACCAAATGCAGGGGGTATTCTGCCCAGTTCCCCACTCAAGACTCTGGACCCCTCTTCTCACCATTCTTGCCCTCAAACCCGGCTTCTTCACCACCGTCCTTGTGGGCTGTGCAGTGATAGCCTTTCTTCTTGAGAAGATTGCAGAGCAGGATTCCCAGCAGGCCCATCAGGCAGAAGATGGGGACGATGGCGATGACAGCATACTGGGCTGTGGCTTCCTCGGGAACCTCGGCCTGGGTGCCATTCTCTGAAGGGCGGGCCTCAGGCCCCGGCCCGGCCTCCACATTACGCCGTGGCCGGCCCCCACGTCCCAGGCCCGTCTCTGCCCTCAGCCAAAGAGGCAGGGCAGGGATGCATGCAGGGTGGAGGGGGCAGAGGGAAAGTAGAGAAAGAGATACACAGGGTGGAGGGGGCAGAGAGAAAGCAGAAGACACACAGAAAGAGAAGAGAGAGGGAGAGAGAAACCAAGACAGAGACATGGTGTGAGACAGAGATAGACGTGTAGAAACAAAAAAGACATAGAGAGGAGACACACAAAGAGACAAACACAGAAAGAGAAAGAAACCGATGGGGGAGGGGAATAAGGAGAAAGTTGGACAGAGAAGATATACAGAGAGAAAAAAGAGACATACAGAGACAATAAGCAGAAAGAGATCCCCAAAGACAGAAGGGCCATTTGAAAGGAGAAATCAGAGAGGAAAATGACATAGAAGGGGACAAGCAGAAATACATACCAGGATCAGGGGACAGGGCAGGGGAGGGGGAGGAGAAAGAGAGGAGATAAAAGAGAGATGGAGATAGTCATGACAGAGAAAAAAAGAGAAGAGAGGGGAGAGAGAGGAGATAAAAGAGAAGACAAGAGAGAAAAAGGGAGGAAAAAGAAAAAGAGGGGAGAAAAAAGAAGACAGAAGACGAGAAAAAGAGAGAAACAAGAGAGAAAAAGAGGGGAGAGAGACAGAGAGAGAAAGAGGAGAAAGAAAAGAGGGGAGAGAGGAGATGAAGAGAGAAAAAGAGAGGAGAAAGAGAGAGAGACAGACAGAGACAGAGAGAGGGAGAGGGAGAGGGAGAGGGAGAGAGAGAGAGAGAGAGAGAGAGAGAGAGAGAGAGAAGCGCAGAGGATCAGGAGGTATGGGGAATCAAAGACAGAGAAACCCAAGTCAGTGAGCTGGGACACTAGCCCAAGAACAGCCCAGACTACCACCCCACCTCTGCCTCTCCCAGGAGTAGTGACCCTCCTATTCCACCCCTGCCCCTACACTTCCCTCTTAGTCACCCCTTGGTGTCTCCCAGAACCTACCCTATCCCTGAGCAACCTTTTGAAGGAGCTTGTCAGCCTCTTCCCAAGTCCCCTTGTCATCCTTGTGTCAGAGGAGAGGGGCCCACCCAGGCATGGAGAAGGGGCCTGTGTCCCACAGCAAGGGCACAGGGTGTGTTCCATGGCATATCTAAATGAGCCTTAATTTCAATAAATCTCTTTGTGCTCAGAGACACAAACGATGTTACAAAATGTTAGAAGTTCCAAGAGACCAAGTGGCTTGTCTAGCCAATCCTTCTCCCCGCCCCCCTCATTTGATATATGGGGGAAAATATCACAGAGTAAATCAGTGGCAGAGGTAGAATTAGAACCCCCAGCCCAACGTTCTCACACAAATACATCCACTCTCCCCACCTCACCCTGCCACTACAGAGAAATGTCTTTAAATCTGTTACAAAGTAGTATGTTTTCTGTAAACAATGGGTATGTCCTGGGAGACACACACACACACACACACACACACACACACACACACACACTCTCACACTCACGCAGCTGTGGGTCCACATGTCCCTATTTTCCTCACTCCATCAGGCTCTGGGCTCTGATCCAGGGTGGCAGTTGCTGAGGGTGACTCAGCAGGTAAAAGACGGAGAAAGGAGAGTGAATGCAGGAGTGAGTGTGAGTGTGTGTGTGCGTCTGTGTGTGCGTGCGTGCATGTGTGCGTGTGTGTGCACGGATGGCCCCATCAGAGTGTGAACAGATCTTCATGTTTAATGTGAATGCATGAATGTGTCAAAAGATCGTAGGTCTCCAAGCTGTGTAAGGGAGCTCAGAGAGTCTCCTCTCTACCTGGCACTCCGATTAGTAAAAATGATTTGCCAAGGCTACCGAGCAAATAAATCTCTGAGCTAGGATTGAAATCCAGGGCCTTGGATGCCAAGATTAATGTTCCGACCACTCTTTAGGCTGCTTGGGTTCATCTGTGTGTGCTGCTGCTTATCCACGTATGACTATGTGTGTGTGAGAGGCTCTGGGCTGCCACTGACCTGTGTGTCCTGTTTGCATGTGGGTAGGACAGTGAGGGCTGGTCCCTGGGGAGGAGATGTGCCAGAGGGGCCTCTGTCACCAGCACAGCCACGTGACCTCACTTTGTTTCATAAAGTTCAGGGGACACAGAACTAGCTGAACATGACCAACATAGCCTGAGGAAGTCACAGGCCAGACACGCAACAGGCAGTGACTGTCTCTGTCAGTCACTGACTGGGGGCGGCGGGGGTGGGGTGGTGGTGGTGATACCTTAGGGGCTTGCAGAGGCAGGTCCTTACCCCACGGAGGGGATAAGTGATCCTCCTAAGTCCTGGGTTCTAGTTCAATGCACCATCCTGCTGGTGTGACCTTGGGCACTAGCCCCTTCTACACCCAAGACCTCAAAATAGAGGAGGCATCAGAGACACAAATTTATCCTAGGATTATGTAACATGAATGCTGGGAGGGGTCATCAGAAACCTGAATCCAAACACCCTCATTTTACATATAGGGAAACTGAGGCCCATAGGGTCAGGGTGGGGGAGAAGAAATTTGCCCAAGGTCACACAGTCAGTCAGTAGCTGAGCAAGGATTTTCAAATCTCCTGCTCCTCAGCCCAGGGTTCCTTCCACAGCCCTTCCTCCCTCTCTGTACCTAGCTCATTTATGGCTCCCTCCTTCCCCCGAGGGACATGCCTCAGTCGTAGAAGAGAAAGCTGCTGTCTCAGCCCTGACTGTCTTCCAGTTTCTGCCCCCCAAGGATAGTAGGGAGAGTCAGCATATTCAGGAGCTGAAAGTGGGTCAGCACCAGCCCTAGGTAGGGCTCTCTCTCTTCAAAGCTTGGGAGAGGGGGAAGGAAAAGGGGAGGGGACTGCATCTGCCAGACGATAGCCTCTGTTTCTCTATCGCCCTTTCCTCTAACATCTCCTCTGCAGTCTGTCTCTCCATCACTGCGTCTCCATCCCTTTTTCTCTCTCTCTCCCCCCTGTCTGGCTCTCCCTTCTTCCTTCTGCTTTTTCAATCTCTGTCTTTATCTTTCTGTACTTCCAGCATGGTGAATATGTTTTCTTTCCCTGTCACCATCTCCGTCTTCTTCCATCCCTCCTTCTTCATTTTACTCACCCTGTCTGCCTCTCCGTACCTGCCTGTCCCACACCTCCCCGCGCAGCCGTCTGTCGGTCCTTGTTCTCATCTCTCACACATCTGTCTCTTTCCATTTTATCTCTCTACATTTTCCTCTTGCAGTCTCAAACTCAGTCTCCGTCTCCATGTCTCTGAATCTCTCCATGCTTGCCTTTCCCTCTACCTCCCTCTCTGTCTCGTGCTTTCTTCACTTTATTCCTTTTTCGTCTCTCACTTTGTCTCAGTATCTTCAGCTGGGTCTGTCTTGGCATCCTAGACCCATTGTCTGTCTGTTTCTGTCTCTTTCTCTCACACACACACACACACACACACACACACACACACACACACACACCTCACATGCACACACCTCACACATACCACACACACACACACACACACATACACACCTCACACACGCACACCTCACATGCACACACCTCACACATACCACACCTCACACATACATCTCACACACATACATCTCATACATACCACACACACACACACATACACACCTCACACACGCACACCTCACATACACATACCTCACACATACCACACCTCACACACACATCTCACACACATACACCTCATACATACCACACACACACACACATATACACACCTCACACACGCATACCTCACATACACATACCTCACACATACCACACCTCACACACACACACACACACACACACACACACACACTCGCTCATCTTCCCTCTCCTTGGTTTTGTTGGTTTGTGTTACTCGTCTCACTCTCTTCCTGTCTCCACCTTTCTATCTTCATCTCTCTTACCCTCAATCAATCAGCAACCATTTATAAAACACTAAGTTGTGTCTCTCAGTTTCTCTCTCCCTAATTTCTCTCCCTCTGTTTCTCCCTTTCTTTATCCCTCTGCTTCTCCTGTTTTGCCTCCACTTCTCCCTCATTTGCTCTCCCCCCCAAACACCCGCCATGCTAACCTCACACTCACCCCCACAGCCAGGTGTGCCCATAGGTGCCTGAGAACAAGGCTTGCACTCAGTGTCTGGGCGCTTTCTGGGGTCATAAAACCTGCAGGAAAACAAAGGTGGTTAGAGTCAGCTCCACATCCCCAACTCTGACCTACCCCTTATGTGAACCCCTAGGACCTCCCATCCTCACCCTCTGCTTCCCAGAGACTTCCACTCCACCCCAGGGTGTTTAACAAAACCAGAAGTGGAATAAACTGTCCAGAGAGTAAGTTTCTGGAGAGAAATAGATTTAATAGATTTAGTATTAGCTAAGTGAGTCATGCTACCATCCCTAAAAAATCTATTAAAATTTAAGTCTTTCCCTGTTTCTGGAGAGTTTCTGAGACCGAGACAGCTAAAAAGGGAAATTTCTGTCCAGTAGGGAATGGATTAGTTTATCTTTGGGGTCCTTTTGGGGTCCCCAAGTCAACGATGCTGTGAAATCGCTTCCCATCTCTGAATCTTACTAGCCCCATCTCTGAAACAGGGATAAGAATGAGGAAATGGGACTGATGTGGGAGAAGAACTTTATAAACCATTAAAACAGCCTTAGAGATGGTACCAGGAATATTTCCAACAAAAAAGTGACTACTCCAACATGGCCAGACTGGGGCATCGAGGCCCTTCGGAAGCACATGGTGGGAGTTAGAATTCCTGGGCTTTTGTTCCCAGTTTGGCTGGATGGCCTGGGCAGACTTCTGCACCTTCCCTGGGCCTTGGTTCCCACCGCGGGGAGAAGCGGTAGCCCTGAGTAGGGCTGGAGGCTCCAAGACAGTCCCAAATTCTCCATTCTGTCACAGTCTTGCCTTATTTCCCCAATGCCTAACGGAGATCTGAATGGAGCAATGCCTAAGTCACTGAGATTTCCTCTTTCCTTCTAAAACCAATGCATTTGAGAGATGTGACCCAAAGAACAGGGAATGTCCAAACATGAAAGAATCTTAGAACAGAGAAGCAAGGACCTTAGAACACATCAGGATACCAAGACAACCAGAAAGAGATCATCTAGTTCAGGGGTGGGAAACCTGCAACCTTGAGGTCACATGGGGCCCTCTAGGTCCTCAAGCATGGTACTCTGACTGAATCCAAACTTCACAGAACAAATCCCCTTAATAAAAGGATTTGTTCTGTAAAACTTGGACTTAGTCAAAAGGACCTAGAAGGCCCCATGGGCCCTCAAGGTTGCAGATTCCCCACCCCTGATTCTAGTCCAATATCCTAATTTTAGTGATAAGGAAACTGAAGCCGGGAGTGGGAAAGGGCCTCAACCAGAGTCACACAGACCCAGATGTCCCAACTCTGAACTGAAGATTCTTTTTCTTTTCAACACAACAAATGATGCCTCCCAGTGGGGGAAGGAACCCTTTTTCCCCTAACCCAGTGGCCCTGGGTTGAGGATCAATACCCTTCTCAACTCCAGAGCTGAGAAGATGCTCACCCTGAAATGCAGCTGCCACACCGAGCATCGGTGACTGTGGTCCCCACCTGGGCTTCGGCCCTCCTCAGCCGGGCACAGCCAGTGTGGGGCAGGCAGGGGCTTCGTCCCAGGCTGGTGGAAAAGGTGCCTGGCCTGCAGGCACGGCACACAGTACCCACTCCCAGTCCGGAACCACATTCCTAAGTGGGGAAATCAATCAACAAGCATTTATTAAGCACTTACTGTGTGCCTGGTACTAAAGATACAGAGACAAAAAAAAAAATTCTTTGCCCAAGGAACCAACATCCTGTAGGATGCAGGATGTACATTTACATATATACAAATAAATACAAGGTAGTTTTAGGAGGTGGCCACTAGCAGGGAAGCTTCATGAAGTTTTCATGCTTGAGCAGAGAAAGGAAGGATGTCTAGGGTCCTGGAAGAGTAAAGGTAGTCAAAGCCATCCTACAGACACAAGAAGCTACCCTCCCTCTATTCCCTATCCCTTCTACCTTTATGCAACAGTTCCCAAAAGGCTACCTTGTCCAAGAAGCCATCTTAGATTAGTCATGGCCATTCTCTAGTCCATCAGGTTAGGCCAGGGGTCTCTGAGGACAGGTGCCAAATGTCCCCTCTCAGACCCACCCAACTTTACAGCTCCCCCCTTCAGGGGTCCTTGAGGACAAGAGTCATGCATATCTCCTCCTTCAGGGCAGGTGCTCCTTGGAGCCAGTCAGGGGCTCACCTGATTGGGCTCCTCTCCTGGTGGGCACTCGGGGCACACAGCACAATCGCCTGCCTCTGTCTGGTACTCAGAGTCCTGGCAGGACAGGGAGGACGACTGATGCCCGCTGAGTAGCTGAGAGAGAAGGGGTAAAGGGGAGGCTGGCACCAGCAGACACCAAGATGACAGCAGGAACCAATCCAATGCCCAGCCTATGCCCAGCAGGCGTTGCTGCCACCAATTTTCCCTGCCCTCCCCCCAGAATCCTCTGTGCTAAGATGGAAGGGGAGTGGGTGAGGACTGAGAGCATAGTGTAGAAACCAGAATGCTGGATGACTAGGAACCAAGCTCTTAGTATCAGCTCTGCAACTGATCCACTAATTTAAGTTGAGCAGATCTGTCCCCAGTCTGGTTCACAGTTTCCTAATTTGTAAAACAAGGTTTTAACCAGATGATCTCTGAGAGTCCTCTCCTCCAGCTCTGTCTTTCTCTTATAAGGCCCCTCCCAGTTCTGATGTTCTATGTTCTAAGACCCCATCCAGCTCTCACATTCTGGGTTTTTTTCCCCTTAAAGCAAAGGCATTTAAAAGAAAAGTAGTAATATACCATTCCCTCCATAAACTGGGGGAATCTATGACCACAATTACACAAACAAGCAGTAGGGCAAGAAGAAAGAACCCATTTTTAGAGTTAGAGGACTTAGTTTCAAATCTCACCTCCAAAACTTGCTGTCCATGTGGCCTTGGGCAAATCTGGCATCCTATGTTCTAAGGCCCATTTAGTTCTAGCAGTATGTTCTAAGAGCCTGCCAGCACAGTCAGTCTATGACTCTTGAAGGAGATGGATGAAACCTGGGGCCCTGCATTCCTACCACCTTGGCCCATTGAGGCTTCTACATCTTCCAGACAAAAGCCTAGGACTTTCCTCATTTACAGAGGGATGCCAAGTGCTGGGCAAGAAGACCCAAGAGAGATTTACCTGGGACTTGAGACTACACCCCAACTTTTACAGGAGGCTCCAAGCCAGGAAATCTCAGGACACTATGGGTCCTAACAGAGTCTGCCCCTCCCCACTGCTGATACTCAAGTCTCAGTAAAGGGAAGCCAAGCTGAGCACCATTACTGGCCTGGCCAATGCCTGCCCATCCCATTGCCTTATGGGGCCACCTTTGTAAAGGGCTCTCTAAGTCCTTTACAAGTAATATTGTGAAGACCGGTGAGAGATGAACAGGAATTGTGATTTTGGACCTCAGTGTGTTGGATTCCACTCATGGTGACAGACTTAACACACCCTACCTGCTATAGACATCCCTAATATCCTAAGCCTTCCCAGAATGACCCTACTCACTCTGATTCCTGTTGAGCTTTGCATGCCTCCAGCCCATGTAGATGCTATCTACTCTGCTATTAACTCGGACTTGTTCATCTATCCTGATTGTAAGTGGCTATTTCTTGGGTGTGAGTTTCATTTACTCTCCTCAGATCTTATGATCTCAGAGAAGAACTCTCACAGGAAAAGTCAAAGCTAGGGAATAAGAGAACTCAAAAGTCCAGGTATACAGGTCAAGGAGAGGACCTAACCCCCCTTCTCCGTCCGTGTTTCCAAGACAACCCCATCCTTGATTATGGGAAAGGGAGACTGGGAAAGATTCATCTACTGAGAGACTTCTCAGAGCTGCCTCCTCCTCCATTGTGTGCTTTCTCTATCCTCTCTCTCTCTTTCTCTCCTGTCTCCCTCTCTCTTTCCTTTCTCTTTCTCTCTCCTCTTTCTTTTTCTCTCTTCTCTCTCTCCCCCTCCCTCTTCCCCTCCCTCTCTCCCTCCCTCCCTCTCTCTCTCTTTCTCTCTTCTGTCTCCCTCTCTCTTTCCTTTCTCTTTCTCTCTCCTCTTTTTTTTTCTCTCTTCTCTCTCTCCCCCTCCCTCTCTCCCTCCCTCCCCTCACTCTTTCTCCCTCTTCTCCTTTCCATATAATAAAGAGAGCCTTGGGCTAGGAGTTAGAAGACCTGAGTTCTTATCCAACTTCTTTTCCCTCCCCTGCTCTGGACCTCAGTTTCCTCTGTCATGAAACAGAAAGGTTGGGCTCCATTAATGGGTAGATGCCTTTAAGATTTAAAACAGTATGGTTCTAAAGCTCTCCATTTCTAAGATTCTAAAGGCTTGAGAGTCTAAGGTTCTAATCCATACTTCTATCTCCTCATTCTTTTCTCAGTTTCTTCCTTCTTCCTTTCTCCTCCTCATCCTATCTTTCTTCTCCTAATTCAATGCTATATGATGCTCCCAGGGCTGGATGAGAGACAGGCAACTACCCCCAGCAATAAGTTTTCTTACCCCAAGGCTGAGCTCCTTTTACTCACTCCTTGCCCTCCCAGTGCTGACTATCCTCCATGACTCCTCCTCTTTCTTGCCAACCCAGCCCAGCCCAGCCCAGTCCAGCCCACAGGAGCCCCAAGTCAACAGGGACAGAAGCCCTGGGAAGCCTCTCTGTGTCATCGTGTCCATGTCTGGCCTTAGGTCAGACAAAGGCAGGTTAAAGAGGAGGCTGCCACAGCCTAGGGTCCCATCACCCATATCCAGGTCATCCATCTGTGGCCTCTTAAAGTCTTTACTCTTGATGGCATAGTACAGGGAGGTAGGAGAGATGTAGAAAACTTTAAAGTTGATGCCACTATCATGGGCAGATTCAGGGATCTGAGCATGGCTAAGTGATCTAGGCCAGCGCAGAAGGTCTCTGAGATATCCCCCAATCCCCCAGGATACAGAATACCCCCCCAGCCCTCAGCCACCAGAAGGTCCAAAGACACTCCCATTCCCTGGTCCCAGCTTCACCCACCCCAACTCACAGTGAGGAAGCAGGTGAGGGACCAGCACAGTCTCCGCCACTTCATTCTCAGAATACCCTGGGCCTGGGCCGGCTGACCTGAGGAGAGAGGAGAGGAAGCTGGGAATCAGGGCAGGCACAAGCAGCCAGGGAAGAAGGAGGCCCACCTGTCCACCTGAGGCAACAAGGTTCACACTGCAATGGCATGACGCTGAGCAAGTCAGTCTCTTCCTCTGGGCCTCTTGCCTGCTCACCAGATGATCTCTTAGGGCCCCCTCTAAATCTGTAACAAGTCTGGTGAGAGGAGGCAGCAGGGTATGCTGGAGAAGTCAGTGCCAGGGTCCTGGAGATCCTGGAGGTTCTGGTTCCAGGTTGGGCCCTGTCACTCACTGGCTATGCTACTTAGGGCAAGAGCCTTCCCCTCTCTGGGCTTCAGTTCCCCCTTCTGTCAAATAAGGGGGCTGGAACAGATCACAGGATCAGAGTTGGAAGGGACCTCAGAGGCTGTCTGTCTAGGCCAAACCCCTCATTTGACAGATGGTCATGACAATCATAACTGGCATTTATATGGCCCAGCAATTCTAAAGCCTTTGTATTATTGAGGTTTTTAAATTCATAAAACAAAATACATTGGATTATAAAGGAAACTAATTATATTGAAATGCAATTAGTTATCATAATATTAAAATATAAATTATACTCATTATTAATATATTGTATTAAGATATTAAATTAATATATTAAATCTATATATAACATTATAAAAACACAAGTTCACAGATCCCAGATTAAGAGCCCTTCATATAGTGCTTTCAAGTTTGCCAAGTGATTTGCATGCGCCATCTTGTTTGGTCAGCCTTAAGCTACCATCCTGGACAGCTAGGTGGCAACATGGATGGCACACCCTGCCTAGAGTCATGAAGACTTCTAATCCAACCTCACTGACCAGCTGTGTGACCTTGGGCAAGTCACTTAGCCCTGACTGTCTCAGTTTCCTCATTGGTAAAATAAGCTCAAGAAGGAAATGGTGAACCACTCCAGTATCTCGGCCAAGAAAATCACAAATGGGGTCACAAAAAGTTGGAGTTGAACATGACTAAGTAACAACCAAAGCTCCCATGCCCCTGTGACTGTGGTTTTCTGTGACTTGGAACACACCCCTCCCCACCCCAACCTCTCTCTCTTCCTTTGAAGGATGACTCTTTGTCCAGAGCTCTTTTTGGTCATGAACTCAGTTGCTTTCCCAGAAATGAAGGATTCGGAGGATTGGTGGTAGAATGGAGTCTGGCTCCAAAGTGAACAGTCTTAATGACAAGAAGGGACAGGGGTACAGAGGAAGATAGACAGAAGAGGCAGGGAAGCAACCAGACAAACTGATGACTGCAATTGGCCCATCATCCTGGCTGATCCCAGCTACCCTCCAAACAACTCTCAGGGCCTCAAAGAGTCATGTTTGAGGTCCAGGCCTGCTACTGAGTCAATATATCATCTTAAGCAAATCACTCCCCCTTTCTGGGCCTCAGTTTCCCCACTGCAAGATAGGGAAATGGGGGCTAAATATAGAACCATAAGGCATCATGGTTAACAGATGTTGGACTTGGAGTTAGAAAGGTCCAGGTTTTGAATCTCACTTCAGATGATTAATAACTGTGATCCTGGACAAGTGACTTACCCCCATGGACCTCATTTTCCTTATCTATAAAATGACATGGTTGGGCTCAAAGATCTCTATATTCCCACACAGCTCTAAATCTATGATCCTATGATAACTAGATGGATTTAGATGATATAGATAGAACATCTATTAAGCACTTACTGTATGCCAGAAACTATAACTAAACGTTTTTGTAATTGTGGTAGGAGATATAAAATGCAAGGGGAAAGAGAAGACCCTAGGACACCTCAAGGTTGAGAACTACTGAGGTGGTTTCAGGGGGGGTGGGTGAAGTAGAGCTAGACTAAGGAGCAGTCATCTGGGGTGTGGTCACCCAGAGATATTCTCAAGGCCGCTGTCAGGGAAGTCACTACTGGGGTTGAGGAGCTAGGTCAAGTTAGAAAGCTTACCTGGGGTGCAGCAGAGAGGAAACGTACTATCTAGTTTTAACTAATTATTCTTTCTAACTAGGTCCTAAGCTGCTGAGGAGTATAACGCTGCTATTAGCATCTTTGAATTTTGGCACCCTAGGACAAAGCCCCAGTGACCCAGGCTTGACTAGATAAGCTCCGAAGTCTTTTCCAACTCTGACAAGCTCTGTCCTCTGTCTCTGGCCCTGAGTGCCTCTGGATTTTTTATTCACGGATGAGGAAGAAGAGTCTGCTTGTTTATCTATGATTAGTTCACGCTGTCCTAATTGTTTGACAGCCAGGCCCAGAGCTGGAGTACAGGCTCCCAGGACAGGGGCAGAAGGGGACAGCAGCATGATGAAAGTGAAGCAGCCTGGATTTGGAGTCAGAAGACTTGGCTAGAAGCCTGGTTCTGTTGTGTGACCCAAAGTGTTTCCCTACCACTTTTCAGCAGTCCCTTCAACAAGTCGCTTCATCAATCTGGGCCTCCATACCCCAGCTTCCAATATAAGAGTTGACTCCCTTCTAGGCCCCAGAGCTTATGCCCTTCTTTTCAAAGCTTGGGCTCCTTCCTCCAGGGTCTCCTGACTGCTTCAGGTGACCTCCAACCTCCTCACCCTCAAACCAAGTGAAGGAACCGCAGCTGGAAAAACTGAGCCAGGAGGCAACTTGATCCTTCATTGTCCCAGCCAGGTCCCACAAGCACCCAGGCCGGGCCTGTGGTTCAGGTTACACCTCGTGGTGGAAGGGGGAGGGAGACCAGCCCAATCCCCAAGGAGGTTTCTCCAGATGCCAGCTGAAGTTGGATTCTACCTTCCTCACTCCCTGCCTAAATCTGGGAGGCAAAAATAGAGGGAGCTGCTTCTACTCCAGTCCCCAAACACAACAGGAAGGACTGAGGTTAGACTCTAGAAAGGACTTCCTAAGGGAAAACTAATGGCTCCAAAGGCCACAAAAACCATAGAGACCTACCCACCTGGAGCTTTTTAATTAGGCTCTAAATATGTATTTATGGCCACAGTCTGCCTCACTTATTATGACTGTCTTACCCTAACTATCACAGCCCACATTTCCTGCCTAATGAAGCCTCATGTTCTACTCCCCCACCCAGGATGGGGCTTTTGTCCACTTCAAACACCAATGCCCTCCTGGTCTGTGTCTATAGCAGAGTTCTATACTTGATATAAAGCCTGCAGGCTGGCTCCCAAAGCCTACTGACCTTATGCAAGACCTCAAGGTTAATACCAGAAGAGTCTTGGATTTTCTCAGAGCCTGGAGCCTTCAGCTGTTGGCTAGCTTGGCTACTAGACTTTAGAATCATTCTTAGGACCTACTGGGCTATTTGCAAAACTCCTGGCTGTTCAGCCACCCTCTAATCTCCACAGACCCCTGGTTCAGAAGCCTCAGATGCTGTCTGAGCAAAGAAATTCTAGGGATGGCACACTTGAGGGAATAGGCCTCATCAAGGCCCTCCTCTCCCCTTTGAAATGAGCCAGACCCTTCTAGACTCCCTTCAAACCCTCCCCAGAGAAATGTTATCCCAGCTGCACCTTCTACTCAGTCCTCTCTCCTTTGAGCTTTCAAATCTCACCTCTACCTCTGAGAAGGCCCCCCTTCCTTCAACTGTGCTCCAACAACCCTTTCCCTAACACAAAGGGCCTCCCCTCTCAAAAAAATACATCCTGTAATTTTTCACAGTGTATATTGTATAGATATTGTATATAGTATATTTTTACATTGTAGAAAATGTATGTAATACTTTATTTGATACATAGAGTGTATGTAAACATACACACAATATATATTTTATATATGTATATATACACACAATATATATTTTGTATATATAAATATATTGTATAAACACATATTTATATATATGACTTCCCTATGCCCCCAAAATGAAAGTTCCTTAAGGGGAGGTTCACTTTCTCAATTTTGTCTTCATATTCCCAGTATTTGGCACATAATAGGTGCTTAAAAAATGCTTATCAACTGACTGATAGACTGATGAGGTCATGACTTTCCCTCAGACTAGAGAGTCTCTATGAGAAAAGGTCAGATATTTTCTGGGAGAAGACAGGGATTCTGGTAGAAAAGATCCTGCAAAAAACCAGGATTAGAGTGTAAAGGGGACTTAGGAATCATTTACTTCAACCCTGATACTTTCCAAAGGAGGGTTCTGGGGCCCCAACAGAAGAACGGGCTGGCTCAGGGTTACATAGTAAGTTAGTGGCAAAAAACTGGAACCTAAGTCCCCCAGAGGTGTCAAGTTTGGGGTCTGCAGAACTCCCTAGTGTGTCCAGAACCGGATTAAAATATAATTGGGGAATATTTAATCAAACAAATAAAATAAAAAAACAAAATACAAGATAATGATACAATACAATAACAAAATGCAAAATTAAGCAAATAAAAATACAACACGGGTAATGTTAACTTGTGGTTTTTTCCGTTAATATGCCACTTGTAATATGCCACTTTATTTAAAGTACATTTGGAGAAGGGGATAGGGATTGCCCTAGACTCATATCTAGAACACTGGATCCATATTTTAGGATGGTCACTGACCAATGAAAGCAAGACCAGTTACCAGGGTAACAATTATGGGAAAGGTATAGAAGCTATGGCCTAATGATAATTATTTGGATAAACTGGAGATGTTGAGTATCACAGTGCAGGGCTGGGAACAAGGTGTATGGGGGAACAACTGTAGAGAGGCAGTTTCCAGTGCATGGAAAACTTTCCTAGGATTCACTAGCAGAAGAGTAAAATGGGCAGTCTCATAAGGTAGTAAGGTCTCCACAACTAGAGTTCTGCAAGCCAAAGTTTAATGAGCACGTCACAGAGATCAGAGGATAATAGATCTAGAGAAGGAAGTAAATTTTAAGTCTAAGCCTCTTTATTTTACAGATGAGGAAACTGAGTCTTAGACTACAAATAAGGCCATGAATAGTTATTGAATTGAGTTCCACATTCATCACCTTCCGGGCAGTTAGGTGGTGCAGTGGATAAAGCACCAGTGTAGGAGTCAGGAGCACCTTAGTTCAAATCTCACCTCAGACACTTGACATTCACTAGCTGTGTGACCTTGGCCAAGTCATTTAACCCCAATTTCCTCATCCTAGGTCATCTCCAGTCATCCTGATGAATATCTGGTCACTGGATTCAGACGGTTCTGCAGGAGAAGTGAGGCTGGTGACCTGCACAGCCCTCCCTTACTCAAAACAAAGTCAAATGCAAGTCATGTCACCATTTCTCTGATGTCATAGTCTTCTTTGGCAACAAAGGATGAACACACACACACACACACACACACACACACACACACACACACACATTCATCATCTTCCAATATTTCAACAAGTGAGGCAGGAGAGTCCTGGACTTGGGGGTGGAGGGGCAGTTCAGAAAACCAGGATTCTAGTCCTAGATCTGCCACTAACTTACTTTGGGACCATAGGCAAGCCCCTTCCTCTCTTAGCCTTCATTACTACCTCTACCTCTACATCATAGGACCACAGACCTAGAACAACAGGAACCTTAGAGGTGATTCCAGTTCGAATAAGACCTTACAATTAGTAAATGATAGAACATAGTCTGGTTCAAAGTCCAGTCCTTTTCCCACTACCTCTTTTCCTGCTGCCTGCCTCAGAGGACTCTGTCACTGACTACGTGACCTCGCTGGTTCCCCCCCTCCCCAAAATAAGGAGCTGGGACACCAGATGGTGTCTCAGGTTCCTTCCAGCTCTGAGATTCTGGGATGGTTTACCTCTGGTCAGGGCAGCTCCCAAGTTTCCAGAGTTACCTTGGCACCCTCCTTCCCCAACCCAGATAGCTTTCTCCTCTAGGAACTGGGTGGAGATTTTAAACTTCTGAGAAAAGGAGGAGGAAGGAAATGAAAGCCCTTGAAGGAGGGAGGAGGGAAGAAGGGTTGAGCAGTCAGAGGCCCAGGTACTGCTACCTCATTGGGCCTGAAGGGCCTAGCAATCACTTGTGTGGAGGAAGGAAGATAATTGCTACTCCCACCAAACACACAAGGGTTCTGCAAGAAAGCCAGAAGTCATTTGCTGATTGCCCAATGCTTGGGGTTATCCAGATCACTGTTCCTTTCTCCTAAGCACCACGTAGGTTTATGGCACATGGCCCACAAAAGTGTCCTCTGAAGAGCAGGAAGAGGGAGAGAGGGCTCTCCACAATCAAATGCCACCTTAAATTTCCAGCTTTCTCTCATACTATTCCCCTCCAGGAATTCTACAGTTGAATTAAACTAGACCATTCTAGATCCTCCAAGCTTTCCCTGTATGTTCCTGCTTCCATAATTTTGTTCGTGATGCCTGGAATATCCTCTTTCCCCTTTTGCACCTTCTGAATTCCAACCTCTCCTTTAAATCCAACTTAAATACTACCTCCCCCAGGACACCTTCTGTGATCTTCCAGTGACACAGTGAATTTGAATTCAGAATCCTCCCATTACCACTTAGTATATGCCTGTGTGGAATCTGAACCTCAGGTTCCTCATCTCCAAATAAAGAGTTGGAGGGGATATCTAAGGCCCTTCTCAGCTCTGACTGGCAATGCTCTCTGTTCTAAAGCCTAAATCTAATTCTCTAATTCTATGACCTCACAGAGCACTTTGTCAACACTTCTGGTAGGCACTTATCATGGAGCATTGTAGATTTCAGTTTTTTGCACTGGCATCTTAAGCTCCTCCAAGACTGATAGCTCCTTAAGGGTAGGGACTATGTCATATTCAAACTATTTATCTCCCTAGCTCAAAGCATCATTAATAAGCTACTAATAAATATTTGTTGAATTCAATTGAGCCTCATATTTTGTCTTCCAATGCTTCAACAAATGAGGCAACAGAGTCCCAGACTTGTAGTGGTGATGGCAATGGGGAGTCAGGACACCAGAGTTCTAGTCCTGGGTCTGCCAGGGACTTTGGGACCATGGCCAAGATTCTTCCTCTCTTGGCCTCCGTTTCTACCTTTAAGAAATAAGAGGAATCATGAGATCACAGATCTAGGACAGGAAGGGACCACAGAGGTGATTCTAGTTCAACTCCATTTTACAGAGGGGGAAACTGAGGCCCAACGAGGCTATGTGACTGGTCCAAGAAGTCTCTCCAGGGATGGTTTCAGAAAAACCTGGGAAGACTTACATGAACTGATACAAAGCAAAGAGAGCAGAACCAGGAGAATGTTGTACACAGTAACAACAACCTTGCAATAACGACTGACTGTCAAAAACTTGGCTACCCTGATCAACACGATCCAAAACAATTGCAAAGGTCTCAGCATGAAAAATGCTATCTACCTCCAGCAATAGAACTGATGACTTCTGAGTGCAAATTAAAGTAAACTTTTTCACTTACTTTCTTTTTCTTTCTTTGGGGGTGGGGAGCAATGTGGCTAATATGAAAATATTTTGCAAGATTTCATATGCGTAATGGGTATCAAATTGCTTGCTTTCTCAATGGGCGGAGAGGGGCTGGAGGGAAGGTATTTGGAATTCAAAAAATTTTTAATGTTATAAATATAGGAATATAAATAAAGAATATGTAAATAAATATAGGAAATAAATAAGAAATGAATAAACATAAACGAAGATAGATTAGGAGTCCACGGGTTTGTAGCATTGGTTCCATCTAACAGGGCAGGAACGTCTAGTCCAGCCTCATCGTTTTGCAGAGGAAGAAACTGAGGTACCAAAAGGGGAAGGAACTTATCTAAGTTCACTTAGGGAGCCAGGAGGAGTCTGGTCTAGAAAGAGGAAGCAGTTTGAGGACTCAGCACCCCACCCCTACTTCTTCCTTCTTCAGCTTCCTGTATCTCCTATCATCTTGAAGGACCCAGTGTCATTGATAGAAGAGTGCCCTCTTCCTTTACCCTGCTTGCAAACTAAAGAGCATTTGACTTCATAGTAAGAGATTCTCCTATAAATTCTTCTGAAATCCAAATTGCTTCTTGTCTCTCCTAATGATAGGAGCATTCATTTCCCCATGCCCATATCATCTGTTCAGAATCTGCCATAACTTCCAAAGGGCCTTGGGTGAGAATCTAGATTCCTTTACCTGGCATTCAAGGCTCCTTGTGGTTGCCCTGACCTCCCATTTCAGCCTCTTCATTCCTTGGACTTTGTCCCTCTTCCCCCTGGTATTTAGGCAGGCTCTCCCCTCCTCAGAAAGTTAAGCATTCCTTCCTCTGCCAGCATTAGTTATGATTAAATAAAAAGAACCCTGGCTCTGAGGTCAAGGAACATGGCTCTGCTGTTGACCTAAGGTCACTCCTCTCCCTTTTCTCTCTTTTGAAGCAGCTAGGTAGTCCAATGGATAGAGCCTCGGGCATAGACTCAGGAAGACATGAGCTCAAATCCAGCTGCAGAACCTTTGTTGTGTGAGTCTGGACAATTCACTTAATTTTTGTCTGCTTCAGTTTCCTCAACTGTAAAAAGGAGTTAATAACAGCACTTATCCACCAGGTTTGTTGGGGGAATCAAAGTGAGATAATATCTGCAAAGCACTTATTCCTGGCACATAGTAGGCGCTTAATAAATATTTGCCCCTTTTCTTCCCCTCTATGAGCATCAATTTCCCCATCTGTAAAATGGAGAGAATAAGCCTTTGCTCTTCCCCTATAGGGCTGTTGTGAGGGTAAAAAAAGAAAGAGAATGAACACCAGAGTGTAGCCTGAGAAGCCAGTCTCCTCTGGGAAAACATCTCCCCACAACAGCCCACAATAAGAGCTTCTCCCAGTTTGGCATAATAATGGAAAGAGCTTTGCTGAGCAACCATCACTGCAGGATCTTGGACAAGTCCATCTCTCTTTCTGGGTTCTCAATTCCTTCCCCCATAAATTGATGGAGTTGGATGAGCTGCTAAGACCCTTTATCAACTCTGAGGTCCTATTCTAAGGTGCCTCCAAGCTCTAATGCTCAATCATTCTACAACCAATTTCCTGAGCTCTTGGCTATCATTTAACACAGAGGATCACAGGATTTAAGGCAGAAGAGGCCATTAAAGCCTTCATTTTATGGATGAGGAAACTGCATGCAGTGATTTGCTCAGTCACCTAGCTAATAAGTGAGTGATAGAACGAGGATTTGGACTCAAGTTCTTTGACTTTAAAATTCATGCTTTTTACTATACTAAAGTGACAGCTAGACTGGTCAAAGTACCTGCCTTCCCCACTCTAACTGAGGATAGTGTCTCTTCTGCCACATGCCTCAGTCTCCCCATCTGCATCCATCCCAGTGACCATCCTGATCCAACTACTCTCCAGACACACAGATGGTTGGCAAATACCTCTTGCTCTGAACCATGGACAACAAACAGAAAATTGAGGGAAAAAATGAAAGAATCAACCAATAGAAAACTTCAGGTTAATATAAAGAGAGAAACAATCTGTCTCCTGGCAACTCAGGCTTAAGTAGGCCAGTAGGAGGTGGGGCGAAGCTCTCCCAACCAGAGCATTGTGGAATGGGCACACTGAGACATTGTGAGTAGTGGGCCTTCTTCCTGCACCTACAGCTGCTTCCCTTCACACTGGGGGCTCCCAAGAGCGGGAACTATATGTCGCCCTCCCCAGACTCAGGGCTCCCTGTGGGTAGGTAGGGCTGCTAATCTCCCCTTCAAGAGCTCCCTTGAGAGAGACGGGCCATGTCTTTTACTTCCTCCAGAGCTACTCAAATATTTGAACACAGACTATCTCTCCAAATCAGCTATTCTCCAGCCTTCTCCTCTTCTTTCGGTGGATTTTTCCAGTTCTGTCCTCATTCTGATCACCCCTTTCTCTCTCCAAGTTTGTTAATGTCTGACCAAAAATGTGGCTCTAGAACTGAACACCACAGCCCAGAGGTGGATAGACCCAGATGAAGGCCAGCAGGACTGTATCTTCGGTTTGGGTCTAGATGCTTAGTTTCTTTCTACTACTCCACTTGACTTTTAGTTAGCCAGGTTGGGCTAAAACCCCTTGGGTCATTTTCAGCCTTCTGGCATCTCCTAACCATCTTGGGTGGTCGATTTTTTGAACTCAAGGGTAGTACCTTATACTAATACTGTTTATATTTCCTAATTAAATTTGTGTAGTGGCAAAGAGACAAATTGACCCTGGCTACTGTGGGAAGGTCTCTGGTGGGCAGTCAGAGATTTCTCCCTGCAAGGGGGTGTGGTGGTGGGAAATATTTTTTCTATATTCCCAGCCTTCAGGAGGCTCCTCCAGGGGAAATAATCTGACTTGCAGCCCAACTGTGTTACATCTCTCTGACTCTTCCTAACTTAGCTTAACACTATATTCTCTGTAAATTTGGATGTCACCTTATCTCAGTGGAACTGTTTTCCCATCTCTAATATGGAGAAAATTATTCTCATACAACTTTATAAACTTTAAAAGTGTTAGAGAAATAGGGCCTTGGTCTTCCCCTCTGTAAAAGAGGCAAACCACCCCCATTTTCCACATCCTCCCTCAGCTGTAGTGAGGGTCACCACTTCTCTCTGCTATCTCCTCAGCCTCCTCATTTAGCCTCAAGAAACCCAGGCTCTTTTCAATAAACCTGAGTCTAATTGTCAGCTCATCATCAGAAAGGCAAAAATCTGTTAAAAAGTAGATCTATCTGCATCCTGGCTTTGTCATTTATTCGCTGTGTGTGACTCTGTGGAAGTCAGCTCCTTTCTCCCGGCTTCAACTGCTTCTTCTGTAAAATGGGGGCAGCCCCTGTGCTAGCTCATGGGACTGCTGAGTGAATAGTGTTAAAGCATTTGGGAAATGGGAGCTGCCTTTGCTACTATATATGACACTCGATTTTCTCCTCTGTAAGAGTGATAATACCTGCACTACATACTTCACAAAGATGGTGGGTAAGGGTCAAAGAAGACAGCGTCTATAAAGTGCCTCTTATTTGTATCTGAGTTTTCACCCCTTCCAGGAAGCCTCCCCAAATAGACCCCCACCTGGAGGTCATCTGGTCTGAGACCTTTGTTGAACAAAGAAAGGAAAAGAAGGGACACTTTGCTAAGGTCTTACACTCAAGTAAATATTTCACCTGAGGGTATTTCCAAAGCAGAAACTTTAGGCCCAGAGCAGTCTTCAGTCTCAAAAGCCTCCCAGCCACAATCCTGTCCCTAGAACCTTCGGTAGGAACTGTTGCTAAGAGCACTGGGACTTCAGGACACCCCTCCCCTTCCCAATACCTTAGGGAGTTTTCAGAGCCAGGAAACTAACATCCTTCGGGAAACTGGGGAACTTCCAGAGGAGACCAAGGCATAAGCCAACAGAGGAGCAGGTGGGAGACAGAACGACAGCACCTCTTAGAACCCACAGCAGGCACAATAACCAGAGACCAGCAGTGTCCAGACCACAAAATGTCCAAGCTGGCAAGTACCTGAGAGGAGTGAATCAAGAACGTCAGCTGCAGAAAATGGAACATCAGAGCTGGAAGAGAGCTCGCAGACTAAAAGCAAATTAAGATCGGAAGCAACCACCTCCTTGTTGTTCTGTCATTTTCAGTCACATCTGACTCTTCATGATTATCTGAGGTTTTCTTAGCAAAGATACTGGAGTGGTTTGTCATTTCCTCCTCCAATTCATTTTACAAATAAGAAAACTGAGGCAAACAGGGTTGAGTGATTTGCCTAGGGTCACACAGTAAATGTCTGAAGCCAGATTCGAGTTCAGGAAACTGACCCCATGGCCAAAGGGGCTACCTCAGGCCTGGTCCAATGCAACCCTTGCATTTTACAGATGAAGAAGAAGACCCAGGGACTTTCAAAATGACTTTTCCAAGGTTACAAGGGTAGTATCAGAGGCACGAATTGAATCAACTCCTCTGATTTCCCTCGAGAGTCTGTGCCCTTCCTCCTGTACCACCAGCAAGCAGGGGACCCTCTGGTCCTACACCTCCTTATTTTACAAAGTATGTGGGGGAACTGAGACACAGGGAGGCAAATGACTTCTCCAAGGAGACATAGGTGGTCGGGAATCTCTTCCTCAGAGGTTCTTAACTACAGGTTCATGAACTTGGAGTGTGTGTGTGTGTGTGTGTGTGTGTGTGTGTGCATGTGTGTGTATGTGTGTGTATTAGTTAATACTGTGACAACTATTTCAATATAATTGGTTTTCCTTGCTAATCCTGTGTATTTTATTTTAGGTATTTAATGATATTATTCTGAAAAGGTATCCATAGGCTTCCCTAGATGGTTGCCAAAGAGGTCCATCATCCAAACAAGGTTAAGACCCCCTGCTCTAAATGCAGAACCCAGGTATCTCTCCTCTATCCCACCATGGTCATCCTCTATCTCTCTCCTCTCTCTCTCTCTCTCTCACACACACACACACACACACACACACACACACACACACACACACCCTCTGTTGTCCCAAAGGAGCAGTCTTTAGTATCTGGGTTCCTTCCCTCACTTCCCATCCTTTATCTCTTTTCTGACCCCCTTCTCATTTCCCCTGTCCACACAGCCCACACTAAAGCAAACAGACAGGCCCACATAACCCCATCACCAATGGTAACTGTATTTTTTAAGGGGTAAGGGAGGGTGGAGGTGGGGGGAAGAGTGACAAGTCTGCTTGGCCTGCTTCAGAAAGCATAATTTTAAGTCGTGTTGTGGCCTGGTCAATCCTTATACACAGACACAGACTGGAAGCTGGAGGAGGAACTACTGCTCCCTTAATTATAGGGTGCCCACGATGCTCTGATCTTATGTCAGTTTCTCATGGGCATCCTCCCCCAGTCTCAGACCAGGGGTTGGCTGAAGGCAGTGACCACTTGTTCTCCTCCCTCTAGGATATCCCTGACGTGTATCTTCTTTCTAAGCAGAGATGCTCCTGAGGAAGACATCAAGTCTACAAGCCTAGTGGGGAACTGAGGAGGGAATAAATGTCCTTGGCAAGTGGGGTAAGGGAAGCATTCAGATACCTTCCTGTGGTTACTTCTGAGGGACTAACAGCCAGATGACTTCCCTCCCTGCCTTTTTTTTTGTAGGCAGCTAGATGGGGCAGTGGATAAACTGCTGAACCTGGAGTCAAGAAGATCCAAGTTCAAATCTGGCCTCAGACACTTAACAGCCAAGTGAGTCTAGGCAAGTCACTTAACTTGTTTGCCTCAGTTTCTTCAACTATAACATGGAGATATAATAGTGTAACCTTGGAAGGCTGTTGTGAGATCAAATGAGATCATATTTGTAAAGTGTTTAGCACAGCGTCTGACACGTAGTAGGTGCTATTATAAACGCTAGCCGCGGCTGTTGTTGAAATTGTTTTTATTATTTTCCTCAGTTCCTTACTCTGCCCCAGAGGGGCAACAATGAGGTGCCTGGGAAGGCGGGTGGTCTTTGTGATTGGTGACTAAAAGATCCCATAGTGGAAGGCAATGTGACCTCAGAAAACGGACATCAATGAGTGGTCTGCAGAGAGGAGCACCCACGATCAGGGGTCACAGAGGGCTCCATCTGCTGCTTCCCCTTTGGGTGACCCAGTTTTTCTAGCTAGACCAAATAAGAGCTGGAGAAGCCCTAAGTCCCTCCAGAGTCCTCCTGGGGAATAGAGGACATCAGACAGTCGGTCAGTGAGTCATCGAGTCCATTAAGCGCTTTTTATGCGCAAGGTACTGTGCTAAGCTCTGGAGAGACCAGGAAAAGTAAAAATAGTCCCTTGACCTTAAAGAGAGTATACTCCAAGATAGCCATGCAGAGATCCATAAACTCCCAGTGAGGAAAGACTTGAGTCCTAGATTGAATTAAATCTTATTAGATGAAATGCTGGATTAGATTTCACCTGTTGGCAAGGGGCACTGGATACCATCTTCACCCAGTATGGAAGAGACCTTCGGAAGTCATCCCAGCTATCCCCTTGCCTCTGGGTGGGTGCATTTCTGTCTTAAGGAAGCAGACTGTCTGGGATTCTAGTCTGGGCACACCTATGTAGGCAGCTCAGGTGGCCTTGGAGATGAAAAGGTCTGCGGGGATCGGGGAAAAAGAGGCAGGCAGGGCCAAGTGATAATTGGCTCTTTGGAGGTTAAAAAAAAAAAAAGACTAGAGATACATAAATGAACCCTTCTCCACCCCATCTTAGCCCACCCACACTCTTCTACCAAAGCACTTTCTTTGACTGAGCCCTGTAATTGGTGTCCGGAGTCTATGACACCCATCCTTCTCTCCTCAAGGGAGCTCTTAGGTCTCAGTCCTCAGTGTCCTCAGGGAGCTCCCACATCTGAGAGGACCCCAAGAGGAGACATGACACATGGATGCTAGCAGCCAATGAGGTTGGAGATGGGGAGGGAGAATGGAGAGGAAGAACAGTGGCCTCAGATTGTAGGAGACAAGACAAAGTCCTCCTCCAAAAGGCAGGGCTGAACCCAAGAGTTGAGAACTCTGCTATTGCTTGGTGTACCTCCCCTTCCAGCCCCCTTCCTCCAGGATGTCTGCCAGGATGTCAGGGAAGGCTCAGAACCAAGGAAGCAAGAAAATGCCAACCCCGGCATTGCCTCCCGAGGCCCAGCTCTCCCCATCCACTGGGGTAGAAGGTCTTTCTCTGGCTTCTCCCACAAACCATGAGACTGGCAATTAGTTAGGAAGACCTGAGTTCAAATCCCACCTTTCACACTTGGTTTTTATGTGACAATACTATTGATATTGACCACTTCCTAAAGTTTACGGGGCAGGGGGTGGGAGGGGAAGTATTCTGTAAACCCTAAAGGGCTAGAGAGATTTCTCTCCATTGACAGACAACCCATGGCTGATGACCTGGGCTTGGACAGGGCTTGCTCTCCTCAAGGAGACAGCAGGAGGGCTCTGTAAGCTAGGTTTAAACAAAGAAACCCCAAGGCTTATCATAACTGCTCTCATTTGTATAAGGCCTTAATTAAAACATTTACAAAGTACTTTGCTCACATAAGCCCTGGAAGGGAGATGGTATAAGGATGACTAATTCTGTTTTACAGATGAGAAAACTGAGTCTCAGAGAGAGGAAATGACCCTCATAGGGTCATACAGCTAGTAAAAGACAGAACCAGGATCCATAGCAAAGGGAAAGATCTGCAGTTCTGACTGTGTGGGCAACTCCAGGTAATACAGACTTCAGCCCTTCTAGGAACAAGCAGGTAAAACAATGACTTGCCTAGGGTCATACAGCTAAGTATCTATCAGAGGCAGGATTTGAAGAATCCAGATCCCTCCTGGCTCCTAGCACTAAATACACCTCATTACTTTGCCTTTTAGTCAGATTCAATCAATCGGTCAATCAATCAATATTTATTATGTGCCAGGCACAGGGCTAAATGCTGGGGATACAAAGAGAAGCAAAAGATACTCCTGGCCCTCAAGAAGCTCACAATCTAATGAGGGAGACATGCAAAGAAAAAGATACAAAACAAGTCATATACTGGATAAGTAGGAAATAATTAACAGAGAGGAGGCCACTAGAATTAAGAACTAGAATTAAGCCAAACTCCTGTAGGCTTGTAATGGGAGAGGACAAGGGGGAAGACACCCTTATTAAAAGTTACCATGACCCTTCTTGTGGGTTTTTTCAAATCCTACCTGTCCTTCAAGGCCCCGGTCAAGGCCTGCCTCTTTCAGGAAGCCCTCTGAGAACTCCAGCAACCGATGGTGCTTCCTTCCCTTCTGTGAGTTTCTGCAGCCCTGACTGTCTGAATCCCAGCAAAGTCTAGTCTGGTCCTTAATGACATACCAGTTTTTGTGGCTGGTTAACTATTTCTTGCACTCACTGAGTCTTTTCTTGCTTCCAGGACTGAGACTGGTCATGGCAATTAACATGAGCTCAGCTGTCTTTTAAGATTGTTTTAATTTACCCTACAATGCATAGTCAGTGTGCATGTGATTCTTCTGGTCCTGCTTTCTTTATATCATTCCATACAAGTCTTTCCATGTTTCTCATGACACACTAATATTCTATTACATATGTATGCCCTTTACTCATTCACTCACATTTTTAGAAGAAGCTAAATTATTTCCCAGGGACCTCTAGGAAATTGCAGAAGCAGGATTTGACTCCAGGTTTCTGAACTCCAAGTCCAGGAATCTTCTCCATACCATTTGGCCTCTATTCTGACCCTCCTCCAGAAGCTTGGGGACAGAAGGCTCTTAAGAGATGAGCTTTTGCCTTACCATGCCTGGAATGAAGCCCCATGTTCCACCCTTGATCCTGTCTAGCACTGTTTTGTGAACTACCTTACCATAGTATTTCCTTGCCCCTGACAGCAAAGATTGTCTTGCCTGCATTTGTATCCCAAGCCCCCAGCACAATGTCTGACACACAATAAGCACTTAATAAATGCATTCTGTATCTTCATCTATCACCACTGAAACATACAGCCTGTCTCTCCCTATCTGTATTCCTTCTGCAGCCTCTTCATACTGATCATGGGAACATGACCAAAAAAGATCACTGTGACAGAAGAGGCCTGGGTCCTAGTTTTGGACAGATTTACTATGTAACTTTGGTTCAGACCCATTTTCCATCTGGGCCTCAGTTTTCCCCCTCTGTGAAATGAAGGGATTGTACTAAATGATCTCTTAAGGCACCTCATGACTTGGACATTCTATGACTAACTAGCTCTGCCCCTGCTGACTTCTATTCTTTCAGGACGGGTAAGCCTGGCTGACATCATTCAGTGAGGCAGGCCCAAGGCTATGGATAGAAGTTCAGAGGGCACCATCCTCCTTGCCCCATTCAAATTTTCTGCCCACCCAGCTCTGTCAGGTCAGACACCATTTCTCCCCAGCCCGTCTGTCCTCCATCCCACCCTACCTACTAATTGGCACCTTTCTTAAACCTGCTTATTTATAGACTCTGAGCAGGATTTGGGGAGGCAGGCCTTAGGCGATGCTAAGCAAGGAGTTTGGGCAGGGGGAGTGGAATATCCCAAGTCTCTGGCTGCTTCCCCTCCAGGCCACAGCCCAGCTACCCGACAAGATGCTGTCAGCCGGAGAAGCTCAAGACAGGATAAAAAGCCCTGGGCTGGCAGCCAGGAGTCAAGGGTAGAAGCTGTGACCCTCTTGACACTAAATGGCTGTGTGACCTTCAGCAGGTCCCTTCCCTTCTCTGGGCTTCAAGCTCTCCACTTTTAAAAGGAAGAAACATATCAAAATATGCATGAACAGCACTTTGTGGGGTAACAAATAACTGGAAACAAAACGGGTGCCCATCGACTGCAGAATAGCTGACCAAAGTGTGGTAAGCAATTGTGGAAAGTAATGGAATAAAATTGCACCACAAGAAATGGTGAATATGCGGAATTCAGAGAAGCATGAGAAGACTTGTATGAACTGATACAGTAGAATAAGCAGAACCAGAAGAAAGACTGACACAAAGGCTACAATGATGTAAGTGAAAAAAAGAAACCCACAACAAAAGGAAGCCCAAGGACATGTTGCTGTTTAGCTGATTAGGTGTGTCCCATTTGGAGTTTTCTTGGCAAAAATTCTGGAGTAATTTGCCATTTCTTTCTCTAGCTCAGTTTACAGATGAGGAAACTGAGGTAAACTAGGTTAAGTGACTTGCCCAGGGTCACACAGCTGGATGTGAACTCACAAAGAGGAGTCTTCCTGTCTCCTAGCCCAGAGTCTCTGTGCAGTATGATGCCACCTAGCTGCCCCAAATCATGTTAATAGTGACAACCAGTTTTGGCTCCAGAGAAGAAGAAATGCACTCTTTTTTTCCTTATTAAGTGTTAAGGAGAGGTGGGAACTATGGTTACGTAATGTTGCATATACTGTCTGATGCTCACTATGTCATTCGATTTTGCCTAATTTTTGTGGGTTTGGGTTTTTTTTTGGGGGGGGGTAGGAGGGGTTAATAGGGAGATCTCAGTGGCATGATGGGAAGTATGTCCATAAAGAACAATGATGTAAGAAGGACACCAATCAAGCTTTTTACAAAGAAGAACAGTATTTGAAAGTTTACAAAAGGCTATTATTCATAATTGCCCTTTGAGGTAAGGAGAGAGCACAAGTATGGAGGCTGAGAAGGCCTTGTAGGAAAGCATTTGACCAAAGTCATCCATCTATTAAATGTCAGAACTAGAACTAGAACCCAGACCTTCCTTCAGTTGTTTCTGAGACCTTTACCAACCCTGACTCTGGATGAGATCAGGCTATGGAGAAGTTTTTGCTTCTCATTTTGACATCTGCTGCCTTAGCACAGTGCCTGGCATATAGTAGGCACTTAATAGAAAAGTTTATGCACTGACTGACCCAAACCACCTCCCCCAGATCCTAGCTCTCAATCAATAAATAAACATTTAGTAAGTACCTACTGTGTGCTAAGCAGTAGGGATACAAAGGTAAGAGAGTTCCTGCCCTCAAAGAGCTTTAGATTGTAAAGAATGAGATAACAGGTTGGACAAGATGAATGGAGATCACATACAGTCTTGGAGTAGAGGGTACTAGCAGCTTCAGGGAGCAGGAAAAGCATCCTGGAGAAGATGGTTTGTGAGCAGAGTCTTCAAGGAATCCAAGGATCCAGGGGGCAGAGAACATGGTGGGATTGGTTGCCAAACCTGGAGGACAGCCAGTGAGAAGGAAGATGGGAGAGGTACCTTTATGCAAAGGAATAGCAAGGCTGGATGGCAGAGAATGCTGAGGACAGTCATTGGAAGGGTAGGAAGGAGCCAAATTGTGAAAGCTTTAAATGACAGACATAAAAGCAATATTTATATTTGAGCCTCTAGCTAGTACGCAGGTGCCCCCCATGCTCCACTAGGCTCCTTTCCTGCCTCCAGATTTTTTAGCCAATGATCTAGGGACATTATATTGGCTTTCCTGGCAAGTGACTGGCATGAGGTGCCACCTTCCAGAAATCCTAAAGTCATAAGATCTATGGCTGGAAAGAACCTTGATGCTAACTTTCCCTTATCTTGAAAGTGGGTCAGTCCACTATCCCACTTTCCAGCAGTCTCCCTTTCCAGCACCCCTCTATGCATTGTTTTCCATTATTAGAATTTAAGTTTCTAGAAGACAAGAACTATTTGACTTGCTCATATTTGAATCTCTTGTGCTTGGTACAGTGACTGGAATATTTTCAGTTGTTTTTCAATTGTGTCCCACTCTTTGTGACCCCTTTTGGGGTTTTCTTGGCAGAAATACTGGAGTAGTTTGCCATTTCCTTCTCCATGTCATTTTACAGATGAGGAAACTAAGGCAAACAGGGTTAAGTGACTTGCTCAGGGTCACACAGACAGTAAGTTTGTGAGGTCAAATTTGAACTCAAGAAGAAAAATCTTCCTGACTCCAGGCCTGGCACTCTATCCACTGAATGATCTAGCTGCCCTGTCATATGGTAAAGGCTTATAATAAATACTCTACTTATCTACCTAATCTAGTTAAACCCCTCAATTTTAAAGGGGCACAAAAGGTCAAGTAGTAAGTTACTTACTCAAGGTCACACAAATGGAAGTTTACTCACACCATACATATCTCCTCAGAGCGACATGCCAGATTCCTTCACCTGGCATTCAAAGCCCCCCAACTGCCTGAACTCAACCTCCGTAAGTCAGATTGGTCCATGCCTCACATGCATCTAAATCCTTCATACATTCTTCAAGCTGCAAGGGACCAACAGAGTCCCACTTCTGTATTTTTAACAGAGGAGGAAACAGGCCCAGAAACAGGAAGAGCCTTGTCTTGGATCAAACAGTAAATAAATGTCAGAACCAGGACAAGGACCTGGCCAGGTTCCCTGGCTCTCTCCATTTTCCTTGATCTCCTGATCCCCTTTTCTCTGCTTGGGTAAATCCTACTCATTCTTCAAGACCCAGCTTCTAATGTAAGGCCCCTGCCAATCCAATAAAATATTTATCAAGTACCAGGCACTGCACTAAGTTGCTGGGAATACAATTAATAAAAAGAAAGACAGTTCCTGTCCTCAAAGAGCTTACAATTTAAAGGGGAGACATATACAAAAGGCAGCAAGAAAGGGGAGATATGATGGGATACCAGGGCGTCCATCTTGTTCCTTGGAGTTGCAGCAGATGCAGAATGAAGTGAGTTGAGTCCAGTTTCTGCCCTCTAAGAAAGGAAGGCAGCCCCCCAATCAGAGGGGAGGGAAGGGAGATGATGTTAATCAGGGTTTGAGTTAGCAGCATGGTGGTGAGTTTAGAAGTGATGACCTTATCCTGGGAGGGGCATCTGGTTCTGTGGAGTTGGAACCAGGGAGGGCAGCAGATGCAAAATATGAGGTTATTCTTAGTCTTCCCATACAAACTACTGCACACATCCCATCTTCACCTTTTCTGATCTCCCAGAGCAAGTTAAGTGTGAACTAAACGATTTCATCTTTTATTGCCGCTTCCTCCCCACTCCAGTTCATCTTCTCCATCCAGCTGACCTAGGAAGTCCCCAAGGACAAGGGGCAGGAGTATCCCTTCCTTCCTCCATTCCAACAAGGCCTAGGTACAGAGGAAACACTGTGAGAGAAATAGCCCTAGGTTTGAGTGTCTGAAGACTTATTTCTGCTACTAACTTTCTCTGTGTGAAAGCGGAGACCCATCAATTGGGGGATGGCTAAGCAAACTGTGGGCCCTGAACGTAATGGACTATTACTGTGCTACAAGAGATGATAAATATAGTGGATACCAAGAAGTATGGGAAGACTTTCATGAACTGATGCAGAATCAAGTAAGCAGAGTCAAAGAAACCACATCTATGCCAACTACAACAATGAAAATGGAAAGAAAAGAAACGAATGTTTCAAAATTAAAAAAAAAAAGTTGGCTCCAAAGAAGAGATATGATAAAATACCTCCCCCCAATTCCTTTGCAGAGGTGGCAGCTTCATGAGTGTGAAACATTGCGTATGTTTTCAGACTTTTTTGATGGTTGTAGTTTTCCTGATAATTTGCCTTTTTTTCTTTAAAAAATATACTTTGAATTCTCAACTTTTCCCCCAAGTTCAGTGCTGCTGCATAAGCATCCCTGAGACAAAATGGTAAAGGTCAGTCAATAGAAATGGCCATGTTGGGTGCTTGGTGACCAGGGCTACATTCACCTCAGGTGGAGTTGATGTTGTGGCCATCAATGACCTCTTCTTTGACTTCAACTAGATGGTTTTTATGTTTCATCATGATTCCACCCCCTGGCATGTTCAAAGGCACTGTCAAGGATGAGAATAGAAAGCTAGGGATCAATGGAAAAGCCATTATTATCTTTTAAGAATCCCCATCGATATTAAATGGGGAGATGCTAGAGATGAGTATGTAGCAGTAGAGTCCACTGGTGTCTTTGCCACTATGGAAAAGGCTGGGACTTTACCTGGAGGGTGGAGCTAAGTGTGTCATTATCTCTGCCCCTTTGGCTGATGCCCATTTCATGTTCAAGATGGGAGTGAATCATTAGAAATAATTCCCTTAAGATCATCAGTAATGCTTCCTGTACTGCTTGGCCCCACCTTAGTCAAGGTCATCCATGACAACTGGGCATTGTGGAAGGATTTATGGTGGAGGTCCATGCCATTACTGATACCCAGAAAACAGTAGATGACCTGCAAGTTGTGGCATGATGGGTGGGTATGGTGTTGCCCAAAACATCCTTATTTCCACTGGCGCTGCTAAGGTTATATGGGTGAGGTTATCCCAGAGCTTAATGAGAAGCCCAAAGGCATGGTCTTCAATGTTCCTACTCTCAGTGAATCTGTTGTGGATCTGACTAGATACCTAGAGAAATCATATCAAGAGAGTGGTGAAGCAAACTTCCATTTGGGGACCCTTGCAACAACTTACGCTACACAGAGGACCAGGTTGTATCCTGTTACTTTCACAGCAACACCTACTCTTCTGCCTTTGATGCTGGCCCTCAATACCTTTTTTGTCAAGCTTATTTCTTGGTACAATGAATATGGTTATAAGAACTGTGTAGTAGACCTCATTATCTGTACAACCTCCAAGGTATAAAATGGAAAGTCATGGATCTTTATCTCCAGTCAAAAGAGGGAGATCCACCATTGGAATCCTATAATCCTAACCTATTTTCCTATACTGAAAGTCTCATGCCTCCGTCAATAGTCCTTGTCTCACCTTCAGTGGTACCTTTGGTGATAGTAGGGAAAAAGTATAGAGTCCTGTGTTGTTTACCATCATAAAGTTACCATATTCTGTGCAAATAAACAAAATACAAAAAATATTCTTACAGGGGAAGGATCTCTTCTTTCAGGCAAGAAGAGGAAGGACACTAGGGGAAATTGTAGTGATCTAAAAAACAATACGAATATATTTTTAAAAACTCACTTTGTGATATTATGCAAACCACTTCCCCTCACCCCTGTACTCTGGGTCTCAATCTCCTCATCTGTAAAATGAAGCAAGTGACACATGATACAATTCTCTGCCTCTGAGGGTGGGTGGTTATGAAAGAAGAGCTGTTCAAAGTGCCATGGAAAGGCGAGCTGTTAGTACCATGAAGTGCTAGAAAGAACACCTAACCTGGAGTGGGGACAAACGGGCTCAAATCCCAACATAGCCACAAACTAGTTTTGTGAGTGAGCTTGGATTTTAGAAATCACTTTACTTTTCTGAACCTCAGTTTTCTTATCTATAAAATGGGGATAACATTTGAGCACCTGCTCCACAGGATTGGTAGAATCATAGAACTAGAGTCAGTATGAGAAGGCAGGTCTTTTGACTTCAAAGCCAATGCTCTTTCTATGATAATGTACCACCCTTTAGGCTCCTCAGTTGATTGTAAGCCCCTTAAGGCCAGGATCTATTTAATATGCCTAGCCCAATGGTGGCATGTGGCAGGCATTTAATAAAGGCTTCTTGAACAGTCGTGAGGAAAAGAGTTTTAGCAACCTTAAAGCGCTCTGCAAATGGGAGCTTTAATTATTGTTATTTTGATGACCTGAATTGAACTGGGTATAAGGAAAAGGTACTGAGAGAGACTGAATGATTTACATGACAGTTATTTACCCAAGGAAAAGGACAAGGGAGGCCTTTTTCTACTCCTAGACTCGCTTGGAAGGTGCTCAGGACCACACCCGGCAGAGAGATGTACCCATGTGTGGGCTTTAATAAATGTTTGTTGAATGGGTAGACAGAAAAATGAAAGGATGAATGAATGAGGGAAGTCTGACTTTCTCACTTCTGTCCCTCCGCTTCCTTCATCGGTTCTTATTTGCAAATGCACATCCCCTATACTCCCTTTTCTCTTTTCCCCAGCCTCAGGGATGAAATACAAAACTTCATATAGACACTTAGGAAGGGCAGATGTACCATGGACTGGGTTCTCAGTCAATATTGACCTTATTTCTAAGTTTAGCTCTCTAGCGCTCTCTCTCTCTCTCTCTCTCTCTCTGTGTGTGTGTGTGTGTGTGTGTGTGTGTGTGTGTGTGTGTGTAATTGGAGCACTGGTGACTCTCTGAATCAGGGACCATTGGGAATCTGTCCATTGGGAGGACATGGAACAAGGTGGCATAGAGGTCCCAGGAAAGCCTGAAGTGGTGAGCTAGGGGGAGGAGAAAGCACTACAGCTGACTCTCTGCTGTGTAACCTTGTGTGAGCCCCACCGGGGCCACTGGTTCTCCGCACCCAAGGGGACAGTGCTAGGAAGGGAAGCCCTGTTTGCCTTCTAGATTCGCTCAGTATCGAGTCTTGTATATTCAGCTCCTACTCCCTGGGGAATCTTGGCAGCCAGATGGGCCATGGTGTTCCCAACCACATCCAGGCAGGTGCTAGACAGGCTGCTAGGATGGAAAGAGTCCTGGGCAGGGACTCAGGAAGCCAGGGTTCCAAGTCCCCTCAGCTCTGCATGACATACGATGTGACCTTGAGGCAAATTTTCCCCTCTCTGAGCATCACTTAGTTCCCTCTTTCTATGGAAGACCAGGATCTTTATTAAGACAAGAATGCAAAGAGAGAGCTACTTTCCCTGATACCCTCCAAGTGAAACTTCTTGACCAAAATCTGAACCTTCCAGGCATGAAGAACTCATGAGTTAGAAAGCCAACCATGTCTCTGAGCTACAGAGTTAATGAATGAGTGAGAAAGGGGTTGAGTAGGGCTAATCTGGGAAGACTTGCTGGAAAAGCTTACTGGTTTTGCTTGTTTGTTTTTAAGTCCCACCACTGAAAGAAACATCAGAACACAGGATAGTAGAATTGGAAGGGCTCTTTCAAATAATTTCAACTAGTTCATCCTAGTTTAGAGATGAGTAAACTGAGGCACAGAGAGGTAAAGATCAGAGTCCTACTTAGAAAGCTGAAGCTGGATGGACAAGTTAATCCCTAAATGATTACTTGTGAAGCTGAGAATTTATATAGAGTCCGAGAATTTAGAGTTGAAAGGGACCTTAAGACTATCTAGTAAAGGATTCTTAACCTCAATACCTGACCTTCCAAAGGGTCCATGGGGAGATTTCAGGAGCTCTCTAAACTTGGATGGGAAAAAATATGTCTTTTCACTTGAAATTTAGCATTTCCTTCAAATATTTAAGCATTAGTCTGAGAGAGGGTCCATGATATCCATCAGATTGCTAAAACAACCCTGACACAAATAAGGATTAAGATGCTTTCATTTTACAGGAGAGAAAGTGAGGCAGGCCTAAAGGGAAGAAGTCATTTTAAGGTCACTAAGGTATTAAGAAACAGAGAGAAAGGATTCCAACCCAAATTTTCTGCTTCCAATTCTTAAATCCCATTAAGGGGGAATGGAAGGTCTCTGTGTCCCAGAGGTTAAGCTGTGGATGGAATCAGGATTGCTGGCACCTGGCTTCCAAGGTTGATGGTTCATATGCCACTAGGCATCCTGGCTCCAGGGTAAATGATGGAGGTAGTAGTATCTGTGAAGGGAAGCCTGGAAACCTCCCCATGCTTCTCCCAGTGCCTGATTCCCTTTCCTAGGGACATGAACCAGCCCCCCCTTCAGAAACCAAGGCATTGTGCCCAGGTCAGCCTCACCCAGCCTTGTCCTGTCTCCATTATCCTGGGACTAACAGACACAGCCAGGGAACAGAGACAGATAGGAAGACGGACAGGCAAACAAATAGGAGATAGTGAAGAAAGAGGTCCCAGGCAAAAACCAGTCACTCTCCTATTGCTTCTGAGGGGGAGAAGCCAAAAACACTGCAATGCAGTTAGAAGGGTGTCAAAGAAGGCCTTAGGGATGGGTCCCCTGAGACACATACCCTAGACCTAACCAGGGACAGATAGCCAAGGTCCCCCAGACACACACACACACACACACACACACACACACACACACACACACACACACACACACACACACGCAGGGGCAGAAGGATCTTAGCTACAGTAGCTTGACAGATTCAGGTGAAACACTGTTACATTCTTTGGAAGAAAGGGGCAGCATTAAGACTCTAAGCTTGAGACCAAGTTTCCTTTGGCAACCTGAGAAAGCCTATGGACCCTTTCTTCTCAAGTTTTTTGAGGGATAAAATAAAATACATATAATTCCAAAGGAATTATCATGAAATAAAGGTGTATTTTTTTTCCCATCCAAGGTCATGGTCCCCTGGAATCTATCATTCATTGACCCTTCATGTAGACCCTCAGACCTTCAACCTGGTCAATGTCCCCCAAGCCCAACCCTGACCCCCACCAGAGCAATGCCTTCCCTCTTCATCTCTTTTCCTTTCCCCTCTTCTATCTTCTCCCTCTCCTTCTCTTTCTCCCCCTCTCTCCCTCCTTTTTCACTCTCTCCTGTCTGTTTCACACACACACATATAGACAAAACACCCTACATATTTATACATCCACTCTTGCATGTGAGCCTCATCTTAGCGGAGCTATTGTTTGCCTTCCATTTCAACAGCTGAGCAAAATGACTCTGAGAAAGGCAAGAGATTCATTAGACCCTTTTTTCCCAGGGGTTTCTGGATTTTAGTTTTCCAATATGTGTTTACCTAAAGCTAACATCTACTGTTACATTTCTCACATACGTTTGCTCCCTGCACTCACTTAACTAAACCTCCTCCTATCTATCACCACATCCTAGTTCAGACTCTCATCCCTTAATCCAACAGCCTTCTAACTGATCTCTCCACGTCAAGTCTCTCCCTACTCTGGGCCATCTATTACTTTAGCAAGGCTGCTTTTTCCTAAATTGAAGGTATGACCAGGTCACTTCCCCTAGTCAATAAACTGCAGTGGTTCCCTATTACCTTCAGAATCAAATCTAAAAGTTCTCTGGCTGGTCTTGAAGGCTCTTCATGACCTGGTTCCTTCCACCAATCTTCTCACACTTTCTTCCACGCCCTCCGGTCTACTTTTTGTTGTCCACCCCTGACCATCTATCTCCTACTGATGTGTGCTTTTCCACTGGCTGTCCCCCATGCCTGGAATGCTCTCCCTCCCCTTCTCTGATTCCTGATACTTCTCCATTTCCTTCTCTTCTCAGCTCAAATGCCAGTCTTTACTGGTTCTCCCTGGCCACTTGAGCCTTCCTTCCCCCTCTAAGGTTACCTACCTCCTGCTCCGTATCTATCTTGGATACATCTTTTTATGTTTCCTTCCTTGAGAGAATTAAGCTTCTTGAGGGCAAGAACTGTTTTGGCAACATTTTCTTGATCTCTCTTTAGCACTTAGTATAGTGCATGGCCATAGTAAATGCTCAGTCAATGCTTGTGGATTAATTAGACTCAGTGGTCTTGAACATCCCTTCTATGAAATTCTATGCTTTATGAACCTATGGGCATCTCAGGTCCATAAACCTACAGTGCCAGGCTATGAGGGGCACCCATGTGCTCAATGACTGAGGCAATCCAAGGAGAAGAGAGAATGGAGAGATTAGCATGGGTGGGAACGGTCAGGGAAGGCTTCCTGGAGAATGCGGCACTGAACAGATGGAAATTTGCTTTAGACATGGAAGGGGTCATCTCCTCCACCCTTTCCTCATTTTATTTACAGGAAAAACTGAGACCAAAGGAGGGGAAGTGATGTGTCCAAAGTCATTGGGTTATAAATGGAAGAGTTAGGATCATGGAATCATAGTGTAGAAGTTGCATAAATGCTTTTTGACCAATATATGTACAGCACAAAAGGATCCTAGACGCCTTCAAGTTCAACCCTCTATTTTATACTTGAGAAAACTGGGCCCCAGAAAGTAAGTGACTTGCCTAAGGTCACACTGACAGTAAGTGTCTAAGGTAGGATTTGAACCCAGGCCTGACATGACTCCAGGTCCCTCACTCTATCCTCTCAATGGAAACCAGGTCTCCTGATCCCAGATCCAGAGAGTTTTTCAACTCTCTCCGCTTAAGCTGAGCCTTGCAGGACAGGTAGGACATGGAGGGGCAGAGACCACTAACTCACTGTGGGGGAAAGGAGGCAAATGACTCTTTGCAAAAGAGAAAGTCTTTTGCTTCACAGACCTGAGCTTCCTAGAGGGAAGACCAGGGCCTCCCCTGATGCCTACAGACCATCCTGAGAGCAGCCCCCTCTCCAGCTCTCTGCTTCCTTTAAGATAATCTCAGTACTTGACTCTGAAGGCCTCAACTGTTAATTATGTCTGGATATCAAACTTTGTTTATGGGGTTTGAATTTCTAAGGCCATACTTAGGTTGTTGCTCTGACCTGGGCGGGAGCCTGGAGAGAAAGCAAAACCAGATCATAGCAAGAGAGGCAGGGAGGGCTAGAGAGAGAAGAGCAGCAGACCTCAGCAAGTGAAGTCCTGTTCAGGGAGGGTGGCCAGGGAGGGAATGCTGAATTCTTAGGCTATTTAGATCCTTGGGGATTGTCATTCCTTGGCAAGAGGGTGGGAAGGTGAGGAGGTGCTGTGGCCAGGGATTTAGAGTTAGGCAGCCATAGGACATGTCTTTGCTCATTTAATTCTCTTCCCTCCTTTTCTTCTCTATCCCTCTTTTCAGCCTTTAAAACCCAACACAACTGCTATTGCCTCCAAGAAAGAGAGTCTTGATTCTTTCATTGGTGATGGTCTTCTCTCTCCAACCTCACCTGCCAATTGATTTGTTCCTTTCTAATTAATATCCTTTTTTTCTTCCATTTTAAAATTCTCATCTTAAACCCCAAATAAAATGGGCATTTCTGTACATATAGTAAAAGAAAATTGTACATGAAACATCTGGTATCATTATGTGTAGCTCACTTTTCTTTATAGACATAAAATAAAGTCAACTGGTAGCTTTTAAAGCTATCCTGCTTGTCTGTGTTTCTTTCTCGTTCTGACCCTTTCTCATGTCATATTCTGTATTATATACAGCTAATGCTGGTGCCTTACTAGGAGACCTCCAAGAATAGAAGAGACAGGTCTTTTAGCTAAACCTCCTATCTGCTTGAGAGGCTAGGGCTCTGCATACAGTAGGTGCCTAATAAATGTCAGTCGAATCGAAATGTTTGATCCTAAAGTCTCCCCAGTATCTAATCTAGGCAGCACACAGAAGGGACCTGTCCTCAGGCTGAGATAAACCAGGGAGGGAAGCTAACTGCAGTGCTTGCCATGGGAATCCTCAGACCCTAGAGACAGGAGTTTGATAAAGGGCATGCCGTGCCAGCCACAAATCTGGGCCTCTGTCTTGGACAGCTGCTTCCTGGAAGTCCAGGAAGCTAGTCTCTCTCCACTCTATTCTCCTCTACCAGTTTTTTTGCAATCTCTTAAGGGTCTCCCTCAACCCCCTCCTCCATCTCCCCTAGGACTTTGTCTTTGAATTGACATGAATCGTTGTCCCCCTTCTTCAGTGGAAGAGAGTTTGGAGGCCCCTTCCCTCCTCAGAAAATACCCTAAGGGGCCAATGTTCCCAAGAAGACTTGGCCTGAACTTGGGTAGCTGGGAAAGGAGCCATTAAAGCTGATGCCCATCCCTGGTTGGGAGAAGAAGAGGCCCCTTTGCTCTCCCAGACCCAGAGAGTTATTTCTGTGTTTCTACCCAGGTTAAAAATAGCCTAGCCTCAATCCCCTGGGAGCTCCCAGTTATTCTGATCAGCCCCCAAGAAAGTAAGCTCAGGGAATGTGGCCACCTGACCCTGAGGGGGGAGCCTGAAGAAGGAGGGACAATTGACGATCATGTCCCACACTCCAGTGTACTACCCAGCTTCCTCAGCAGCCTCTAAGTCCTATCTAAACCCCTCCAGCCAAAGGTTAGCCCTTGGGGGCTTAGAAAGCCAAGACACTTAGACCCATTGAACACAAGGCAATTTAGTGCTGACATAGTGTGCTGGATGTGGAGGATCACCGGAGTTCAAATCCCACCTCCAACACTTACTGACAAGCTATGGGACCACACAGCCTCTCAAAACCTTTTGTTTCTCGCTCTGTAAAATGAGGCTATTACTATGCATAACACCTACTAACCTCAAAGAATTGGTTATTGTGTGCTTTATACATTTTAAAGCACTAAAGGACAGTTTGGTGGCGCAGTGGATAGAACACCTGAGTTCAAATCCAACCTCAGACACCTACTATCTGTGTAACCTTGGGTCACATAACCCCAAATGCCTCCAAAAACCATTTAAAGTGCTATATTAAAAGGATAGTGACTATACAAGGAAAGATTTCGAAAGGAGCCCAGGATGTCAGAGGCAGGAGAGAGACCTAGAACCTAACACCTTAGAGCTAGAAGGGAGCTGTGGACATAGAAGAACGCAGCTTGAAGACCATGGTAGCTCAATTTCCCTCCTTTTATGGAGGAGAAAACTTTAAATGGAAGAGAGGAATTGTCCAAGGTCAGGTAGTAAGTAAGGAAAGGGATTCTGACTCTGACTTTCTCTATCACAACACAGAAATCTCTACCCCCAGGAAGATCCCTCCAGACTGGGCTTTTCACACTGATACCCTCTGCCCTGCAGCTTCTCCCTCACATTGGCTGGTTCCTTCCAGAACCTTCATTCCAAGGTCCAAGCCAGGCCAAGCACCTTCTTCCCTAGGCTGCACTCTGGACTCCCAGACTTCCCCCACCAAGTGGCTCCCTCTCCTCACCCTACTTACCCCCGTTTTTTTTCAGCTTCCTTGGTATGCAATCTTCCACCACTGTCATGTAAACTCCCTGAGGGCAGGGGCTGCGATTCTTTCTGCTTGTTTTTGTATTCCTATTGCTCAGCACAGGGCCTGACACTTTCACTGAGAGCTTAAGAAGTGACTTTCCACTCCTACAGGCTCAGAGTCCAAGAAATTTTTGGACTTCTCTTTGTAAATCTCGCCTTCAGGGGATGGGAGGCGAGGAGTGAAGCTCTAGCCCTCCCTTACTTTCTCTAGATTTTCTCTAGGAAGCTCAGATTCGAGGTTAAGAAAAGTCTTCTTTTCAGCACTTCCTAGTTATGACCCCTACACAGCCCAGTTCATGGGAAGGATCTCAGCCACAGACCAGGAGCCTCCGGATGGTTGGTGCCAAGTCTTCCCTTTTAGATTAGGCTAGGGTCTAATTATGCTCAATTAGGCTTCAGGGCAAAGCTCCCACTTCCTCTGTGTCCCTTCTCCTAGTCTTCACACTAATTTCTTACCCTTCCTCCTCACGGAACCCTGATCACAGTCTCACTTAGTTACTTAGCATCACCTGTGCTATCAACCTCACCACACATGAACTCTTGTGCCTTTCTCACATTCACAGAGTACTCCCACCCCCCAGACACAGTGTCACCTGGCCCAGAATTTCTAGGCTAAAGTTTCCTGGGGATGGGGGGAAGCCTAGGCAGCTGACAGCCTTCTCTCTTTCCCTTCCCACATGGTCAGGCCTTGGCTCCCTGATCCTGGGCACCGAACCAGAGCCTTGCCCTCATTTAGGGCAGATTCCAGTAAGGTCAGATATCCTTTGGGATCTCAGCCTGCTTAGGAAGGAAGGAGGTTCTGGGACAGTCCCCCTACTCCAACACTGAAAGAGCTCTGATCTGTGGCCTTCAGACTTCCCAGTGCATGGTACCCTTCCATGGAAGATCCAGACGGTGGCCTAGGCCCTGCAGGCTCCTGAGTACAAGAATTCCCTGCCCAGAAATTTAAATACGACTCCTTTCTTCTCCCCACATTCCCCACCCCCAACTTCCTAATGTGATTCATGAAACAGCAAGTTTTTGGTGGGTACAATCAGCTTTTCCCTTCCCAAAACTGGGCCCCAATCCCTCCTCCGTTTCCTAGGGAGCTAGAGGGCACAGAAACAATGGACTGGGAGAACAGGGGCATTTATAGAGGGGAGTTTGGATCCGCTAGGAATCTGAAGGAACAGGGGGTCGCAGAGAGGGTGAGGATGGGATCTGGGCTGTTCTTGGGACAGAAAGGCTGAGTTAAAAATTTGGGATCAAAGCAAGAGGCTCAGGGTCACGGAGGGGTCACAGAGACAAGTGGGTCAGGAGTCTGAGGGGCTGAACCCAGGAGAGTTCAGAGTTGGGGTCTAAAGAGTGGGGAAGGGGAGTGACAGACAAGCCAAGGATTCTTCCTTAGAGAATGGGCTGCAGGCCCATGGACTGAAAAGAATGAGAAGAGAAGGCACGGAATCCTGGGGAGGGGTCCCAACAGACGTGTAAGGACACAGATAAGGGGCTCTGTGGAAATCAGAAGTCCAGGAGAGAGGAGGATCCAGAAGAATCCTAGAGATATGGGACCAGAGATTGACTCTGTGTGTGTCTCGAAGTCAGTGAAAAGGAAGGCTGTGGAGATCGAAGCCGAGGATAGAGTGAAGGGAAGCCGAAGGTCCAGGAGAAAGAAAAGACTCGAAGCTGGAAGACAGTTTGGGAGTGATCACAGCTTCTGGGAGACGGGGAACTGGGGGAAGTAGATGTCTTGGACAGAGAGGAGGGTGGCCGGTGTCCTAAAGGTATTGACTGACACGAGATTGAGGGCCTGCACCAGATATCCAGGTAGAAGGGGGCTGTGCCACAGGTCCCAGAACCAGGACAGGGTAAGGCAAACGGATGCCCAAAGGAAAGGACTCTCGCACGCCGGCAATGGCATCCTGCATCGTCTCCCCTCCGGCCCTCGGGGTGCTCCAACCCCTCCCCGGATTCGGACGCAGAGTGGGGTACACACCGACGGTCTCCCAACCCTGAATGGATCCCAAGGCCAGGAGCCCCTCAGCGAGGCCAAAGCCGGGTGCTGGCGTGGAACGCCCGAGGGTCCGGCTCCCCGCCTGCCCCGCGCCGCGCCGCGCTGAAGGTCAGTGGCCGCGGCAGCCCCCGCTAGGACCAAGGGCTCGCTCCTCACCTGGCCGCCCGGGATGCGGAGCAAGGCTCCGGCTCCCTCCGCCCGTCCTCGGAGCCAGGGCGCATCAGCCCACGAGAGTCCCCCTAATCGGCTCCGCTCCGGGGGCTCCTACGCCGCCGGCTCCGCGTACTCCTTTTGAATGAATCGCCCGCAGCGCACTAAGTAACAATTCGGCCCCAGCCCCGCCTACAGGCACGTCACAGGTGCTGGCTTACCCTCTGCCTCCGCCCCTCCAGTCTGGTCTGTGACGTCACAAAGATTCCCCCCGCCCCCACCAGCCTCTGCGCTCTCTCCCCCTGAAGGCCGCTCCATGCCCAGAAGCAGGGGCCTGGGCATTTACTCTGCTGCACCATCTCCTGGGCCACCTAGAGAAATGCATCACTTCCCTGCCCTCCATCGTGCAATGACCGGAGCGGGGTGCGGGTGGGGGTAGGGTGCCAATTTGGAAGGGGAAGCCGACCTTGGAGGAGGGGAGGGTGGGAGGAGGAAGACTGGGTGCCAGGAGAACCCTTGGCTTCTATTCTCTGTCCGAGAGACTAAGCGTTGGAAAAGCTGGGTTTGAACCCCAGGCCGCCTGCGAGTCCCTGCTCTGGGGGATTGTATACTCAGTTGTATATTCAGTGGTCTTCCAAGGCTCCTTCCTCTCTTTGTTGTTCACTCTTTTCTGTCCTCTCCAACTCAGCGTGACCCCATTTGGGATTTTCTTGGCAAAGATTGGTTTGCCATTCCTTCTCCAGCTCATTTTACAGATGAGGAAATTGAGGCAAACAGGGTTAAGTGACTCAAGTGACTCACCCAGGGTCACTCAGCTAGTGTCTGAGGGCAGATTTGAACTCTGGTCTTTCTGACTTCAGGCCCCCCTTCTAGCTCTGAAGTGCTTTCATGAACTAGAACAGGGCTTTGCCCTTTGGCACTACTTGGTGGAGCTCATTGCCTCTCCCCCACCACCCCATCTTCCTCCTTTTCATCTCTTCACCATTCCACTGCCTTGATAAATGTTATTTTTGGGTTAAGGTGGTCAGAGAGGGCTTCCCAGAGAAGCTGCAATAGGGGAGGCAGGAAGAGGACCCAGCCTTGGAAAAGTCCCCATAGTTTACCATAATGACAAGTTGGGCTGTGTGGGGAGGCCACAGGGAAAGCATACACATTTGATTGCTCAAGGGTATGAAATTGTAAACAAAATGGAAGGTGGATTTAGTGGGTAGGGACCATGGGCTTGGTTGGCCATGAAGTCATGCTCCTAGGAAAAAGGAGATTCTATCTGGGAATAGGACACCAGCCTGGGGAGAGAAAGGGAGTTTCCATTTCCCTAGACTGGGCTCAGCCCCAGGGTCACTACTATCACAGGTACAATTCTTAAGTCAAGGCCTACAAGTGACTCCCTAAGATCAGGGAGACTGAGGTGATCCCTGAAGACAGAATTAGCTTCTCTGGCCTTCAGACCAGTGCTCGGCAGGCCCCCCTCTTTTGCAGTCCTGAAGAATTGCTTCCCCATATTTAATCTGTTTGATCAAGACAGTTTTGCTAAAGCAAAACAACAAATTAAACAAATCCAGGGCCTGACAGAACATGGGAGTCATACCTGAGTTGAGGCCTGAGTTGTACCCTCTCTGGTTGCCCAGGAACTCAGGTCTAGCTCCACAGTTCTTGGGGATTCAGCCCTGATGCAGGTGCCTCTCTTAGTATCAACTTCCCCTGCAGAATACTCTCCCAGTTAGACAAAAGTCAAATTAGTACTAACTCTCTGGCCCTGGGGGGCTTGGACTCCCCCTCTTCTCTCCCCCACCCTAATGTTCACCCTTTTCTTCCAGAGTTGAGAAGCGTCTGGCTGCCTATGAGACCTGAGCTTCAGGGAAGAGAATGAGGCTTGGGGAAGGAGCAGGGTTAAGCAGCTCAACTCTTTGGGGTCTCAATGATAGGTAACAGGTAAAGATTCAGAAGTTCGGAGAATCAGAAAAGAATGAAATCTTGGAATTGGGATAGACAGAATCACCATCAGTCAGCCAATAAGCCTTTATGAAACTTCCTCTACTTGCCAGGTTCAGTGTCAAGAACTGGGACATCAGAGGCAAAAACACGTGGTCCAGCTGGCCCTCAAGGACCTCATCTTCTGACGAGCAATGATGCACAAAGAAGATATATACAGAATAGATAGTGTGACATATAAAAAGTCCAAGAGAGACATAGTTTCTAGGTAATTAATTATTTTATGAATAATACTAGCATATTCTTAATAAAAGGATGTTCATTTGACTGTGTCTTAGACAACCCACTCAACTTTTTTATATGACCTTGGAAAAATGGGTGTTCTTGAGGGTGGAAATAAACTCTGGTTAACCAGGAGAGGATGAATATTATAATGAGAGGCAGACCTAAAGAGGGTCTGCTGTATGTGACTTGGATGACTCAGTTTTTGTTAAAGAGAAGTATTTATATGCATAGCATAGATCTGACAAAAGGAAGAATCAGAATCCACATTTTCCCATGCTTGTCAGAGCAAAGCACAATGGTCTGGAAACCATGAATTCACTTAACTTTTATCTTTTGAGTAGATCTGAGTAACTAATCTACCTGGGCTAGTTTCTAAATGAGGAAGTAGAAAAGGGGGAAAACCTTGGTCCTAATACAATAACTAGTTATTAAATATAAGAGAGAATGAATCATTTCTCTCAATAGAAAGTAATCTTAGAGGGAAGGGAAGGGGGAACGATGCATACAAAAGAAGCATCTTGAACAGGAAGGTGTGATAGGGAACAGGGGCTTGGTCATTTTGGGGTGTTTCCCAGAAAAGGGAGATTCCATCTAGAAACCAGACACCATTTTGTATGAGAGAAAAGGGAATTTTCATTTCTCCAGGCTGGGCTTAACCCTGAGGTTATGGCTATGACACTTGTATCCCCAAATCCATAGTCTGATGGTCACTAGACTCAGGCTAATGATTCTATAGAAGGAGGGGAGGAGGAGGGGAGAGAATGCCTGGGAAAGTCCTTCCAGGTCTTGAAGGAAGCCAAGAGGAGGAGGTGAGAAGGGAGAGTATTCCAGGCCTAGGGGGCAGCCAGGGCAAAGACTTGGAGTTCAGAGATGTATTCAAGGAATATCAAGAAGGCAGTGTAGTTTTCCCCTCTGTTGAATGATGAGGTTAGACTATAAGATTTCCATAGACCTTCCCAGCTGACATTTAGTGTCAAATTTTCTATGTTGTACATACATAGTGTGTTCGTCCTTTGTTGGTGAAGAAGACCATGCCATCAGAGAAATGATGACATGACTTGCACTTGACTTTGTTTTAAGTGAGGGAGGGCTGTGCAGGTCACCTCACTTCTCCTCCAGAGTCATCTGAATCCAGTGACCAGATATTCTTCAGGATGACTGGAGATGACCCAGGATGAGGCAGTTGGGGTTAAGTGACTTGGCCAAGGTCACACAGCTAGTGAGTGTCATTTGTCTGAGGTGAGATGTGAACTCAAGTCCTCCTGATTCCTGCACTGGTGCTCTATCCATTGCACCACCTAGCTGAAGTCAAGTGTGACAAGACTGGAAAGGGAGGAAGGATGGTCAGGTTATAAAAAAAGCTTCAAATGCCAAGCAGAGTTTGTTTTTTAATGCTGACAGGAATAGGGAGCCACTGCAACTCACTGAATAGGGGAGTGACATGATCAGACCTAGGCTTTAGAAACATCTTTGACAACTGAATAAGTCACAGCTGGAAGATGCCTTTGATTAGGGAATGGAACATGTAAAAACTGTAAAGTATGCTAAGACATAGACTATCTGAGCTTATTGAATTAGAACTTAGAAACTCTGAGCTGAGAGTGATATACAAGATAATAGGTCAGGCCTGGGAGAGACCTACAGGGGTAGGGAACTTGTGGCCCTCTAGGTCCTCAAGTGCAGCCCTTTAAGCGAATCCAAATTCCAAATCCTGAAGGCTACAAGGTTACTCAGCCCTGTGAATATAAAAGATAAAATGCTGGAGTAGGAGAGAATCTTAGAACAGAGATTCTTAAACTTTTGTGTGCCATGGACTCATTTACCAGTTTGGGGAAGCCTATGGACCCCTTCTCAGAATATTTTTAAATGCACAAAATAAATACATAGGATTGCAAAGGAAACCAATTATAGTAATTTTACATATAATCATAATATCTATTTTTTAAAAAGTTCACACCCCAGGTCAGACCCCTTTGTTCATAGAAAATAGAATGTGAGAGATGGAAGGAAATGTTTAACATAGCGGGGATTTGGAGGGTGTCTTTGGGCATTGAATATCAGAGCTGGGAGGGTCCTGAGAGATCACATAGTCTAACTTCATCATTTGACAGGAAAGAAAACTTAGCCTTAGAAGGGAGAATCACTTGCCCAATGTCACTGTGCATTAAGTGACAAGATTTGTTTTTGTGTCCTCAGACTCACTCTCAACTTCTGGGGATTTCTTGGTGAAGTTGGTTTGGAGTTAAGGCAGCTAGGTGGATAGAGCACCAATGCAGGAGTCAGGAGGACCTGAGTTCAAATCTCACCTCAGACACTTGACACACTAGCTATGTCACCTTGAGCAAGTCACTTAACCCCAATTGCCTCATCTGGGCCATCTCCAGTCATCCTGATGAATATATCTGGTCACTGGATTCAGATTACTGGAGGAGAAGTAAGGCTGGTGACCTGCAGAGCCCTCCCTCACTCAAAACAAAGTACAAGTCATGTCATTATTTCTCAGATGGCATCATCTTCTTTGGCAACAGAGGACAAACACAAACTGGTTTGGAGTTAGAGAAAGGAGTTCTTGCTGGAGGGGTGGGGAAAAGGGCAGGTTCCAAAACATTAGGGGATGAGCGGTGCGGGCAAGGAATTTAGCCTGGGAATAGGGCCTAGCCTGGGACCATGAGCCGGGACAGAGCAGGTAGTGATTATGGTGCCATCTTGTGTCTGACTTGAAAATATGCCTGTAAAGGTACAAGAAGATTCTTCTATATGGGATTTGACTTTGAATTAAGTTAAAGGATTTCTTTTTTGGTTTCCAGACCACTTTTTGATGGAATCAGTCATTCCATAGCTCTTTGTTACCTCATCACTTAACTCTCCAACACTCTTTCCAGAGAGGCAAATAAATACCAACCACTCAACAAGACAATTCTCATCAATAAGAAAATTAGAACAACTCACATTGGCCCATTGATCACTGGAAATATTGGCAATGAATGTCTCCTTCTTTACTGGTATTTATTGACCTTCTTGGTTCTAGATCAGATGATTCTGGGCCTCAATTTCCTCTTCTGTCAAATAGATAATATTTATAAAGTACTTAGCACAGTGCTTGGCACAATGGAACTAGATGGTAAATAGTTCTGAAATTCATGTTCTATGTTCTAAGTTCCCTTTCAGCTACTCCATTCTACATTCTAGGTTCCTAGCTCTGACATTTTCCATCAATGAATGGTCATTTTAAATTTTGTTCTTTTACTGTTGAAGTTCATATTTAATGAAATAATAGAGTCTGCATCTATGTCTTCCTTTTATGAATCATGGTTAATCACTTTCATATTAAGTAATGATTTGATAGTTTTTGCCAATTTCTTTTCATTCATCTAGTGAGATCATGAAGCTCTTTGAAAATGATGCCTTCATTATTGTTCAAAGCAAATACACTGAAGGGGAGGGAGGGAGGGAGGAAAATTTAGAATTCAAAATCTTATGAAAGTGAATGTTGAAAACTAAAATTAAGTTAATTAATTAAAAAAAATTTTTAAACCCAAGGACCAACTCACATGGTATTTCCTACAGAAAGCTTTTACATGTTTCCTGCCAAGTAGAATTTAAGTTCTTTGAGGGCAAAGTCTGTTATTGCATTATCTTTGGATCCCAAGCATTTTGCACTGTACCTGCAACCTAGTAGGTGTTTAATGAAGGTTGCTAAAAATTGAGTTGGATTGGCATTGAATCCTAGGCTCCAGGAGTCATCTAATGACTATTTTCACTGGTTTTCTTCCTCTTTGAGAGCACTGGGCAGTGCTGGACTAGGAAGAGTTTCAGGTGGAGGACAGGCTTAGGGGAATGAGGGAAATTGGGGCATTGGACTGGGGCTACCCCTGGAGACATTTAGTTTTAGGTTAATTCTCCTATACACAGCTGCTAGGGGCCTTCCTTCTCGTTCTTTCTTTTTTTATTCTTTGCTTGTTTTTTAGTTTTTATTTTTTTTATTTTTAACACAGTTTATAACAGATAAAGCAATTCAAACTTTCGGTCAGGTGATACATCCTTTTAAAGCATTTACAATATGGACCACAAAAGAATTTTTTTTTTTAAACATTAACCAGCTGAGACACAGAGAATATTTATGTTGCTAATTTCACAAGCTCTTGACCTAATTGTTTCCACAGTATTACTAAGAATTAAAGGCCCCTAACTTAATGTTGTTGGTCTAAAGTCCTAAGCTTAATAGCTTAATATTAGACAACTTCGGATGTTCCCCTGCCCATAATCTATAATTGAATAGATCTGGTATTAAGCTTACAAACCTTTTGACTATAGGAAATTGCCACCAATAGTAAAAACATTGCAGGGATACAATATCTCCCCAACTTCATGTCAGTCCCAGGCAGGATTAGATTATTCACTTGCATTCAGTCAGGCTTAAAGTCTGCCAGGTGTCAGTGGGGAAATTGAGTCAGGAGAGTCCCACCTCAGCCCATGCTGAACAGTCGCTCTCCCAACTTTCCCTTGAGATCGCCTACGCAGTTCATACCAGCATCTCATCATCTTACTGGCATTATGTATTGGAGGCTCAGATTGCCTTTCTTGCTTCCCATACCTGGAGTTAGACTCAGAAGAACAGTCACTTAATAGTCCCATAGCATCTAAAAATGGCAAGTTCCAATAACCAGGTTTCAAATATGATTATACTTTCACTTTGGCTAAGGAACATCTTTTGAGGCAAGTCTTAAGTGGCTTACAAGTCTTTCTATACATGTTCTAGTTCCTGATTAAATGACAATCATAAACTCTAATTTACCATTAAAGCCTTGACTTTTCCATCAATGCCAAATTTTACCTGAGGTTACTTTCCTCTTGGAAATTTAAACTGAATTCTTTTCTCCAAACTAAAGATGTCATTGATTTATTCTCAGTAATTAATTCACTCTATTGTTTAATACTAATTGCTTTTACCTCACTTTGTAACATGTCCAATTTTTCTCCCCATCACTCCCCTCTCCCCGCTTCCTAATACCTTGCATTCTGATTCCTCCTTCCCTCAATGTACCCTCCCCTCCATCACACCCCACTCCTCTCCTATCCCCATCTTCTCTCTTTTCTTGCAGGGCAAGATGAATTTCCACACCCTTGTCCCTGTAGTTCTTATTTCTCGATTATTTGCAATAAAAATTCTCAACATTCGTTTCTAATACTTTGGATTCCAATTTCTCTCCCTCCTCCCTCCCACCTCAGCCCCACTGAGAAGGGAAGCAATTCAATAGACTAAATATGTGTTGTTTAGCAAAGGACTTCCATAGTAATCATGTTGTGTAATACTAATTATATTGCCCTCTGACTTACCCTATTCCCCCTTATTTTTCCCCCTTACAATTAACCTTGTCCCTTCTTGAAAGTGTTTATTTCTAGTGACACCCTTCTTCCATTTGCCCTCCCTTCTAACATTCCCCTCATTCCACTTGTTGCCTCCTCTCCTACTTTCCTGTGGTGTATATAAATTTTCCTATCAAATTTAGTGAGCATGTTATTCCCTCCTTCAGTCACACGTGGGAAGAGTAGCTTTATTCCCCCCCCCACCTTCTTCCTTATCTCCTCCACTGAATAAGATTTTTCTTATCTCTTTTATGAGTTATAGCCTGCCCCATTCCATCACTCCCTTTCTATTCCAGGAATTTTCCTCCTTCACCCCTTAATTTTTATTTTATCTATCTTACTTTTGTGTGTGTGTATGTGGATATCTTCTCTTCTGATATAACATACCCTGTGCTCTCTATCTATCTATGTGTATGTGTATGTGTGCATATGTACAATCTCTCCAATTACCCAAATACTGAGAAAAGATTCAAGAGTTAAAAGTATTTTCTTTCCATGTAGTAATGTAAACAGTTCAGCTTTAGAGATTCTTTTATGACTTTTTCCCCCTGTTTACCTTTTCATGCTTCTCTTGATTCTTGTCTTGGGAAGTCAAATTTTTAAATACAGATCTGATCTTTTCCTCAACATGAAATCTTCAAATTCGACTATATCACTGAATGATCATTTTTTCCCTTGAAGTATTATATTCATATTTGCTGGGTAGGTGATTCTTAGTTTCAGTCCCAGATCCTTTGACTTCTGAAATATCCTACTCCAAGCCCTTCAATTGCTTAAGGTTGAAGCTGCCAGATCCTGTGTTATCCTGATTGTATTTCCACAGTACTCAAATTGTTTCTTTCTAGCTGCTTGCAGTATTTTCTCCTTGATCTGGGAACTCTGAAATTTGGCCACAATGTTCCTAGGAGTTTCTCTGTTCAGGTTTCTTTCAGGAGGTGATAGATGAATTCTTTCAATATCCATTTTGCCCCCTGATTCTATAACATCAGGGCAGTTTTCCTTGTTAATTTCATAGAAGATAATGTCTAGGCTCTTTTTTTGATCATGGCTTTCAGATAGTCCAATAATTTTTAAATTATTTCTCCTGCTTCTATTTTTCAAGTCAGTTGTTTTTCCAATGAGTTGTTTCACCTTATCTTCTATTTTTTTCAAAGTTTTGGTTTTGTTTACTAACTTCTTGGTTTAACTCATAGTCATTCGTTTCCCTGGACTCAATTCTCTTTTTCAATGAATTATTTTGTTCAGTGAGCTTTTGAACCTTCTCCTCCATTTGGCTAATTCTGCTTTTTAAAACCTCCTTCTCCTCATTGGCTTTTGGACCTCTTTTTCCAATTGAGTTAGCCTCTTTTTAAAGTTGTTATTTTCCTCAGCATTTTTTTGGTGCTCCTTAAGTAAGCTGCTAACTTGTTTTTTAAAGTCTTCTATTGCCTGAGCCATGTTTAAGTCCCCTTTGGAGGCAGGGCCCTTGACTTCCTCTGACAGTATGCCTTGTTCTTCCTCATCGGAAAGGATGCAGGGAGACACCTGACAAGAAAGTAACCTTCTATGGTCTTATTTTTTTCCCTTTTCTAGGCATTTTCCCAGTCAATTAGTTGACTTCTGAGTTTCCTCTCCACACCCACCTCACCTCCAGTTCCTCCCAGCCAGTGCTTGGGGGCTGAAATTCAAATGGTGCTCCCAAGTCTTAGGGGCTTTCAGTGGGAGTGGGGCTGCTATTCAGTATGAGATTAAGATCAGCTGTTCAGGTCGGGGCAGGGCCACCACATGGGGCTTAGTTCCCTCAGGAGTTTATGAGGAGACCTTCAATAATGGGCATGGGCCACTGCCTGCTTTGGGAGCCCCTGTCCGCTGCTGCCTCTGCTGCTGCCTTCCGAGGGGGCCTGAATTATGGGGACACCCTGTTCTCCTCTTGGCCAGGCGAAAAGACCCTCTCACTGACCCTTGGCGCCTGTGGTTTGAGGGACCTGCGCTGCTGCTAGAGATTCTGCTCGGATCTGCTCCTCTTGGTGTTGTGTGGTCAAGGCAGGGCTGGGCTCAGTTACAGTCTGGTGTGCGACAGACCTTTCCTGTCAGTTTTTCAGGTCTCTCTGGCACAGAAATCTCCTCAACTCCATTGTTCTGTGGCTTCTGCTACTCTAGAATTTGTTGAGAGTTCTTCTTAACAGGTATTTTAGGGGCTGTGGGATAAGGGCTAAGCATATATATATCTTTCTATTCCACCATCTTGGCTCCTCCCATTCTTCGCTTTTAAAAATATATTCATTTTTAGAATTCTTTTCTTTTTCAAATTTTGAGTTCCAAATTGTCTTCCTCCCTCTCTCCTTTCCTCTACCTATTGAGAAGACAAACAAAATGATATCAATTAATTTATACACATGAAATCATACAAAGTATTTCTATATTAGTCATATCACCAAAAAAAGAGATAATTACAATTCAATTTATACTCAGAGTTTATCGGTTCTCTCTATGGAGGGAGATAGCCCTTATTCATCATGAGTCATTTGGGATTGTCTTAGATCATTATATTAACCAGAAGTCTTTCATACTCCTTCATTTTTTTTTGAGATCATCCTAACATAATAGATTCACACTCATGCCCTCTGTCTATGCCCTCTTTTTTGAACTACTCCAGGGATAAAGTTCTTAGGAGTTACATGCATCATCTTCCCATATAGGATTGTAAATAGTTTAACTTTATTGAATCTCTTATGATTACTCCTTCCTTTTCACCTTTTTGTGCTCCTTTTGAGACTTGTTTTGAATGGCAAATATTCTATTCAGCTCTGGTTTTTCACAATGCTTAAAAGGTCTCTATTTCATTAAATATCCCTTTCCCCCAAAAGATGATACTCAATTTTGCTGGGTAGGTTAGCTATTCCTAACTCCTTTGCCTTCCAGAACATCCCACCCAAAGCCCTTTGCTCCTTTAATGTGGAAGTTGTTAAATCTTGTGTGATCCTGATTATGAGTCCATGATATTTGAAATGTTTCTTTCTGGCCAATTGCAATATTTTTTCCTTGACCTGGAAGCTCTGGAATTTGGCTATAACATTCCTGAGAGTTTTCACTTTAAGATTTCTTTCAGGAGGTGACTCATGTATTCTTTCAGTTTCTACTTTTACCCACTGGATGCAAGACATTGGGGCCGTTACCCTTTATAATTTCTTGAAATATGATGTCTAAGCACTCTTTAATAATATGGCTTTCAAGTAGCCCAATAATTCTTAAATTCTCTCTCCTTGATCTATTTTCTAGGTCATTTGTTTTTCCAAGGAGATATTTCACATTTTCTTCTATTTTTTAATTATTTGGACTTTGTTTTAGTTATTTCTTTTTTTTGTTTGTTTGTTTGTTTTAGTTATTTCTTGATGTCTAATGAAGCCATTAGCTTCCATTTGCCTAGTTCTAATTTTTAAGGAGTTCTTTCCTTCAGTGAGATTTTGTATATCTCTTCCCATTTGGCCAATTATGCTTTTTGTGGACTTCTTTTCTTCAGTGAATTTTTGGACCTTTTTTGCCCTTAAGTCAATTCTATTTTTTAAGATACAGTATTTTTGTGTGTGCCTCTTTTAGCAAACTATTAATTTTTTTCATAATTTTCTTGCATCACTCTCATTTCTTTTCCCATTTTTTTCTCTACCACTCTTATCTTTTTCTTTAATGCTTCCAGGAATTCTTGTTGGGTCTGGGTTCAACCAGCATTTTTCCCTTTGAGGTTTACCATTTGTAGCTGTTTTCACATTTTTGTCTTCTTCTGAGTTTGTCTCAGTCTTCCCTGCCACAGCAGTAGCTTTTTATGATCAAGTTTTTTTTTTTGTTTTCCCAGTCTACTTCTTGACTTTGAACTTGATGTTAAGCTGGGCTCTGCTCTCCTGGGGAGTGGGAAAGCACTGTCCCAAGTTTAGGCTTTTCTGTGCTACTGTTTTCAGAACTAGTCCAGGGAGGCTGCAGGTACTTGGTGTGATGTGGGGAAAAGTGTGGTCACTATTCTCCTGGTCTATGCTCTGGTCTCTGCCCAAGATGGACCCCTGCTCCCCTGCAGCTACAAGCACTAGGGCTTCTCTTGGCTCTGAAATGGAACTGTCAGGGAACTCAGCAGCAGCTGCACCAGCACTAACAGCAGCAGGCAAGCAGCTTCAGAGGTGGCTACAACAGTGGCAGTAGCAGTGATAGTAGCAGCTTTAACAGCTCTCAACCCAGAGATAGAAAGGGGGTCAGACTAGTCAGAAATAAATTACAAGGGACTCTTTACTGGCACTGGGAGCAGTGCTCTATTGCTTATCATACGTAGTTCTGGGTCAGAATTCCAGGGTTGAGAAGAATGCTTATAGTCAATCACAAGGGAACAGGGGCCCTGATCATAGTTCATTGTAAGGTAGATGCAATTATTAGGTTATCTGTCAAATACCTTATTTAGATTTTTGCCTTATGTCCTTTAAGATCTATTTAAAGAAAAAACAAAACAAACCTAACACATCAACTGCAAATGTGAGGGAGAAATGAAAGCATATTACCCTATCAAATTTCCACATTTCAACAACACTTCACTCATTAATTCAGTGAAGTTTTAAGAAATGCCATAATGACATGAACTTGAAATATCCATATTCATTTTCACTGACATTCAGCTCATGATGTGGAATTGGTGATGTAAAGAGAAGAAAACCAGGGGCTGCCAAGTCATGTACTCTGAAGGCATAAGCCTATTTCTTCTCATAGAAACTGATGATCAGGATTTTCTTCACACACCTACAGAGCAGCAGGCATCATTGTGCCACATCACCATGCTCATCTGCTGATGCTTGACTTCCTACAACATACTGTATGTCTATCAGAACATCAAATGCACTTCTTAATCATGCTGATGTGTGGGATAAACCAAGTCCTGGGCTGTCTATTGATGTCCTGAATAAGACCATTATGCCATAATACTTTTTTGAGGTTTCACAGACTATAGCAGTGTGGAGGTACATTTTCCTACCTTTATCTACAGCACTTCTAGTTTGCTCCATCCCCTGTGGCAGGTCTTTTTGCAAATTTTGCTCTTTTACTGTTGAAATTCATATTTAATGTAGAAGTAGAGTTTGTATCTATGTCTTCCTTTTATGAATCATGGTTAATCACTTTCATATTAAGTAATGACTTGAAAGTTTTTGCCAATTTCTTTTCATTCATCTATGTGAGGTCATAAAGCTCTTTGAAAATGATGCCTTCATTATTGTTCAAAGCAAGTAGATTTGGGGAGGTGAAGGGGAGGGAGGGAGGGAGGAAAATTTGGAATTCAAAATCTTATGAAAGTGAATGTTGAAAACTAAAATTAAGTTAATTAAAAAAATTTTTTAAATTAAAAAATAAAAAAGCAAGTAGTACTGCCATATGGCATCGCCGTGGCCAAGTAGGGTTTGGACAAATAATTCATTTTAACTTCACCTGTACAAAAATAATATAACCATGTAAGCTTCCCTCCCCTGAAATGCTGACTGTAAAATAATTCAAACATCGGTACACTTTTTTCATTTCCCGAGAGATGGCAAATGTAGAGGAAGAAGCCTGAGTAGCCTGTAGGCTATTTGAAAACTAATTCCCAAATCAATTACGGTGTCCTGATTTTTTATAAAACTATTGAATTTGTTGTTGAGATCAACGCTGATGTTCATGTCTGTATACATTCAATGGAGTTTGCTAGTAAACTCATATCCACAGACTTGCTTTAATTTATTGATCAAGGCTTCTTCAGAATCCACAAACTTACATCCACCATGAATTAAACATTTGGCCAACATTCCGGCATAAAACTTGAAAAACATCTTTATCGTCAATATATTTGAAAACAGTAAAGATAATGATGATAGAAATGATAATAAATGATGGTAAGCTTGTCTTCCCCTTCATTTTCAGTCATTCTTTTGTGGATTTTGGTTAGCCAGTTGTCACAGTACTTGGTCAGTGACTCAGAGGCTTTGCAAATAGCTTTGAATCCTTTTAGTTTACTTTGAATGCCAGAGCCTTATTCAGGGCACTTATGAAGTGCTGGTCACCATTCAAGACAGTGTTGATAAGTTGGATAAATTTAACAAAACTGATTCCACAAATTGAGTTGGCATATTTTCCAGAGAAATATTACCCATTGCTCTAAGACCTTTGTCATGAGTATGGTTCTATATTCTTGAATCATATGAGGTAAACTGCTTGACACAGTATGAAGCAAGGTCCATATCCCTTATCTCTGGTTGGATAATGTTGTGACATTCTGCATGTAAGGAATTGTAAATGTTCTGCTACTATTTGCTGTTGATATTCTTGAGTCACTTTGCTATATGAACTTGGATATAAATATTTTCTATATCACATTTCTTTATCTTTTAATCTGCCTAGGACCTTTCCTGTATATTGGGAACAATTTGATTCTTGTAACAGATTTGTAACTTCTAGTTTATAATACTTCCCTCTTTCAGTCAGAAAACACAACTCCAGAATTCCTGGTAAAACTTCAAGGGGAATTTTTTTCTTACACTGTTCAACATGGACAAAGGAGTTAATAACCAATCCATGGATTACTTTTTGATTTGGTTCTTCCCCATGGTGCTTATTTTTTAACTTCTTGAAAGGAGTATTTGTATAAGGATTGCCTGAAGTGAGTCAGCCATCAATTGTTTCCACATATCCAATGCCAAGCTCTCCTATTCATATCTACATTATGATAACCATAGTGAAGGTCAACTTCCATCAATTTATTCTTCTCGATAAATTATGTATTGGGATATTTACATAAACAGTCCATATAGTCTACCCTCTTGACCTCCAGTCTCACATCTTTAAGTTCCTGATGGAGATCTCAAACTAGATGCCCAGTAGACAGATGACTCTCAGGAAACAGGTCCTAGACTGAACTCCACTCTCCCTTCCCTCCTTCTAACTTCCCTATTACTGCTAAGGGCACTACCATCCTTCCAGTTACCCCCAGGCCTGACACCTAGAGGTCACCTCCCTCTTGCTGTCTCACCACTATTCTCAATCAGTTTCCAAATCCTGTGATTCCTACCTCTGAAACATTTCTTCTATAGTCCCCTTTCTCTCATGTGATACTGCCACCACCCTGGTGGAGGCCCTCATCACTTCCCTCCTGGAATATTACAGTAACCTCCTGGTTGGTTTCCCTGATTCAAGTTTCTTCCACATCCTCCACTCGGGTGTCAAATTGACCTTCCTGAAAAACACATCTGACCTTGTCACTTGCTATTCATTCAGTAAACTCCATTTTCTTTCTTTCACGTCCGTGATCAAATATAAAATCCTCCATGGGTTTTTTTTTCCAGGCCATCAGGGTTGAGTGACTTGCCCAGGATCACATTCTTAGTAAATATCTAAAGCTGAATTTGAACTCAGGCCTTCCTGACTTAAAGGCCTATACTCTATCCACTGCACCACCTAGCTCTTCACAAGATACACCATCTTTCTACCTGTGTATTTTCACCGGAAGTCCCCCAGGTCTGGAATTCCCTTCAACCTCATTTCTGCAGTCTGTATTTCTAAGTCCTCGCTTAAATCTTATTTTCTCCAAGAAGACTTTCCAACATTCACTTAATGCTAGTGCCTTTGCTTTAAGATTATCTTCAGTTTATATTGTATATAGCTTATTCATACATAGTTGTTTGCATATTGTGAGGTTCTCGAGAGTAAGGATTGTTTTTTGTTTGCGTTTTTGTACCCCCAACACTTAACACAGTGTCTGCTGAGTAGACGACACTTCCTAAGAATATGTTGATTGACACAGGCTCTCACAAAGGATCTCTGTGGAAAAGGCTAGATAATCATCTCTCACGCTCCTCTCTTCTTGGTTCTTTCCAGGATTTTAGAATTTAGACCTGGCACGGCTGGTAACCTAACCCTTTCCTTTTTTGTTAAGTTTCATTGATTCCTTTTGTTTTTTTTACAAAGTAGTATTTTCTTGACATCCTTCCTCCTCCTCTACCCACCTTTTGAGACTTCCCCATAAAAAAGAAAAATAAAAGACAAAAAAAAACAATTAGAGCTATCCAAAATGTAAATGAACGCTCTGGGAGGTCTTAGTTTCCTCCTTCCTGGAGGTTTTCTGACAAAGGTTGAATGTTCACTCTTCAGGTAGGTTGCAGGAGGGATCTTTTGTTGAGTTATTAAATAGATGCCCTCTGAGGTCCCTCTTCTGTGATAATGCACCTATGCTAGTGGCTGACAATGTATACAATGTTCTACCCCACTCCATTGCCCACCCCTCACTTATTTTCAAAATCCATTTGTTTTTTACAGATCAGGAAATTGAGGCTCCAGGAATTTAAGTGAGTTGCTGGAGGTCACACAACTAGTTAGTGGTTAACTGGGATTTTTAAGGAGATCCTGCATCCCTCAAAAGCATAAACCTTTCACAAATGGAAGGAACCTTAGAACCAGAATGGCAGAGCTGGAAGGTGGTACTTGAGAAATCACCTAGTCCAGAGATTCTTACCCTTTTGGGTATCATGGATCCCTGTGAGAGTCAGTCTGGTGAAACTTTTGAACCCCTTCTCAGTATCATATTTTTAAATAATTGAAATAAATGCTAAATTTCAGTGAGAGGTGAGTGAAAATAAAGATGTGATTGTTTTTCCAGTCCAAGTTCATGGAAACTTCCCAACATCTACCCACAGACTCTACCCTCTGTATCCTATCCATCAAGTGCTGTCAAGTCTTCTTTTGCAGTACTTCCTATACAGACCTTTTCTCTCTTTTGATACTGCCCCCATCCTGGTGCAGGACCTCATCACCTTACTCCTTGACCACTGCAGAAAGCCTTCTGTTGGGTCTCCCTGTCATTGTAATCTATGCTTCACTCAACTGTCAAACTGTTCTTCCTAAAGTGCACATTGACCATTATAATTTCCCTTTTTCATAAACTTCACTCTATCACCTCCATGATCAAATATAAAATTCTCTATTTGCCTTTTAGAGATCTTGGTCTCTAACTTGGTCCCCTCCTACCTTTCCAATCTCCTTATCTCTTGTTCTCCACCCCACATACTCTGTGATATCCAGTTCTTGTTAATTGTAATTATTTATTTATCTAGTATTTCTTTATTTAAAAATGAATTTGCATATTAATTGCCCTGTTAGCTTCTGCTTTCTTTTGAGAGGAATCCTCTCTTTAAAAAAAAACCCATCTTTTTTTTGGTCCATGTTTAAGCATAGCTTTGCAGGATGCATATTTTGGGGTTCTTTTCGGAATTTCATATTTTAATATTTCCTTTGATTTCTAGTAAATAGTGAGTAGTCCTGAGTAGTTTGGACTTTTTCTTATTATGTGATGCTCTTTCTTCTGATTACCTACAATATTTTTTACTTAAAACAAGAATTTATTGGTTTGATCATGGTATTTCTTGGTGAGTTAAATCTGATGTATCTCTTTATCAGAAGTCTATAGAATCTGTTCATCTCTATTTTGCTTTTTGTTTCCAATACATCTGGGCAATTCTCCTGTATGATTTTTTTGAATGATAGCCTTTAGGCTTTTTGTTTCATTGTGGGTTTTTTTGGGGAGGCCTGCTACCCTTTGACAGTCTCTTTGTAAGACAGTTTGCTAACCTTGCATTCCTTGCCTAAACATAGCTGACCAAGCCAGTTATCAGTTACTTAGGAACTGCTTGGTGCCCAGGTGGGTCAATCAATAGTTAAATATGGAGCCACTTTTGTCAGATAGGGCCTAGCCATAGGTTAGGTCTATATATAATATCCTATCTTCAAATGCAGTTCCTTGACTTGTAGAGATCATATATGTTCTTTCAATTTTGTCATTTAAAAATTATTCAATTAGTTTTTTCTTTTAAATACATTCGTGTTCTAAATACGTGGTTTAAAATGTGTTTTTCTGTTATTATTTTTTTCAGAGAATCTCTGATTTTGGAGAGTTTCTCCACTGTTTGTTTTAAATTCTCTGTTTTGTTTACTGTCATATTGATTTCATTCAGATTGTCAAATTTGGAAAGGACCTCAGCAGCCGTTTATTTGATCCACACATACTGGATCAAGAATCCACTCTACAGTGCTGTCAACAGATGGTCATCAAGCCTTTGCTTGTAAAATTCTAGTGAGGGGGAAACAAACTCCCTCTGAAGACAACCCATTTTACTTCTGTTTGCCTCTAATTATTAGGAAGTTTTTTCAAGTCTGAATCATGTCTTTACTATTGCCTCTCGTTGTTCTTAGTTTTTCTCTTGGATATGAAATGGAGCTTTCCTGTATATGACTCTTCCTCCCCTTGCCTAGGCTAAGTGTCTCCATTTTTATCAACAGATTAGCATAAGGCATTGTCTCCAGTCCTCTCACATCCTCCTTACTGTTTTTTAGATTTCCTCCAGCTTATATGACATTATATGACGTCTACAAATATGACTCTTCCCCCTCAAATGTCTCTTCATTTTCAACAGGTGACCATAAGGTATTGTCTCCAATCTTCTCACCATCCTCCTCACTGTCATTTAGATTTCCTCCAGCTACCCTATGACATTCTCTAAAAGTGATGATGCCCAGTACTCCCTATGTGACCCAATCAGGCAGAGTGCAGCAGAATTCACTTCCCTTAGCATGGATGTTATGTGTTATAATGCACTCTAGAAGAATATTTGTTCTTTTGTCCTTCTTGTAATACTGTTCATTCATATTGAGTTCATTAAATGCTCACAGGTATGTTTCACACTGCGGTGTAGTCAAGTCTCATCACTCTATTTCTTCTTTGAGAGCTCTAATTTCTATCCTAACTCATTTATTTTAAAAAATTAATTAAATGATTTTATTTTGAGCTCCAGGGAGTCTTTTATTCTAGGATCCAATGTAATTGAGTGTAAACACAAAGTTGAAATAAAACTTTGATAGCTGAAGTCTCATCCAGTTCAGGATGAAGGCAAACAGTTTTCTTATTGTTGTTCAGTCGTTTTTCAACTGTATCTGACTTTTCATGACCCTATTTGGGGTTTTTCTTTTTTTTAATTTATTTATTTTTAGTTTTCAACATTCATTTCCACAAGATTTTGAGTTCCAAACTTTCTCCCCATCTCTTCCCTCCCCCACCCCAAAACATCATGTATTCTGATTACCCCTTCCCCCAATCTGCTATCCATTCTCTTACACCCCTCCCTTCCCTTATCTTCATCTTCTCTCTTTTCTTGTAGGTCAAGATAGATTTCTATACCCCAGTTATTTCCCAGTTGCATGTAAAAACAATTGTCAGCATTCATTCCTTAAACTTTGAGTTCCAACTTCTCTCCCTGCCTCCCTCCCCATCCACCCCCACTGAGAAGAAGGGCAATTCAATATAGGCTATATATGTGTAGTTTTTCTAAAGACTTCCATAATAGTCATGTTGTGAAAGACTACCTATATTTCTCTCCATCCTATCATGGCCCCTATTTATTCTATTCTCTCTTTTGACCTTGTCCCTCTCCTAAAGTGATTACTTCTTATTACTCCCTTCTCCCATTTACCCACCCCTCTCTCATCCCCAACCCCACTTATCCCCTTCTCTCCTACTTTTCTGTGGTGTAAGACAGATTTTCATACCAAATTGAGTGTGCATGTCATTCCCTCCTTAAGCTAAATGTGATGAGAGTAAGCTTCAGTTTTTCCCTCTCTCTTCCCCTCTTTTCCCCTCTATTGAAAAAACTTTTTCTTGCTTCTTTTGCCCCATTCTAGTTCTCCCTTTCTCTTCCCATATATTCCTCTCTCACACCTTAATTTTATTTTTTTAGATACCATCCCTTCCTATTCAACTCACCCTGTACCCTCTGTCTATATCTCTCTCTCTATCTGTATGTATGTATGTATGTATAATCTCTCTAACTACCCACATTATGAGAAAGGTTTCAAGAACTACAGATATTATCTTTCCATGTAGGAATGTAAACAGTTCAACTTTAGTAAGTCCCTTATAATTTCTCTTTCCTATTTACCTTCTCATGCTTCTCTTGACCCTTGTGTTTGAAAGTCACATTTTCTATTCAGCTCTGATCTTTTCATCAAGAATGCTTGAAAGTCTTCTATTTCACTGAATGACCATTTTTTCCCTTGAAGTATTATACTCAGTTTTGCTGAGTAGGTGATTCTTGATTTTAATCCTAGTTCCTTTGATTTCTGGAATATCATATTCCAGGCTCTTCATTCCCTTAATGTGAAAGCTACTAGATCTTTTGTTATCCTGATTGTATTTCCACAATACTTGAATTGTTTCTTTCTGACTGCTTGCAACATTTTCTCCTTTGACCTGGGAACTCTGGAGTTTGGGTACAATATTCCCAGGAGGTTTTCCTTTTGGATCTCTTTCATGAGGCAATTTGTGGATTCTTTCAATATTTATTTTACCCTCTGGTTCTAGAATATCAAGGAAGTTTTCCTTAATAATTTCATGAAAGATGATGTCTAAGCTCTTTTTTGTTTTGATCATGACTTTCAGGTAGTCCCACAATTTTACTATTGTCTCTCTTGGATCTATTTTCAAGATCAGTTATTTTTCCAATGAAATATTTCACATTGTCATCTATTTTTTCATTGTTTTGGTTTTTTTTTGCAGTTTCTTGGTTTCTCATAAAGTCATTAGCTTCCATTTGCTCCATTCTAATTTTTAAAGAACTATTTTCTTCAGTGAGCTTTTGAACTTCCTTTTCCATTTGGGTAATTCTGCTTTTTAAAGCATTCTTCTGCTCTTTGGCTTTTTGGGCCTCTTTTGCCATTTGAGTTAGTCTATTTTTAAAAGTGTTATTTTCTTCAGCATTTTTTTGGATCTCCTTTAGCAAGGTGTTGACCCGCTTTTCATAATTTTCTTGCATTTCTATCATTTCTCTTCCCAATTTTTCCTCCACCTCTCTAACTTGATTTTCAAAATCCTTTTTGAGCTCTTCCATGGCCTAAGACCACTGCATATTTATTTTGGAGGTTTTGGATGCAGAACCCTTGACTTTTATGTCTTCCTCTGATGGTATGCATTGTTCTTCCTCATCCTAAAGGATGGAAGAAAATACCTGTTCACCAAGAAGTAACTTTCTATAGTTTTATTTTTTTCCTTTTTTTGGGCATTTTCCCAGCCATTTACTTGACTTTTGAGTCCTTTGTCAAGAGGAAGGTATATTCTGGGGACCTGTAAGTTCTCAGTTCTTCCAAGGTGACACAATCAAAGGAAAAGAGTTTACTCCTCTCCTGGTCTGTACTCTGGTCTGGGAGCCACCAAAGCTTTTCTGCCCAGGATCTGCAAGTAGAATTCCTTTTCCAGAGCCTCCACCAGCTCCACCATGCTAGCACTCTTCCTCACCCCAGGACCACTTCTCAGGGCTGAGACTCATATCAATGATTCAATTCCCCCAAGGTCTTTAAGCCAAGGACTCCAAAAATGGATGCTGTTCCTGCTGCCTGGGGCCAGGGCTAGGGGAAGACCCTAATCCCTTCTCACACAGGTGAAAAAACTTTCTCACTGACCTTTGAAGTTGTCTTTGGGGTTTGTGGGTTGAGGCATCTGGGAACCACAGCTACCGCTGGGGATTCTGCCTCAGAGGCCTGCTCCTGTCCTGTTTCTGCTGGTGCCATGTGCCAAGGCTGGGCTGGGCTCCATGGGCTGTACTCCACTCTGCATGCTGTGTGATAGACCTTTCCTATTGGCCTTCCAGGCTGCCTTGGGTTGGAAAGCTCTTTCACTCTGTTGTTTTGTGGCTTCCGTTGCTCTAGAACTTGTTTATAGTCATTTTTTAACAGGTATTTCATGGGCTGTGGGGCAAGAGCTAGAGTAGTCTTTCTACTCTATCATCTTGGCTCCACCTCTAATTGAATGATTTTCTTGAAACATTCTGAAAGTTTTTGCAGTTGTTCATTGTCACTTTATGGCACATAGTAGGTACTTCATAAATGCTTGCTAATTGATTGATTACTTTCTGGGGATAGTCATGGGATTTATTCTATATAATGCTTTCTTTTTCTTCACGGATTTTCAAGTTAATTTCCTTTACTTCTTTGTAATTATTCATTGTATTCCCTGACCTCTTTTAGCAACTGTGTACTCATTTCTTTGACTTTCTCAGTTTCTCTAGCTTTTTTCTGTGATGTTCTAGCTATAATTGGCTTTTTCAATGGAAATTCTTTCTCTTCCATACTACATAGTTTGATGCAGGCCAGCACTGTTGGGCCTCCATTCCATCCATAGCCCCTCATTTTCTCTCATCTAGAGCTCCAAGGTTGGATGTAATGAAGGGTTGACTAATAAATCCAGCCATAATGAGCCTGCAGAGTATGCATTAGCATGATACACATGGAAGTGGATGAGGAGCCTGTTTCCAAGAGAGATACGATAATGTGCAATGAAAGTGCCTTAAAGAAACTTTGGAACAGGGATAGTCTATAATTGCTTGTGATCTGCTAATCATTTGGTGAATGGTAGTTTCTTTAATTGACTACAGTTGTGAAACTAGAGCTGGAGAATCCTTCAGAGGGCCTTAGTTATCCACCACTCTTGCCTCTTGAATGGACCTCTGCTCTTGGTTTCACCCATTAGGAAAGGAATGCTATAAGAAGCCTTGGTTCCTCTCTCTTTAAAGTCAACATGGAGCCTTTTGAATACAGTCTTGGTTTTTGTCTGCCTCAGTATTCTTTTTGGAGAAGTTGGAGATTGTGGACTTGAACATTTTGAAAGAGCAGGTGGATAAACCACCTGACTTCCTAGAGTTAAGTACATGTTAGGTTTTTGTAGCCAATCTAGCAACAGTTCCCTGAGGATAGCAGCCATGGCGCTCCTTTAGAACCTAGCCTGTGGTAGCTGAGACCAAGACTCCTCTAGCACCAATGGATCTGACCTTGTGTGACCAATGCTCATAGAACCTATATAAATTCTCAGCCCACTATCCCCAGGGACCAAAGTGACATAGAGGAGAATATGCCTCCTGAGATATAGGGGGGAAATTCTTGACCTTCTGTTTTAGGCATATCTTTGAAGTAAATATCCCTTTGCAAAATTGGTCAAATAGTGACCTGGATACACCTGGAATTCTGATGGTATTAAACAAGAAACGTCCTGATCTTTCAAGGGTATCTCTACAAACCTGAATGGGGAAGATGGCGGAGTAGAAAGACTCACATTTGCTAGCTCCGAGCCCACAGCCCATGGATTCCCTCTAAAAAGAACTCCTGACAAATTCTGGAACAGTGGAAGCTGCGCAGAAACACAGTGAAGGAGATTTCCGTTGCAGAGAGTCCTGAAAAACCCACTGCAAAGCTACCCCGGACGGGAGCGGAGTCCTCCCCTCCCCTCCCCCGCCCCGGCCACACGGCACTGAGAGGAGCCAGCAGACCCAAGCAGGCGTCA
>CM053771.1:105537085-105580682 GCA_028658325.1 Potorous gilbertii
GAGAGGGAGCTTGGGACTTCCAGATTTGGTTCTCAACTCCTCTAGTCCCTCTTTCCCCATCCCTTAGTCATCATATGTGCCAGTGTACCAGATGCTACAGTGTGCAAGCATGATGGGAGTGGGGCCAACGGCTCAGAAGGGCCTGGAGGGGAAAGGAACCAGAAAGTTCCCAGGCCCTTCCTGCCTAACTTGGTCAATGGTCATTAGCCCAAGGCTGGGAAACCCAAAGCTAACTCATGTGGAACTTGCTGTGGGACCTGGATAAGTCCTGGATAACCCAGAGGCTTCATCATCATCATCCTCATCATCAGCTGCCTCCCTGACCCATCCAGGGATCTCAAATGTCTTCCTTATTCAAAACAACATAAAATGAAAAGCTGCCAATGAGCAGGAAAATGGCTCAGGGTGGAGGAAGGAAACCCCTGGAGAATGGAGCCTTGAAAATCAAACTGATTCTCCCTCACCTGTCCCATGCCCCAGTGACAGGAGAGGGGTCTAGAAAACGGAGAATGGAGCTTTCTCGAACCCTGTATAATAGACAGTAGAGCTGCTCCCTGCCTTGGATAATGGAGACTAGAACCAGAAAAGGGAGAGTGGAATCCCTGGAGTGCAGGTTCCACAGTTAGGAGAAACCTTAGCCATCGCCTAGTCTAACGAACCTCAGTTTACAGATGAGGAAACTGTGGCCCAGAGATGGAAAAGTGACTAGTCCACAGTCACACAGTAGAGTTAGAATTCGAACCTAGATTCTCTGACTCCAGATCCAGAGCTATTTCAAGTTCTAGCAGGGGATGATGATATGAGGAGTTCATTTCTCCAGCCCTGGATTGCCATGAGGGTCATGGATGTGGTATGGTGGGCTGTATGTGCTGGGTAGGGTCTGTGAAGCTGTGCCTGCAGGGATGGGGGAGGAAGTGAGTGGGTTCGGAGGGTCCAGGAGGAGAGGAAGGTGCAATGAATGTGCAAAACTATTCTCTGGGGCCTGAGATGGGGAAGGGGACGATGGGGGACAAGGACATTCTGCCCTCTTCAGGAAGGTCAGTTGAAGGTATGAATTCAATACCCCTCTAGGGAAGGGATGATTCTGTGTTTCTTGCCCCCAAATCTTGCCCTCCTTACCTCCCTCATTTCCTCCTTTGCTTGCTAGGCTGGACTGGGGCATAAATAAGTGCTCTGGGAGGTACCACGAGCATCAAAAAATATACATAAATACTGTACACATGGGGAGGTGCCATCCACGTCTCCTGTGGCCCGGCTGCCTCCTCCTCTTATTGCCAGCCACCAGCCGGGGTTCAACTCACCCTTTCACCCCTACTGTTTGCCCTGTGGGGCCACCTCCCCAACTCTGCCCACAGCCTCCAGGAAGCACTTGCAATATTGCACATAGCCCTCTGGCCCGTGGCTGCCCTGGGATGAGTGCCTTCCTCCTGCCCCACCAAAGTGTGAGGGGCCTCAGTTACCTAGACAAGGAGGGCATCAGGGCAACCCTGGGAACACAGAAGGAGGGCAAAGTGAGGAGGCTGGGGCTGGCAGCGACTGGCATCCTGCTGCCCCACAGGCCAAGGCCTCCCCGGATGTGATCCATTCTCATGCATGTGTGTGGTCCCCAGATGCACATGGAGCAGAGGACAGGGGATGCCATGAGGGGAGGCGTTGGGGCCCAGACACCAGTCCTATATGGGGCCACATGCCTGTGCCCAGGACGGCCACACACCAGTCAGCCCAAGGCCCACGGGTGCACACACAGGTGCAGAGCGGGGTGGCGGCAGGGGTGCAAGGCGGGTCCGGGTCACACCCTCCATAGGAGGAGGTGGTTTGTGCTGTCATCCCGCCCCACAGTCTCACTGCTGCTGCTGCTCAATCTGAAGTCCTCATAGCCATCACCCCCACTGATCACCAGCATCTTGGGCTTGACCAGGGCTGGGGCTGAGCCTCGGTGTCGAGAAGAATCCCTTCGTTCCAGCAAGGCTGACTTCTCGGGACCTGCGGGGGTGGGGAGAAGTAGATCAGTGTGGTCAATGTGAAAGGGGTGGTCCCTTTCAGGCTCCAGCCCCCCTGTCAATTGTTTTGTTACTTTCTGGCCCAAACCCTATCACTTCCTGCCTCCTACAGCACTTCTGTTCTATGCATTACTTCCTGTCATCTTATCACCATTCTCCAGTCTGCCGGTTTCCTACAGCCCATTTCTTGTCCTGCTACATAGCACTTCCTGACATGCTGCCATGTGACTGTCATGCACAACAATCTCCTTTATAAGCTGCTTCACCCTAGCTACAGACACCTAGAATGAAATCAACAGAAATGATGACAATGTTTGTTACTAGCAATGATACAGTTCTCAGAGCACTTTACAGTGATGATCTCATTTGGTCCTCACAACAACGCTGGGACATGGGGGCTGCTATTAGCTCCATCTTACAGATCAGGAAACTGAGGCAAATAGGGAGTACATACCTTGTCCAGAGTCGCAGAGCGACTAAGGGCAGTTGGATTGGGACTCAGGGTTTCCTGACTGCACACCCCACACTCTGTGCAGAAACTACTCCAATCCCTACCAGCCATTTCCTTTACATTTTAGCTCCTTTATACCCTCCCACCCTATGTCTAACTTTCTCTGAACCATGCCTTTTCTACTCCTCCCTTCCTTCCTTTCTTCTTTCCTTCCTTCCTTCCTTTCTTCTTTCCTCCCTTCCTTCCCTCCTCCCTTCCTTTCCTTTCTCCTTTCCTTCTTTCTTTTTCCCTGTCCTTCCTTCCATCTTTCCTCCCTCCCTTCATTCCCAACTCCCTTCCTCTCCTTCCTTTCATTCTTTCTTCCCTCCTCCATCCTTCTCTCCTCCTTTCCTTTCTTTTTTCCTTCCTCCTTTCCTTCCTTCCTCCCAGCTACCCATTCATCATATATAGTTATTTCATAGCTATAAGAAACTACAGCCCATTTCTAATCTGGCATAGCTTCTTCCTATCTACCACAAACTACTTCCTGGGTAGCAGAACCATCTCTTGCTCTTTCTTAGCTCACTTCCCGTGGACTTTCCCAGCAATCCTTTTGGACCAGACTTGCTATTTCATTGTCAGGAACTCCCAGTGAGAGAGTGGTCTCATCACCTTCTCTGCCACTTCTAGGCCTAAGGAGTTGCCTTGAGCACAGAGAGGTTAAGTGGTTTGGCCAGTGTGTGTCTTGAACCCATGTATCCCAGATAAGCCTTCTTTTCACTGTGCCAAGCTACTTCTCACAAAGATCATATTTTCAGAAAAAAAGTAGGCACAAATGAAAACTAGGACACATGGCTTGATAAATCAGCACTTCTACAAAGCCTTGCTAGAAGTATTCTTGCTTTCCATGAAAACAAGGCCTGCCCTGGAAGATGTGGGCTGTGCAGTTGCCTCCCTCTATAGCTTAAAGTCTCCTGTGACCTACTTCCCCTCTCCTACACATTTACCTCCTAGATTTTTGGGGTGTCCAAGAGGTTCCCTGTCCCACCCATGTCCTTTGAGGTCCTCCCTTACAGGGAGAGGAGAAAGTGGCAGCTGTGGCTACTATAGCCCCAGAGCCTGACTGACTTACTTGCGTCATGGGATGGCGGAGGGCAGAGGAGGTCAAAGTTGTCTGGGAGCTCAATAGCGGTCAGGAAGCGCACATGACCCGTGTGGCCCTGGACCAGGCCAGCAGGACTCAGAGGGGCTCGAGGGGTGCTAACAGTATTGGGGGAGGTGGGCATTGTGAGCACCACCCCGGCACTTGTCCCGATCCATAGCAGGTCCTCGCACGCCAGCAGGGCTGTGATGCGTAGACAGGCAGCCTTGTGCTGGCGAATGATGGCATCAGAGCCTGGGGAAAGTACCAGTGAATGGGATGCACCAGGGCCTCCCTACCCTTATAAATGCCCACAGCTCCAAGGCAGGTTGGCCAGCCCATTGAAATGCCCTTCTAACTGAAGGGGGCAAAAGACAGATCCATCATGTAAATGGCAGATCTTGAGGGGCCCTTTTGGAATCATCTAATCCAGAAGAAAATCCTGGGCTACAGAGAAGTCACTAGTACAAGATTACTGGCAGAATTAGGACTCAAGTTCACTTCTCCTAATGCTCCAGCCCTTGCTGATCACCTAGTTTGTGGCAAAGCACTTGAATGAGTTTCTTAGCTGGATGTTTGAGGCATTTTTTCAGTCTAGCTCCAATCCACCTGTCCACCTTAATTAACTCTACTTCTTGTGATTTCCTATTTAAATGTTTCAGTAATTGTGATCCTCAGACCCCTTACCACCCTAATCAAAGGAGTAACTCCCACTATCTGATTACTGATAAATGTACTGTTTGTGTGTTATGGGAGAAAATTTTAAAAATAATAGAAGAATTTAAAGAATACTTTAAGATCTGCAAAGTGCTTTGCAAATATTATTTCATTGTATCTTCACAACTATCCCATTTTACAGATGAGGCAACTGAGGCAGATAGAAGTTAAGAGACTTGTCCAGGGTCACATAGTAATGTCTGAGGTTGGATCTGGTCTTTTTGAATCCAAAATCATAAAACTAGTTATTTTATCTACAACAAATTTGTTGACTGGTCTAGAGTCAATGCACCTTGATAAGTTAGAGATCTCACAAGATCCCATGGAGAAGCTAAAGGTTGGAGGAGTCAGAAGACTTGTCCAAGGTCACACAGCTAGCAAACAGCAATTCAGACCCCACTCTGCTGACATCAAGTCCAGTGTCCTTAGCATTAAATCATCTTGTCTCTCCATCGTCCCTCCTTTCACTCACCATCCTCTTAGGCTCCAATGGAACCTGAGCCTCCCCTCCCACCAAGCCACTGACCTCCCTCAACTCTTTCCCCCAGTCTGGCCCTGGGTTCCTGGCCCGCCTCACCAGCCAGCATCTTGTGCACAGGGGGTGTGATGTCCACCTCAGCCAGCTGCTCGAAGGTGCCCGCATGGTACAGTCGAACTTGGGCTGTGCTCTGTAGGGCAATCCAGACGCCCAGGCTGGAGTTTACCATACAGGCCACATTGCGGTTGGGGTCCAAGCCAACCTGGAACGTATGCTGGGGTGGCAAGGGATAGGGCAGAGACGAGGGATGACTTTGACATTTCTGGACTCGTTTGACATCATAAAGCCTCCTCTTCACACATTCCACATACTAATTTGTATCTGGACTAACCTACTGGCTGTTCTCTGTTTATAACATTCCATTTCCCACCTACATACACACCTTTGCGCTGGCTTGTACCCCATGCCTGGAATATATTCCCTTTTCACTTTCTGAGAATCCCCAGCTAAGCTCATGGGTCAGCTGCCTTCTACTCGAGGTCTGTCCAGCTGTCTTCAGTTACTGGTACCCTCGGCTCCAAGACTCCATCTATATTTTGTATTGATGTTTTGGGGCACATTCTCTTTCTCCCCAGTAGAATATGGAATCCTTAAGGGCAGGGACTGTTTTATTTTTATTCCCAGTTCCTAGCACAGTGCCTGGTGCACAGTTCAGTGGAATGAATGATTGAACTCAAAGACTTTTATCTCTGGTGTCTCATTTGATTTTCCTAACCAAATCTAAGGGACATTAGATTGAAGTTTGCATTTCTAGCTCTCTGAAACCTGAGCAAGGCAAGTTGAAGAGAAAAAAAAGTTAGGAGGCCATTCATCGTCCATGACTGACTTGGGAGGATGGTCAGCTGACCAGGTTTAGCTATCTCCTATTCATGTATGGGGAAACTGAGGTCCAGTGAAGGGAGTAACAATCCCCACTTTTGTAGCACTTGAAAGTTTTAGAAAGTGCTTTCTTCCCAGCAATAGTGTAGCACAGAGGAGGAAACTACGGCTTAGAGAGGGGAAATGAATTGCCTAGGAGCACGCTCATCGTTCCTGATTCAGTTTGGGGTTCTTGCCTTTCCCAGATTAACCCCTGCCAAGATGACAGGGCTGGGTGCTCAGTACCCATGCTCCCCAGATGGGGAGCTTGAGGCCCCTGGGCTGGTTCCCCAGCCTTCTCTAATCTGGTTCCTCTCCCTTGCTCAGAGGCCCTCCCCTTCCCCTGGTCCCAGGTACCTCCTGCTGCAGGCTGCCTGTGTTGAGGACAAAGATTCGGTTTTGGCATCCGCACCACAACTTCCCTGACACTGACACCATCTTGGTAACGGGGTTCCCTGGGCTCCCCAGGACTAGAGATTTGGAGTTCTGGGGGTCCCAGAAGTGGCCTGCCCAGGGAAAGAAAGGAGAAGAAAGGATTTGGCTGGCATTCCATCAGAGTGGTCCCTAGATTCCCATCTCCCCAGTGCCCTTATCCTACCCATCTACCAGGTACCCTCTGTTTAGGGTCTCCTTCCTAGGTCCCAGGTGTCCACTTACTTGCCCTGAACCCAGAGAAGTCCTGCCTCCTTACCTGCCTCCCGGTTATAGACAACAAGTTCTCCGTTCGCCAGAGACACGAACACCTGGTTATCTAGGTACCTGGCCGGGGAAAATTGGGGGACAGGAAAAGAAGGAGTGAGCTTTTCCCTGTGGCTGACAGAGGTCCTTGAGGGTAGCTTGAGTTAGTTAGGGGCCTGACCATGACCTCCCCCAAACAGAACCTCGGGGACACCCATCGGAACCTGGAAGCAGTGATTGATAGTAATGGGGGGTGGGGTGAGATTAAGGCAATCATTAATTTTCCAGGCATCTCCAGACAAACTGTAGAATCTAGAATCTTGGATCTAACCCAATCTCCTCATGTTACCAATGAGGAAACTGAGGCCAAGAGAGGAGCAGGGATTTGTCCACAGGTACACAGTAGTCTGGGGCAGAGCCCAGATGAGATTCCAGGTCTTTTGTCTCTGAGACACAGTCCCTCTAACTCTCCCCACCCCAACAATCTCAATGAGTGAGTGGGATGGAGGGGCTGCAGTTGGGGGTCAGTGGTGGAGTAGTGGGTAGGTGGAATCAACTAGGAGAAGCCAATGAAGAGCTGGGTCAGGGGATTCAGTGTCCACAGGGTTTATAATGGCTCTTATTTACACAGCAATTTAAAGTTTGCTAAATGCTTATATATATCACTTATTTGATCTTTCTACCTGTGGCAGGTGCTGCCGGTATTATTATACTAATTTTATAGATAAGAAAAATGAGACTCAGAGAAATCAAGTGCTTTGCATAGAGTCTCACAGCTAGTCTGCATTCAGGTGACCCTGACTCCAAGCATAGCACTCCATCTTCAGCATTACTCTGTCTCTAAGGCAGGGCCAGAGGAATTAGTGGTTTAGTATTTAGGGGGGTTAGAGGGCTTGGGGGTTCAGGGTCAGTAGGGTACAAGGCCTTACATGATGGCTGTGACGGCTGCTGCATGCTGAAGTTTCATGCTGTTCTTGCGGTTGCGGATACTGTCGGAGGACTGGTAGACATGGATGCTGCAGGGATGATAGCCATGAGACAGATGCCAATTCCTCCCCTCCCCTTGCTCTTGCCCTGTCCACTGCCTGGTAGCTTCAAGTCCATTACCTGGCTTTAAGGCAGACCTAGTTTTCCTCTCTTGGCTGGTTCTTCCTTTGATCTGACCCCAGGCCCTTATGCTGAGGCTCAACCAGCCTTGTTGGGTGCTGGACAGTGCCATAGACTTCCACTCACAATGTCTCCATCAACCATCCCCTTCTTTCAATTTCCACCACCACCATTCTGGTACAGATTTTCATCTGCCTACACTACTATAATAGCTTCATTTAGAAAAGTGTTTTAGTGATGCTCTTTTGGGGAGTAAATCTATCAGTACCTCTTAACAGCCTGCTACCCTCCCCCTTTCCTTTTCTAGTAGAAGCTGTCTCTTGTCACAACCATGTGTATTCTAACAAAACAAATCAATAGATCTCATTCTGCATCTGTAGTCCCTTAGCCTTTTGCCAAGAAGGGGGAGCTATGTTCTTCTCATCCACATTCTCTACATCCAATGCAGTCATCACATGCTTTCAGAACAATATTTAACTTTGATTTGGGTTAAACCCTTCAGTGTTTCTATATTGCCTATTGAGTCAAGTTCAAACTTTTTTGGGGGGCTTAGTGTCCAAAGCCCTCCATAATCTATTGCTACCTTTCTTTTCCAGCCTTGTCTTACATCATGACCTTTCATGTACTTCCTGCTCCAGTCAAGTTTGCCTACTCTCTGTCCCCACCAACTCTAGCTTAGGAAAATGTGCCTGTGATGTTCTCTACTCATCTTTTAAAACTTTACTCTTCCCTCTCCCAGACTTCACATAGCTCTTTGTCTGCATGGCTCTAATGCACTAATTTGGTATTGTGTATTACAGTTATCTGTATCATCTTCTCCCTCTATTAGACTTGGAGTATCATGAGGGCAGGCAGTATGTCTTATTTAGACTTCACATGGGGAAAGCCAAGATAGCCCAACTCTGTTGGTTGTGCTGTTGGCCTAGGATGCTGAGGTTGCTACTGTCCCCTGCCCTGTCCCTTCCTTCCACCCCCTGGGGCCATACCAGCCATCTTCAGTGCCCAGCCACATGGAACTTTGGTAGGCCTCGGGGTCCATGCTGAGCAGGTCTTCCAGGCTGCCCCGGGTAAAGGACCCACGGCTGGAGCGGCGAAGGGCTCGTCCATCCACAGGACTGCCACCGTGGGGCCCGCTGGGGCCAAATGAGTCAGACAGGGGCAGGAAGCCAGGCTCCGGCTCCTCCTCAGAGCTGGTCGTCTCTGCTGTAGCCTCTTTGGAGCTGGGTGTCTCCTCATCTGGAGAGGGGGAAAGGGAATGGGGTTCCCAGATCCCTCGAAGTTTTCTCTTCCTTCCTCTTTCCCTTGCATCCTTCTTTCATCCACCCTGCAGATTCATTGCCTACTGCAGCAAACTTTTCCTGACTGCTCCCCCTACCAATCCTTCATTCTCTACCTGTCTCCCTGCATGTGGAGGTGCAGTCACCTTCCAAAGGGGTACAAGAAAGTCACGGGTCAGAAAATCTGGGTTTGAGTCCTAAGGAAAATCCTTCCCCCCACCCCGGACCTCTGCTTCCCTCTTTATAAAATGATGGGGTTGGATCTCTAAGGGTCCATCCATCTCTATGTCCTTCCCCTAGCTCAATAACCTGTCCTGACTCCCCACTGTCTAATCACAGACCAGATGTCATGGAAATCTACCCTCATCAGCCTGGAAGAGCAGGATCTCTAATTCAGCGGCATCCTCACCATCCTTACCAGGCCCTACTCAGGTAGCAGATTTTGAAGCTGGAAGGGACCTCAGGAGCCATCCCATCTAACCAGTATATACTTAATATGGATCATCTCTACATCATGCTTGCCAAAGGGTTATCCACTCACTGCTCGAAGATCTCTGGTGATGGAGAAGTCACTACCCTCTGAAGCAGTATACTTCACTTTTGTATAGAGCTCCTTATTAGGAATTTTTGCATTATATTGAGTTGAAAGAGGTTTCTCTAACTTCCATTCATTGCTTCTAGTTTTGCCCTCTAGGGTCCAACAGAATAATAATCCCTCTTTCAGATACTTTGTGGCCAGTACTTTAGAGCCTTCATTCCCTCCAGCCTTCACTCCTGCCTGGTATATACTTCTCCAAGCTAAATATGCCCAATTCTCTCAGCCAATTATTAGATGGTCTGTTTTCCTTCATGCTGGATGGACTCCACTTTGTCAATGTCTTTTGTACAACATGGCATCCAGAAGATATCCCAGATGTCATTTGACCAGGCCAGAGGACAGTGGGACCTTATTCCCCTCCTCTAAAGCTAGACCGGATGAATCAGTCCCTTCCCTTCAGGAACCAGGTTAATTTTGGTGAACAAAAGTTCACCTGTGTTCAAGCTGTTTTCTCCTTTCTGCTTATTCAAATCTCCTGGTTCTACAAAGCTTAGCACAGGTCCTACCTCCTCCAGGAAGCCCTCAATGACTGACTCAGTCCACATGGAATTCCTACTCTTCTCGGAACCCCTATAACCTTTAGTATCTGAGTCTTATTTCATTCTTGAAATATTCCTTGGATGTCTCTCATCTCTCCAACCAGACTGTGAGCTTCCTGGGGTCAGGGCCTAGATCTCAGGATCACTATATGTTAGAGATCGTTTAGTTCAAACTGCTTACTTACTGCAGAGGGGATACTGAGGCTCAGAGACAGGTTGCCACAGTGAATCTGTGGAACAGCTGGAACTCAAGACCAGATCCCTCTAATTCCACGATTTTTGTGATTAGTACCCTACCTCCTTTCTGTCTCATTTACACACCACAAGGGCACATGGACCTAGTGGTGGGGCTTGGGGAGGGGGATTAGGTAAACAACTGAGCTAATTTACTGACTAATCTATTAGTTCTGATCATCTCTCTTTCTGAATTCCCCCCCTCCCTTCCCATCTTCACCTCCCCACCTCCCCACCTCCAAACTACCAGGAGGGAGTATGCCTGTGGCTACCTCTGCCTCCAGGAAGTCTCCCTAGACTGACACTCACTGCCAAAGCTGGAGGAAATGGTGGAGCGGCTGGCCTGGCTCTGTAGTGTTCCAGAGGGGCTAGGGGATGACTCATCATCTGAATCATCACTGTCGAAGGGCATGAGTTCAGGCCCTGGAGTACTGTTGGCAGGCCCTGGGGGCAGCTCTGGGGAAGAGCCCGAGATGGAGATGTGCAGGCAGGGCTGGGCACTGCCTTCATCCAGGGCAGCTGCTGTGGCCACCACCTCTGGGGGAGATGCTGGGCTTACCAATGATGGGGGCTGATCCCTGCAATGAAGGGTAAGTTAGTGCAAAGTTCTGAATCTGGCTGTCATACCCTCCCCAGTCCTGTGGCAGGGGCTCTACTACTCTACTACAGAACCAGACTGATACAGCAGCAGCTGCTTCCTCCTCTAGAAAATCTTTCTGCCTTGGTCAAGGTTTTCCCCAGTGCCCTAGTTCTGAGTTCTTCTGATTCTGATAAGTAATCTTCACATCACCTGTCCCTGCCCCTGTAGGGCTCAGTCTGAATGCTACCAGCCATAATCTTATTAACATGAGTCCATGACTCTGTTTTCTTCTTTGCCCTTGTGGCCTGACCTAATTTCCTGGGTCTGGGCCTGGATATTGGTGGGCCAGTGGCCATAGGCATCACCTTCAAAACTTTGACTTCCCTTTCACGTCCTCCAAAAAAATGTCTCAGACTCATTTAGCCAGGGTATTTCCTCCAACTTCATGTCTGCCTCTGAGAAGCCTCAGACTAAGTAGTCCAAGCTCTCCCATTCCCATGGTAATTCAAAGCCTTGTTCTAAGGTTGCCTCTTCCAGGAATTTGTTCTAGACTGTCATCTCTAATTCCTCTTCTAGGAAGTCACTCAGATTAAGTTGGCCAGTTACTCATCCACTTTTGCTCCAAACTCAAGTCCTTTTAGAAATCATCTCTGACTAATCTATCTGGGATTTCCTGTGTTCATGGCACTTCAAACCCTTGTCCCAAGCCTACTTCTTCTGGGAACCTTCCTAGATTCCCAAACCCTGGTTCTAAGCCCTATTCTGCCTCTAAGAAGGTTTCCCAGATTAAGGTCGTGAGGGTGGTCACTTGAATGTGCCCCCTTCTGTGAGTTCATCATGCTTCCCTGGCCAAGATGTCCTGGGCAATACCTGAAGCTATTGTTGCCTCCTCCACCTCCTGCACCAGGCTGCAGGCCAGGCACAGATCCCATGCAGAGGATACGGGCAGAACAGACAGCGATGCAGGCCTCCACAGTAGGCTCCGCTCTCAGGCTCAGCAGGCAGACCTGTCCCACGTAGCCATCACTGTTGCACACCCACACCTCATGGGCACTCTCAGCACAGGTACTGTGGCTAGGGGAGGCACAGGAGAACTGTAGGAGAGGGAAGAAGAAGACAGCGTCACTGCTTGCTGGGACAGGAATCCGAGAAACAAAAATGCAGGAGAGAAAGGGACCTCAGAGATCCATGTACGCTTCTCCCTGAGAAGCCTCTTGACATCATCCCTGTCAAATGGTCTTCTTCCTGGAGACCTCTAGTGAGAGGGACCTTGCCACACATCTTGAGACATTCCTTTCCACTTCTGGACAACTCATTCTTGGGAATGTGTCCCCAAAATCAAGCTGAAATTTGTCTTTCTACAACTTTTACCCCTCACTTCCATTTCTTTTCTCTGGGTCTAAGCAGAACAAGTCTAATCCCTCTTTCATATGACAACTCTTCAAATATTGGAAACCTGGCATTCAATGACCTTTTGGTCCCGATCTTTCTTTATTTTCTCCAGTCTCTTCTCATTTCCCTCTATATCCCTTTCCCTTTGCTTTAGTTGAATCAGCCAGGTGTATAAAAGCCCAACCAAGACTACTGAGTGGTTCCCAAGCTGTTTTCCATCTAAGTTGTCTCTTCTCCAGGTTATACATCTCAAATTCCTTTAATTGATCCTCACATAGTGGGATCTTAAGCTATTTCAGAATCTCATAGATTGAACTCCTCTGAATAATCTATGCTTGGCTCTGCATTTTTGGTCAATTATTTGGTTGGGGAGCTTGAATAAGCATGAATAGATGTCATGCTTTTCAAATTTGAAGATAACATGAAGCTAGGGGACGAATCAAGATGAAATTTAATAGGAATAAATGTAAAGAGCATATGCTTAGGTCCAAAGAATAAATTTTACAAGTCCAAGATGGGCAAGATGTAGGAAAAGATCTATATGTTTGGTGGACCAGAAGCTTAGTATAAGAGTGATAGGGTAGCCCAAATCGGATGCTATTATACACCATTTTAAGAATGGTATGGTATCTAGAAAATGGATGTGGCATTATCCAGAACAGCAGTATCCAGAACAATGGATCCAAAATGACAGATGTGTTGGTACCCCAGTCCTCTGCCTTAGTCAGATCATATCTACACTACTGTGTTCAATTTCAGGCACCAATTTTAGGAAGGCCATTAATAAGCTGATGAGTGTCCAGGGGAAGATGACCAGGATGCTGATAAGCCTTGAGACCAGGTCTAATGAGAATCACATGAAGAAATTGGGAATGTTTAGCCTAGAGAAGAAGACTTGGAATATCTGCATTTTTGAAAGCCTTCCCTAGGAAACAGGTAACAGACTGGTTCTGCTGGGGGGCCTTAGAAGGTAGAACTGGAATGGTGAGTGAAGCAGCAGGAAGGCAGATTTCATTTTGTTGGAATGAGAAGTTTCCTTAAAATAAGAGCTATCCCAAAGTGGAATGGGCTATCTCAGAAGATTGGGGGGGGGACCTCCCTCATTAGATAGCTTCAAGTAGAGGCTAGATGACCCCTTGTTACAAATATGGTGGAGAGAATTCTTGGTCAGAGAGGTCCATGTTGGACTCAGTGCCCTCTTCCACCTGAGTTTGTCAGGGTGTGGCCTGGATTTGAATTGGACTCTGCCCATGACTTAAAGAATTTGGGTGAATCTGGATGCCTACCTGTCAGATATCTGGCAGAGGAAATCCTTGTTCAGGCCTGAACTCTAAGACCATTTCCAACACTGGAATTCTGAGATATCTGGCCTTCACGATTTTTTTCCCTGATTCTAAATGATGGTATTCCAAAGGTGTGTGATTCTTCCTGCCCTCTGGACTAAGGGACCTTCCTGAAGTCTATCTCTTTTCCCTATCATTTCTAAATTGGATACTCCATTAGATTGCACTCTTAAAAACAGAATCTGCATTATATCTCTCAGTATTTTGTAGAAAGAATGCAGGGCTTTGCACTCGTCAAATGCTTAATATGTGTTGATTTTACAGAATTGACCTAGGAAGTCAGAACAGGGGAGGATGCCTGAGGGTGAGGTCCTGGGGGCGAGAAGTCATGGTGGGTTGAGGGCCTATTTCAAGAAACTTGAAGGAGCTCCAGTGATTTCTTCTTGCTTCCAGGATAAAATTCCAAGTCCTCATCTTGGCGTTTAAAGCTCTTTATAATCTGACTCCAGCCTATATATTCCAGATAGATTTCATATTACCCTTCTTGACCCATCTTATGTTCTAGCCACTGGCCTACTTGCCATTCTATCTCTCATCTCTGTGCCTTTGCAAGAGCAGTTCTCCATTCCTGGAAGGCCTTCTCTACTCAGCTACACCTGGGAGAATCCCTAGGGCTCTTCTAGGCTCAGCTCAGAAGGCCTGCAGAGGTCCTTTTCTACAGAAGGCCTAACCCGACTCCCCCGGTAGCTAGTGCTCTGGCCTCCCATCAAATTAGTTTGCATTTACAGTATAAATATTTTGTTTTCTTTTTGAAGTTCATATTATTTTTTCCCATTAGAATATAATTTTCTTGAGGGCAGGGGCTATTTCATTTTTATCTTGGTATCTCCAGTGCCAAACCCATAATAGGCACTTAATAGATGTTTTAGAAATGAATGAATGAATGAACCTTAGTTAGAGAACTCTATATAAGTAAACTTGGGAGCCTTTCAAGATGGCTTCCTTCAAGTCCCAACTAAACTCCCCTTTTCTACAAGAAGCCTTTCCCGACTTCTCTTAACTCTAGTGTCTTCCCTCTTTTAGTTATTTCTTATTGTTCCTGTATGTAGCTTGTTTGTATTTATTTGTTTCCTTGTTGTCTTCCTGCTTAGAGTGGAATTCCTCAAGGATGGGGACTCTCTTTTGCTTCTTTTTGTGTCCCCAGCCCCTTAGCACCCAGCCTGGCACATAGCAGGCACTTAATAAATGTGTACTGACTGTTATTCCTGAACCTGAACTTCTCCTCTCTTAAACTGAGAGATGCCTTGATTATGGGATAGAAGGGAGAGGAGATGGTGGAAGATGAAACTCATGGGATGGTGACAGTGGAAGGGAAGGTCCTCTGACCCCTGAAGACAGAGTTCAGAGCCCCAGAGATGAGTGATCTCCCCTGCTTAAGGGTAAGCTGGGGGAAAATTAGTTCTTGGATGCTGCATCCTTCAGGGAAGATCCCCCCAGGGTTCCCAGGCCTGCCTTTACCTGCATGCCACTTCGAGTTTTCATGATGGGAATGGCTTTCAAGAATTCTGGATCCAGACAGTTTTTGCTGGAGGCTGAAATGAACAATCAGAGATGGAGAGAGATGAGAAAATGCACAGAGGGTGGGGTTCGAGGAGATGAGTGTCATCCAGGGCAAGGCAGCATGGCATAGGGGAGTGATCAAAGGAGATGATTTTTGTAAAGTGCTTAGCACTTTATGTGCCTGCAGGGCATGTAGTAGGTGCTTAGTAAATACTTGTTTCCTGTCTCTCACTGAAGATGATGAAGGCTATTAATAGACTAGGCTGGGGTTGGTCACCCTATAACCCTTTGACAGTCTGGTGAATCCTCTGGATGCTTTTTCAGAATGATGTTTTCAGGCAACTACGTGTATAAAAGAAGTACAATGGAAACCAATTATATAGAAATACAGTTGTCAGTTATCAATATAATAAAAGTTCCCAGGTTTATGGATTCCCTGAAATTCTGGACTAGATCTCTAAGACCCTAAATATCTAAGATCGCAGAAGGTCGAGAGGGCTAAGTACTAAAAACATTTTGTGGGAGATAGAAGAAGTCTTGATCTAGTCCAACCCCTTCCTTATACCAATTTATAAATTAAGGCCCAGAGAGGGGAAGGAATTTACCCAAGGTCACACAGGTAAGAATTGATGAATTCAGGATATCAATAAATCCCCCTTATTCTTGGCCCATGTCTCTTTCTGCCACATCATGGCAGAGGGAATTGCCTATGGTTGGGTTGGGGGTTGACTAGAGCTGGGCTAGGACACTTACCAAGTTTCCGCTTAGCTTCATCAAAGGCCTGCTCAAAACCAACTCTGGCATCTGGGTGGGGGAATTCAAAGATGAACGTATCTGTGCCCTCTGGCCGAGTGGCTGACAGCTCCACCTTGTTGGGTGGAAATGAAAGCGTGTAGCACAGTGCCTGTTTCTCAGCCAGGTCCCGGTGGGCAGCAGCTGTGAGCTCCTTGATGACATCATCCAGGCTCTGCAAAGCAGATGAGACCTCATCTGTCCCTCCAGGCCTCCTGGTCTTGGGTGCCCCAACGAGCCCCTGCCCTTTGCTATGGTGCAGGCCTTGCCCATGCCAGCTTCAGTGCAGCCTGTAAGTCCATGTCATCTCACTTTCAAGCAAGGCCTGCTCTATTTCCTCCTCCCTTTTCCTGCCCCCTTCACCATATTCTTTGGGATCAAGCTCGCTTTCATGGGGGGTGACAGTGATAATGGGGAGTGGGGGAAGTCCTATCTACTGTAGCCCATGCTCTCTCCTCTCTAAGCTCCAGGATTTACCACTTAATTCTCTCTCGCTCTGGGTCTGTCCTGTATTCCCTTTAAGGCAGAGATGCCCCTCCCCTCAGATCACAACCTTCTCCAAAGACAAGAGAACTGGTCTGTCTCTCCAAACTTGGGGCTCTCTGGAAACAGAAGTTATGTTTTCCTCTGAGACTGCGGGGTCCTTAAGGCAGAGGTCACATCCTCCACCCCAGATCACTAGCTTCTCTAAGGGGCCATTTCTTCATCTCAATCTTAAAGCTTCTTGGAGGCAGGAGCCCAATGATTCTGGAGGTTTCCTGAAGGCAAAGGGGCTGCACCTTTACTCAAACCAGGAAGATCATGTGAGGGGCCCTGTGTCCTACCATTTGCTGCCCAGGACTCTGACTTGGGGAGAAGTTAGGGCAAGGAACTCTAAGGAGTGCCCAGGGAGGGTCTTACCTGATGGGGAAAACTGAGGCTTTCAGACAGCTTGCTGATCTGGCCCAGGGTGTTAAGGTCTTCATCCAAGTGGCTAATGGCTTTCTGGACACTCTCTCTGTTGGTGGCATGGGATGCTCCTTGGGGAGGGAGAAAGTGGGACAGAAAATATCAGGAAGATTAGTTATAGATAGGATAAAACAGCGGAGCAGAGACCCAAGGGAGAACGATAAGTGAGATCAGCTGTGACCATTCTTGTGACCCTGGCTCAGCACTTCTGGAAGCCTACTTTAGAAATACAGACCCTTAAAAATACAGAAAACAAACTTAGAATGCTGAGTCATAAACGTATTCAATATAGAATCGTAGGATGTAGAATATTAAGACAATTTAGAATCTTAGAATTCATAATCTTAAAATACAGTTTTGAATCTCAGAATGTACAATCTTAAGACACAATTTATAATGTTAGAATATAGTCTGCTAAAGATACACTTCATACTTTAGGAGGTGGAATCTTAGGACCATGAAATATAGACTGATAAAAGTATTCAATTTATAATCTTAGGAGGCAGAATTTTAGAAGTTTATAACTAAGATTTATAGAATGCAGAACTGTAGACTAATAAATATAGAAATATACAATCTTAGAAATATATAATTTAGAATCAACTAAGATTTATAGAATTCAGAATTGTAGACTAATAAATATAGAAATATACAATCTTAGAAATATATAACTTAGAATCTTAGCATGTAGAACCTGAGAAGTATACAATTTACAGTCTTAGTCAATTTCAATTTAGATGTATAGAGTTCAGAATATAAGAAGTGCAAAGTTAAGAGTCTTATAATGTACAAACAGAAACAGAAACTTTAGAATCTTAAAATGTAAGATCAGAGTCTACAATTTAGAACTTTAGCATTTCGACTCTTAGAAGCATTCAATTTAAAATGTTAGCATTCAATTTAGAACGTTAGTATTCAATTTAAAACATTAGGATACAGAAACTTAGATTATTCAATATAGACTTGTACAATGAAGAAATAAATCAAAATCTTAGAAAGCAGAAATAGAGGCATTTTAAATTAAGAATCTTAGAAGTATACAATTTTGAATTTTAGAATGTAGGATCATAGAAGTATTCAAGTTACGATCTTAGCAGTATTCAATTAAGAATCTCTGAAGTATCAAATTAAGATTCTTAGAATGCAAAATCATAGAAATAGAAAATTTAGAAGGTTAAAATGTGAGATTTTAGTGTATACAATTTAGAACCTTAGAAGTATTAGATTTGTAATCTTAGAATACTGAAATTTAGAAGCATACAATTAGTATTTTTAGAATGAAGAATGATAAAATTTATAATCTTAAAATGTAAAATGTAAGAAGCATAAAATTTAGAAACATAGATATATTTAACTTAGAATTTTAGATTGCAGAGTCTTAGAAATAAACAATTATGAGTCATAATGCAGAAATTTAGATGTGTTCAACTAAGAATTTTATACTGTCAAAATCTTAGTTTATACAATTTTAAATCTTAGAATGTAGAAGCAGATAAGTTTTGTTTTACAATTTGCAATCAGAAAAGTATTTGATTAAGAATTACAGAATGCAGAATCTTAGAAGTATTTAATTAAGATTCTTCAAACATAGGTTCTGAGAAATAGACAATTCAGAGCCTTAGAAGTATTCAGCTTACACATATAGAATGCATTGATGTAAATGATTTAGAATATGAGAAAGCAGAATTTTGAATTTTAGAATGTAGAATTTTAGGGTTCAGTTATGACTTAGAATTATTCTATTTAGAAACTTAGAATACAGATTCCTAAAAGTATTCTTTAGACTACTATTCAAATACTAATAGAATTTAGAACATAAGACTGAAGAATCTGAGAATAAAGGATCTTAAAAATAGTAAATTTAAAACATTTAAAGGTGGGGTCTCAGAAGAATACAATTTACAATCTTAAAAGTATTTAATTTAGACTATTAGAATAAGAAATCTTAGATTTGTACAAGTTAGAGTCTTAGAATGCATGATATGCAGAATGAGGAAATAGAATCTTAGAAATATACAATTAATATTCTTAGACAGCAGAATGATAGAAACATGAAATCTAGAATCCTAGCATATAGACGTATACAATTTAGAACCGTGGAATTCAGAATCTTAGAAGTATGCATTCTTATTCTTATAGTTCTTTTAAAATAATCTTTTATTTTTTTCCCAATTACATTTAGAGAAAATTTTAAACATTCATTTTTTAAAAATTTGAGTTCCAAATTCTCTCCATTCCTCTACACCTTGACAGTAAGAAACTGATATAAGTTATATATGTGTGATCATGTAAAACACATTTCCACATTAGTCATAGTGTGAAAGAAGACAAGAAGTATACAATTTAGAATCTTAGCAAGTAGGATCTAAAAAATATACAATTTAGAACCTGAAGTATTACATTTAGAATTTTAGAATCCTATAAGTATTCAGTTTAGAGTCTTAGGATGAAAACTCTTAGAAGTATACAACTATGCAATTTAGAATCTTTGCATTAAATACTTAGAAGTATTTAATTTAGAACATTAAAATATAAAAACTGAGAAGTATGCAAGTTTTTAGAATCTTAGATATATTTTAAAATGATGGAATACAGAATCCATTCAATATTATATTGAATATACATATTATATTGAATATACATATTCAATATAATTGAATATACATTATATTGAATATATCATATTCAACATAATTCAATATTATTTTGAAATATTCAAGTAAGAATTATAGGATGCAGAATCTTAGAAGCATACAACTAAGATTCTTAGAATGCAGAATAATACATATAAAATGCAGAATCATTGAATATAAAAGCTTAGAATACACAATTTAGAATTTTAGTATGTGGATTCTAAGAAGTATACAACTTAGAATTTGAGTCTATGAAGTATATAATTTAAAAGTATTCAATTTACATATGTAGAATGAATTATCTTAGAAGCAAATAATGAATTATCTTAGAAGTAAACAATTTAGAATATGAGAATGCAAAATTCTGAATTTGAGAATGTAGAATCTGAGGATTTCATTATGAATCTTAGAAGAATTCAATTTGAAATCTTAGAATAAAGATTCTTATATGTGTTTAATTTAAAATCTTAGGATTGCCAAATCTGAGAGTAAAGAATCTCAGTAAAACTCAATTTAGAACACTGAAAGGTAGAATCTTAAAAGTTTGCAATTTAGAACAGTAGAATCATGAATTTGTGCAATTTAGAATAAAAAAATGCAGAACTTTAGGAGTGCTAAATTAAGAATCTTAGAATGTAGAACCTTAGAACTATACAATTTATATTCATAGGAGTACGCATTTAGATCTCAGGTCACAGAATATTAGAAGTAAAAAATATAGACTCTTAGAATGTAGAAAAATATTGATATTCCATTTGAAATTTAAGAATATAAAGTCTTTGATGCATAAAATTTAGAATTGTAGAAGTTTTCAATTTAGAACCTTAAAAATACACAATTAGGTTTCTCAGAATGTAGACCCATAGAAGTATACACAATTTAGGATCTTGAGATGTAGAATCTGTAACTATTCAATTTAGTATTATAGAACACAAATCTTATAAGTATTTGATCTAGAATCTTAGGATGTAGAACCTTAGCTATATGCTATTTTGAAATACTACAGGCAGAATTTTAGAAATTTTCAATTAAGAATCACAGAATGCATTATCTAAAAAGTGTATCATTAAGATTCTCAGAATACAGATTCACTGAAGTACAAAATCAATACTTTCTAAATGCAGAATCTTAACATATGAAAATTAGAATCCATACATAGAAACTATGAAGCATACAACTTAAAATATTAGAATGAAGGATCTTAGAAGTATTAAATTTAGAATCATAGAAGAAACATCTGAAAACTAAGCAATTTAGAATCACAGAATGAAGACACTTGCATATCAGAATGTAGAGTCTTTAAAAAATTTCAATTATGAATCTTAGAATTTAATTTATAATCTTGGATTGCAGAATCTTAGAACTCAACAATTTAGAATCTTAGAATGTTCATTAAGATTGTTGGAATGCAAAACCACAGAAACATAAAATTAAATCTCAAAAGCTAGAGACTTTAAAGCAAAATATATTTAATCTTAGAAAGCAGAATCTGAATATTCAATTTAGAATCAAAATAAAAAAATTTAGAAGTATAAAATTTAGAGCATTAGAATTCTGAATTTTAGAAGTATAAAATTTATATTAAAATGTGTAATCTTAGTAGAACCTAATTTAGAAGTATTCAATTTATATTCTTACATGCTAAATCTCTTAAGTATAAAATTTAACATCCTAAAATGTAGAATCTTAGAGTATAGAATTTATTAGCTTATCATGTAGATGCTTTGAAGTATAAAATTTAGAATCTTAGAAGTATTTGATTTAGGACATCAGAATGCAGAATCTTAGAATTATTCAATTTTAAGTAATTCAATTCTAGTAAAAAAAATTAGAATCTTAGAATGCAGAGATATGTATCTTAGAACATACAGTCCTACAAAGATTTCATTATGAGTCTTGGAAGGATTCATTTGAGAATCTTTGAATACAGATTCTTAGAAGAATTCAATTTATAACGTTAGAAGTATTCCATTTGCAACACTAGAAAGCAATAGCTTAGAAACATGAAACTTAGACTTATACAATTTAGAATTTCAGAAGATTCTTAAACACTTTAGAATTGCAGAATGCAAGCTCTTGGATTATTCAGTTAAGAATCATAAAATGCAGAATACTACAATATAGAATCTTAGATATGTACAATTTAGATTAATAAAGGTATTCATTTTCGCATCCCAGACTGCAGAATTTTAGAAGTAAACAATTTAGAATCAATGAAGATTCAGAAAAAGATTATTCAAAATGTTAAAAATGTGGTCTTAGATATACATAATTTAGAATCTTAGAAGTATTCAGTTAAGACCCTTAGAATGCAGAATGGTGGAAGTCAAAACATAAGAAAAATGTAGTATCTTAGAGTATACAATTTGAATTGTTAGCTTGTAGCCTCTTAGAAATAAACAACTTAGAATCTTAGAATGTAAGGTCTGCAAAGTATACAATTTAGAATCTTACAAAGCAGGGTCTTGGAAGTAGTACATTTAAAATCTTAGAATGAGAAATTTTCATTTTAGAATGTAAGAATTGTACAAAAATTCAATATGAAATCTTAGCAGTAAACAATTTAGAATGTTACAATTCAGACTCTTAGAAGTATTCAAATTATATTTGTTGAATGAAGAATCATAGAAGAAAATACTTTAAAAGCACAGGATGAAAAAAACTGCATTTGAGAATGTAGACTTTTAGAAGAATTTCAATTTAGAATCTCAGAATGCAGATTCTTAGAAGTACTCTAAAATCTTAGAATACATATTTTCAAATTTATTTAATTTAGATTTTTAGAATGCAGAATCTTAGAAATATATAACTTAGAATCTTATAATTCAGAATCTAAGTATTCCATTTAGAATATTATGTTGTAGAATCACAGGGAAAAACAATTCAGAATGTTAGAATGCCGAAATTTAGGTATTTAATTAAGCATTTTAGATATATACACAATTTGAATATTAGTATGCAGAATTTTATAAGCATTCAGTTTATAATCTAAAAAGTAATTTGGATAATTTAGAATATTGGAACAAAGATTCTTACAATAACCAATTTAGAATCTTAGAATAGAACTGTATAATGGAGAATCATAGAAGAAATATAAAATTTAGAAATCTAGCATGTAGAGTTTTAGAAGCATACATTTTAAAAACTTTAAATGGAGACTCTTAGTTATTAAATTAGTAATCTTAAGAAGCAGAGCCTACAACAATACAGTTTAGATTAACAAAGTATAGAATCAGAATTATACAATTCAGATTCAAGGAAGTACTCAATTTAGAATTCTAGATCACAGAATTTTAGATGTATACAATTTCGAATCCTAGGATGTAGGATTTTAGCATATTCAATTTATAAATTTAAGAAGTATTTAATTTAAAAATCTTAGAAGGAAGAATATTAGAATTAAATATTTTTGAATCTTAGAAGTATGCAATATAGAATCTTAAATGAATATTTTTTTGGAAGTGTACAGCTTAGAATTATAGAATGTACGGTCTGAGAAATATATGATTTAAAATTTTAGAAGTATTCAGTTTATATTTGTACAATGCAGAAACTTAGAGATATTCACCTTAATAATAATAAGCTTAGAATGTAGATTCTCAGAAGTACTCAGTTTCAAAAACTTAGAATGTATAATCTAAATTATATAATTTAGAACCTTCAATTTTGAAGTTAGAGTGCATATTTCTAGAAGTGTTCAATTTACATTTGTAGAATGAAAAATCTTAGAAGTGTTGAACTTAAAATTTTAGAATTTGGAACCTTAGAATATAGTTCTAAAATTATTCAGTCAAGAATCTTAGAATGCAGAATTTTCAAAACCTACAGTTTAGAATCTTAAAATGCAGAATCTTAGATGTATACAATTTTGAATCTTAGAATGTAGAATTTTAGAAGCATTCAATTTACAATCTAATAAGTATTCAATTTAGAATATTGTAATGAAGAATTTCACAAGTATTCAATGTATACTTGTACAACGCAGAAACTTACAAGTATTCAATTTTGAATCTTAGAAGCAGACTGCTGGAAGCATTCAATTTAGACTCATAAAATGAAGAATTTTAAAGTATCCAATTTAGAATCTTAGAGGGAAAAAATCTTAGAATTAAGCAATTTAGAATTTGAGAATGCAGCTTTTTAGAAGTATTCAAGTCAGAATCTTAGAAGTACTGAATTATGAATCTTAGAATATAAAATTTTATAATTGTACTTTTTAGAATAATAGAAGGCAGAATCATAGATATATTCAAATTAGACCTGTAGAATGAAGATTTTTAGATGTAAACAGTTTAGAACATAGAATTTTGAGTTGTAGAATATAGACTCTTAGAAAGATTTAATTATAAATCTTGGAAGGAGTAAATTTAGTACCTTAGTACATAGAATCTTCAAAGTAAAAAATTTAGAATCTTATAATGCAGACATTTTAGAAGCATCTTAGAAATCTACAATTGAGAATATTAGAAGTATTCATTTCAAAATCTTAGAATACAGAATTTTAGAACTATTAAATTTATAATCTTAGAATTATAACTTGGAATCTTCGAATGCAGTAATTTAGAAGTATACAATTTATAATCTTAGAAAGCAGAATCTTTAAACTATGTTGTTTAGATTCATAGAATGTAGAATTTTAGAACCATACAATTTGTTATCATAGAAGTATTTAATTTGTATCTTAGCCTGCAGAGTCACAGAAGTAAAAACTTTAGAATCTTAAAATGCAACAATTTAGCTATATTAGAATCTTAGAATTTAGAATCAGAAGTATATAACATAATCTTAGAAGTATTCAACTTGGAATATTAAAATGTAGACTCTGAAGTAGAATATTTTGAATCTTACAATGTAGAATTTAGACAGATACAATTTAGATATTAGAAGGGTTTAATTTAAAAATTTTAGAATGCTGAACCCTATAATACAGACTATTAGAATAGACAGTTTATCATCATAGAAGTATTTAATTTAGAATCTTAGAAGGCAGAGTCTCAGAGGAATATAACTTTTCTTAGAAGGTAACAAGTATATGATTTATAATCTTAGAATATAGAAATTTAGAAGTATTCAATTTAAAATCTTGTAATTTAAAACCTCAGAAGTAGACAGTTTGGAGCAGGAATGGTTAAATTCTAGCCTGCTGCCTGTTTTTGTACAGCCAGCAAGCTAAAAATATTTTTTTTTCACATTTTAAAATGTAATAAAACTTTGTTCAGAGATAAAAAAAAAAAACATTGTTAGTTTATCTTGCTGGCTGTACAAAAATACGCTGCCAGTAGTTTGCCAACCCTTGATTCTTAGAATGGAAAAATATAGAAGCATACAATTAAGAATCTTAGAGTTATATAATTTAGAGTCTTATGATGCAGAAACTTTGAAGCATTCAATTTAAAATCCTAGAAGGATTCAATTTAGAATTGTCAAACATAGAATCTTAGAATTAAGTAATTTAGAATTTTAGAATGCAGTCTTAGAAGTATTCAATTTAAAATATTAACAATTTAGAAGGACATGATTAAGAATTTTAGAATGCAGACTCTTAAAAGTATAAAACTTTGAATCTTAGTATGTAGAATTCAAGAAGTATTCAACTTAAAAACTTAGAATACATAATCTTAGAAGGATTAAATTTAGAATATTAGAATTATTTAAGTTAAAATGTTAGAATACATAATCTCAGAAGTAAACAATTTAGAATCTGAAAAGTATTCAATCTAGTATCTTAGAATGAAGACTCTTAGAAGTAAAACATTTCAAATCTTAGAAGAAACCAACCTAGAATCTTACATGTAGGGTGTGAAAAAAACATAAAATTTATACTCTTAAAATACAGAAACTTAGATTACTGGGATGCAGAATCTTAGTATTCCATTTAGAATCTTAAAATGCAAAATACTGGAAATATATAATTTGGAATCTTAGAATTTAAACTATTAGTATGAATATTATTATAAATAAACAAATTGAAATATTAGAATATAGAATCTTAGAAGTATTCAATTCAGGATTTTAGAAGGTAGAATCACAGAATTCAAATTAGCATCTTAAAAGGCAAAATCTGGGAAATGTTAATTTTAGGATACTTATTATAGAATATTAAAAGCTACAATATTAGAAATATGTAATTTAGAATCATAGAATGTAGAATTTTAAAAATATAAATATTAGCTTCTTAGAATGTAGAATCTTAGAAATATAGAACTCTAGAAGTATAAAATTTAGAATGATAGAATGTAGAATTTAAGATATACACAGTTTAGAATCTTAGAAATATCCAATTTAAAATATTGGAATGCAGAATCTTATTCAGATTAGAATCTTAGGATGCAAAATCATAGAAGACTGCAGTTTGGAATCCTAATCTTTGAATTATATAATTAATATATAATTAAGAACATTGAAATATAAAACTTAGAATCTTAGAAATATTAAAATTTAAAAAATATTAAATCTAGAAATATTAAACTCAGACTCTTAGAATTACACAATTTAGAATCTTAGAATGAAATATCTTATAAATATTCAGCTTTAATTTTGTTGCTCTCTTAGAACTCTTTTGGCAGTAAAACAATTTAGAATCTTAGACTCCAGAATCTTACATGGAAACAATTTAGACTCTTGGAATGCCAAATCTTAGAAATATACAGCTTAGCATCTTAGAAGCAGTGGTGTGCTGGTAAATGTCTAACAATGGGCTGGTGGGGAGGGGGAGATTGTGCAAGACACAAACTTTTAAGTTTGATCTGCACTATTAACACTTTCTCCTTTACTTTCTTAAGTGGAGATAATGAACAAAATTTGAATCTTAGGATGCAGAATTTAGACAAATATGATTTAGAATCTTAAAATTTAATTTTAAATCTTAGAATGCTGAATCTTATAATATAGAATATTAGAACAGACAATTTATCCTCATAGAAATATTCAATTTAGAATCCTAGAAGGCAGAATCTCAGAGGAATATAACTTGTCTTAGAAGGTAACAAATATAAATCAAGCCCGGATTTGTAGCACTGGTCAATTTCCAAGGTGTAAAGGCTCTCACTAAATGGACATTAACAAACTGTCACTCAGGAGCCAGCTGGAGTTGGCTCCAGGACACCAATTCAGAGTCTTAGATCTTTCCAATTTGAATCTTAAAATGGGAAATTTTAGAGATATACAATTTAGAAACACAATTTACAAATACACAATTAATAATAACATTTATATTAGTGCTTTAAGGTTTGCACATAGTATCTCATTATAGCCTCACAACAACCTTGGGAGGTAGGTGCTTATTTTATCCTTATTTTACAGATGAGGAAACTGAGGCAAAGATAGGCGAGGTAACTTGCCCATTGTCACATAGCTGGTAAGTAAGAAATTATATCTGAACTCAGGTCTTCCTGACTCCATGCCCAGCACTTTATCCACTCTGCCGCCTAGAACGTAGAATCTTAGGAACAAAGAATTCAGATCAAAGAAATAGAAATATAGACTCCCGGAATCTCAAAGCTAGAGGAGATGTCAGAAGGTATCCAGTACAAACATTCTTGGTGTAGAAAAAGTTCTTCTAGCTTTCTGGATACAAGGGTCATCAGGCAATCCCGCTGATAAATGCCAGTAGCTATCCTAATCTCCGCATACAGCTTTTCTCACTAATAGAGTCACTGTACAAGTACTTGCTGAATGCATTACTCTATATGGTACTTTTAGTAGCTATCCTTTTCCCATAAGCCTGTGGGGCTTCTGACCACGGTACCCATGAACTCTCATTGAGCTCTACCTTTGATGATGTCTGCGTCCTCCAGGGGTAGTTTCCACAGTAGCTTGTACTTGCTGGCTATGTCAATGACGCTGGCGGCCGTATAGCTGAGGAGAGAGGGGAAGGTCTGAGCGGCTGATGGGGCCAGAGGGACAGAGTTCCCAGCATCAGCTCAGATCACACTCAGAGAATGGCAGAGCTGGAAAGGGCATTAGAATACAGAGTATGTTAGAACTGGAAGGGACTTTTGAAATGGTTTCTTTTACAGATTGGAAAAGTGAGACCTAGAAGAAATTGTGACTTTCCCTAAATCACACAGGGGGCTCATGATAGAACTGGGGCTTAGAAACCTGAAGTCCTGACTCTTGGGTCAAATCACTCTCCAACACTCTCCTAGGAGAGGCAGGGAAGCCGTGAAGGGACCAAGAATAAGAATAACAGAAAATAGAAGACAGCCTGAATCCCCTGAGGGGGCACCCAGTTAACCACAGAAACAGGGTGCTGCAATGGGCTCCCCACGCCAGGTATCTAATAGCTGAAGTCCTCCCTGCTTTCAGGGCCATCTCTTCCATGAAGTCTGATTCCCTAGTCACTCTAGTGAAAGTGGTTGCTCCCTCTTCCCGCTGCTCACAGCTCTTGGCTTAACGCTCTTTTCTCCCATATTATAGGCCAAAAGTGCTTGTCTTTCTCTCTGAGCAGAGGTTTGAACCTTTTATTGTGCATCTATCTGGTGAACTTTTGGATCCCTCTTAGAATTATGTCTTAAAATAATTTAAAGAAATGCTAAATTTTGGTCAGAGGTTAGTGGAAAATAAAGATGTACTTTTTTTCATTCAAATTCACACACTCCCTGAAATTTATCTCTGTACCCCTTGGTCCCTGCACCTCAGTAGTTAAGAACCCTTGGATTATAGCATTCTTGAAAGTAGAGATAATGTATTCAGTAAATATTTGTTGAAGAAATGGATGAATAACTCCTAGAATCCCAGATCACAGGGGAAGAATGTAGAGAGAACAGGATAGATGGGGTGGAGTAGAGGGTGTCCTTGGTTTGAAGGCTTAGGTCTAGTCTGATGGAGCCGTGCTCCAGCACTTCCCCGTCAGCCTATCACTTACAGACTCATTGAACTTCTCCTAAGGGAGCCAGATTTCCGCTTCAGGGTGGTGCAGACCAGGAGGTCACTGAAGAGGAAGAGGGATCTGTCCTTCTTGCCACCAACTGCCTTCTGCAGAAGAGGAGAGAGAGTTCAGGCTGGGATCCTAAGGGAGAGGAAGCAGGAGAGACAGAGCAGTGGGAAGGGCCCCAGCTTAGAGGGTAGGAGATTGGAAATCTAGTCCCAGCCCTGCCACCATCTTGTACTATGACTTCAAGGAAGCCCCTCATTCACCCCCACTCACCCCTTCCTTGGCTTTCTCTTCTCTCCTTCCACCTAACAGCCCAATGTCACAATGTCACAGTTGGAAGAAATCTTAAATCCCCCATTTTACAGAGAGAAAAAACTCAAACTCAGAGGAGCAGTGTAATGACACAGTTTAAGCTAGGTTTTTGGCATTTGTCAAAAGTTATGTTACCTGAAATCACAGGTATCTTTGCCTCTTATCTCCCTCACCGTGTCTAGCATAGAGTTGGGCACATAGTGTGTGTGTTTGTCCTTTGTTGCCAAAGAAGACCATGTCATCAGAGAAATAATGACATGACTTGTACTTGACTTTGTTTTGAGTGAGGGCTGTGCAGGTCACCAGCCTCACTTCTCCTCCAGAGTCATCTGAATCCAGTGATCATATTCATCAGGATGACTGGAGATGACCCAGGATGAGGCAATTGGGGTTAAGTGACTTGCCCAAGGTCACACAGCTAGTGAATGTCAAGTGTCTAAAGTGAGATTTGAACTCAGGTCCTCCTGACTCCTGCACTGGTGCTCTATTCACTGTACCACCTAGCTGTCCCTGGGCACATAGCAGCCATTTAATGAAGACTGTTAATGTGCTGATGTCTAAGATCTTGAGAGGGCAGGCAGCTACTTAATTCTTTCATCCTTATATCTTTCCAGGCATTGAACTTAAGAACTGACTTGCCGAAGGTGCTTTTTAAAAAGTTTGTTGACCCAAAGACATTATAAAAAATGGGAAAGGACCTACATATGCAAAAATATTTATAGCAGTCCTTTTTCCCAAATACTGGAAATTAAGGGGATACCCATCAATTGGGGAATGGCTGAACAAGCTGTGATATATGAATGTAATGGAATGCTATTGTGCAATAAGAAATGATGAACAGGCAGATTTTAGAAAATCCTGGAAAGACTTAGATGAACTGATGCAAAGTGAAATGAGCAGAACTAGGAAAATCTGGTACACAGTAAAAAGTCTGTTGAATTGAATTAGCAACAGATGACAGTGTCCCCATTTCCAAGGATATCCATATTTTAATAAGCACTTTAAATACTCCAAAGTTTTCAAAAGAATTCAACTCTAATGGTGGAATTCAAGGTACAGAGACAGGCAGGAAGGAGAATAGGAAAGGTTGAGGGAGACAGTGGGGTCCAGGACTGATGGCATGTCTGGAGATAGAAAGGCTATGCTTCAATGAGGAGGAGTTGGGGGTCAGGGTGTGTGTGTGTGTGTGTGTGTGTGTGTGTGTGTGTGTGTGTGTGAGGGAGAGAGAGACAGAGAGAGAGAGACAGAGAGAGACAGAGACAGAGATAGACAGAGAGACAGAGAGAGACAGAGAAACAGAGGCAGAGAGAAACAGAGAGAGAGAGACAGAGAAAGACTAATCCTATCCCCCTTGGTGGGACAGGATTGGATGCATGGAAAGTAGGAAAGAGGGAGGGAGGGAGGGAAGTTAAGCTAGATCTTACCACCTCTACTACCATCTCCTGCCTCAGGAACCTCCGCAGTGGAGCCTGGAGCTGTAGGTGGAAAGAGACAGGGATCAGAGGTATCCAGTGTTAGAGTCAACCAGCCTCGAGTGACCTTAAGAAGGCAGGTAGGAGTTTCTCCCCATCCCTTTGCATTTTGGACAGGACAGAAGCCCTGGGCTCCTTGCCCGTAAGGTTTCTGCATGGCCCCATAATCCCACCCTCCATATCCCAGGACTGTGAAGTAGTGTAACTCTCCAGGGAGCCATCTGATTCTTTCTGCACAAGTTTGCCTACCCTCCTCTGCTCAAAACCTGTCCAGGGCTACCTACTGACTCCAGAGGCTTATGGGGATTCGAACCTCTCCATACCTTGATGCTGCCCTTGTCTTTCCAGGCTTATCTTATCTTATCTTATCTCTAGGCAAGCTGGAAGATTGCCTAGAATGCCCTCCATCTCCTTCATCACTCAGCCTTTAACACTGGAGTCTAATGCCTCTTCTTCCAGGAAAACTTCTGTGATCTCTCTGCTGGGTGAGTGGATTGCTGGGGAATGGTGCATTCTTCTTGTAAGGTTCCAGTTTGCGGGACTTGTGTTTTTGCCTTTGGTAGACCGTAAGGTCTAAGAGGGCAGGGACTGTTCCTTAGCTAAACTGTGTATCTCCTTTGGCCATAACATGGGGCCCTGTAGTGAATTCATCCACAAAGGTTTATTTTGTGCTATTTATATGTGCTGGAGCCTAGACATATGTGGCAGCTAATTGATGAATGTCATTAATTGAAATATATTATTGCCATCTAGCTTAGATGATTTTTGACGTTGTTGCATCATAAGCTGCAGAGGTCAGTGGGTAAAAATGTGGTGGGAACGAGTAAGGTTGCCAAGCCCTTCTGATGTAAATTTGTATGAAGGAATTGTGTTGTTGTTTTTGCCTCAATTGTGTCTGACTCTGGGGTTTTCTTGGCAAAGATACTGGAGTGGTTTGCCATTTACTTCTCTAGTACATTTTTTTAACAGATGAGGAAACTAAGGCAAACAGGGTTAAATGACTTGGCCAGGGTCACATAGCTAGTAAATGTCTAAGGCCAAATTGAACTCAGGTCCTACTGACACCAGGCTTAGAGCTCTATCCACTGCACCACTTGGCTACTTGGAAGGGCTGGCATAAAAGATGAGAACTAGGAAGTATGTGATCAGAAACACAGCTGAGTTGCCCATGTGCCATGGGTGAGGGATAACGTCACTCATGCAATGTTGGAGCCTGGCACTTTGGGCAGCCTCTCTAGTGGTTATTTTTTAGAGAATAGTCTAAGGGAGCAGCATTTGTGGAGATGAGAACTGCCAGTCATTAGTACAGGTGAACCAGGAAAGAAAGTTCTGTTCACCAAGGTCCTTGGCCAGAAAGGGCTATATCAAAAATGGATATGGTTTCATCAGTAGAAATGGCATTTACAAGGCATTACCATCTGCCTTGCCAATGTATGCTGCTGTACTGTGTAGAATACACACAATTGCATATAGAAAGGACCAAGGGCCCTTTGGAGCTAAAACTTGGAGCTGAAACCTCCTATGCTAAGAATGGAAACTCCTGGAGAACAAGGGCTGTCTTTTCTATTTGTATAGCTAAGCTAAGTACTGATTAGTGTGAATAGTTTAATCTGTGGTCTCAGATTTACACTATATATTTCTATTAGGATGGAGCCAATTTTACATAATTATAACTTTGAATAATGCAAATTCAAATATATGCAAACACATCCCAGGATTCATTATTTTCACTTATCAAGATCCAACCCAAGGACTTGGTGCAATGCTTTATACACAGTAAACACTTAATAAATACTTTGTCATTCATCTGTTCATTCATTTACTCATTCACTCAAGAATTGCACAAGATGAGAAGTCATGGATCTGTACCATGGTATAACTTGAGTCATGTAATTAATTAATTAACCTTGTTTATATTATAATCTTATGATATACTATATCATATGTATGATGTTATATTATAATCTATTGATATATTCTATCTCTTCTAGTGGATTTGAAAGAGTCCTGGGGGCAGGGACAGTATTTTATTTAATTTGTGATTCCTCTAGTCCTGAACCCAGGGGTAGATATTGAGTAAATGTTTGTGGAATAAATACAAGGTTGAGAGAACTCCCTGGGGTGAGGGGTTTCATCTGACTTATTCTTTTCTTTCTGGATAGGCCCATTTCCCTCACAGGGTCCATACCAGTGAATCCCCATGCTCCTGGGTAACATGATGAGGGCTGGACCTGCACAGTCTGTCTTGTCCACCCCTCTACCCCAGAGCTCTTCCTGTCCTCCATGTGGGCCTTGTCAAGGCCTGCTTTCATCCCTATTTCCTCCCATCCTCCAGCTCCCTCATACATCTTCCATGCCCTCGATGTGGGCCTCGATCTCGAGCAGCACTCGGGCATGCCTCTCCACCTCTTCTGCATTCTTCATGCCCTTGTTAATTTTTTCAGCCACTTGCTTGATGTTCCGATGGGCATCAATCAGGAATGGCCGGTCTGGGTGGTCCTCGGGTGTGTGTTTCAGGAGGTCCTTTATAGGGGAACAGGAGACACAGATGGCTTCAGCTTGGGGGAGAAGACACATCCTCCAAAGATCCCCTCCTTCCCATGTTCAGGTTTACCAGGGCAACAGGAGGAACTAAGTGTAGAAACAAGAAAGGACTTTCCCCAACTCAGCTCAGGCTCAATGACTGTTCTACCTCTGCTATTTATACCTGTGTGACCTGGGGCAAGTCATTTCACCTCTCAGCCTTAGTCACCTCAACTATAAAATGGATGCATTGGACTAGGTTGTCTTTAAGGTCCCTCCCAGCTCTAAATCTTATGATCCTATGGTTGTCTCATAGGCACAGATACACATGCTCGGTACCTGTTGGAACTGGAGGAGATGGTATCCTGGATAGTTAGTATTCACTAAGATAAGAGAGAGTATACAGTGATGGAAAGAGCCCTGGGTGTTAGTCCTGACTCTACCACCTACTTAGTGGCTCTGTAGCCCTTGGTAAAATATTTCCACTTTTGGGGCTTCAGTTTCCTTCTCTGGAAAATGGGGATAATAGTATTTATGTTATCTAACTCGTAGAGTTATAAAACTTCAAGGGCTATAGATAATGTGAATCATCATAGACAAGGAACGTGTGGACCTAGTCTTCTGATGCCAAGCTTGGTTTTCTTTCTAGGCTCCAAGATATAATTTGGTTGGAAAGATACTGCTTTGGCTGGTCCAGACAGTGCAGTGCATGTAGGAACCACCCAGGGAGACCATGAATGAATTTTTTCTATGTGCTTTCATTTTCTTCTCTCTCCTCTCTCTCTCTCTCTCTCTCTCTCTCTCTCTCTCTCTCTCTCTCTCTCTGTCTCTCTTAATAAAGTCTTATTGCTGACTTCAGTTCTTCCATCATTGTCATTTTCTGATATACCCAGCCCTCCATGGTATGCCTTCCCTTGTAACACAGAAAAATAATTAAGAAAAACCCATAGTTACAGTGATCTTGTCTGATAGCATCTATAACATTCCACACCCATATTCCCCCAACTTTCTAAGAAAATGAACGAAGAACATTTCCTCTTCAATCCCTAAGCTCTTTTCCAATAGCCTATAACCCTATGAGCACACTTCAGAAATAGCTTCTCATGAGGGTCCCAGTGAAGGAGGTATAGAAGTAATAAGCATTTTCTGGAGGCACAGAGGATTATAGTCAAAAAGCTTGGGTTCTCTGTAGACCAACAAACAGAGCAGTCTAGGAATCCTGCTTCCGCTCTTCCCCGCCTAGACTGATTCTTTTGATAGGCAAACTAAGTCATTCTCAGCCTCATTTCTTACCTAGCCTTAAATCACTGAATGGGTGTTGCCTCAGACAAACTGAGACCTGGGAAAGACCTTAGCTTAAAAAGGTCAAGGTCTCCCACTGTATCTGGGGCCAGCTCCAGTTGACCTGATCTATATTGTGCCACTGGACTCAGATGGCTGTGGAGGTGAAAGGGAGGCTGGCGACTTGGCACAACCTACCTCACTTAAATCCAATTCACTTGTAAGCCATGACATCACCTTCTCAATGTCATGGAACTCTTTGGGAATGAAAAATAAAATCAACCACAAACCCACATAACCCTTGGCAACCTCCTCTCCCTTTCTGGGTCTCAGTTTCTTCATCTGTAAAATGAACAAGTTAGTCTCTAAATTCTCTCTAAGGTTCAGACCAGGCATTCATTTCATGGCCCTAACCCAGGGAGCTGGGCATTTGGAGAACTCAATGGACTAAGGAGTAGTCCTCTGCTCTGCCCCCTTTTCTGGTGGGTGCAGAGGGTACTGAGGGACCTAATAGATCATTATAGAAAGTCTGGATTTCTCCTCAGGCATTCTTCCTCCTTACTGCCCACCTCACCCCAGCCAGTAAGCTCCCAACTCACCTTTACAAGCAGTTCATAACGGGGGATCCTCTGCACCGGTTTGATCATGAGGTCAGACAGGGCCTGTTTCTCCTTGTTCTCTCGCATGCTTTGCTGCAACATATGTATGTGTGAGGGTGGGGTGAGGGGCCCGAGAGCTTCATACCCAAACAAGCAGAGTATCCCCCCACTCCATCCTAGGCTCAACCCTGATAGAGGCAGAACAGACCCCCCAAAGAGAGAGCTATAGACAGAGGGATAAAAACACAGAAACAAGGACAAAGACAGAGACACCCAGAGGTAGAGGGAGAGAGGAGGAATTGCAGAGGGAGGGAGAGAAAGGGAGAGAGAGAGAGAGAGAGAAACAGAGAGAGAGAGAAAGAGAGAGAGAGAGAGAGAGCAGTTGTGTGAAAGCATGTAAGAGTGAGAGACAGGGACAGAGATACAGAAACAGAGAGAGACAGAGAGACAGAAACAGGAGAAAAGGGGAGACTCATCTTAATGCTCCCTGTTTTGGCAGCCTCCTCTTATTTGTTTTTCAAAGCTAATCAATCAGTGTATGTGCATAGAGAAAGGAGGGAGAGGGAAGGAAAAAAGAGAGAGGAAGAGGAGGAAGGGGGAGAGAGAAGAGGGAATGAGAAGAAAAGGAGGGATGGGAAGAAGGAGGAAAAGGGAGGTGAGACAAGGGAAAGGAGGAAGGGGGAAGAGGGAGAGAAGAAGGGAGAAGGGTGGAGAGGGGGGAAAGTTTCTTTTCACTTGGCTGAACTACTTTGCAGTATTTATTTTCTATGCATTTTATTTATAATGAACTGTGTTCATCTTAGAGTGTAAATTCCTTGAGAAGAGGGATTGATTCTTTTTTTTTTTTTATTCCTTAGCACAGAGTAGGGGCTTTATCAGTGCTTGCTGAATTAAAATGAAGTGAAGTGAATTGAAGGCCTGATACCCCTTCCTTAGAAAGGAATTGGAGCCTTGAAAGTTGACAAAGTTCAGTAAAGGCCCAAAGCCCAGGCTACAATCCTCTCCAGGTTGGAAGCCTCAAAGTTCACAAAAATAGTTCCTTTTCCTACATGGAATTCAATTCAAGTTAATTCTAAATTAATCCAACACTGATTAAGGGCACACTGCATGAACACTACATAAGACAACATCCTTATCCTTACGGAACTCACAGTCTATTGGGATAGGGGGACCTTAAGGTGACTAAAAAGGTGGGGTGGGCGGAGAGGGTGGATTACAGCCCCTCTACTCCTTCATCCCAAGGTTCTATTCATGGAGGTTCCCTCCACCCCAAGCTTAGAGGGTCATTCCTATGAGAGTCATGGGCCCCATCTTCCCTGTATGCCCTTGGACCCTGTACCTCCAGGAATTTGAGGAAGGCAGGCCGGGCCTCCTTGGCGATTCTCACGGCATCTTTGGCATTGAGGAAGTTATCAATGTAGGCTGAGTAGATGTTCACCAGGATGTCTTTGGAGAACTGAAATGGAGAAGAGGTAGGTGGGTGGGTATGAGGAAGGGGTGGTATCATCATTATCCAAGTCAGCCCATCCACTGAGCTTTGCCTTTCTAGTCTAAGTCCCATACTCACCTGCATAGTCTCAGTACACAATAATAATCACCAGACTATAGAATTTTGATCTAGATGGGCCTTAGAGATTCTCCAATTCAATCCTTTTATTTTATAGAGGCTGAAACAGAGACTTTAAAAATGGAAAGGACTAGCCCAAGGTCACACTAACATCTAATAAGGATCAGAGGCAGATCTTCTGGTTTCATGTAAGAGCCAGGTCTCCTTAGGGAGGCTGTGTGCTGCTTTGGGCTGGTGATTAAATGACTCATCTGGTCTAATGAATGAATCAGGGGTCTGCTGGTCAACAGCCTCAACTAGGAGTGAGGAGACAGCTGGCTTGGTCCTGGATCTGCCACTGACCCGCTGTGTCACATTGGGTCAATCGCTTCCTCTCCCTTGCCTCATTTTCTTCAGCTATAACATAGGACAAATAATCTTAGCTCAACCTCAGTCCCAGGGATGGCATTTAAATAAAGTGATAGCAAAGAAAGACCTCTGAGGAAAATAAGGAGAAACCATCTGCCCCCTACTCCCAAGGCAGAGGATCTTGAACCCCATCATGCTCTCTGAGCTCACGAGACCCTAGGAATATTGTATTGAATCTGACCCCTAGATAGGGTGGGGCCAGGGTTAAGGGTTAGGTCAGGGTCAGGCAGGGATGGCAGCATCAGTGTCTGGTTCTGGGACAGGCTCAATATTTGGATTAGAGGAGCAAAATTTGGGTCAGTTTCCAGGTCAGTGTCAGTGTCAATCTCTGAGTCTGGAGATCAATATCTAGGTTTGGGGTATCAATATCTAGGCAGTATCAGCATCGGGGATAGGAAAGCTTAGTGTCTTGGTTGATGTCCTGTGAAGGAGGGACAGGAAGCAATATGAGTCTGGATTTGAGTCCACGATTGGGCATAGGGGTCAGTGCCTGGGCCTGGAGGTCAGTGTCCAGATAGGGGCAGGGTCAGTGCCTGGGCCTGGAGGTCAGTGTCCAGATGGGATGGATAGGTGAGCTCCCAGGAGGGAGCTAGAATCCAAGGCGGGGTGGCAGGGCCAGAGGAGTTGGGGAAGGGGCTGGTGGCACTCACCGACTGCACAAGCAGGTCACCCACTTTCTGCCGAGTGTGCCACTCTTGCACACGGCTCTGCACCTGTTCCAGGAACTGTTCATGGTGCTCCAGCAGCTCTGGAATCTGGTTGAAGATTTCATCCACCAGGGACGGGTCACACAGAACCGCATTCTCGGGTTGCTTGAGCGGCTGCATGTAACCCTGGGGGGACCGAGCTGGTTGGGAGGGGGCTGGGGCTGGGGAGCAGGGAGGCCCCATCACTCCTGAGCCCCACGCCTCTTGGGTCCAGTTCAGTCAGACAAATACACAGGGCAAACACCCAGGCACATGTGTGCGCACATACATACATGCACACACCAACAACTGTTTGCTAGCTTTCTGACCACACTCCCAGTCACAAGTCTCTCCCCACTCCAATTCATCCTCTATGTAGGTGCCAATGTGATTTTCCTAAAGCACAGAGCTGCCCATATTACTCTGCTACTTGATAAACTCCCTATTACCTCCAGGATCGAATATAAAATCCAGTTTGACATTTAAAGCCCTTCACAAAGTGGCCTTTTCCTATATTTCCCATCTTCTTGTACATCATTCCTCCTTCACACACTGTTTTCTAGCTAGACTTGATGTGCTTCATGAAAGATGTTTTATCTCCCATCACTATGCCTTTGCATAGGCCTAGAATGCCTAGAATGTTCACCTTCATCCTCATTTCTTAGACTCTTGGGTTTCCTTCAAGACCTCACCTTCAAGTAAGCCTTCTCGGGCTCCACCCCCAGGGCCTACTGTCTTCAGTCTAAGGCTATCTTCCATCCCTTCCAAAAGGGATGATAATGTATGCAAAGTGCTTTATAAATCTTAAAGTGCAGAGGTTATAATGTCGTTTGTTGTTGAGTTGTGTTTCTGTTGTGTCAGTCTCCATTTGGGGTTTTCTTGGCAGAGATACTGGAGTGGTTGGCCATTTCCTTCACTTCATTTTACAGATGAGGAAATTGAGGCAAGCAGGGTTAAGTGACTTGTCTAAGGTCACACAGCTAGTAAGTGTCTGAGGCCATATTTGAACTCAGGAAGCTGAGTCTCCCTGATTCTAAATCCAGTGCTCTATCCATGGAACCACCTAGCTGCCTAATGGGTATGTAATTAGCACAGTTATTCCTGCCATTGGAAACTCCCTGAAGGCAGGAAGGAGTTCTTTCACTTTTGCTTTTCTACCTCCAAGGCTAAGCAGGGTACTTAGTAAAGGTTTACTGATTGATCAATCCCAGTATCTGAATATACAAAATCCAATCAGATTTTTGAGAACTAACTTCTAGGACCACTGGACTCAAAGCCAGGGAGGGCCCTTGGAGGCCCTCAAGCCCAGTCCTCACATTGGCCAGGTCCTAGTTGGGGAAGGGGCTGGGTGGAGGTCTCAAAGGGCACAGAATTGAACTTTGGCCTTCAGCCCCCCAATACTGCCCTTTTTACACCGAGAGATGATGTCTCAAGCTTGACCTGCGCCTCCTGTAAGAAGTCTTCCCTGGGGAGCTGGGGCTACTGCCCACAATCATAGTACCTCCTCAGAGGGATGTATCCTCTTCCCTGGATAGCCTGGAGACTTACTGAGGGCAGGGCCTGGGCTGCTCTTCCACTGTCTCTCCCAAACTGAGTGCATCAAGGCACAGTGAAAAGAGGCCTGGATTTGGAGTCAAAGGACCCGAATTCAAAATGGGTGGTCCTGGGCACCTCTCTCTGTCTGCCTCAGTGTAAAATGATGGGTTTAGAGGAAAGAAGCTGTAAGGTCCTTTCCAGCTCTGATCCTATAGTGATCTTGCCTCCCCAGCTCCAGACCAGGCACACAGAGTGCTGGAGGAAGCATGTGCTTATTTAAAAGAAAGCTTCACTGTAGAAACCAGGAAGCCTGGGAAAAAAAAAAGAAAAAGTCCTGGGATAGGAGTCAGAGACCTGAGTTCACAGTACTATGGAAAGGTCCCCAAATTCAGAGGAAGAGAAGCTAGGTGAGGGTGCTGACTCTGTAAATCATCTTATCTCTGTGGGCCTCAGTTTTTTTGTAAAATGATGGGATGTAATAGATCCCACTCCCAAGTGCAGCCCCTACCTGATTAAATGTAATTGGGAAATGCTGAACAAAATAAATAAAAATACAATGCAACATAAATAATGTTATTTGTGGTTTTCTAAATCCACATGCCTTTCTAGCTACTACAGGGAATAGAATATTGGATTATTTTGCTGTCCTCAGACACTTACTGACTGTGTGACCCTGAGTAAGTCACTTAACCTTATTTACCTCAATTCCTCATCTGTAAAATGAGTTGGAGAAGGAAATGGCGAACCACTTCAATATCTCAGCCAAGAAAATGCCAAATGGGGTCACCGAGGGTTGGATATGACAGAAAAATGACTGATTTCGGTTTGAGTTGGACACTACTGGTTTGGAGGACATCAAGATTCTTGCTCCAAATCTAATTATTCTTGGTCAGAATCATTGATAACTCACTGTGTGGCCTTTGTTGTCGTTCAGTTATGTCTGTCTCTGTGATTCCATTTGGGGTTTTCTTGGCCAAGGGATAGGAATGGTTTGCCATTTCCTTCTCCAGCTCATTTTATGCACTTGAGGCAAACAGGCTTAAGTGACTTGCCAAGAGTCACACAACTTGTATCTGGGGTCTCATTTGAATTCAGGACTCTTCCTGAGTTCAGGTCCAGCACTCTATACACTGTACCATCTAGCTGCCCCAAGTGTAGACCAGCCAGCCTTAGCTCACACATCTGCCTAGTAGTAGAACTAGGACTTCTGGCTCCCATCATCTACACTAGGCTACCATAGAAGGAAAGCACTTGTAGGGCTTCTCTCTGCCCTTGTCTGATTATTCAGCTATCATGGGAATGGAAGACAAGTGGAGAAGCATTAATTAAGCACCTACTGAAAGTGATGGCCCTAGTCTTCTGGGAACACCTGGTCTCAATCTATTTTGACTCCTGGTTCTGTGACTTACCACCTGAAAGCTCTTGGAAAAGTCACTTAATCTACTTGGTGTCAGTTACCTAATTCACAAGCAGAGGGGAAAGTGGGGGCAGGGCCCTGTGAAGTCCCATCTTAAGTGGCCTGCTGAGTAGCTGCGGCTCTGCTGACTTTCTAACTAACAGGGCAGGCATTGTAATCATCTTCATTCTATCAATCATTAGGAAGTCTTCGTTTTTTCAAGCCCTTTAAGGATTACAAATCCCTTTCCTCTCAACAGCCCAGTCCAAAGAGAAGGTAATAACTATTGCTGTCATTTTATAAATGAATTAACAGGTTCACAGGACCATGGATTCTGATTTAGGAGGCACTTCAGAGGCCCAATCTTCTCATTTATAGATGAGGAAACTGAGGCCTATTGTTAAACAGTAGGAAGAGTCAGGCCAAGGGTAGACTAAATTATAGGCCAAATCCTTTGTCCAGAGGCCAGAGTCAATGCTTTCCCCACTGCCCTCTGTTTCCCCCTCATCTGCCTGGCCTTGGCCTGCTTTGGGGTGTGGATTGTATTAGATATTCGCTGAGATCTCTTCCCATTCTGAACCTTTGTGATTCTGTTTAGACCTGTGGAAAAACCATTACACTTCCCTATTTTTCCAATAGAAACTAGACACACACCATTCCACTTCAGTATTTTTCCACTGGAAAGACACAGACTCTCTTTCCCATATCACCAGTGGAAAGACATACACCATTCCATCCCCCACTTAATCCAATGGAAAGATACACACGAATCATCTCAATTCCCTTTTCTCCACTGGAAGGACAAAGGTATTATTCTATTTTCCTATTTCTCCAAAGGAAAGACACACAAACACTCTCCCTCTTCTCCATTTCCACCCAAATCCCCAATTTCTCTCCCGTTAGCCCCCTGCCTGCTCCTTAGGTCACCGAAGGCCGGAGTTATACTCTTACACATCAGGACATAGGTGTGATAGGAGGGATGTGGGTACTCTTACCTAAGACAGAGTAGATACACAACAGAGTCCCTTGCCCTGTCCCTGGGCCCCTCACCTGCATCAGCGTCCGAAGGGACTCCACATATGACTGTTCTGTGTCCAATAATGTCATGATGACATGTTTTCTCATGTCCTGAGAGAGAGGAAAGAATGGGAGAGGGTAAGATTTCATTATCGGGATCCCTGTTTTCATTACTACCATTGCTCAGGACTAGGGGTGGGGGGAAGAGTTCCCCTCTGCCTCAGTCCTTGGAAACAATCCCCTTCCTCTGTTCTTTCTTCCCTGATCCTCCTGGGTTCTTGCATATCTTTGCTAGGTGCAACAAACAACTTTACTTCCACATGAACATGATTAAGACACACACTGTGTAGGGTGGCACATTATGGGTACCCAGTAGAGTTAGAGAATTCAGCCTGCCCCAACTGCAGCAATGATGATGGTGATGATGGTGACAGTTGATGCTGTGGGTATATACATCCTTTAATCTGAGTTTTGCAATAGCCTTTAAAATATTTTATTATTTTTCCAAGTTATGTGTAGAAATGATTAACATTCATTAAAAAAATTTTTTTTAAGTTCCAAATTCTCTCCCTCTTTCCCTTCCCTCCCCCTCTCTTCTTCCCTCCTGAGACTTTTGAGATGGGCAATATAAAGTATTATCATGCCAGTTTTATAGATTGGCATTCTGAGGCTCAGAGTGGTAAGGTGACTCTCCCAGAATAACACAGATGTATCAGGTTTAAGATTCAAGAACCTATATCTTCTGATATCAAGCCTAGGTTTCCACCCTCACCCCATGATACCATGATGATCTTTGTGTGGTCTAGTCTAGTTTCCAGGATCCTAGAACCCTGGACTTTCAGAGCTGGAAGGAACTTTAAGGGGTATCTTGTCCAACTTCCGTCTGAGTAGCAGTTCTTTCTTCTATATCCCCAACAATGCATGTACAGCTTCCTCTCAGAGACTTTCAATGATGGGAAACTCACTGCTTCCTTAGATAGCCTTTGGGACAACTGTGCTCGTGAAATTTTTCCTTCATCAAGTCAAAATCTGCCTCTTGGCAACTTCCACCTAAGGCTCCTGGTTCTACCCTCTGGGGTCAAACAAAACAAGCCTAATCTCTTTCTTAAACACCTAAAGACCAGCTATCAAGTCTGCCCTCCTCCCCCAAGTCTTTTCTTCTCCAGAATAAACATTCCTAGTTCTCTCAACCCACTTACACTGTGACCAGGTCTGGAGACCTGGTCAGTCCGTGTCATCTGGACACTTCTCAGCTTGGCAACATCCTTCCAAAAAGGTGAACCCAGAATGGAATATGTAGTCTGCCCAGGACACTGACTGCTAGGTGCTGGGATCACATGATGTCAGAGCTGGGAGGGACCCAACACATCACCTAGGGCAGAGGTTTCAACCATGGCCCATGGGCCACTACACACCTGAGAGCTGCCTGAGCTAAAGTAAAATGCAATTAGAACATGCTGAACAAAATAATAAAAATACAATAAAACATAAATAATATTACATTTTAATAAACCAATTGATTTATTGACTATAAGTCAATGGATTTTATTGACTAAATCAATATGTGGTCCTAAGGAACTTTATGAATGAATTAGTAACCCCTGTTCCTATTTGAGTTTGAGAATACTGAATGGATTATAATCTCTTAATTTTACAGGAGGGAAAACTGAGACCCAGAGAAGGCAGGGCCAGAGTAGTCAAGCAGCAGAGCCAAGACTCAAATCCAGACCCTCTGCCTCTCAATCCATGTTCCTTCTGCTCCACTGCCCACTGTCTGCTCAAACCCAACCCTCTCCAGGAGCCCTTCTTGACTGCTCTAGCCCACACTGACCTCTCTTCTCCTCTGAGCTCTGGCAGCCCTGCCTCAGTTGCTCTCTAGGCACTGACCAAGCCCTGACTAGAGCAGCTGACCTTGTTTCATCTCTGTCTCATTTCCCCAGCCAGAACTAGGATTCCTAGTAGGGAGAGCCCAACAACTTGACCCCTCCAACTCTAGTGTGGTGGGAAGGGGTTAACTCAGGTAACACAAAACTCCTGCCTCCTTTGCCTTGTTATTTAGTGGCCAAAGTCACTGTTCCAACCAAGTAAAAATGTCTTGGGCCAATCTGGGCCCCAAATTGCTCCCTGTTATGTAGAGATCATGGGAGGCCCAGACGAGATGGGAAAGGAGGGACTTTAGAGGGCATCAGTTCCAACCTTTTCATTTTACAGATGAGGAAACCAGAGAGGTCAAATGATGTGTCTGGGATCACATTATGATTAAGACAGAATAATCTGAACTCAGGTCTTCCTGACTCCGAGTTTAATTCTCTATTGACTACATCACATTGCCTCTAACATGGGGCTGAGGCAGTGATGTTTAAGAATGTGGGATGTGTATTTGTCTGTCTGTCTAGGGACCTTAGACTCCAGGAGAAATTGGCTATCATCAGTTGGATCATTAGCCATTCCCCAGTCAAGAGAGCCTCTTGGATTGGACTGGATACTGACATCTTATACCCTGGGAAGCTACTGCCCAGGAAAGCTATTTAAAAAAAAATTTTTTTTTATTAGTTTCTCTTTGACTTTTTTTACATTCATTTTCACAAGATTTTGGGTTCCAAAATTTTCTCCCCATTTG
>CM053771.1:105581182-105633945 GCA_028658325.1 Potorous gilbertii
CTAAAACTTTAAGTTCCAGTTTCTCCCCATCCCTCCCTCCCCACCCATTCCCTTTGGGAAGGCAGGCAATTCAATGTAGGCCATATCTGTGTAGTTTTGCAAATGACTTCCATAATAGTCGTGTTGTGTAAGACTAACTATGTTTCCCCAGGAAAGCTATTTTCACAGCCTCCCCTGGTTGCCCCTCTCAGAAAAGTCTAAGAAGTTGCCCCTGGAATCTAATTTGAATTTTTCCTGATGTGATTCAGGGGATGGGCACTTCTTGTCTTGCCCCATGGCCATTCTTTGTTCCTGAGGAATCATACTGCCCTGGTGGGGTTTCTGATCCCCAAACCTAATGGTATCCCACAAAGTGCCTTTTAAAAAGAGACTCTCCCCCAAAGCTGCCAGCTTATCCCTTGTGTCATGTACTGGGGAAAGGAGCATTCTTCCCTAGAGGGAGGAAGGGAGGATGGGGGTAGGGTGTGTGTATGTGGGACTAGGTGGGCAAGGGACAAGGTTGTATTGGAAGCATCTGTAAGACAACTCAGTTGTGTGTCTCCTCATGAGATCAGGAGACTTGGGATGGGGTCTTAGAGATCATCAGGTCCATATGAGTCCCAGAGAGGGGAAGGCCCTTGCATAGTGTTACACAGCAAGTAAATGGCAGAGCTGATGGTCAAATCCCAATTATGCCAGAGAAGAGACCTTTGGACTCCAAAGTCAGGCCTCTTTGTTCCACAACATACTGCCTTCAGTCTTCTCCTCGCCCATCCCAATCCTCCAGATGCCTCCCTGGTCCCCCCCAGGGGGCTTCTTAGTATGAAGATCTAGACCTTGGATCCTGAATCTCATGTAAGTCTGGGGGAATCAGAGTCTTTGGCATAGACACATAGAAGGACCCCAAGAGACAGGGTAAGAGACAAACAAAGGTATAGAGGCCCTGAGACATCGATGCCCAGAGACAGAGACACAGTGAGAGATGCATATGAAAACCAAAAGAGACATAGCCACGGATGATAAACAAGCCTGGGACAGAGATGTAGAGATATGTTTACACAGAGACAGAGAGAAGATACAGACAACTCCAAATCCAGCTCTCCCAGGGGCACTATGAAGGCTTAATTATCCTTGGATCTAACCACTCCAGGGGCACTATGAAGCCAGATACCTGAGAACTCAGCCCTTCAGAGACGCTGAGGATGATGGCTACTCCAGTAACCCCTGCTTCCAGATTTTGTGAGGTCACAAATGTTTCAGTCCCCAGTGGACACTGTGAGATCATAAGTATCCCCAGAACTAGCCGCCCCAGAAGCCCTCCCTCCAGAGATACTGAGGTCATAGACATTCCTAGCCCATCTAGGGATAACGAAGTCACAAATACCCCAGTCCTATGGAGACATTGTGAAGTCACATGCCCCTGACCCTGGGGAGGTACTTTGAGATCCCAGAAACCTCTAAATCCAGACTTCCAGAGACAATATGAGGTTCCAATTCTCAAGCATTCCAGGGACCCCATGAGGTCATATATGCTCTTACTTTTAGCCCCCTATAGATACTGCAAGGACAGTTACCACACACACATTATGAGGTTAGATACCCCCACCCCAATATTGTGATGTATCATATTAACAACAACAGTTCCTATTTCTATAGTCCTAGAAGGCTTACAAGGGGCTTCCTCCCAACAACCCTAAGAAGCATAGACTGCAAGTCTTTTCTTCCGTATTTTACAGATGGCTAAGATGACGCTCAGACAGGAGAAACGAGGTCACAGGTCACAGATATGTTACAGGTATCTCCCATCCCTATCAGAGGCACTACCAAATAACAAACCCCTCAAGTGCCAGAGGCTCTCTTGGCCTAGTAAGCACTTTATACCAAGAACCCTTAGGATTATAGACCTTCCTACCTCTTTCCCCTCCTCATATACATATCATAGACATCCTTAAGGAAGACATTCAGGTCATAGAATTCCCTTGGAGACACTCTCAGACAACAACCTTCCAGAAGGTTATCTTAAGATCCTGGACCAAACACCCCAGAGTTGGGGAGTTGTCTGTATCTTCTCTCTGTCTCTGTGTAAACGTATCTCTACATCTCTGTCCCAGGCTTGTTTAGCATCCGTGGCTATGTGTAACAGTACCCTGTGTCTGTTTTTGTTTTCATATGCATCTCTCACTGTGTCTCTGTCTCTGGGCATCAATGTCTCAGGGCCTCTATACCTTTGCTTGTCTCTCGCCCTGTCTCTTAGGGTCCTTCTATGTGTCTATGCCAAAGACTCTGATTCCCCCAGACTTACATGAGATTCAGGATCCAGGGTCTAGTTTGGGGCCTAACGTTTCAGACACTTGAAATAACAGACTTCCTAGTTGAACTGTTGTTGAACTTGGACCCCTTAATATGACAGTCACCAAACTCCAGGCCTAAGAAACCCCAAGATCAGAGAACCTTTCCAGTCACAGACACCAGATCTCAGTCTCAGATCCTGGACCCCTCCTATGGGAGAAACTCTAAGGCTACAGAACCCTTAGTCCCTAGGCCAGTCCCTTGCCAGAGATGATTACAGACCACCTTCTGTCAAGACCAGACACAGCAGGCCCTTTGGTCAGAGGCCTCCAAATACTCTTTAGTGTCCAGAGTTCAGAGACCCCAGGCAACTCCTATCATAGATATAGATTCCAAAGTTCTGGGCCAGAGACCCCTAATACCCCCTCATCATTGACACAGATCCCAGAGTCTCAGTTCAGAGACCAATAACACATCCCTCCACAGACACAGATCCCAGATTCCCAGGTCTCTGACCCCTAACCCCTCTACCCACACTCCACTAGACACAGCTCCCAGAGTTCTAGGTCAGCAACCCTTAATACCCCCACTTATAGACAGAGATTCCAGAGTGCCAGGTCAGAGACTTATGCACACAGAGACACAGACACACACACACAGACACACACAGACACACACACCCCTAAGAACTCAGTCCCAGTTCAAAGAGCCACATCCAATAACTCAGAGACTCAAGTGATAGACACTCCCCCCCACCCCCCGCAAATACTACTGAAAGAACTCAGAGGCCTTTATCATACCCCTCCCCCAATAAACACACCTAAGAACTCAGAGTCCTAGATTACAACCTCCCAAACCCACTCTAGAGCCCGAAACCCCCATGCAGACACCTCCCAGTCCTGAGTTCCAGGTGAGGGTCCCCCAGATACACACACACACATGGACCAGAGAACCCAAAGCCCCCAGGTAAGACCCTCTAGGCCCCAGAACTGCCCTCTCTCTCATAACTTGGCCCCTCAGATGAGAGATAGCCTGGTTTTCTCCATTCCATCCCCTAGTGTCCTGCCCCTGAAGATTCCCAACCCCCCAGCCCTGTCACCTCATTGCTGCCTCCACTGCTGGGCCCTGGCAGGCCACTTGGGCCTGGCCCCATCCCTGTCCCCATCCCTAGCCCTGGCCCGGGCTGCTCGCCATCGCCCATCTCTCGCATGTCCTCCAGGGCGATGGTGAACTGGGCCAGGGTCTTCACCATCTGCAGCATGGGCCTGGGGGCCGAGGCCGAGGGCCAGGAGGGATGGATGAAGGCAGGGAGGCAGTGTCTAAAGCCTGGGCCCTGGGCTGCCGCCTGGTCTGTGCCTGGGCCGGCGGCCGCCTGCCTGCCGCTGGCTGTCAGGGGAAGCTGAGCCGAGCTGAGCCAGGCATCAGGCTGAGCAGGCGCAGCTCTGGAGGGGGAGGGATGGGGGGGAGCTGCAGGCGCGGGGGCTGGGAGGAGGCCCCTCACCCTCCTCTCTTCCCTCTCACACTCACACACACACACACACACACACACACACACAGGGGAAGATTGATTTACATTCAGAGTAACTCAGCCGCATGTCCTTGAAGAAGCGTACCTGGCCACATAAGGGCACACACATGTACATGCTCCACATGTACCCATGTACTCACTGACATATTCACACCCAGCATACACAGGTCACCCATGCACTTGTCACATGCAGGGAGGGATATACAGATACACATGTGTATATAGAGAAACATGTAGACTGAGAATTAATCATACATGTCCTCAATGGTGTCCTTAGGAGCCCACACATACCTGAATTTATCCTAACACACAATATGATCAATACCCAAACATGTATGCAGAACCAGACATGTTCATACACATACACGTCCAGAGGGGTGCATTTGGGAAGGAAGATGCAAATACACATATTTACATACATGCATATAATTATGTATACTGAGATCCACATAAGCTCTCATTCACAGTCAGGAAAATATAGTCACATGGGTTCACACAATCCCACAATTCACTGTAGAGGGAACATATACATTCTAAAGTAGGCTCACAAATACACATACACACACATAAAATCGTTAGTTCATTCAACAAACATTTATTGATCTCTTATTCAGGGCAACAGAGGAGAATCAAGGGTAAGGGAGACTTGTTCCCTGCCCTCAGGTCAGCCTAGAAAAAAATAATTCACACCAATATGGTACCAAACAAGTTATATCCTAGTCACTATCTCTTTGGAGCCTTACCGCAGCCCTGAGAAAGAGGCAGAGCCTGGATCACTAGCTCCATTTTACAAAAAGGGAAACTGAGATGCTGAGAGGTGGAAGGTCATACAGAGAGATAGTGCCAGAGTCCAAACTGCAACTCAGGTCTCCTACCTTCTAGTGGGCAGAGGTGGGGAACCTGTGACCTCAAGGCAACATGTGGGACCTCTAAGTCCTCAAGTATGATCCTTTGATGAAATCTCAAAGGGCTGCCCTTGAGGACCTAGAGAGGTTCCCCACCCCTGTAATCTAGCCCAAGCCTCCCTGCTTTGTGGGTAAATAAACTCACACAGACAGATCTTTATGTATGTACACAGGAAAGTGTGAACACAGGTCATTCTCCTTTTCATTAATAATAAGATCATTGTAACTCCCTGTTTTAATAGCCTTCTCTAGTTCGTAAAGCACTTTCCTTACACAGAGGAGGTTGTGAAGGTAACTATCCCCATTTTGCAGACAGAACACTGAGGCCGAGAGGTGAGGTAATCTCTTCAGAGTCACATAGTTATTGTTTTTTTTTGAGACAGTATGTACACAGTTGCATGCTTGTACACAGACATGCTTTCTCATGCAAGGACCACCTAGGAGACAACTCTGAAAAATGGGCCAGGGTGGCATGTCAGATGCCCCCTGTATGTGACTAGTGATACACACAGCCCCATGGACTCACTGAGCAGTACTATTAACAGGAGTCAATGGGCAGTGGAGTGAGGGCATCCCAAACCTCCCACTTTCCAGAAAACTGGCTCTGAGCTGTGTTCCTACCAATGGGGATGGGCCACAGGTAGCTGTCCCCCTCTCAGTGAGTCCTCTCAGTGACCATGGTTTGTGCTTGCGTCTCAGCTAGTAAGAGACAGGGTTCCATGGGGAGTCAGAGATCGCTTCCTTTCTATGACATTCGTTCTCTCCTTTAGGCAGATGCCTAATCTACATCTCTAGCTCTGACTTCTCTTCTGGACTAGACATCCATACCCACCACTTTGTGTTGATGGGGATGGCCATGATAAGGGAGTGGGGATGGAGGCCACAACAGGTGGTGAGGGGGCTGGCAAAGAAAAGAATCTCAGCTGATTTATGTGGCATTTTTAATGTTATAGATGTACTTTAGAAGAACACCACGGCCCACTGGATAGAGATGGGTTCAGAGTCAGGCAAATGGTGGGTTCCTATCCTCTGACACACACTGGCTGTGTTACCTTAAGTGAGTCTCTTAACCTCTGAGGGCTCTAAGCCACTCTCTAAGATGATAAACTACAAAGAAGGTGCCAACCTGCATTGGGAAAGAGAGAGTTTCCTCACCTGACTGGTCCTGTACCCATGAAACCACAGGTTTCCTATCCTTATATGTGCTTAACATAAATAAATATGTTAACCATCTCACTCACTCCCCACAAGCCTATGTCAGGACTACAGGCTTAATTATACCCATTTTACAGATGGTGACAATGATGATACCTGAGAAGGAATCTCATAGATAAATGCAATATCAACTATAAATGCCTTTTAGAAGCAACTTTCACTTTTGTCTGTATCTAGGGACTTAATAAATGCTTATTGATTCATTAGAGGTAGGTTTTCTGGGGAATTTAATTTGATCACTTGGGATTTTCCCCTCTGGGCTAGGGTAGTAGAGCATAGAAGGGGAGGCTCCTGCAGGGCTCTCTCAGGATTAGTGGGCCTGGGTCTGGGCTTTAGCAGCAGGAAAGGACTTCCTTTGGTACTTTGAACATGGATGATTTCTTTTCCTTCTTTTTTGGGCAAAATCAGTGTTCCTCATCCATCTCCGCCCTCCTCTTTTCCCAGCATGTTGAGATTCCTCTGAGCTATGGGACCTAGGAATCTTCCTGTGACCTGGCTTCCTGGGCCTGCATTTCCTAGCAGTGGGACCAGACCTCTGATGTTTGGAGCAAAGTAGGTTAAATTTTAACAGCTTAAAGTGCACTAAAACTTTTGGGACACCCTATATATGTATATTATTATTTCTTTTTAAGTTTTAACAGCTTAAAACTAGAATAAGATATTTATATTACCTTGTATAAGTATATATGACATACTAGATAAAGCAAACCCAAGATAAAGTCAAAACCAGATAATCCCCTAAAACATCCAATTAAAAAAAAAAAAAGAACCACTAACCAATCAACAGATTAGCCAAATAAACAGGAAAAGTCCCAAGGCAGCAGCTTAGCCCTAAAGTGCATTGTAGATAAAGAGCTGGTCCTGGAGTGGGGAGACTTGTGTTTGAATCCCACCTCAGGTACTTATAAGTGGTACATGATCAGGGACAATTCAATTAGTCTCTCAGGGTTTCAGTGTCCTCATCTGTACAATGGAGAGGATTCTCTCTCCCGAGGTTTAAGAGAAAGAACTTTGCCATCTTCAAAGCACTAAATCTCAGAACAACAGTTAACCTAGGATGCTCATTTTTATGACCACTTTTTTTCAGCAAAATTCGTCTTTCCCCTCATCCCCCAGGGTATCCGACTCCATGGAGACAAACTAGAATGGACCCTGCCTAGCTGAGGCTAAAGGCACCCTGGGTCAGGCAGGGGAGCAGAGAGGAGCTTGGAATGATGTTCTAGGAGGTGACAGTACCCTTTGGGGAATATGAGAAGTCCAGGCCCGGGAGGCAGGGTGCATGAACAGAGACAGGAGGAACTACATTGGGCAGGAGAGGAGACAGAAGGCATGTCTGGGACATATGCCAGGGAGAAGAAAAATGAAAGGAACTGGGGCCAGAGCTCCCAAAGGGAGCTGCTGAGCATCTGTCCCCTGAGGTCCAGATGGGGCTAAATCTGGTGACCTCTCAGATTTTCTAAGGTGCCCAGTGAAACCTAAGTCAACCTTATTCTGGGCTCCTCTGCTTCCCCAGGAGGCTTGGGAACCATAGCATGGGCAGGGGGCAACTTCTCCTACCTTAGGAGAAGTTGCTCAAGGGAAGGTGGGAGGGAAACGTTGAGGCTAGAGAGATGCCAGAGATGTCCTAGAGGAGGGAAGGGGAGAGTGCTCAGGGAGACTTCAGTTGGAGCGGGGAGGAGGAGGTGCTCAGGACCAGAGCCTGTTGCTTTACTAATGAGGCGAGATCCCAGAGATCCCAGTCCGTGAGCTGTCACCATGGCAACCAAGGCTACTAAGGGGTCTGGGTGAGCCTGGCAGGGAAATTTCCTGGGGTAGGATGAGAGAGACACACACATGCACATAGATCCACCCCCACATCCACCCCCACAGACATACACAGAAAGACAAAGAGAGATGCAAATATACGGACATAAGTACCAGTAGACGGAGATAAACACAGATAAACCAAGAGTCAGAAATGTTGAGGCACATACGTAGATTGGAATCTAGACCTTTTAGAAATACATAAGAAAGATAAAAATACATACCAGATACACACCCACACTCACAGACATACAGGAAGACAGAGATACAGGCAGAGATACAACACAGGTATCTGCACAAAAGCAGATAGAGACAAGATGACACAGAGTGACACTCACATCTACTGGGTGCCACAGCTCCACCACCCACTTGGCCACAGATGGATGCAAAGACAAACAATTGTATTTGCACATGCCTATGCACACACAGGTAGAACCCAGAGCCAGCCTGGCTGAGAGGGTGCCATCAATTTATCACATCAGAAAATTCATTACACCAACCCCAGGTCTAGACGTTCTCTCTTTCCTTTTGGTAAGGGGGAGGCTGATTCACTCCATCTTCCAAACATGGAGAGTAATTTTCCCTGACCCATTTCTCCCTTCTTTGTTCACAGCCTGAAGAGAAGGGAATCAAAACAAAGGAGAAGTAAAATCCAGGATGCCCTCAGGAGGTTTATGGACTGTTGGAGGGATCAGATGTGACCAGGCAGGACATGATTCCTGTAGTAGAGGTAAGGGAAGCGTGCAAAGGAATATGGGAGCTCAAAGAAAGAGAGCATGTGGAACACTGGATTACCAACGGAAGGAAAGAGCTTGGGTTCAAATCCCACCTCTGATGTGTGACCTTGGGCGAGTTACCTCACCTTCACGGGCCTCAGTTTCTTCATCTGTAAAAGGAAAGGGTTGGCTTCTGAGGTCCTTTTCATCTCTAGAACTAGGAGCTTATGATCTGAATGACCACGGGCTGGAGGTTGTGGGTCAGGAGTGGAGGTGGGGAAATGGGAGCTGGCAAATCACAAAATTTATCTAAAGGGACCCAAGGGGAGATGACTCTAGAGTATGAGGTTGTCAGGGTGAAGAAGCTAGGCTTTAGGAAGATGGCGAGCTATGTAAGGTTTTTGAGGGGGATAGAGACGTATTTAGAGCTGGGCTATGGGAAGATGTACAGAGGATTAGAGGAGACAGTTCCACAATCTTTCCCCAGCATGCTCCAATGAAGAACCTTTAAAAGGGGATAAAATGGCCCTCATGCATCTGTTGGAGCCCCTCCATCAATCAGTCATTCAATAAACGTTTATTAAGCACCTACTATGTGAATCAGGTTATTATACTCAGCATCAAGACTGTAAAGACAAGAATGAAACAGTCTCTGCCTTCAAGGAATTAACACGTCTGGAGTTCCAGGTTTGTTGTTTATTGTTCAGTCATTTTCCAGTCCTATCTGACTCTCTGTGACCCCATTTGGGGTTTTCTTGGCAAAGATAGTGGAGTGTTTTGCCATTTCCTTCTCTAGCTTATTTTACAGCTGAGGAAACTGAGGCAAATAGGGTGTGACTTGCCTAGGATCACACGGCTAAGAAGTGTCTGAGGTTGGATTTAAACTTAGGAAGACGAGTCTTCCTGACTCCAGGCCTGGCACTCCATCCACTGCACCACCTAGCTGCCTCCTGAGCAGGACTGGGGCTGAAATCCCACCTCTGCTACTTACTATCTGGGCAAGGCAACCTCTGTGGGTCTCAATTCCCTCATCTATAAAATAATAGGTTTGACCCAGATGACCTCCGAGGTCCTTTCCAGCTCTGGATCTGTGAGCCAATATAGACATATCAATCTCTACAAAATGTGTTGGGGGCAGCTAGGTGGCACAGTGACCAGAGTACCTGGCCTGGAGTCAGGAAAACACATCTTTCTGAGTTCAAATCTGGCCTCAGACACTTACTAGTGATATGACCTTGGGCAAGTCACTTCACCTGACTTGCCTTAGTTGCCTTCCTCATCTGTAAAACGAACAGGAAAAGGAAATGGCACACCTCCAAATGGGGTCATGAAGAGGAGAAGATGAATGGCAAAATCACTGAACAACATACATACACAATATACACATGAAGCCAATACACAATAATTTGGATGGAGAGACACTGTGGAGGGAGATGGCAGCTGAGCTCTAAAAGACAGTAGGGAGTCTCAGAGGCTGGCTGAGGTGAGGAATAGGAAACCACTGGAGTTTACTGAAAAGGGAAGTGAACACAGTTAACATTGCAGGGACATTTACTGTTTCTCATACAAGATATTCTATCTGAAGACTTGGGGCATTTTCCTTGGCTAACCTCCATGCCTGGAATGCTCTTCCTCCTCATCACCATCTCTTGTTCTCATCCCTCTTAAGTCTAGTGCCTTCCCTCTGCTGGTTATTTCTATTTTATCCTATATCATTGTTGTTATTCATCCTTCACTTTTGGACCAGGAACGTCATGGGTAATGTCTTGACTCAAGGGTAAATTGGACTTAAGTGAAGCAGAGTTGCACAAAGTCACGAGCCTCACTCTCTCTTCCAGAGTCCAGTGGCAGGGTATAAGTCAAAGTGACTGGTGATGGCTGATGGTTGGATGGATGACCTTGGTGTCTTTGATGCCTGACCAAGCTCTAGAAATGCCACAGCTCCTGCTTCAGATGCCTTCATGGAAGAAATTTTTCCATTGGAGGAAGTCTTTACAGGCTTGGGGTAGACATCCCCCAAATCACTGATGGAATTAACCATCACTGTTGGTTAAAGCCCATCTGCCATGACAGTTTGGCTGGGGTATGGTGGCTGTAGTGCTACCGCTCCAATTTATCCTCTATATAGCTTGTTAGGACATCGTCACTTGCATGTTGTCTTTGTCATTAGACTGTGAGCTCCTTGAGAGCAGGGATTGTTTTTTACCATTTTTTTGTAACCTCGGCACTTAGCAAAGTATCTGGCACATACTAGGATTGACCAATTGACTAGACCAGGGCAGAACTTTGACAAGAATCCATTCCCTGATTGTTTCCTAAGAATAATGCCTTTTCCCCTCAGGCCCCATGTAAAACTTTTCTTTTTCAACTCTGTTATCATGTAATCAGTATACTGAATTGTCTATATTTATGTCTCATCCCACTACAAGATGTTAAACTCCATGGGGCATGGGTCAGGTCTTGTCTAAATGGGGTATGTCTCCCAGCACTGAATCTAGTGCTATGCATACAGAAGATACTTCCTAAATGTTTGTTTTATTATATTTGTTATACTGGATGTGCTGACCCCTAGGATGAACATAGGAAGCTGGATGTACTGGGCATCTCCCTCCTTGATCCTGTGATGGAAGACACTAGATGAGGGTAGCTATCCCAAAGAGAAGCAGAATGGCATGAGTTCCTGCTTTCAAGAGATTTTAAGGTTTACAAGGCACTATCCTTTTCACAGCCCTGCTAGGGAGATGGGACAAATATTAACACTCTCATTTTACAGATGAAGAAACAGAAGTTCAAAGAAGTGATGTTGAGTCTCAGACCCAGGGACCTGAACTCCCATCTTCTAACTCCAAGTCTGCTAATCTTTCCATTAATGCCTCCCATGAACCCCTCCCCCCCAACCTATTGTTCTTCAGAGTTCAACAGAAGCACGTTTTTTGACCGCTCCCTTTCTCCCTGACTAATAGAGGACTCATCTTTCCTGGTATGACCCATGTAAAGACCAGTCTCCAGACCTTGCCCAGATCCTTCATCCTTAGCTTAACCCGACTTTAGCAGCACCTGGTCCAATCCATTCATTTTACAGAGAGGGAAACTGATAATCAGTTAGTGAAGCGACTTGCTTAAGGTCACAAAGTGGTAAAGCTGGGGTTTGATTTTGACTCAATTTCTAGTTTAGGGTTCTTTCCATCACACCCCTCCCTCTGTTGTTCTAACAGTTTTATCTCCTTAACTAGAATACTGAATGAGTTCAGTAAAGGAAGGACTTGGTAACAATCCGAGCTGATTTACAACGGAAAAGTTAGCTCAAGAGGTAATGAGCTCCCTGACACTAGTGGTGTCCAAATAAAGGCTGGATGATTCCCTCTTTGGGAATTTTGGAACTGGGTAAAAGTTGTACCTGATGCCTTCTGTGGGTCCTCCCAGTTTGAAGAGGCTGTCCCTACTAGAGCTTGGAGCCAAGATTCTTCCCCCAAAATATTTCCTCCTAGAACTCGGTTTAGGGTACTATGAGGAGGAATAGAGAGGGTCACTTCAGTAGTGACTGGCTCTGGGAAAGGATCCAGGAGCGGAACCATATGAACGTTCTCAGCTCTCAAGTTTGGAAGGTTTCCTCCAGCACAAGGGTGGGTTTGAATCTGAATGGGTCCCAGAGGGGGTAACTGAGTCTTTCAAAGGGTTTGCTTAATGATGAGCTGAGGTTCAGAAAGGGCAGCTCTGCCCAGGGTGGTACAGTAAGAATTATGATGGTAAAAGCTGACATTTACCTAGTGCTTCCTATGCACCAAGCACTGTGCGAAGGGCTTTACAATTCTTAGCTCATCTGACCCTCACAGCAACCCTAGGAGGTAGGCATTATTCTATTCCTTTTTTACAGGTGAGGAAACTGAAGCAAACAGGGTCACAAGCTAATGAAAGTATCTGAAACCAGATCTGAACTCAGGTCTTCCTGACTCCAGGCCCAGTGCCCTCCCCTACACTGTACTACGTAAGCTGCCTCAGTGATGCCCACGCAGGGAGAAGATGACCACTGACTCCCATCAGCTGGTTTTAGAGAAGGAAGTTGAGAATGAGTACCTGGCAGTGGCTGCCTGAAGTTGTCCAGCTACTTTAAGAAATAGACCTCAAACACAGGTATCAAGGTCCCCGGTCTAGGGAACTTGGTGCCACCTTAAGACCCAGAGGGAAGTCTTAGGGCTCCTCCTGAGAGTTCATGTCTGTGGCAGGGGAGGGGAGGACGGGGGAGGGTGGCTGAGGGAATGTGGGAGTTTTTAAAGAGCTGGCCTTTGATTCTCTGAGGAGGAGCTGAGGGTGGGTGTAATCAGGGTTTGGGAACAGGATGTCCTCTGGAGGCAGGGAGAGAGAGGGCCCTATAAATAGGCTGCAGGGGAGGCCAGCCCAGACTGGGGCAAGGAGGATGCCTCCCCCAGAGACCTCCCCCAAACTCCCAGAGGGTGCCAGCAGAGCTGGATGGACTTAGGGCCTTCTGAGTGGGGGAGGAGTCCCTTGCAGCCTGAACCCTGGGGACCAGCTCAACTGCACCTCCATGGCTCTGAGAGAGTCCCCTTTTTGCAGGGCCTCAGTTTCTCGTTCTGTAAAGTCATATACTTTAAAAGTTGGAATGGATCTTAGAGAACAACTAGTTTAGCCCCCTTGTTTTACCAGTCGGGAAACTGAGATCCAAAGGGAGAAGCCATTTTCCCAGGGTCATGTGGCTAGCAAGTGGTCAAGGCAGGACTTGAGTAGAAATCTTCTAACTCCCACTTTCAGACTCTTCCCACTATTTCCACCGAAGAGAATGGACCCAGGCTCTGCCAGCTCTGAAATTTTGTGAGGTTTTGTGTGTGTGTGTGTGTGACCGAGAGAGAGAGAGAGAGAGGAGAGAGAGAGACACACACACACACACACACACACACACAGAAAGAGTGTGTGTGAGTTTCTCCTCTTCTCTAAACAGTTCAGGGACTGGTTCTGTCCAGAGACTGAGAGAGGACGAATGACCCCCTCTCTCCATCAGAATTCTGAGATGGAGGGAGGAGGAGAGTGAGCTTTTGCAGCTGGAGCTCCAGGAACCCTATTCCCATAATGGTCAGAAGGGGGCAGCAGAGGACAGTAATGCAAAAGTCCAGGGGCCAAGTTCAGGAAGTCAAATCTCCCAGAAGCTGGGTACATGTGGTTTGAATTTAAGCCCTGCTAGTGAGTGTGTGTGTGCGTGCGCGCGCGTGTGTGTTTGTGAGTGTGTATAAGAGTCTGTGTGTGTGTGAATGTGTGTGTGTATGCGTGTGTGTGTCTGTGGGTGTGTGTTTGTGAATGTGTATGAGTGTGTGTGTGTTTGTGAGTGTGTATAAGAGTGTGTGTGTGTGAATGTGTGTATGCGTGTGTGTGTCTGTGGGTGTGTGTTTGTGAATGTGTATGAGTGTGTGTGTGTGTTTATGAGTGTGTATAAGAGTCTGTGTGTGTGAATGTGTGTGTGTATGCGTGTGTGTGTCTGTGGGTGTGTGTTTGTGAGTGTATAAGTGTGTGAGTATATGTGTGTCTTGGTCTCTTGCTTTAACCACTCATTCATTCATCTATTAAAATCACCTCTTGTGTGCAGAGCACTGTGTTCTGGCTGCTAAGAACCCTTCTAACTGAATGAGGAGCAGTTGCCCATAGTCCCTTGGCATCTTCCTGGCCCTCAGAAGACAGAACTTAGAAGGTAAGACAGAATAAACCTCCTAAAAAACAGTACACAGAATGACAGCGCTGGAATAGTCTTTAGAAGAACACAGTGTAAGGGTCAGCTAGGTGGCTCAGTGAAGAGAGCACTGGCCCTGGAGTCAGGAGGACCTGAGTTCAAATCCAGCCTCAGACACTTGACACTAATTAACTGTGTGACCTTGGCCAAGTCACTTAACTCTGCCTCACCTCCTCCCTCCGAAGAAGGAGAAGAACAGTATAGGGGCAAGAAAAAGGCATCTGGAGTCCCTCTCTGGGGCTTAATAGCTTCAATCACCTTCCCCTCCTTGAACCTTGGCTTTCTCTTCTGTAAAATCATGTGGTTGGTCTAGAGGACCTTGGAAGTCTCCTCCAGATCTAATTCCTGTGATCCCAAGAACAGTGTCTCCAAGCTGGAAGAGCCCATACAGATCACCTAGTCCAGTCTCTTCATTTTATACATGGTGGTGGAGGTGAGGAGTGGCAGGGGAATTAGGCCTAGAGAGTGGAAGGAGTCTGCTTAAAGAGGGTGGCAAAGCCTAGCCTACGATGAGGATGATTGCTGCTACTACACTGCTACTACCACTACTGCCACCATTACACTGCTACTACTACTATTACTACTACTGTAGTAGTAATAGTAGTAGCAGTAGTAGTGGAAAAAACTCTGCACTTAGAGTCAAGAGATCACAGTTCAGAGGAAAGAGCTGTGGAATCAGAGAACCTAAGTTGAAATCCTCTGGCATTTATTATCTGCAGGATGACCTTGGGCAAATCACATATGTTCCTTCAGCCAGAGGGGTTAGATTAGACCAGGGCTGGGGAACCTGCGGCCTCGAGGCCATATGTGGCCCTCTAGGTTCTCAAGTGCAGCCCTTTGGCCGAATCCAAACTTCACAGAACAAATCCTCTTAATAAAAGGCTTTGTTCAGTACAACTTGGATTCTGCTTGAGTTGCCGGGCTGGCACACTTTTGTGTTTGTAACCCTAGCATCTAGTGCAACACCTGGCACTTAATAATAATTGCTTGTGATTAACTGATCTAATGAGATTATAGATGTAAATGATTTTTTAAAACCTTAAAGTACTTGTCAATGTTGGCTGCTATTATTTTAAAAATTTTTTTTAAACCCTTTTTCTATAGTAGTTAACAGATTAGAAAGCACTTTTCTCAGCAGCTCTGTAAAGTGAGGGATTAATTCAAGGATTGTCATCCCTACTTCGATGATGAAGAGACTGTGGGTCAGAGAAAGGAATCATTCCCCCACCCCCTGCTACTGGTGGCACTGGTCCAGGAATCAAACCTCAGTGTCCTTGAATCTTTGCTATTTTTTTAAATAATTTTTTTCAATGAACAAGAATCCATTTTCTGTCCTTCCCAACTCCCTCCTATTGAAGCGGGGAGGAAGAAAGAGGAAACCCTTGTCACAAAAAATATAGAGTCAAGCAAAGCAAATTCTATGGGAATACATTTGTCCAAGGTCACAGTATTGGCCACAGCAAACCTCATGTCTCGATGCCTCCAGCTTGAGTTTCTTTTTTAAATGGTAGTATCTCTGATTCCCTCCATCCATGGGATGCTGGGGCGGGAGGGCCTGGAGAAGGGTTAGACCCTGGGCTGTGAGGACAGCTGCCTTTCCATAACCCAGTTCTCTTGGTTTCTCCAAAGTCTAGTGCCTTTCAATGCCCAGCTCAAGCCCTGCTTCCCAGAAGCCCCCAACCTTCACTGATCTCCCCCTTCCCCGACTGTAGCCCTGGCTCTCTGTGCCATCACTGAATAATGGTCCAATCCCAACTTAGATGCTTAATCTTTGCGTGTTTGTGAGGTCTGCCTTCCTGGTCACACTGGAGATTCCTCTTCTTCCCAATTCTGCTACATTTGGAGTGGGCACATGGGGTCAGATTGAGTGGGAATACTGTGGATTGTTTTAATCCAAAAAAGGGAGTGTTGCACAAATTATTGAGACAAAGTGGCTCAGTGGAAAGAGCCCTCCATAGATTGAGGGATTGCTTCCCCTTCAGTCTAACGCTTCTTTTGGCATTGACTCCCTGCCTGACCTTTGATAAATTACTTAAACTTTCTGGTCTCCAATTTTTCCATTTATAGGTGTGCAACAAGATAATCTCTAAGGGTCCTTCCAGATCCGACATTCTATATGTTAAGGTCCCTTTTATTTCTATGTTCTAAGGTACCTTCTATCTTTGTCATTCTACATTATAATCACTCTTTCCTTCCTTCCTTCCTCCCTCCCTTCCTTCCTGCCTTCCTTCCACCCTTCCACTCACCTTCCTACTGAATATATAGAGCATTACAGATTATGTTCTAAGGGCCCTTTCAACTTGGATTTTAAGAAGAGCAGACTGTGAGGATTCTGGGTTGGTCTGTGTTCCCAGCTGTGCGTAAGGAATCTTCTCTGACCAACCCCCACCTGAGTCCAGTCACCCCAATCCCTCCAACAGCCCCTTTGGTTCAGGGCCAGCTCTCTTTCCTCAGCCCCTGCCTCCCCTCCCTTCCTCTCTATCAGCTGGGCAGAAAGAACAGGGGCCTCAAGGGGGGCAGGGTGAGGGGGTCGTGGGAACGGAAGAGGTCCCAGGGTTCAGAGAAAAGCTGAGCAGGGACTTGGGCTGGTCTGACTCAAATTTCCAGTCACTGCCTCGGACCCTGGCCCTGGGGGTCGAGAGAATGGACGTGTGTATATATCTGTGTGTTTGGGGGAATGGGGGGGGGCTCTGGTCCCTCCCCTAACCCTGGGCCCAGGACACAGTGACCAGGCTGGGGAGATGATTCACTGAGAATCTGAGCCAGGTTCTTCCTGGGAAAAGATAGCCAAGGCTGGACCTAGCCATAGGTGGAGGAACACCCCTGTGGGGCAAACAGAGGACTCTGGGAAGGCTGAGCAACCCCCAATTCTCTTTCCCATCTGAAAAACTACCTATCACAGCTTGAAATCCCACCTTAAGACTCTGTTCCTTTATGGATCCATCTTTAAGGTGTAGCACAAAGAATACTGGATTTGGAGTCGGAGAACCAAATTTGAATTTTGGTTCTGCCTATTTGACCTGAACAAAGAACTTAATCTCTCTGGGCCTCAATTTCTTTCTATGCAAAATGAAGGGGTTAGACTAGATCAGGGGTTCTTAATCTGAGGTCCATAGATGCCCAAGAGGTCTATGAATAGATTACAGAGGGTCTGTGTGTTTGGATGGGGGAAAAAAAAGTACACTTATATTTCAATATCATTGGTTTCCTTTGTCTCCTTAGGTATTTTATTTTATGGATTTCAAAACATATTTCTGAGATTAAAGGATAATATTTGTAAAGTTCTTGGCATATACTAGGCGTTTAATTAATGCCTGTTCACTTCTCTCCCTTCCCGTCTCAGAAGAGGTCCCTGGGTTTCACCAGCCTGCAAAGGGGTCCATGACACACAAAACAATTAAGAACCTCAGGAACGGACGCTTGCTAAAAGTTCCTTCTACTTCTAAATCTTATGAGTTCATGATCTGCATCGTAATGCAAATGTAGAATGTGTAGTGGAAAGGTTCAAATCCTGGTTTGACCTTATGACCTTAAGTCAATCATTTGCACTCTTGAAACCTCAGTTTTCCTCATCTGCATAATGGGGATGAACACACTTGGAATGTCTACTTTAGAAGGCTGTTAGAAGGAAAGTGTGCTGCAAATTGTTATGTCAACAGAAGCTATGATTATTATAACACATATTTTATAAAACAATGTGATTATTAATTTAACATATTGGAGGGGAGGTAATCAGTTACCACCAACTATCTGCTCTGACTCATCACACCCCTATCTCCTAATGTGTTCAGTTCTTGGACCATATTTCAGAAAATACTTTAAAAAAATGTCCTTAGTAGGGCAAACAGGATGGGGAGGTGGATTGGAGACCAGGCCAAATGCTCTATGTTATAGGGGTTTTCCCAGTGGTGTGCTGGGAAATATTTAACAACTCACTCTCTTTAAAAAAAAAAAATATGACAGGCCCACTTCCTGCCTCACAGAATTCCTCTTTCTTCATGCCGCAGCTCAAGCTCCACTTTCCACACAGTGACTTTCCCAACCCTCCCAAATACTGGCATATTCCCTAGTATTTCTTCTGCAAGTATTTATACTAAAATACTTCTATAGGCACATGTGGTTTCTGCTGGTGGAATCTTAAGGGCAGGGACGATCTATACTTTTCTTTGTATCCCCATAGCTGAGCCCAGGGCTTGGCTGCCTGGCACATAGTAGGTGCTTAACAAATGCTGGTTGATTGTTGAAGAAACTGAACAGAGGGGAGGGAAGAATTGCTGCTTTCCAATAAGCTGGAACAGACTTGTTCTGCTTGTCTCCAGAAGGGAGAGCTAGGGAGCAATGGAGGAAGGGCTATGAAGGCAAAGATCTTGCTGACAGCCAGGCCAGTCCCCCAGTGGAAATAGCAGCTCAGGAGGTGGTACATTCTCTGTCAATGGAGGGGTTAGAGCAGAGAGGGGGTGATCAGCAGGGAAATGCTACAGATGGTATTTATACCCTGGGAAGGAGTTGGATCAGAATTCTCTCTGAGGTTTTTTCAGTTCCAAGAGTTCACAAACCAGACTGAGATCCCTGAGGATGGTGATCTATTTCTTTCTCCCCAGTAGCAGGACAAGACCTAGCCCTTCCTCCTTCCCCGTTTCTCTATCTGTATATGAATGATGATAGTGCACTCAATGTAGCCTCTGAAGCTGAGATGCAACAAAATATGGATCAGTTCTCTTCTGCCCATGCTCATTTTGGCCTAACAATTAACACTAAGAAAACATAGGTGTTCCATCAGCCACTACCATACCATCCATACGTGGAACCATCAGTTATAACAAATGGAGAAGTTCTGAATGCTGTGGATAAGTTCACTTACCTTGGCAGTGTACTTTCCAGGGATGTACACATTGACAATGAGGTTGATGTACACATTGTCAAAGCTACCTCAGTGTTTGGGAGGCTCCAAAGAAAAATGTGGGAGAGAAGAGGTATTAGACTGACTACCAAACTGAAGGTCTACAGAGCTGTTGTGCTGACCTCATTGTTGTATGCCTGTGAAACATGGACAGTCTACCAGCGCCATGCCAGGAAACTGAATCGCTTCCATTGTAACTGTAGGGAGATTCTGAGGATCACCTGGCAGGGTAAGGTACCAGACACTGAAGTCCTTGCTCAAACTGAACTGCCAGGCATTCAAACTATGCTTCAGAGAACGCAACTCTAATGGGCTAACCACGATGTTCAAGTGCAAAATGTACACTTTGCCAAAAAGACTATTTTATGGAGAATTTGCATGGGGCAGGTGATCACATGGTGGTCAGAAGAAGTGATACAAGGACACTCTCAAGGTTTCTCTCAAGAACTTTGAATTTCATTGTGTGACACGGTAGACACTGGCACAGGACAGCTCAGTATGGCTTGCCCATATCAGAAAGGGAGCTGTGCTCTATGAGCAAAGTAGAATTGAGACAGCACAAAGGAAACATAGGATGTGCAGATTTGGAGTAACCACCCCAAATATTCACACGGACTATCTGCGCCCAATTGCTAGCATTTCTAGCTCACGTACGCCTGATCAGCCACAGTCAGACACTGAAACTTGACTCCAACATGATGATATCATTTCGATCCTCTCTGAGAATGAAGGGCAACAACCATATGAATGAATCAGAAAGAGTCCTGAGTGGAAGGAAAAGGAGGTAAGGGGAGTAAGCATTTATACAGCACCTGCTACAAACCAGGCACTGGGCTAAACACTTTACAATCTCATTAATCCTCCCAACAACATGAAGCCTGCCTCTGACATGTAATTGCTGCGTGACCTTGAACAAGTCATTTAACTTCTTGGGGTCTCAACTATTTCCACAGGCGAAAAGGGAATAATCAGAATTGCCTTAGCTACATCACTGAGTCTGTGAGAAAATACATCACAAATGTCAAAGAGGCGTAGAAGTATGGCCAGAGCCGGGGCGTTCTCTGGTCCATGTTCTAGGGCCCTCCTGGCCCTGACATCCTGTGTCCTAAGGGCCCCCCCGCCCTGACATTCTGTGTTCTAAGGGCCCTCCCAGCTTTGACATTCTCTGTTCTAAGGGCCCTCCCAGCTCTGACATTCTCTGTTCTAAGGGCCCCCCCAGCTTTGACATCCTGTGTTCTAAGGCCCCTCCCAGCTCTGACATCCTGTGTTCTAAGGGCCCTCCCAGCCCTGACATTCTGTGTTCTAAGGGCCCTCCTAGCCCTGACATTCTGTATTCTAAGGACCCTGCCAGCTCTGACATTCTGTGTTCTAAGGCCCCTCCTAGCTCTGACATTCTGTGTTCTAAGGCCCCTCCCAGCTCTGACATTCTGTGTTCTAAGGTCCCTCCCAGCCCTGACATTCTGTATTCTAAGGGCTCTCCCAGCACTGATGTGCTATGTTCTCAGGTTTAACAGTCTATGTTGTAGTGTCCCTTTCAGGTCTGAAGTTCTTTGATCTGCCAGTTCTGGCATTCTCTATTCTCTGTTACAAGTCACAATAGAGTAAGTTATGATAGGTTACATAATTTCACGTTGGGAGTCAAGAAGACCTAGCCTAGATCTCTGCCATCTCCACATTCTCCCAGCACTTCCAGCTCAGCTCTGGTCCCTTCCCCCACTGGTCTGTCCCTGCTCTGAGCTCCCCTAGCTCTGGTTGTACCTTTAATTGAGCATTCAGCACAGATTCCTCCAATGTTGTTAATCTCATATCTCCATACATTCTCCCCCAAACATACTGGAGCATTTATTCTATCATTGCCCCATCACCACTTGGGACAGTCTACTCTGGACCAGAAACCATGCTTCCTCCCCGGATGAGTAAATCCACTCAGTTTGGAACTCAGTCTGAGGGCTGTTTGACTGGCTGGTGAGCGAGTACAAACTTTCTTCAGTCTATCTAGGTCACCTTCATTCATTCCTATCTCAAGGAATTCTCTGAGGGCAGGAGCTCCTCCTTCTCTTCCTCCAGGGTTTAATGAGAATCCCTTCCATCTATAATATGGCCAAATGGTTACAAATCATTTTCCCATTCATCCTCCCCAGTGGCGAGCCACTGCTTACTGAGTGTTGTGGGATCACATTCTAACTTGTGTTCTGTGGGGCTGCCCCTTTGCCTAACTCTCTCTATAGTATTTCTAAGCTCCCCAAGAGCAGGTCTGATCTCAACTTTGTGTCATTCCCACCCCCCATACTGAACACAGCAGACCCTTAATAAATGTTCTTTGAAAGTTGAAGCTGAACAACCTCAGAGGACCTTTCTGACAATTTTGAAGGGGAGGCAGGACAAGGATTATTCCTATTTTAAAAAAGGAGGAAACAGAGGCCCAGATTGGGGAAGGGACGAGCCTGAGGTCACCCAGTAAGTCAGTGGCAGAGCCAGGATTAGGGTCCAGGCCTCCTGGCTCCCATCCCAGGCTCTAGGGGAGAGAAACAAACCTGAAAGAATGATCAAGGAGGAAATGGATTTTCCAGATGGCACAGAGAGGGTGTGAGAAGGAGAGGACGGGGGCACAGAACCCTGGAAATCTTGGAGTTGGGAGTGAATAACGGCAAGGGTCATTTTTCTAGTACTTTAAGATTTATAAATCTTAAATATAAAAAATAATCAATATAAAATAAGTAATGTGTTATTGCCTCTACTTTACAGATTTGACAACTGAGGCTCATGAAGAAGATTTAAGTGTTAGAGTTGGGCCAAGGCCTCCTGATTCTTCTCTGGGATTCTCTGGGGCTCATCTTATCTTTTTACCTGACCTAACCCAGAAGCTCTGTCTCTTTCTGACTCTCTTCCCCACCCCCATCTCTGTCTCTTCCTCCCTCTGTCCTTCTCTCCGTCTCTCTCCCCTTCCACTTTCTGTCCTTCCCTCTGTCTATCTGTCTGACTCTCTTTCTTCCTCTCTTACCCTCCCCATTGTCTCTCTCTTCCTCCCTCTGTTCCTCTCTCCCTCTGTCTCTCTCCTCTCCCTCTCCCTCTCTGTCTCTTTCTCCCTCTGTCCTTCTCTCCTTCTGTCTCTCTGACTCTGTCTCTCTCCCCTTCTCCTCTCTGTCTCTCTTTTCCTCCTTCTGTCTCTCCCTCTGTCTATCTGTCTGACTTTCTCTCTTTCTTCCTCCCTCTTTATATGCCCCTCTCCTTCTATCTGTCCATCTTTTCCTCTCTCACTCTGCATAGGTACATACAAAGGTCTCATATCTTTCTATGGTTGACTAAGCTTTCTCTATAAAAGAGGCAGCCTGGCTAATAGAGCAAACCCTGGACTAAGAATCAGAAGGAGCAGCTTCAAATTGCCCCTTCTATGCTTACTAGCTGAATGAGCTTAGGAAAGATCTTTCTGGGTCTTAGTCTCCTCCTCTGTAAAATGGGAATGATAATATGTATAGTGCCTATCTCACAGGGTTGTTGTAAGTTTCAAATGAGCTCAAAGGTGCAAAGTGCTTTGAAAGCTTAAAAGTGTTACATCAGGGTTAGCTCTGATTATTGGGAGAGTCTTTTTCAGGTCAGATCTACTAAGAGAAAACATCTGAGCTGGAAATATCACTAAAAATAAAATTTCAGAACTGGAGACGGGAAGGGACCTAGCATTTCTACAGCACCTACTACACGCCAGACACTGTGCTAAGAGCTTTACAAAGATTATCTTACTTGATCTAGCAACAAGGCTGTGAGGGAGATGCTGTTATCAGCCCATTTTAAAGTTGAAGAAACATAGGACAAGTGACATGCTCAGAGTCACACAGCCAGTAAATGTTTGAGGCTGAATTTGAACTTGAGTCTTTTTGATTCCAGGCCCAGCACTGTGTCATCTAGCTGCCTCGGTTCTATCAAATAACATTTATTAGGACTCAGAGCATCTTAGAGTATAGAATGTCAAAGTTGGAAGGAACTTTAGCACACTCAGTGTCTGAGTGGGCAAGGACCTTGGAATCTGGCTCTAGGAAGGAACCTAAGAACCCAATGTCAGACTCATAAGGAATATTAGAATATATAATGCAGAATGTGAGGGCTGGAAGGAAGGACTGTGAAACTCAACCAGTCCAACACCTTCATTTCACAGAAGAAACTGAGGCAACGACAGGAGAAGAATCTCTTCCGTAGTGAAGGTGATGTAGGGCCAGGCACATAGGGATGCTTAAGACAGACATGCTGAACTTGGATGAATTATTCTATGTTCTCAGGTAGTAACTCAAGCCCTCTCCCTAGGAGACCTCATTGTCTGTCTGGTTGAGGGGAAGGGACCCCCCAAATTAGGGAAGAGATGAAACAACCCTTATAGGACAACAGGATACATGGGGTGCAAAAATGATTTGGGTCTCCAAATGTATTTGTGAGTAGAAATCTTCTTCTAGAGTAACAAGCATTGGCAAAGAGCGAACCCAGATTCCTAGGAGGTAATCAGGGGCAAAGACCTTCGAATCTAGAAAAGGGAGTGATATGTCGATATCTTTATCACATATCCTGAACTTCCGGCTCTTTTGGGTATGTTCTCTGCCGAATGGTTTAAAATTCAGGTGAGTTTTTACAGGGAAGTGGAATAGGGGAGAGAATTAAGATTTAGGATAAGAGAAGTGATAATTGCTACTTGACGCAGGAATCAGAGAAGGAAGGAAACAGGCATTTATTAAGTACCTATTATGTGCCAGGCACTTTATAAATATTATAATTTTCACAACAACCCTGGGAGATTAACGCTATTATTAACTCTTTTTTTTTTTTTGCAGATGAGGAAACTGAGGAAGACAGAGGTAAAGTGACTTGCCCTGGAATACACAGCTTATAAGTCTCTGAAGCTGGATTTGAACTCAGGTCTTCTTGACTCCAGGCCCAGTACTCTATCCACTGCACCACCTAACTGCCAAAGAAGAGGCAAGCGCTCAGCTCAGCCCAGACTTTCTCTCTTCACCTGAAACGTAATAGCTGCTCATCTGTGTTAGCTCATGGCTGGGTCTGAGGTTCAGACCTGGGGATGTCTCTAATCACTTAGATAACCTAATTTAATAAAACATACCTCTTCCTTTCTACAACCCTCCTGCCATCCCACAAAAGAACATCCAGACATCAGGACTCTGAAACCAACCCAGCCCAAATGGAGATGTGAGTGGGGCACAAAGGTCTTTGACTATCAGGCATTGGTCACAGCTGGAAGGAAACTTTAAGGTGACCTGGCCCTGTGATTTCACTGGTTTAGGGCGTCTCTGATTTGGAAACTCTGTCTACTGACCTAGGTTGATGAATCATCAATCATCATCACATAAGAGTGTTGCCAAGCATTAAGAGGTTAAGCCAAGCAACTACTTATTACATATATGCTAAGAATTGTTGATACAAAGACAAAAAACAAAACAACATGATTTTTCCATCATCAAAGAGCTTATATTGTATCCGGAAAAACAGGTCAATCTATAAGTAAATGCATAAGATGTAGAAAGTACCTACAGAGTCATTTCAGTGGGGGTGGAAGCAAGGCACGAAGCAGCTCTAAGCAATCATCAAAGGCGTCATTGAGAAAGTCGTGGTTGAGCTGAGTTTAGAAAGAAGCTAGGCTCAAGTCACCAGGGGATCCTGAGAGATGGATGGGAGGAGACAGTGAATTACAGGCCTGTGCAAATGTCCAGAGGTAGGACATGGATTATAGCATTGTAATTTTTATTACAATGTATTGCATTGCAAATGTAAGAAGCAGCAAAAAGGGCAGTCTGACTAGGCTGCAGTGTGGAGGAATGGCAATAATGTTTAATAAATCAGAAAAGTAGGCAGAAGTAACTAACTGCACATTAAGAGTGAATGAAGGAAGGAAATAAGCATTTATTAAGCTCCTACTGTTAGCAGGCACTGTACTAAGAGTTTTAAAGATATTTTCTCAGGGGATGGGAGGGAGGAGTCAAGAAGGACAAGTTCCAAATGAGAGAAAGGTAGTGCTTGATATACAAACAAGAGTGTTCAAAAGACCAGTGGGTTTGGGGGAAAAAGAATGAGTTCTATTTTGTACATGTTGGGTTGGAGATGCTTATAGGACATCTAGTTGAAATCAGTCAATCATTCAACAAGTATTTAGTAAGTGCTTACTATGAGGCATTTTCAATAGGTAGTTGATTGTGTAGGTCTGGAGTTCAGGAGAGAAACTTTAGCTTGATACATAGAGATCTCAGAGTCCTCAGAGATGAGAATTGAATCCATGGGAGCTGGAAGAACAATGAAAGTGGGAGGGTCCAGGTCAGAGCTCTGGGAGACACCCACAGTTAGCAAGCAGGATATGGATGATGATCCAGAAAAGGAGGCTGAGGAGTGAGTGACTGAACAGACAGAAGGAGGCCCAGGAGAGAGAAGCATCACAAAAGCCCAGAGTTGAGGGAACATCCAAGAAGGAAGGCTAAGCAACAGTGTCCAATGCTGTAGAAAGCTCAAGGATCAGGATTAAAGAGAAGACTACCTGATTTGGCACTCCAGATATCATTAAGAAGTTTGCAGAGAGCAGTTTTGGTTGAGTAACGAGACTGGAAGTCAGTTTGCAGTAGGCCGAGTAGCAGATGAGAGGAAAGGAAGGGAGGCAATGAGGAAAAACAGTTTTTTCTAGGAATTTGGCTGAAAAGGGAGGAGAGATAGAGAATGAGAGCTTAAGGGGATGGTAAGGTCAAGTGAGGCTTTTTTTAAGCAATAAGGGAGTGACCTAGGCATGTTTGTAGGCAACGATGATGGAACCAGTAGATGGGGGGAGGCTGATGAGTAGAAAGAAAAAGGCGATGATTGTGGGGACACCCTGCCAGAGGAAGTGGAAGGAGATGGGATCAAGGATCCAAGCGGAGGGCTGGCCTTGGCCAGGACAATGGCAATCTCTTCACCAGAGAATGGAGTAAAAAAGGAGAAAATGGGGGATAGGGACAAGGCTGAATTGAGAAGTAGGGGAGAAGAGGAAGATCGTGACGAATAGGCACTGTTTTCTCAGGAGAAAATGAGACCAAGTCTTCTGTTGGGGGGGGCACCCTGGTAGGGCTGGGAGGTGGAGGGGGGAAGGAACAGTGTGGGAGGCTTGAAGAAAGAAGAGGGAGGAGGAGGCTGGGAACAGCTGCTGAGCAGAGTCTTAGAGAGTAGGAAATTATTAAAGGCTTGCCTCACTGCTGCATGGCAGTCCAGTTGAGATTAGATAATGTAAATGTATAGGGGACCCAGAAAGTACAGTCCAGTGACTTCTTCCAGCATCATTTAGCAGCCAAATGATCAACAAGCATTTATTAATTGCCTATTGTGTGCCAGACACTACGCTAGGTGTTCAGAATACTAAAACAAAAATTAAATGGTCTTCAAGGAACTTATATTCAATTGGGGAGACAAGATATATATATATGTGTGTGTGTGTGTGTGTGTGTGTGTGTGTGTTGGAGGTAGTTGGGGTTAAGTGACTTGCCCAAGGTCACATATCTAGTAAGTGTTTGAGGCCAGCTGTGAACTCAGATCCTCTTGACTCCGGGATTGGGTGTGCCACTTAACTGTCCCTATGTATGTACTTTGTGATAAGCTATACCATTTTCTGTGTCCAGCAGGGATATGTGTGTGTGTATGTGACAGAAAGAGAGAGAGAGAGAGAGAGAGAGAGAGAGAGAGAGAGAGAGAGAAACTCCCCTTTCTTTCTTTTCCTATGGGTTCTGAATCCATGACTTTGCACCCCCATCATGTTGCACTGTATGATAGGTCTTTACACAGATGCCCACCCCTTCCTTCTCTGGACTCAGAGTGGTTTCCTGGTCCAAGATCTAGTCCTAACTAAGATCAGTTAAAACTTTTATTTAGTAGGAGAACATCAAGGGAAAAACAAGAAGTCCCAATGGCCCTCAGGGGCCACTGATGAGGAAAAAGACAAAGGGGATTGTTGTGGGGGCCACCTGCCAGAGGAAATGGAAGGAGATGGGATCAAGGATCCAAGTAGAGCAGCTGGCCTTGGCCAGGACAATGGCAGCCTCTTCAGCAGAGAAAGAACAAGGAAAGATCCAGTTCAGACCGTGTCTCCTTTACTGGCTACAGGCTAGGCAGGATGTGATCAGGTAGTTAGCAAGTTGGTCAAGTGGCATCCATCAAATGCTCACTGTGTTGCAGACACCGTGCTAAGATTGAGAGATACAAAAAAAAGGTAAACACATTTCCTGCCCTCAGGGAGCCTACAGCCTAATAGAAGAGATAACAGGTAAACAGCTATGTACATACAAGATGTATGACAAATAGATGAAAGGTAATCCCGGGTGGCAATGGAGGGTTAGAGATAGGAAAAATCCTCTTGCAGAAGGAGGCTTTGAGCTGAGTCTCGAGGGAACCCAGGAGACAGAGGTGAAGAGGGGAGAGCATTGTGGGCACAGCAGACAGCCTGAGAAAAGGTGTGGAGAGAGGGGATGGAGTGTTGTGTTTGAAGAACAGCAGAGGGGCCAGTGAAGCGGGATTGTAGAGAATGTGGATGGGAGAGTAAAGTATAAGAAGATTAGAAAGGTGGGACTGGCCAGGTTGTGAAGGGCTTTAAAAGCCCTTAAAAAAAGGATTTTCAGTTTAATACTGGAGATAATAGGGAGATCTGCCCTTTAGCGGTCACTTCACCAGCTGAGATGGATTAGAGTGGGAAGAGACTTGAGGTGGGAGATCTTCCTAATCATGTCCATAGGAGAGGACGGGAGGGGAAGGGGAGGGAGGGAGGGAAAGAGAAAGAGACGGACAGAGAGGGAGACAAGGGGAGGGAAAAAGTCACTTCTGTTGGGAGTGGGCGATCAGGACATGCTTCTTGGTGGCACCTAAATGGGACCATAAAGGATGGAGATAGAGTTTCAGTGGTCAGAGAAGCAGGGATTTACAGGGATGAAGGAAAACATGCAGCAAACTGGGGAAAATTCAGGGTCCAACAAATCATCCAGTCTCGTTCTAATACAGAATACATGAAAGAGACAAGTATGAGATAAGGTTGGAGAGGGAGGTCAAGGACAGATTGGGGATAACCTTGAATGCCAGAATCAGAAATCAGAATTTTCTCCTTCAGGTCATGGGAAGCCACCGAAGGGGTCTGGGAGAGATCATAAAACAACCTCCATTTCCATGGTTCTTGAAGGTTTACAGAATGTTTCCTTCACAACAACTGCTGTGGGTTGCGTGGGCTCAAGATGATGATCCCCATTTTACAGGGGAAAAACTTGAGCCTAGGATGATATAGGACTTGCTCCAGAGTTCACACAGGGAGGAAATATCGGAGCCAAAATTCCAACCCTCGTCTCCTGATCCTTGGTCAAACCCTAATGACTATCACTAATAATAAAAATAGCTAGCATCTGTATTGTATTTTAAGGTCTATAAAGTGTTTTACAGATGTTCTCCCATTAGCACCTCATAACAACCCCAGAAGAGACCACAAGTGAGAGGGGCTGAGGGTCAAACATACAGTAACTGCCTGAGTCAGGATTTGAACTCAAGTTTAAGGATCAACTATCTAGTAAGGGTCTGAGTCAGGATTTGAACCCAAGTCTTTCTGACTCCAAATCCAGCCATATCGCTGCTACAACACAATTTTTCTCTCCCCTCTATTGTTAGTCCCATCTGAGGCCAGGGACTAGGTCTAATCTGGAACCTTGTATATAATTGATGCCCAGGAAAATGTGTCAGCTGCTGAGGTTCGCTATGGGACTGGGAGGGGAGCTTTGTCTCGCTGGCTGCTCCCCTTCTGCTCCAGGCCCCATGACTTGGGTAGGGTGTGGGCTACTGAAGGCTGGACAGAGGAAAGGGGCAGGTCTTCTGACCTAAAATTACTTCTTAAGAATGTCCATCTTTGTTTCCATTGGTGCAGGCCCAGCCTCGACACATGAAGATCATGACTTTTTTGTGCCTTCTTTAGTTGCGGAGGATGAAAAATGTCTTGCCTTGTATCCAAGCTAGTGATGACCTTAGGCAGTCTAGTCTTGGGATGACAGAGAAACTGGGCCCATCCTTGAAGACTTTCCAGTTTGGCAGGACATCTTAGAGCTTGTGCTCTGTTGGTAGAACTTTCAAGAACCCAGGGTCCCCTCTATACCCCAAGAGGAAGCCTCAGGGGAGGGCTGTGGTCGAGTTACAACCATGGGAAATGATTGAATTCTGCCTGGACTTGATACTCAGCTCTGCCCCAGACTGACTGTGTTACCTTGGGGATATTACATCCCGTCCCCGGGCCTTAGTTTCCTCATTTGCAAAATGAGTGGGCTGGACCGGTGAGTTAGGTGCCACTGTTACCCCCATTTTATAGATGAGAAAAAGGAAACAGAGAAATTAAGTGACTTGGCCAGGGTCAAAAAGCTAGTAAACACTGAGGCAGGCAATTATCCCTGACTCCAAGTCCACTGACCTCCACCATGATGCAATGGGAACTGTTACAGCTATTATCATTCTCACAACACAAACGCTGAGCATTTCTTTCTGAGTCTGGATCTTCAGGTTGCTCTCAAATCAGCACAATCTGAATGGTAAGAGATTCTAGTCTCTGAGTTTCTACAAGGTTAGGGCACTGGCAGAGCAATCTGGTGATGACCTCAGATCACCAGGCTCGTCCCCTTGCTTTCAGCAAGACTTCATAGTTGGTGGGATCGTAGATCCAGAGCCAAATGAGACTTCAGGGGACGCACTCTAATTCTGGACAGGGAATCCCTGCTATGCTACCTCCTATCCTTTCATTTTACAGACAAAGAAACTGAGGGCAAGGGTAGGTAAGTTACTTCCCAAGGTCACATACACAGTAAGCATCAGAGGAGGAATTGACCCAGAGCCAGTGTTCTTTCTACTGTGATTCATTCCTTCTCATCTACCAGTCAGACCCCATGTAATCACACTCTCTGCTCTAGAAGGGCCCTTGGAGGGCATCTGGTCAAACTCAAAGTGGGAGATTCTTTATAGTATCTCTCCAAAGTCATCCCTGGTCTCCAGTAAAGGGGAGCCCAGCAGGGCCACGGGACCTTTGGACTAACTGATCTCATTTGTTAGGAGAGCTTTTCTTACTTTAACTCTTCCCACTCCTTTAACTCTCTACAAACAAATCAAATCAAGCTTCTCTACAATTCCGTGATGGTGATTCTGTCCTACAAGGCTGTGAAAGTCTTGGATGAGGAATGAGGTACCCTAGGTTCTAATCTCCATTTTGCCTTAGATTTCCTGAATGACCTTGGGCAGGTAGGTCTTGTTCCATCCCTGGACCCCAGTTACTTCAGCCATATGATAAAGGATATCTTAGTTTTCTCCTGGTGCTCACACGTTGTTATTTTACAAAAGGACCAGGGACTCCGTTTTCCTCTGCTTTTTCTAACAAGAGGGCTAATGTCCAGCTTCCCCCTCCAGGCTTTCTCATTCTGTCCTTTCCTCATAGGCCCTAGAGGGGCAAAGTCCTTCCTGACATCTAACCTGAATCCTCTGGCCATGGAGGGTGAGGGGACTGCGTGATCCAGGGGCAGAGCAGGAGGGGAGGCTCCTGGACTCAGGATGGTTGGTCTCTTCTACCTGGCTCCTCCCTAGGGTCTGGGATCAGCGCCGCCCTACTGGGGCTCAAGGATAGGGTGTCCTTGGCTGAGGCCAGCTCTGGGGCTCTATGGATCAGAGCCAGTGGCCCCTCCTTAGATGTGGCAGACAACTTGGCCTGCCTTGAAAGGGGCCTCTGTAGCTCCTCAGGGCCAGCTGGACAGAGTGCCTATTCATGTGAGACTGATTGGCCTGGCGATGACGGCAGAGTGGAGACCTGGGGGAGGTTTTCTCGACTCCCAGAAGGTCCCAGCCTAGTCACAGCACCCTGGGATCTAAATATTTACAGGTGGGAGGGAACCTTGGGATCACTTAGTCCAAATCTCTTATTTTACAGGTGGGGAAATTGAGTCCCATAGAAGTGAAGTAGGTGTCTGGGTGACATAGTAGATAGTATGCTGCACTTGGAGTTAGGAAGACCAGCCTCAGATACTTACCCTGGGCAAGTCACTTAATCTTTCTTGGCCTCATCTGTAAAATGGGAACAGTAACAGTACCCACTGCTCAGGGATGTTGTGAGCGTCAAGTGAGATACTATGTGAAAAGTATGTTACAACCTCAAAGTGCTACAATGTGCTAGTTATTGCTGTTACTGTTGCCATGATTGATTCTCCCTTCTTATGCCAAAAATAAGCCGCAGAGCTATGGGCAAACTCGTTTCTTCTGGCCCTGTGTCTAATGGGCTCTCCATCATCCCAGGCTGGTTCCCTTTGGCCCCACAGACTCAAGGAGCTGCAGAATCACAGGGTGCTCAGAGGGTTCTCCTCCAACCCCTCACCTCCAGTGACAGGGACCTCATTACCTCCAATCTTACCCAACAATTCTTTAGTAAGTACCTACTACGTGCAAGGTGAGATGCAGCATGGAATTGTGGAGAAATAGCAACAGAGACTTAAGAGTCAGAAAGACTTAAGTTCAACCTTGCTTCTAATGGGACCCTAGGCAAGTTTTTAAAATTTTTTTTTAAGCTCTTAGTGCCCTGAGCATTTATCTCTAAAACTGTTAGGCTGAATTACAGCTAAGTGACTCTGAGGATACAGCATTTACCTGGAGTCGGGAAGAGCCAGTTCAAATCCTGCCTCCAGACACTTACTAGCTATTTGACCCTGAGTAAGTCACTTAACTTCTTTTAGCCTCAGTTTCCTCATCTGTAAAAGTCATCTAATAATAGAATAAATATTAATATAGTGTCCTACTATGTGCCAGGCATTGTGCTGCAGATGTGAGCAATATGAGAAGACACTGCCAGAATGGGGATCAAATACCAGAGATGGGAGATCACACTGGACTCCTGAGGCAGACAAAATGTCAGGGTAGGTCGCGCAGCACGGGATGGGGAAGAGCTGTGAACACCTTACCCCTCCCTCAGAATTCCAGCTCCTTGAGGGCAGGTACTGTGTTTTTGCTTTCCTTAGTATCTCCAGTATTTCATTCTGTTTGAACCATAATAAGCCTTAAATGCTTATTGGTGGCATGAAGAAAGGACTAGAGTGGGGTAGGGGTGGACAGATTGCAGGATTATAGATTTAAAGTCAAAAGGGACCTTAGAGATGTAGTCCAATCCTCTCATTTTGCAGGTGTACCCCAGAGATGAAGTGTCTTGCTCAAGGTCACACAGAGGGTGAGGCAGAATTTGAACCCAGCCTCCCTATCCTGTCCAATTCATCTTTCACACAGCTGCCAAAAAAAAAAAAGTCTTCCTAAGGCACAGGTCTGATCGCATTACTACCTGGACCATAAACTTCCAGAGGTTCCCTAATGTCATATGGGAAAAAATACAATCTCAGAGTCACAAAATCTTCTGTTTCATATTCATGATCCCCAACCTTCTACCCTGTATTTCCAGTGTCATATCAAAAGAAGCTAATCATTGTAGAAATCTTAGCACAGTGTCGGGCACATAGTAGGTGTTTAACAAATCCCTTTTCCCTTTCTTCCTTCCCCCCTTTATTCCACATTGCTCCCCTTCACACACATTATGTTTCAGCCAAATTAAGCTACTCTATTTGGCCTGAACTCTTCTGCCCTCTCTAGCTTCCATGCGTTTGCTCAGGTCTAGAACACACTCCTCTCCCCTTCTTCACCTGTTTCTAGGTTTCCTTTTCTTCAAGGTCTAATTCAGGCACTAGCTCCCCAGGGAGAACCTTCTGAGAAACACCCTGGCTATCTTGCCCAGGACAGAGCCTGCCCTTCCCCCCACCAGACTTCTCACTAAGAGCTGAAAAGTGACTTCACTCTTCTCAAATTTTCCTCAAGTCTGAATCTCTTGGAGCAATAAGTAAAAGTGGCAGAAAAGGGGATAATATAGGTTTACTTTAATTTAAAAAGAAAACAACTTCCTAACAATTACAGCTATCTAAACATAGAATGGGGTCCCTGGCTAGCAGTGGGTAGGTCCTCATTTGAAGTCTTTAAGCAGAGGTTCTCAAAGCTGGCGATACCGTCCCCTGAGGGGCACTGGAAGGATGGGGTGGGTAGCAGTCTCAGCTTCTATTTGGGGGGTGTTGAATAAAAATAAGGGGGTGGTGAAAGCATAAGGAAAGAAAAGAAGAAAATTTTGAAAAAACAGTTCATGCATTTTTCATCTGTTGTGCAACAGAATTAAAGTCATAGTGATTACATTATTTTCCAAAAAAATACACAAAATGAAAATTATAACTCATCAGTGATCAAATCCGCCAACAGGTCTTAACAAACAAGTATTGGCAGAAGGACATGTTGGGCATTGTCAGGAAGTCCAGCAGGCACTGGTAGGAATATGTGTGTGTAATGACTTGTTTATGACATGATACTATACAGTTCCATGATGCACTATTGTGTCATCAAAATGTCAGTGCAGGAAAAACACCACGAAGTTACAATTAATTATTAAATTTAAGATGTGTCATTTAAAAAATATATATTTTACATTTTTTTAAACGATACAAATTTAAAAAAAAACATTGAAGAAAGGAGATTTGCAGGAGGGCGCTGAGTAGTTTTTTTTAAAAAGGAGGAAGTCACATAAGTGTGGGGACCTCTGTCTTTAAGCAAAGGCTAAATGATACCTGTTGTGATTCTGTTGCCTGTCCCACTCTGCCTTGGATTCTATTTATCATTTATCTATTTATGTCACCCAAGCAGAATGGAAGTTTCCTGAGGGAAAGGGACTGCATTGTTTCTCATCTCTGTATACCCAGATCCTAGCATGCAGCTCAATTCAATCATTTTTCAGTCATATCTGATTCTTTGTAACAGTATTTAGGATTTTCTTGGCAAAGATATTGGAGCGTTTTGTCATTTCCTTCTCCAAGGTCACACAGTTAATAGGTGTTTGAGGCAGGATTTGAACTCAGACTTCAAGTCCTGCCATCTATTCACTGTGCCACCTATCTGCAACAAAGCTGTTTGCCTCAGTTTCCTCATCTGTAAAATGAGCTGGAGAAGGAAATGGCAAACTACTCTAGTATCTTTGCCAAGAAAACCCCAAATGGGGTCAAGGAGAGTTAGACAGGACTGAACAACAACAACTCTGCTACAAGAAGACAGGATATTAAAAAGCTCAGTCAAGGCCCTGGTCAAGCCCTCTGCCAGGGCCCTGGAACTATATGGAAATCAGAGACGGCAGGGTTACTAGGTGGGAGGAGGTAGGATAATTGAACTGTGTGTACAGGAAGCTTTGAATTCGGTCTCAGACCATCACTATCTGCGTGACCTTAGGTAAGTCTCTTTATCTCTGGGGTGTACCTGTAAAATGATGGAATTGAATTAGATAGATCTCTAAGGTCCCTTTAAATCTTTGATTCTGTGGAAGTTGTATGATCCCATTTGGACTGTACCTAAGGAAGGTACCATGGTGTCTCTCTCCCACTTTGAGATTGCCTTTATGTCATCAATAAAAGCTGGGAGACTCTGCTTGGCACATTTAACTGTAGCAGAAGAGCTTTGCATATTGGAAGTAAGAATCAGGAGAGACTTCTCTCTAGTAGAGCAATGGGAGCCTTGGGGTATGTGCCTAACAGCGGGATCTCTAAGTCAAGGGACATAGCAGTTAATTTTGTAAAAGAATAATTCCAAATTGCTCTACAGAATGTTTGAAATAAACTTCTTCACCCACAGAAAGTCAGTAAATAAATATTTGTTAAGCACCTACTATGTGTCAGGCATTGTGCTGAGCTCTGGGAATGCAAAGAAAGGTGAAAGTGACCCTGCGCTCAAGAAACTCACAGTCTAATGGAGGAGACATGTGGATGACTACGTACAAACGAGCTACATCCAGGCTAAATTGGAGCTTTGAATAGTGTGTCAGTGTGTCTCTGACATTGACTATTTCCATCTTCTGTCATCTTTGCCAACTTGCTGGCAATATCTAAGGTAAAATTCAGAGCTGTTTCATTTGCATTTCTTTTATTATTAGTGACTTAAGAATGACTTCATATGGTTGTTAGTAATTTTCAATTATTGAGAAGTGTTTACATGATTACTTAACCACTAGGGAATGAGTTCTGGTCTCACATATTGATGTTAATTCTCTTTTTAAAACACTGCTGATACAGTTGACAAGAGAATCTTATTAAGGCACAGATTTGACCACATTGTTACCTCTGCTCAATGACTTCCAGGGGCTCCCTATTATTCTACAAGGATAAAATATAGTATCTTTCATCTGGCATTCAAGGCTCCAGGATACTTTTCCAGTCTTATCCATCATTTTATATTATTCCCCTTACATACTCTGCACTTGAGTTCCGATGGTCTGTTAGCTATTCAGAGGTCTCATCCTGCCCTCTCATCTCCTTGAATTTGCCTAGGTGCCCCATCATACCTATAACACACTGCCTCTTCAACTTCACCCATTGAATTCTTCTTTTCAATCGAAGCTCAGGTTAGCCTTTCCTCACCCACATCTTCCTCCAGAGACAATCTTTCCCTCTGGGAACCTCAAAGCCTGGAGATCTCAGAGGGCACCAAGTCCACTTTTTATCAGAGCTAGGAGTTCCTCTATAACAAATGTTTATCCAGCTTCTGCTTGAAGCCTTTCAAAGAAGGGAAAACACATTACCTCTAGAGGCAGCGCAGTTAGCTTTTGATTATTAGGAAATTTTCTTCATATTAAGCCTACATTTTCCTCTTTCATCCCCTTCTGTGTTGCCTTTCCTATGTACTCATCAGAGTCAAGCCTGTATTATAGCTTCCTCCTGCTAGACTGTAAGGTACTTGAGGTCAGAATCTGTCCCGTTAACTGGGCATGACCCCCTCCCCCATAGGTGCTTAAATGTTTGTTGAATCATATTCTGTTGAGTAATAAAATTCCTTCTTCCTTTAATTCCACCGAATCATGGTCAGGTCAAAAACCAGACTTCATTAAGGAATTAGGGAGAAATGTGATATGGGGCAAAAGAAGGCATGTTGTTTTAAGAGATACTGAACTGTAGTGGAAAGAGCGGTGGGTCTAATGGAGGAGTTCTTGACTTGGAGTTTGTGAACTTTTTTTTAACTTTTTTATCTGGGTTTGGTGGTACACACTCACAGTCTTTGCCTCTGGGGAGGCTGAAGTTAGTGAATGGCTTGAGCTAAGGAGTTCTGAGCTGCAGTAACTAAGCTGATCAGGTGTCACCGTAAGTCCAGTATAGTGAGACCCACCCCCCTCCCAAAAATGGGGGGAGGAGAACCAGGCTGCCCAAGGAGGGGAAAACCAGCCCAAGCTGGAAAAAGGAACAGGACAAAAATGCTTCTGACTGAATACACTGGGACTGAGCCTGTGGGTGGCCTCTGTATACAGTCTAGGCAACATAGGGAGACACAATCACAATCAAGCAAACAAAATTTTCAAAATTATATTTCAAGATAATTAGTTTTTCCCCTTTTATTATTATACATTTAACAAAATTATTCTAAAAAGATGTCCTTGACACAAAAAAGGTCAAGAATTTCTATCTGAGTTAGGAGATCTGGGTTCAAATTCTGACCCCACCATTTACTAGTTACATGACTTTGGGTAAGTCACTGCCCTTTTCTTTCTGTGCCTCCGTTCCCTTATCAACAAGTAGACATAATAATCCTAAAATTATTTCCCTCCAACAGTGGTTTTGAGAAAAGCATTTTGTAAACTTTAGAGTGTTGTAGAAATATGAATTATTGCTGTGTTGGAGAGTGGCACACATGCAGGGTACTCGTGGTGGTGTCTCTGCACATATGGAGGTTGGGAAGCCACTACAGTCATTCATCTTCTTTGTCAGTCTTCGTCTGACTCCTTTGATGATGGCATCTGGTGAGAGACAGTGCTATAGGAGTATGTGGGGGGACAGGGGAAGGAAAGGGAGGGGCATGATCCCAGTGCCTTTGGGGTGCTGGTGAATTGGTGGTACAGTCAGGCAGGGAGATAGGGAGAATCTGCCATCTTCTTGTCTGGAGTCTGGATCCTCCCAAATACTTCTTTTGAAAACCTTTTCTCTCTACCTGTGGTGAGGTGGGTGGGGGGAAAGAAGAGAGGAGATAGAGAGACAGACAGAGACACAGCGACAGGGACACAGAGACATAGAGATACACAGAGAGACAGAGAGAGGGAGACAGACACAGACACACAGAGAGAGGCATACAGAGAGACAGAGACAGAGAGTCTGGCTGGGGCTGGAGCTGTCTGTGTGCCTTTGTGTGACTCCATCTAGAGCAGACAGCCAGGGGCTAGGGGGCTGGCAGGTGTGGTGGAGGGAGGACCCAACCAGGGCAGGAATGGACAAGTTGCTAGTGACACTCTGGTTTCCAACTATGATTGGAGAAAAACTAATTAGAACATTCCTTGAAAGGTCTCTCCTTACATGGACCCCTGAGCAGGATCTAGGATATCTGGGTTTCCAGAGAAGCTATAGAACAGGATATTAATCACGATCTGGGCCAAGGAGTCTACATTTTTGGGAGGTGAGAAGAGTGACAGTTTTCATTCATGCTCTTCAGTTAATAGCTAGCATTTATATAGTACTTTCAAAGTACTTTAACATATTATCTCATTTGATCCACACAACAACTGTGGGAGGTAGGCCTTTTATCCCCATTTTGCAACTAAGGAGACTGAGGCAAACAAGTGTTAAGTGACTTGGCCAGGGTCATACAGCTAGTGAGTGTCTGAGGTAGGACGAACTCAGGTTTTCATGACCCCAAACCCAGTGCTCTATCCATTATGTCACTTGGCTGCCTCACAGATTCAAAGAATCTCAGAGTTGGAGATTTAGAGCTTCAGGGGCCAGCGAGATTCCCTCCCTGAAACATATGCAACAATTCAACCTTTGCTCAAAAGACCCTTAGTGAAGGGGAAACCGATACCTCCTGGGGTAGTTCTTTTTTTCATTCTACTTGGACTGCTCTAATCATTAGCAACTCCCCCCACCTCCCACCTGATACCCAGCTGAAATCTACTTCTTCGTACCTTTCCACACCTTGTAGCTAGTTCTGTCCCTGGTTCTAGGCCTGGCAAAACAAGCATTCTGCAGAGTAGCTCTACAAATAGTTGAACAAAACTATCATGTCTTAGTCTGCTCCAGGCTAGAGGTCCCCAAGTCTTTCAACAGATCCCCATATTGTACGATCTCATTCACAAAAGGAAAAAGAATCAAATATTAAGGAGGATTAAAGGTTAGACTGTGTGGTGCCGATAGTGATTGAAGGAGCTCAGAGTCAGTAAACATCTACTAAGTGCCCACTATGTGCCAGACAGGCAGCTAGGCGGCACAGGTTCGCCAGGCCTGAAGTCAGGAAGTCTCATTTTCCTGAGTTCAAATCTGACCCCAGACACTTACTAGCTGTGTGACCCTGGGCAAGTCACTTAATCCTGTTTGCTTCAGTTTCCTCATCTGTAAAATGAGCTGGAGAAGAAAATGGCAAACCATGTTAGTGTCTTTGTCAAGAAATCCCCAAATGGCGTCATGGAGAGTCAGACATGACTGAAGAACAACAATGTTCTGGGCCCTGTGCTAAGCAATAAGGATACAAAGAAAGGCAAAAACCAGTCACTGCCCTTGAGAACCAGAGAGAACACACAAACCACTATGTACGAACAAGCTATACGTAAGAAAAATCGGGGGAAGGCACTGAGATTAAGGGGGATTGGAAAAGGGTTCCTGTAGAAGGTTTGTGACTCAGTGGAAGCCAGGGAAGGAGGGAGGTCGAGATGAATAGGGAAAGTTGGGAAAGGGAAGCAGGTCTTCTTCTCCATGAATGATTTCTCATCAGTCTCCTAGCTAAGTTGCGGCCTCGGAAGGCCAGATCAGTGTCATGTATCTAGACTGGAAGTGACCTAAAAGATTAGCTTGTCCAACTCCCCTCATTTTATAGATAAGGAAACTGAGGCCCACAGACATGAAATGATTTACCTAAGGTCTACAGTTTGTCAGTGACATTCCTTGGAATCAAACCTGGGCCCTCTGACTACAAATGCAGCATCCTTCCCATTACAACACGCTGCTTCTTGTTCCTCTAACACCTCTGAGAAGAAATCAGTGTATCATGGTCTGGCAGAAAGGGCGCTATTTTTGAGTCAGAAGACCTCCAGGCTGCTCTACATTCTGTCTCTTACTTTCTATGTTCCCTTGGATCAATCAATTCTCCTCTGAGTCTCAGTGCCTTATTCTGTCAAAAGGGGATGATAACACGTCCTTCTCAGCTTTCCCCACTGAGCTGCTGCAAGGATCTGGTAAATATACTGCTGTATCCTCGCAAGGTGGTAGCTGAGATGGGGCTGGTGAGGGACTGTGGTCCTAGGCTTGGAGAGCTCCTAACATTCATTGCAGGGGTGGGTCTGATGCAGTAGGGGAGCAAGGCTGAGAGGCCACCAACTCCCAGCTCATGGTTCTGGCCTGATCCTAGGTCCCAGGTCCCAGTCTGATCCCTGAGGACTAAATCCCACCTCATCCTGACTGCTACCATGATCTTCTCCATCCCACCTCTTCTTTGGTATCAAAGAATTTATTTTTAAGGGAAAACCTGACTTTTATTTTTCTTTTTTCAAAGAATTAAAAAAAAATTTATGAAGCTAAGGCTAGAAGGGCCTTTGGAATATGGAAGGTTGGAGCTAAAAGAAAGCTTAGAACAGAGAATTCCAGAGCTAGAAAGGACCTTATAGCATAGAGTAGTGGACCTGAAACGGAGATTAGAATATAGAAAACAGAATGTCAGAGATAGGAAGAACCATAAAACATGAATCAGAACTTCAGAAACTTAGAGGGTCCAAAAAACATAGGATGTTAGAGGTGGAAAGGACATGAGAACACAGAACATGGAATCTCAGAGCTTAGAACATAAAACAGAGTATTGGAGCTGGGAGGTTATCTTAAAACAACAGGGACAAATTCAAAGAGCAATGCAGTTTTTAAATTGCAGATTCCTGTGGGCTGCAGATTGACTTAGTTTAAAAAAATAATGTTATCCATTTTTAATTGTATTTTAATTGCAAATGTTTTTAATTATATTTTTATTTATTTTGTTAAATATTCTCCAATTGCATTTTAATCTGATTCAGACCATACTTGGGAGCATGAGTCTGCTCACTGGCACCTCTGCCTTAGAACACAGAACATCAAAGCTGGAAGGAACCTTCAAGATCATCCAGTCCACAGTTTCTTAACTCTTGGGGGTCACGGACCCCTCTGGTAGTCTGGGGAAACCTATGGACCTTTTCTCAGAAGAGACAGAATTTATATATTGTTTCTAAGTTTCCAAAGCACCTTATGTTATTGCATTTGCTCCTCAGAACAACCCAGTGAAGTAGGTACTATTATCATTTCTATTTTACAGAAGACATTGAGGCCTAGAGAGTTGAAGTGATCTGCCTAAGGTCACCCATCTAGCATCTGAGACAGAATTTGAACTTGGGTCTTTTTGACTCTATGTCCAGCATTCCACTCACTATGTCACTTAGATACCTCAGAATAATGTCTTTAAATGCATAAAATAAAATGTATAATATCACAAAGAAACCAATTACATGGAAATACAATATCTCAAATAAAAATACCTTTTAAGAAGTCAAGTGTATGGACTCTATGTTAGGAACTCCTGAGTCTAATTTCTTCATTTTATAGAGCCAGAAACCAAGGTTTCAAGAAGAGACTTGCCCAAGGGCACACAGTGCATCTCTTTCTGAGCTGGGACTAGAACCCAGATTTGCTGAGCTAAAGCTTCTGATCCCAGGCCTGAGGTTCTTTCCATGACCCAGTTTCTCAGAAGGGGTTTCTCTCTGCCTTAGGAGGCCCAGTCCTGGCCCCAGAGCACAGTGAGCGAGCCCTCAGTTATCACCATTTCCTTTCCTAAATGCACATAAAATGCTGCTTAAATCATCTGCTTTAAGATTTTGCCAAAAATAAAAGTTAAGTCGACAGGCCAATAGCAAGATTCCACCCCCTTTTTCTTTTCTGTCTTTTTTTTCTTTTCTCCAAATCAGGGCACCGTGGGCCTGTTTCCGGCCCTTCCTCCAGGATCTTTCAGAGATCACTGGCAACATTCAGCCCTTTCTACCACCAGTTTTTTTTCATTGCTCTAGGGTCCTGTTCTCATTGAGAGCCCTTAGGGACTTGCTAGCAATAATAAGAGAAACAATAAACATATTCGTAACAATAGCTAGCATTTAGGTTGCGCCTTAAGGTTTGTGAAGAGTTTTCCAAATAACACACTTGATCTTGGTGAGAAGCAGGTGCTACTATCATCATTCCCATTTTACAGATGAGAAAACTAAGGCCAAGAGTAAGTGACCATGTCTCCTCAATTATCTTGGTGTTGTTCAGTTATCTTTAAGCCCTTCGTGACCCCATTTGGCGTTTTCTTGGCAAAAATACTGGGGTAGTTTGCCATTTCCTTCTCCAGCTCATTTTATAGATGAGGAAACTTAAGTAAACAGCACTTAAGTGACTTGTCCAGGGTCCCACAGCTTTCCTGTGTTTCAAATTCAACTTTGTTGGACACAACACCCTCATAGATAAACAGCATACACACAAATATAAAGAGATAAGGGAGATGGTGCTGATTATTAGGGAACTCAGGAAAGACTGTGCTTGCACTGATCCTGGAAAGGAAATAAGGATTCCAAGCAGCAGAGGGGAGAGGGAAGGGCATTCCAGGTGGGAGGTACAGCCTGTGCACAGAGCCAGAGGGAGGAGATGGAACCTTGAGTATGGGGTGCTGTAAGCAGGCCAGTTTGGTTGTTGTGTAAATTGTGTGATGGAGAACAAACATAAGTTTGAGTCTGATCATGAAGGGCTATTAAAATTAAACTGAATTTGTAGGAAATAGAAGAAGCTGATGTTGTTTGAAGAGTGGAAAAACATGGTTTGACCTCTACTCTGAAGATCACTTGGGTGACTATAGAGAATATACCAGCCAGGGTGGAGGCTGGATGCAGGGAGGCCAGAGAGGAAGGTATTGCAAGAAGTGGTGAGGGCTTGGACTAGGGGGATTGTGCCCCCAAAGAGGGGAGGGGTAGAGATGCACACAAGCAGCATTTCTCAGAAGGAGAAGTTGTTCAGCAGTGCCTAAGAGCACTCCTGGAATGCAGAGTCCAAAGACTATATCTCCATTTTGTAGATGAGTAAACTGAAGACCAGGATAGAGGCACGACTTAACCAAGGGGATGAATTCATGCAGAGGTGCTGTCTGTCCCACTCCTGAAGGGCTGAGCTTGGCCTTCATCTTCCCTCCTGGTGTGCTCCCCATAACCCGGACCAGCCTGGAGGCAGGCATACAGGAAATCTAGTAAATGTCTCTAGGCAAGGCCTGAAGAGTCACTTGGGGGTTGGGGGGGTGGGCAGTAGAGGCTGCTGCAGGTCCTTGAGTTAGGATAGGGAAATGGGGACAGAGAGGACTGGGATGGACCTCCAAAGTTAGCCCTGGGCCCTTCCCAGGGCTAGGCAGAAGCTGGTGTGGGGGGCTAAGGGGTGATGGGGAGGGGAGCCCAGAGGAGCCAGTGACCGAGGGATGACGAGGAGTAGCTCTGGGTCTGGCTCCATTCTGTCCAGCCCCAGAGCTTTCTCCAAATATGGAAGGCTTCTCTGGCTCCTTTTGAGTCATGCAGGACCTGGCCCAAGAGATCTGCTTTCCAGATGTTAAGTCACACAGAGGACCCATCCGTGGCCCCTTCCCTGTGTTCCCCTCTATACCCCCTCCTCCATTGACACCAGAGTTCCTCTGCCCCCAACCTTCCCTGCCACTGCCTTCCTCTTATTCCTCTTGACAATTCACCCAGCTCTCTCCTGCTGAAGTCTCCTTCTCCACTTCTCTCCTGCAGCCTTGCCCAGCATCATCCACTGCCCCCTTCCTTAGCATCCCCTCCCCCCGCCCCTGCCTCATCTAGGCTCCCTCACTTTGACTTCTATGGAGATCGGGAATCAAGGTGTCACTGAACCCAGCACAGACCCCAGGGGTTAAAGCCCAAAGGCTGCCTAAGAGCATTGTGGGACCCTCTTCTCCCCTTCTCTGAGATTAATTCAATCACAAGGATCCTGGACTGTGACCTAAAAGCCCCCTTCTTGCTGCCTTTTCAATAGAGAGCATCATACAAGGTAAAGCTGCAAAGAAAGGTGGGGAAACTGAGGGGGCAACTGTCCTGGGGGCAACTGAGCAGAGACTTTGAGGAAGGGTGGGATTGGCCACTGGTCTCAGGAGTGGGGGGAGATAATTCACAGGGCTAAGGTCAAGTCTATTGTCTCTGTTAAAGAGTGGGGAGCTTCCTTACACTGGAAGCAGGAACTTCACAAAGGTCAAAGGCTGTGAGAATCATAGACTCCGGGCAAGAAGGGCCCTCAGAGGGCACCTGGTTCAGCCTTCCTCCAGTTCAGGAATCCCTTCTACATACAGCCTCCCTGATAGAAGACTATCTGGCTTTTCCCTGGATACCTCTAGTGACAGGGAGCTAACTGCCCTTGGAGGCAGCCCACAATATTGTGAGAAAGCTTTACTTATTAAGGAAGTTCTTCCTTATATTGAGACAAAATCTGGCTCCCTACGATTTCTCTCTCCAACACCCCATTTGAAATCTGACTCCCTTTGAGTCCTCCTCCACCCCTCCCACTTTGCCTGATTCTACCCTTGGGGACGAGCAGGAGTCTGTTCCTTTGGCCTCTGCACAGCCTTCCAGATGTGTGAAGATAGCAGCTTCATCAACCCTAATACTTCTTTTCATCAGGCTACACATTCATAGTTCATTCAACCATACGTGGTCTCTAGACATTCTGTCCTTTTGTCAATGATCCCCCTAAAATAAGCTTCCCTCTCCCACAACTAAAAACAATATTCCCATTTTGGGTTTTGGGTTTAGGTTTTGTTTTTGCTTTTGTTTTTTACCAAGACAAAGGACGGCATGATTATCATTTTCTCTTGTTTTGGATTTTTGTTGTGGAGTCACTTTTCAGTTATGTCCAACTTTTCATGGGATACTATAGTTCTATTCATGTACAATAATGTGTGACTAAGGAATAATGGGGAAGGGACAAGCATTTATTTATTTAGCACCTACTATATGCCAGGCACTGTGAGATTTACATATATGATCTCATTTGATTTTCTTAACATCCCTGGGAGATCCATGCTATAAAGTACCTCCATTTTACAGTTGAAGAAACTGGGGCAGAGAAAGGTTAACTTGCCCAGAGTCACATAGCTAGTGAGTGTCTGAGGTACGATTTGAACTTGGCTCTTCCTGATTCCAGAGCCAGCACATTATGCCCTATGGCACCACCTAGCTGTTCCATCTAGGCTGGAATGCCACACCGAAAACTCACATTGAGCTTGAGTCCAACTGAAACCCTCATGTCTTCCAGTCAGGGAGAGGCAGTAATGAGTTCTTGGCTCTCACAGGGAGAATTCAGTAGTGGGTGCGTTGAGATGGTCCATGGGAGGGGGGAGGCCAAGAAGAATGTGGGAGAGACTGCCAAAGGAAGGGGAAAATGCTCAGGATAGAAATGGAGCAGGTTAAGTATCCAAGCTGATCAGTAGTGGGATTGAGTCTGTGAGTGTCCACTGCATTTCCAGCCTGGGTGAAACAGGGAGACCTAATTTCCAAAAAGAAGTAAGGAGTGGAGAAGGTTAAATCCTGGAGATGATGGCAGCTACCATGGGGGCCACAGGGCTACTTTAAAGCCCAGATTGGAGCCTAGAACAACAAGTTAGGTCCAGCTTCACCAGTGGGTATTAATAGACTTAATAATCAATCAACCAGTGAGTGCACTTCATCAGATAAATGTATAAGGATGAATATTGCTTGAGTCAGGGGCCTAGTCAGGGTAATTCTCAGGCTCCAAGAGGGCAAGGGGAAGGGAATAAATATTTATATAATGCCTACTACATACAAGGCATTATACTAATGCTTTTTAAAGCATTATCTCATTTGATTCTGATGACAATTCTATATGATTATCCCCATTTTATAGTTGAGGAAACTGGGGCAGAGATGAAGTGACTTGCCCAGGATCACACATCTAGTGAGCCGTCCGAAGCTGGATTTGAACTCGTCTTCCTGACTCCAAATCCAGCCCTCTATTCACTGTACCACCAGCTGCCACAAGGGTAGGGAAAGCTAATCTACTCCCCTAACCCCTACCCTGGAAAATTGTCTTCAGGGTCATTTAAGCATGAACCATCCTGAATTTGCTTCAGAAACAGAAGTCTTGGATCCATTTATTCACTAAATAGATGCTTATCAAAAGACCCACTGTGTGTGAAGTCCATTAAAAGACCCACTGGGTGCTCACCCTAGTGCTGAGGGCAGATAAAAAGTTTAGATAAGACAAAACCCTTGCCTACATGGAGCTCACTGCCTGCGGAAAGAAATGGGATAATTCATACTTCAAAACTTCTAAGGTCCAGCATTTCCTCCCTCCAGTTACAGATGCCAATTTCTCCTTATCTTTCCTACCCTGCCCCCACCCCCCATCTCCAACTTAGCAGACTGCCTTCATGAACTTCTATGGCCAAAAACATTAGCTTCATAGGATTTAGAGCTGGAAGTAACTTTACCTAGCCCCACTCTTCAATTTAAAGAATAGATGATTGAGGTCCAGAAAAAGTCAGGTGACTTGTTAATATGACTCAATATCCTATAGGAGCAGTAAACCCAGGAGGGATGAGAAGGTCTCAAGAATGAAATGCGAAAGAAACAAAGAGAAACAATTTCCCTTGATAAGGAAAAGAGGAAATTGTCTAAAGAGATAAATGTGGCTGCACAGGGAGCTCTTTGCTAACTTAGATTTAAAAGAGCCATATGGAGATCATGGAAACAATGGCAGCTAGGCAGAGAAGTGTCAAAAGGTATACAGTACTGGACTTGGAAACAGGAAGATGCAGGTTCAGCTCTAGCTTCGTACACTTATCTGGGCAAGTCACTTCACCGCTGTCTGCCTCAGTTTCCTTATCTGTAAAATGAGGACAATAATATTTCCCACCTCCCAGAGCTGTTGCGAGACTGAAATGTTTGTGAAGAACTCTGCAAACTTTAAAGCATTCTATAAATGCCCACTTTTAATTATTATTTCAGAAATGAAGGTCAAAGTGCGTTGGCTTGTCCTGTAAAGCTCAGCATGAACTGAAAAGCAAAGGAGAACAGAAAAGAGAGATAGATTGGAAAAAAGAATGGAGGAAAAACAAAGGATGTAAGAAAGAACAGGATTGCTACTTGAGGTAGATGGGACAATATTAACTGTGAGAAGGCACAACTGTTGAATTCTAAGCTTGCTGCTCTTTTCTCTGTCAAGGAGAATGACCTTTGGAGAAGCAAGGGCAGAAAAGAAATTGCTGAAAAGATGAGATTCGAGCTAAATAGGGAGACTTCTAGCTCTTCAGGGATCATGGAGCTGCTCCAGAGGAGTTCACGGCACCAGTCCCAGACAATCCACACCCTTGGGCCCTGAAAGACCTGGAGAATGTGCCTTAACCCTGGTCAGTGATCTTTGAAAAACTATAGAGAATGGGACAGGCACTGCAGAAAGGGAGAAGGGCAAGTGCACCAGTTTTCAGAAAAGAGAAGAGAGAAACAAGCCTGCAAACTAAAGGTTGGTGAGCTGGGTTCCAATTCCCAGCAAAAATCCAAACATATCGCAAAAGGTGAAGTTCAGGAATAAGCAGAAAAGGAGGCAGTGATCACTAGAGAGCCTTCATGACTTAAAGAATGGGCTGTGCCAGACTCACCACATTTCCTTTCTCGACAAGGCTACTAGACTGTTTCTCCAGGTGACATAGTTTTACCTGGCAAAGCAATGGATGGAATCTCTCATGTTATCCTGATGGACAAGATGGTACCACATGGTCTACAACAACATGATACGTTTAGGTTGGTTTGGAAATGTCTGAATGGTCAGAATTTGAGGAGTAACATAAATGGATTGTTGTCATTTGGAAGGAAGGAGATGCTGGGCATCTGAGCATGACCCTGAGTTTTCTACCATTTTTATCAATGATAGGGATGAAAACATAGATAGCAGTCTCATTAGATGTTCAGTAGATGCAAGAAGGGATAGCCAACTATGACAGAAGAAGCCAAGTATGACAGAAGAAGGATCCCCAAAGATTGTAACAGACTAGAAACATTGGGATAAAATGAATCAAATGAAATATAACAAGAATAAATGTAAGATTCTCCACTTGCATGCAGGCAAGAGAAGGAGTGTAAGTGTGAGCCTTGTAGGGGTGGTGTGTCCATACCTTTTGGATCCAGTATATGTGTGTCATCAGGCCTGAGGCAATACATGCATCTTTTTAGGGAATATAGCTGTGTGTGTATACACATGTGTATATAAAGGGAATGTCACTGCATCCAGGACCCAATCCAGTCATCCTGATCTATGTCACCACTGGTCTCTGATGACTGCAGAGGAGACAGTGAGGCTAGTGACTTTGCACAGCTCTGCCTCACTTAAGTCCAATTCACTTGCAAGGGAAGACATCACCTTTCTGATGTCATGGGTCCTTTTTGAGAATGAAGGATAAACAACAAGAAACAAGGGGAATGTCGAGTCTGAGTGGTATAGTGGCACAAAGAGCAGTTGTTATGGCATCAGAGGACCCGAGTTCAAATTCTTGTTCAGTCAAAATTCTAACTGCAATTCTGTGCAAATTACTTAACTTCTCTTGGCCTCCTTATCCTTACCTATAAAATGAGAGGATTGGACTAGCTCAGAACTTGTTTTTTTATGTCACAGACCCTTTGACATGATGAAACACAGACTACAGATTCCTTTGAAACATGATTTTTTTTAAAGTAATCATTGAAGGAAATGTTAAATTCCAGTTAGAGGTTTCCAGTGAAAATGGAATTGTAACTTTTCCCTATCTAAGTTCACAGAGACCCCTGAAATCCATCTAAAGACTCCAGGTTGAGAAGCTCTGGCATAAAGGATCTCTAAGATTCCTTACAGGTCTAAAACAATGACCTGATAATTCACTTTTTCACCTTTAAAAGAGTGTTAAGTTTTAAAAAAGAAAAATGTTGAACCTAGTAGAGATACGGGGTTTCACATGTAGTTTTCATTTTCTGTTTTTCTTTGTATAGGAAAACATTCATGTTTATTGATGTTTTTCAATTTCATCATGAAGAAAAAGCAAAAATTAAGACGAATGTAAAAGCAGGAATGAGTGTGGTTGTCTTTTCTTCTCTGTGTGAGAGTAGTGGTAGGAGAATGGAGGTCTATGAGTGTGTGAGCAGAAGTCCGTGCATGCATGTGAACTGAAGACAGAACTGTTCTCATGGCTGGACAGATAATGAGTAGAAGGATGTGAATGAGCGGGAGGTGTGTGCATGGGGGCTGAGTATGATACACATGTGTATATTGCATGTGCATGTAGGCACATGTGGAACAGAAAAGTTGTCACTGTGTGGAAGCATGTGATGCTCTGTGTGCATGCATGTACATGTGGGGGTATGTAATGGCATTTCTCTGTGTGTGTACTCAGCGGGCAAGGATCCAAGTGTTCAGATAGGAGGGGGAATGTGCCTTTGGCTCTGTGCGACTGTTTGTGTGTTGAGTTTGCACCTCTATGTGACTCTGTGTGTATGCAAAGTGGGCTTGGGTGTGCTTATGTGGAAGAGAGTGTTTGTGTGTTTTGTGGGTGGCTTAGGGCAGGCCTGTGCATGCTTACATGTAGCTATGTACGAGAGAGGAATATAATTGTAAGGGGGATAATGGGTCAGCTGGCGTGCATGCGTGCTCTCTCCAGGGTTACCAGAAATCTTCTGACTACTAAAGCCAGTGGTCTTTCTCAGTCTGCATTGCTCTGGGCCTCTCTTGTTTTTCACCACCTATTCCAGGATCCTCTGTTCTCCCTTGGTTTTTTGGTGCTCTCCTGGATCTCCTCCTACCTACCTAACTGTTCCTTCTTAGCGTTTGCTGGTTTATAATCCATCTTCTGCTTGCTAAGTGTGGCTGTTTCCTAAGGCTTTGCCTGGGCCCTCTTCTCATCTCTCTCTATGCTTTCTTGGTCATCCCAACCACTCCCATGGGGTTCAATTATCTAAAGAGATGACTCCCGTTTTTTTATATCCAGCCTCAACCTCTTCTTCTGAATTCGAGTCCTGCAAGAGCTCCTATATTCTGACCATATAAACCTGGATTTATCTTCAACATATCAAATGTGACATGTTCAAAATGGACCTCCCTCTTTCAGCCTGTTCCTGTCCTGGAGTCTTTGTTTTAGGTGGGGTAAATTTATCCTCCTCCAAGTCATCCACATTCATAGCACTGCAGGCATCTTTTAGTCTTCCCTTTTCCTCATCCCTCCTCCATCTAATAAAATGCTGGATTTTATAGATTTGATGTCCATAATATTTCTTGCATCTGTCTCTTGTCTTCCATTCACACAACCAACATCTTGCTTCAGATCATCATCTCTTTTCTGGAACATGGCACCAAACTTTTAAACAGTCTTCCAGCTTCCAATATCTCCCTTTTCCATTCTATTCTCCATACAATTGCCAAGAAATGCATCCTAAGTGTGACTATGTTACTCTCCTGCTCAAAGACCTCCTCTGACTCCTTATTGCCTCTGGGATAAAAGACAAATTATTTTGGTATTTAAGGCCCTGTACAGTCTGGTTCCCACCTACCTATCCATTATACTTTCATACTGCCTCTCCTTCTGATATTTATAGTTCAATCAAACTGAACCATTAGCTGTTCCTGAAACTCGGTATCCCATCTCCTGCTTCTGTGCATTCTCTCGTGCCTACAAGGCTCTCCCTCCTCATCTCTGCCTTTCAGAAATCTTAGCTTCCTTCAAGGCTCAACCCATGTACCCCCTTTCTATGAGAAACCTTTTATGGTCTTCCTCATTGTTACTCCTTTCTCCCTTCTCATTACTTCAAAATATAAATTATGTTTTATACCCCTACAGAACTGCCCTTGAGGGCAATTGTCATAGCTTCATATATCCCTAGCCTTATATACAGTACTAATACGCCTTTGGTAAATTGTTGAACGAGCCCTTCAAGTTCCCTTAGTGCCAGGGTGAGGCACTGGAAGACGAAGATTGTACAAATTTGGTTATGATAAGTTCTGAAGGGGATCAAAAAAATATCATGAAAGAGGAGAGATGGACAGATGGATGGATGACAAAACATTAACTGAGGCTAACTATGGGTCAGGCATCCTGGTAAATACCAGGGGTACAAATACAAACAAGTAAGACAGTCCCTGCCCTCAAGGAGCTTTCAATCTAATGGGAAAAGGTCACACATAAAGGGGAGCAGGAAGGAGGGAGGGTTACAGTGGCAGTGGCACAGCTGGGGACATCCTGAAAGGAAGTTAGGGAGAAGACCAGAAATAGAGCAAGATAAAGCCACAGCTGGCCTATCAAAGGCCAAAGTGGCTCCAAAAGGGGAATCCCATTCTTATTGGGGAAACAGTGGAGATGATAGCTCCAGGGGAGGGCTATTGACACGGCTGCAGATGCCCAGGAAGTTCACCCCATACACTCCAGCTAGAGAGACCAGTGCGATCAAAGACAAAGATATAGGAACATATAGAACATGGTGAATTTGTCCAGTTTGGATGCAATTTTGTGTGTGTGTGTGTGTGTGTGTGTGTGTGAGAGAGAGAGAGAGAGAGAGAGAGAGAGAAAGAGAGAGAGAGAGAGAGAAAATGGAGGTGACGAGGGAGAGATGAGGCTAGAGATGGAGGTTAGGAACAAGCTATTAAAAGTTTCAAATGACAGGCTGAGGAGCAGCACTTTTGGCCTGTGAACGGTGGGGAGCTATGGAGATCAGGAGAGGGACTGGGCCAAATAAAGTGGTAGGAGAGTGTCCTTGGATCCCACCAAAGATGTAGGGAGATAGACCAGAAGTGGATAAACCAGCACAGAGGCTGCTGCAAAGTGACAAACTCTCCAGTGACGGAGGGGTGACTCCCATTTCAACCACTGACTTAGGATCAGACCCCTGAGAGACACACAGAAATAACAAACTTCTGAGGATGACTCAGAGTTTAATAAGGAGATGAGAAACATCACTGACCACTATGATATTTCAGGGGCAAATAACGGTCTGCTTCTGGGTGAACCAGTTGTATACAGGGAGATCACCATCCCCCTCCTCTATATCTAGATCAACCACTCCAACCCTCCAACTCTCAATTCCAGCCCTGCTGCTTCCTGAACCATGTTTTCCCGAGTGAACTCGTGCTCCCATGGATTCTCCAGGGTACCCTCACTGAGAGAGAGCTAGATGAAGTGGAAAGAACACTGAACTTGGAGGCAGGGAATGCTGGGTTGGAATCCTAGTTCCAATGTTTATTAGCCGTGTGACCCTGGTCAAGTACTTTAGCTTCCTGACCCTTGGTCTCCTCCTCTGTAAAATGAGGATATCTCTTCCCTGCCTCTCACAGGGCTGTTGAGAGACAAGCCCTTTACACAAAGATGCAAGATTCTGTTTATTACTTTCATCTGATGCACATAGCTCAGAACCTCACACACTACCTTCAACTATCTAATTTTTATATCATCAAAGTGGGGAATTTCCATTGAGGAAAGTTCTTCCACTGATGCAAATGTCAACAAACTGTAACTTAATTATCTTAGAGAGTTGTCTGTAGCACTGTGGGATTTAATGGCTCATTGTAGGAATACACCTTCAAAGTTGGTCCTCTATCTGCTCTGTCATTCTGTTTATCCAAATATTTAATGCCTAACATAAAATAGGGGAACTCAATGAGATGATAGCTAAGGTCCCTTCTAGGTATAAATATATATGATGAAGACACATATGGCACCGTTTCCAAAACCAGAAGGGATAAAGAAGAAAAAAAGATAACTACAGACCAATTTCACAAAAGAACATTGATGCAAAAATTGTGTAATAAAATTTCAGCAAGGAGACTACAGCAATATATCCTCAAAATAATTCATTATGACTAAACTGGATTTAGATCGGGGATATAAGGATGGCTCAACATTAGGAAAATAATTGGCATAATTAGTCATTGTTGTTGCTTAGTCATTTTTCAGTTGTGTCTGACTCTTTGTGATCCCTTTTGGGGTTTTCTTGGCAAAGATACTTAATTGGTTTGCCATTTCCTTCTCGAGCTCCTTTTACAGATGAGGAAACTGAGTCAAACAGCGACTTGCTCAGAGTTACATAGTTCGTTAGTGTCTGAAGCCAGATTTAAACTCAGGTCTTCCTGACTCCAGGGTCAGTGCTCTCTCCACTGCTCTAGCTAGCTGCCCTTAGAGTCAATCATATAAATAAGAAAAGCATAATTATACCAATAGAAGAATGTCTTTTAGCAGAAAATATCTTCAACAAAATACAATAATCACTGATGTTAAAACTCTAGAAAACACAGACATGGTAGGGCCCTTTAAGTTAGAGGCAATTCTGTAGATGGAGAAACATTTGGAGATAATCTCACAAGAATGGTAAACAACAAAATAAACAAGGAAGAGGTTAAGGAGGTAAATCAAACTCTAGATGAGGTAGATATGATAGATCTTTGGAGAAAATTGAATGGGAATAGAAAGGAATATACCTTTTTCTCAGAGGTACATGGAATATTTACAAAAATTGACCATGTACTAGGACATAAAAATCTTACAATCCAGTCCAGAAAGGCAGAGATAATCAACGCATCCTTCTCAGATCATAATGCAATAAAAATTATAT
>CM053771.1:105634445-105697864 GCA_028658325.1 Potorous gilbertii
AGAAGAAATCATAGAAACAATGAACAGCTTCATTCAAGAGAATGACAGTAATGAGACAACCTACCAAATCTTATGGGATACTGCAAAAGCAGTTCTTAGGGGAAGTTTTATATCTTTGAATGCCTACATAAATAAAATAGAGAAAGAGGAGATCAATGACTTGGGCATGCAACTGAAAAAGCTAGAAAAAGAACAAATAGAAAATCCCCAAGAAAATACCAAATTAGAAATACTGAAAACCAAAGGAGAGATTAATAAAATTAAAATTAAGAAAACTATTGAATTAATAAATAAAACCAATAGTTGGTTTTATGAAAAAATTAATAAAATTGATAAACCTTTGGTCAATTTGATTAAAAAAAGAAAGAAGAAAATCAAATTACTAATATTAAAAATGAAAGGGGTGAACTCACCTCCAATGAGGAGGAAATTAAAACAAGAATTAGAAAGAATGGTAAACAAAAGTTGCTTATTTCCTTATTATTTGACATCGTTCTAGAAAAGTTAGGACTAGCAGTAAGATATGAGAGAGAGAGAGAGAGAGAGAGAGAGAGAGAGAGAGAGAGAGAGAGAGCTTGATTAAAGGTATATCCATTCTATCAGCAAAGAGGAAATGAATATTCCTTTTTGCTGACAAGATAGAACACCCTAGAGAATCAGTGAAAAAAACTGAGACAATAGCTTCAAAAATATCAAGATTTTTAAAATCATAAAAAATTACTAGCATTTCCATAAAATATTAACAAATACTAAGAGGAAATGATAGCAGAGAAATTCCAATTTTAAAAGTTTCAAAATTCAGAGAACTTCTAGAAGTCAATTAAGACAGTCTCAGGACTTATAGAAATAGAACTGCAAAACACTTTGTGGAAATAGAGGAAGACATATAACTGAATAGTTTTAGTCATTAGTCATGGTTGAGTTGTAGCAATATAATAAAAATGGCAATGGTACCTAAACGAATATATAAGATTGAGTGGTATGCCAATTAAATTGCAAAGTAATTACCTTATAGAACTAGACAAAATTACAAATGCTTTAGAAGAACAAAAAAATTCTCAAGAGAAATAATGAAATTAAGTATAAATGAAAGGGGCACAGCATCACCAGATTTCAAACAATATTTTATGTCAGTTATCTTCAATGACCTGACACTAGTAAAGATAAAAGGATAGATTTGTGGACAAGACAAGATACACAAGATCCAGAAGCAATAGAATACAATAATCCAGTAAAGAATAAGCCCAGGAACGCAAACTCTTGGGAGAAGCACTCATTATTCAAAAATTTTTGAGAAAACTAGAAGCAGATTGGCAGAAATTTGGTTTTAGCTAGCATCTTATACCATACCACAATAAGCTCTAAATGAATATGTGATCTAAATATAAAACTTCACATTAAAAAATTAGAGAACAAAAAGATATACCTTTTCCAACTATAGCTAGGAATTATTTTTAGCTAAACAAAGGATAGAGATTATCATAAAAAAACACAATTTAAATTATCTCAACCTGTTAAATTGCACAAACTCAATGCATCGAGAAAAAGATAAGAAATAGTCAAGTGGAGAAAATATTTGCATTAAACAATTGATAAAGTATGATATCCAAGATATATAGGAAATTGGCACAACTAAATAACACTGGGTCATTTCCCATTAGATAAGTACTCAGATGATATGAAGAAGCAATTTTCAAAAGAATATCTACCTTTGACCTATGAAAATATGATCCAAGTCACAAATAAATGCAAATTAAAACAATCCTGAGGTTTCACCTCACATCTTGAAAATTGTTGGGAGTGTGGGAAGATATACACACTAGTACATTGTTTGTGGGGCTATGAATTGATCTAGCCATTCTAGAAGATAACTAAGAATTATGTGAGCAAGGTCATTAAACTATTCATACCCTTTGATGCAATAATTTCACTCTTGGAGATAAGGGGAGGGGAAAGGAATGAGCATTTATACAACACCTACTATGTGCCAGACACTGTGCCAAGTATTTTGAACAAATATTATTTCATTTGAACCTCACAACAAGCCTGGGAGGTTGATGGTATTACTATGCTCCTATTACAGCTGAGGAAACTGAGGCAGACAGAGGTCAAGTGTCTTGCCCAGAGTCACATAGGTAGTAAGTGTATGAGGCCAGATTTGGATTCAGGTCCATTATCCATTGCACCACCTAGCTGCCAGAGCAAATCAAGGGAGCAGCTAATACCAGAACTCATCTCCCTTGACACTTAGCTCAGAGTTCAGCACACCTTGAATCCTGGGACACACTCCAAAGATGACACAGGAGATTTTTAGGGAGCAGGAATGTTACAGTGGGAAGAGTTCCAGACCTAGAGCTGGATTGTTGTAGTTTGTATACTTTAAAGTAATATAGAAATATGAGCTGTTATTATCTACTATTTGGAATGAGCTCAGTCTCTGGGCCTCTTCCATTGGTTGGGAGAGGAGAGATGGGTCCTGAGAACTGACTATATTGAAGGCAGAATAATCACAGGAGTCACTCTCTTGGCCTTTGATCTGTAGGCATGATAACCTAATAGTCCTTCAGAAAGGAAAGCAATGTATAAGCTTTAAAGTGCTCTAGAAACAGAAGCAATGTGAACTACAGAATCATAGACTTTAGAGTCAGAAGGAAAAGGGAAGGGGAGGGAATAACATTTACTAAACTCCTACTAGTGTCATGCACTGTACTAAGCTCTTTATTATCTCATCTGATCCTCACAACAAGCTGGGTAATAGGTGTAATGATTGTCTCCATTTTACAGTTGAGGAAAGTGAAGCAGACAGAGATAAAGGGACTTTTTCCAGGGAAATCCAGTTAGTAAGTGATTTGAGGCTGCATTTGAACTCAGGTTTTCTTGACTCCAGAGACCCAATGCTCTGTCCATGGTGCCACTTGCCCTAAGGAAGCTTATACATCATGTAATACAACCCTCTCATTTTACAGATAGGGAAACTGATGCTTCTGGGAGTTGAATGACTTGACCAAGGTAATAAGTAGCAGAGTCAAGATTTGAATACAGTGAATCCATTTTGGGAGTAGTTTGCTTATCTAGTTGGGAACCACTTCCTCCTGGTCATGCTCTTGTGGTTGTCCTTTCTTTCCACTGACCCTCACCTTTCATGTGCTGTCTTCTTCTAGTAGGATATAAACTCTTGACAATAGGGATGATCTTGTTTGCTTTAATATGTAACCTGGCATTTTAGCATGGTGTATTTAGCACATAGTAAGTACTTAATAAAGGCTCTATCTATCCATCCATCCACCTCTCTCTCTTTCCCCCTCTATCTATCTGTCTGTCTATCTATCTATCTATTTGTGAAGAATTCTCTGCTTGTGTGTTGGGGAAGGAAGGTCTCAGAGATTACACTGAACTTACACAAGGTGGGAAGCTTTAAGCAAAAACAAATTCTTTAGAAGGAGGAAAATTGACTTCTAGAAGAGCCACAGGGGCAGAGCGAGGAGAATAGAAGGTTTAAAGGGACTTTGGACATTCTCTGGTGAAACAACTGAAGCATTCCCCCAACACTGTCATCTAGCTTCCACATGAAGATCTCTAGCAATGGGGGACTTACTATTTCTGGTGGTGACTGATTCCACTCTTGGAAAGCTCTAATTGTTTTTTTTCCCCTTTATAATTGAACCAAAATTTGCCTTTCTCACCCATTGCTTCAATAGTTTCTCTTTGGGGAAAAAGAACTAGTTTAAATACCATGACAGGTTATACAAGCCTATGTTCTATGTGAAAGGATGGCAAATTCTTTCCCTTACGGCAGCCGTTCAATGAATACATGAATAATGCCCATGTCCCTTCTGCTCCCTTCCTCCATTCTTCTTCCATATTGTATGTCTCTGAGCATCTCAACTGTCTCAGCTCCCATCCTGACAGTTCTCCTCAACTAAACAATGCACTCATTCCCACCCCTAGATCCCTCATGCCCATGACCTCCCATTGTTCTCTCACCTCTGGGTAAACTTCACCAACTACTCCTGCCCCCAGTGTTCAAGGCATAAAACTGCTTACTGAGTCCACTGTACGTGCATGTCATGGCCCTTGGCATTTCTCTCATTCATCTCTGCCTATCTGCCTCTCCCACTCTCTCTTCACAGGGCTGTTCCTGACTTTCTCCTTTCTCTTCAAGCCCCAAAGATCCATCTAACTCCCTCTCTTGGCAAATGATCTCATCTTTTGATTTACTGGCCCTACACCATAACTCTATCATCTTCCCTTCTCCACACCTTGCTTATTTTAAATTATTCCTCTTCACTCATTCTCCATTCTGGTTAAATAAGTTGGTTTGCTCCTCTCTGGACTCAGTATTCCACCTCCCACCTCAGTAACTTTGCACAGGTGGTCCTCCATTCCCAATATGCATTCCCTTATCCCCTCTGCTACTTAGAATCCCTAGCTTTCTTCACGGACTAGATCAAGGGCCATTTCCTACAGGAAATCTTCGTATCCACTTCTTTGTTAATTCTTTCTCTTTTCAAATGATCGTATATATACTTATCTATTTACATGTTGCATCTTCAGTGATTCAGACTTTTCTTTAAAAAGCGGGGATTGGGCCATGAAATCTAAGGTCCTTCTAGCTCCAAATTCTCTGATCTTTGTTTCCCTCTTTCATAACTCTTGTTTTGCCTTCCCCTTCTCCTTCAATAATGCTCTTCCTATAGTCTCTGTCTCGCTCTCTCTCCTCCTCCCTTCCTCCTTCCCTCCCTCCTTCTGCCTCCTCTCTTTCTCCCTTCCTTCCTCCTCTCTCTCTGTCTCTATCTTTCTGTCTATCTGTGTGTGTGTGTGTGTGTGTCTCTCTCTCCTTACCCTCTATGTCTCATCCCGCCCCTTCTGGCCACCCCCCAGGTCCCAGAGCCCCAAAAGTGGGCAGCCTATTTATAGCCACAGCTTAATTTAGTCCCGTTCCCTCGGAAATTCCTGGGCCCTCCCTCACCATGGCAACAGCAGGGCCAGAAGCCCAGGACCCAGCCTGCACCCCCCCCCCCACCTCCCAGCCCTTTGGCTGCTGTGCTTTATAAGGCAGAGCTCAGGAAGATGAAAAGCCAGCTTCCTGCCTGCAGTCTGGGCCCCCCATCTCTCCATCACAGATTCTTAGAGTTGAAAGAGACTTCAAAGGTCATCTATTCTAGCTCCCACTTAAGCAGGAATCCCCTCTACAATCTTCCCCTAAAATGGTCATCCAGACTTAGCTTGAAGACTTCCAAGTGATGGTGGGCTCACTACCATCCAAGAGAGCCCATTTTCGATTCTGAATTGCTCTAATTGTTGAGAAAGTTTTCCTTACTGAGATGTGATTTTCTGCAATTTACACTCATCCAACTTCCATTCCTAGTTCTTTCTTCTAGGGTCAAGCAGAATTAGCCTCAATCCCTCATTACATACTTTAAGACCATGATAAAGACCTCTTTTCTCCCTTCCCCCTCTCTTTTTCTCCTCCTCTCCTCTCCTCCCTCCACATCCCCAGTTCCTTCAACCACTCCTCATATGGCATAGTCTCTGGTTTCCTTTTTGGACACTCTCCAGCACATCAATGTCCTTTCTAAGCTGTGATGGCCAGAACAAAGCAAAATCCTTGAGACATGCTAAGACCTGGGCAGAGTACTGGGAGACCATCACCTCTCTTGTTCTTGAGGCCAGGCTTCTCTCTGAATGCAAACCAAGACTTGGCTTCTCTGGCTGCTGCCATACCATAGACTCATATGTGAGTGCTCAGTCCACCAAAGCCCCCAGACCTTCCCATTCCTCTTGGAGGCCAACTCTGGGAAGGTGATGCTGCCAAGAGTAGTTAGGAGCAAGAAAGAAGTTGGATCCAACTCATGGTCCAAGTGTTTGTCAAAACAGAGAAATCACAGCCTAAGGACTTTTCAGAGCCCTCAGAGATCCTAAGAAACAGAGCTACAAAGGGACTTAGGGTTCAGTTGACCCCCAACTCAACTCAGAGAGGCCCAGTGACTTGCCCAGGGTCACACAGCAAGCTCATGATAGAACCAACCTCCTCAACCCCATCCAGAGATCTTCCCACACCATGGGTCACCAGATCCTAGATCAAAAGCTGAAAGGGGCCTTAGAGGTCACCCAGTCCAACTCCCTTTTAAGGAAACTGAAGCCTCATCTCCTCTTGCATCTATCCAAGTTCCCCCCATTCTTTAAGGCTCAGCTCACAGCCCCATCCTCCAGGAAATCTTTTTTGTTTTTATCCAGCCCACCTTGAGCTTTCTTTGTCTTTAAGCCAGGAAGGCATCTGCCTCTACATCCTCCCCATCCCCCCATTTCTCTTTCTAATTGTTTCTCCTGTATGAGATGTGTTTCCTTAGCCGACCCATGAGTCCTTGAAGTTTGAATCCCAGTGCTGACCCTTCCTAAATATGTGACCTTGGGTAATCAAACTCAGTTTCCCCATCTGAAAAAAGAGAATGATGATTACAAAACCTTCCATTTTTAAGAGTTCTTTAAGGCTGAGTCAATTAAATGCTTAAACCACAAGCATTCATTAAGTGTCACTTGTATTCCAGACACCATACTAGGTACCAGGGATACAGAAGACAAAAATGAAGCAGTCTCTAACCTCGAGGAATTGGCTTTATAATGGGAAATACTTATGCATGTAAGTAAATCCAAAATAAGATGAGATGAATACAAGGTAACTGGGGAAGAGATCCTGGAAGGGGAAGGACAGAAAAGACAGAAAGCACTGCTCAAGTTGCGCTTTAAAGGAAACAATGGATTCTAAAAAGCAGAAGTGAGGAGGAAAGGGATCCCAGGCAGACAGCCCATGCAAAGACACCAAAGTAGGACATGAGATATTGTGCACGGGCAAGAAAGCCAATTGGATTAGACTGGAGCATGTGTGAATGGAAGCATTGTCCCCTAAGACTAGAAAGGGAGGCTGCAGTCATCTGAAAAGCTGGAAATGCTGAGCAGAGGAGTCTTTACCTGGTCTTAAAGTGGATGGGGCATCTTAAAGTGCTGAGTAGGGGAGTGACATAGAGGAGCACTATGGCAGATGAGTGAAAGACGGACTAGAATAGGGAGAGACCTGTGGCAGGGATGCCCAGGAGGAAGTTACTGAAACTGCCCACAACTTTATAGGCTAGATGGTATGTGGATCATCACTCTCATTTTGCAGATGGAAAAATGGAGGCTCAGAAAGGAGAATTAACTTGCCTAGGGTCACAGGCCTAGCAGATATCAGAGTTGGGACTTGAACCTACATATTCTGCTGCCAGTCCTGGGCTATTTTCAAAAGATGATATTATCTCTTAGTCTACAACTCTCTACCTTTCGATGCTGATGGGGGAAAAGCACTTTGCAAAGACTGAGCATTATAGAAATGGGAACCATTTATTAATCAATTGACATTAATAAATTGGCATTTATTAAGTGCTTACTGGGTGCCAAATTCTGAAGATAAAAAAAAAAGTTCCTGCCCTGAAGGAGCTTACGTTTTAATGAGGAAGATGATTCATATAAAGGAAAGTTGGCCAAGGAAGGGAGTGTTGGTCCTCCCCTCCCCCATTCATCAGAGGTTGGTCATCTTCTGGATGAATCAGATACCCTCTGAGAACCTTCTTCTAGCACTCTGCTAGGAACAGATGAAAGGAAGGGGAAACCAGGCTTAGATTCTTAAGTGTGCCCCTGAGGGGCCCTTCCCTGAACATATTTATGGCTGAGAGGGACCCTCATTCCACCTTGCACTCTACCTCTACTGGGAAGGATAGCATATTAGATGTGATTGGAGAACCTTGGTGATTCTTGCCCATCCCTAATTGTCTCTAGGAATCTTGGATTGAAGCCTTTGGAGTCTCTGATGTTTTCCAGCTCACCTCTTTCTTCTAATAATATCTGAAGGGTCATCCTGGGGCAGAGGGAGCAGACTTGTCCTGTTTTGCCCAGAAAGCAGAATTAGGGTCAATGTGTGTACATATGTAAGTGTGCTTGTGTATGTGTGTGTGAGATTTCTTTTGGGGGAGAGGAACATATTTACAAGAAAGTGTGTGTAGAGAAGTTACAAGGAGGAAGATTTTGCCTAGAAGTAAGGAAGAATATCTTAGTAAACTGTAAATCAATCAATCAATTGATCAACATTGATTTAGTGTTATTATGTGCTAAATGGTAGCCAAATGGCTCAGCAGATAAAGCACTGGACCCGGAGTCAGGAAGACTTGAGTTCAAATCTAGTCTCAGATACTTACTAGCTGTGTGACCTTGGACAAGTCACTTAACCTCATTTACCTCAATTTCCTCATCTGTAAAATGAGCTGGAAAAGGAAATGGCAAACCACTGCAGTATCTTTGCTGAGAAAACTCCATGGAAAGTATGGCCCATGGGGTCATGATGAGCTGTTACTAAACTGTGCATGTCCTGAATGTACACTACTGAATAACAACAACCAGGCATTGTGCTGTCCCACAGTGGAAAGTGCTGCCTCAAGAAGGAACTCCCTTCTGAGTAGTGAACCCTTCCTTGGCTTCTCATGGGGCTCATGAATGTCTCCCATATAATTAAAAACCAATAGGAAAAATAAAGACCACCACAATTCACATTTCTATAGCACTTATATAGGGTATAGCTAGTCTTTTTCTTCGCAATAGTCTTTTGAAGTATTTTATAGGGGAAATTGAAACACACAGGTTAAGTGACTTGTTCAGGATCACTGAGTATAGAGTCAAATCCAAATTTCCTGGTTGCAATTATACTAGGCTGCTAGACTATGTCTGTATGTTTCAAGGTTATCCCTCATTTCAGCCGGAGCTGGGACCTCATTCCCTCTAGTTTGGAATGACTGAATGAAGGAAGGAATAAAGAAGCATTTATTGAGTGCTTCCTGTATGCCAGACTGCAGGGAAAAAATATGAACCAGAACACCATAGCTGCCCTAGAGGGATTTGTATCCTAATGCATAGAGCACAGTGCTGTTCAGGGTAGAGGGGAGATTTGGTCTGGGGAACTTCAGGGACGGTCAGTTGAAGTGTCCCTGCTCAGGTGATAGGCTCTTTCCAAAAACAATGCTTCTGGCAATCTGAGTACTGTGCTCAGAGCAGGAGACAGAACACCAGGGAGGGCAAAGAGAGCTACTCTCCTCATGGGGTGCAGTCCCTGTATAACAAGATGGTTTGAGTATATGGCTGCATGGGATGTAGTGTACAGTCCAGTTTTGTCTGGGGCTGCCTAGATTTAGAGGGCTTGGCAAGTTTGCACCCAATCAAGATGATTTGAGTCCAAGGTTGAATAAATTAACTTCTCTAGGGACTGCGGCAGCGAATTCTGGAAGTCTGATGTGGTATGCTAGTCTAGGCAGGGAGACAAGGAGAGAAAATCTGAAAGATCCATATTGGTTTCCCTGTTTCCAATTTTTCCCCCTTTATCTCTTTTGAAAACCTGACCAGCCTCCTTCCTAAGGTCCAGCTTTAACCAATGACGTCCCCTGCTCTTCAACTTGCTGTGGCTCCCCATGGATTTTTGGAGGATGCCTCCTTGTCTGGCTCCAACCTCCCTTCTCCAGTTGCATCTTCCCTCACCCCTTTTTCTACACATCCTGCTGTCTCCAAGTGGGCCAGTCCCCCTAATATTCCCAGAGCATGGCTGGCTACTTACCTTCTCTGTACTTTTGTCCAACTCAACACACATTCATAATATACCATATTAGATTCTGGAAATAAACAAAAGCAAAACAAGCCTTCCTCTTCCCCCAACTTCCTACCTCTCTGAATCCTTCCCATTCTTCAAGGACCAGCTCAAGTGTCACCTCCTCCAGGCAGCCTTCCCTAATCCCTCTAACCCTTTGCTTTAATCCTTGGCATATGCAATCTCTATTATGACTTAACTGTCTCAACTGTGTATCTTCTCTTCTTCGAGGAAGGGTGTTTCTTCTAGTGAACCAATCAGAAGATCTTTGAGCAGGAATGGACAGGAAGATTCTAGAGGGAATTTCTACACTGAGAGAGGGACTAGATGATCTCCAAGGCCTCTCCCAGAGCAGGGAGTCAGGGACTCTATGAATGTAAGATTCTAGGATTCAATAAGCATTTATCAAATGAACAGATGAGTCTGTACAAAGGATCTTCATGAAGGCAATGCTGAGCAGATCTCTCTGTGAAGGCAAGATCAAATGGGAAGAATGCATTTCTGACTGAAATAGGAAATAGGTAGGTCGCTCCATTTGACCACACAGAGCAGATCTAGAAAGGAGTGGAGGGATACACCCAGGCTCAGTAGGCTCCCCTTTCTGCTCTGCCACCACTTTTCTTGTTGTGGTTCAGTCTTCTCATTTGTGTCTGACTCTTTGTGACCCCATTTGGGGTTTTCTTGGTAAAGACACTGGAGTGGTTTGCCATTTTCTTCTCTAGCTCATTTTACAGATGAGGAAACTGAAGCAAATGGTATTAAATGACTTGCCTAGGGTCCCACAGCTAGTAAGTGTCTGAGGCCAGATTTGAACTCAGGAAGAGGAGTCTCCCTGGGTCAGGCCCAGAGCTCTATCCACTGTGCTACCCAGCTGCCCTGCTCCACACCGGCTGTTCCTCTCAAGGATGATTCCTCCACGAAGTTTACTCTCTGATTGGCCAATCCCTGCCTGGGCTACCATCTCTTGAGAAGCTCCAGTCACAATGCTCACTTCACCTCCAGCTCACTCTGTTCAGCCTCATCTCTCCACCAGTCCCCGTGGGAATGTGTTCCTCCCTCCTCAACTCTCTCTAACTCCCCTTTTATGATTCATGTTCTGCTATTTAGAATATAAGCTCCTTGAGAGTTGGGACTACCTTATTTTCTTCCATCTCTAGAATGCAGTACAGTGCTTGGCACACAATAAATTCTTAATAAATGTCCTATCAAAAGGAAACCTTCCTAATGATTAAAACTGTCCACAAATGCCTGTGTAGGTGGTAAATGTCCCTAACACTGAAGGTCTTCAAGTGAAAATAAGTGAAAACCTGGAGACATTTCAAAGGGGATTCCTGTTTCAGTAGGAGTTGGGATAAATGGCCTCTTACAATTCTGAGATACGTGAATCTAGGTGAAGATGCTGCACACACCTTAACTCCCTGACTGTTAAGAGAATCACACCAGGAGAAAATGGCATGTCTATCTCTGGACATCAATCCTCAGGCAGAAAACAGACAAACCTAGTCCACACTGTGGTGGGGAATCTGCGACCTCGGGGCCATATGTGGCCCTCTGGATCCTCAAGTGACACTCTTCGATTGATCCATTCAGACTCAGTCAAAGCCCAGCACTTGAGGACCTAGAGGACCACATGTGACCTCAAGGCCAAACGTTCCCCATCTCTGGAGGGGTCTGCTTAAAAAATGATCTTGCCCAGGGGATGGGAATTCTGTGCCTGTTTGGTACATTTTGGTTGTCCCTTGGTAGAGGAGAGAAGAAATTGAGCACTTACTGAAGCCAAGATGAGGCAAGCACTTCACTATAATCTCTATGTGCCCTCATGAAGGCCCTTGATTGGTTGGGAGGGAGCCAGGGCCTGCCAGAAGGGAGCAACGAGCTCCATCCAGAGAGGAAGTAGGGGTTATTGGAATCACAGAATTAAAGTTGGAAGGGATGTCGGGCATCTAATCAATCCCTCATTGTCCTCATTTTAGACATGATTAAAGGTAAGGGACTTATATTATGGGCCAGGAGACACAAGAGATGAGGTGTTCAGCCTAGGGACGGGCAGACTGGTACAGCCTGGGTTCATCCATTCATCTGCGGCTCTTCTCCAGTTATTCTTGAATCTGTGTATTTTCTTATCCTTTGTGAATAAAGCCCAGAAATCATGGCTGTTACTGTTCGTCCTTCATTCTTGAGAACCAATTTCATCAGCGGAGGATGGAAATCGTACTTGGGACTAGGATATATGGAAATGGAGAGGGAAAGACAGAAGGCGGGGCCAGGCAAAGGCACTCCCAGATAGAATTAGGAGAGTGCTTAGGAACTGGGAGCAGAAGGTCTCTGAAGCAAAGTGACTGAGCAGGCCCAGGGCTAAGGAAAAGCTAGAAAGTCTAGGACCTTTATACCAGGGCTCAGGGATCAGAGAGGTTTGGGAAGTAGTGAAAGGTAGAAGCCCTGGCTCTGCTCCTTATTTCCTCTGTAACTTTGTGTAAGTCATCTGAGTGGCATCTTCCTCATCTTTAAAGCAAGGAGGTTGGCCTAGAGGCTTTAATTCTATGATCCTAAAATGTGTGGATCTACTCCAAGGAGAAGGCAGGCTCCTAGGAAACTGGCTGCAAGTCAATGAGGCCTGAGGCTTAGGGTGGGATTATTCACAGTTAAGGAAGGAGGTTCCCTTGTATTTCAGTAATGATAGTTATAACTCCCATCTCTACAGCACTTTCAAGTTCACTCACAACAACTTTGTAAGATAGGCTTCAGTAGTATGAAACTACTATTCCTATGATACTGTAGTAGTATTATATCCATTTTACAGATGGGGAACCAAGAACACATAGCCAATAAATGTGGAAGTTTGGATTTGAATTTGAGGTTCACTTCTCTTCTGATTTAACAACCCAGTCATAGAATTTCTGAGTCGGAAGGGACCTCAGAGGCCATCTATAATAACAGCTAGCATGTAGACAGTGCCTTCAGCTTTTCAGAGATCGTATACATGACCTCATTTCAACCTTACAAAAACCAGATTTTCCTGACTCTAACTCCAGTGGTCTAGCCATTATGCTTACCCATGCATACAAAAAAAAAAATCCCTGCCCCAACATATTCAGTAAGTGGCCAATTAGCCCTTGCTTGAAAACTTCCAATGAGGAAAAGCCCACTGCTCCCTGTTCCTGACACATCACATTCTACTTTCTGGATAATTATAATTGTTAAATTTTGTGAAATCTAAATTAATCTCTTTGCTACTTCCACTCATAGAGGCTGGACTTTCCCCTGGAAGCTATGGAGAATTGGATTGTTATTTAAGCAAGGGAGAAAGACTTATAGAAGTCCAACATCCCAACTTTGTCCCAGATTGTCTGCCCTTTTCTGGTTCCCTCCCAGGAGATCGAGTCTTTGCTCCTTCACCACATCTGACACATTTCAGGGAGGATGAAGTTAAGGCTTCAGAATGTTGCAGCTCTCTTCAGCTCTGCTCCGATCACCATCTCCTGCCTGCCAATAATCCTCTTGAATGTCAGTAAGCTGTGATTCTCTAGAAGCAGCAGCATTAGATGCCAGTCTCTCCGTATTATTACCTCCATATTATTAGATATAAATTCTTCTATTTATCACGTAAAACTTTTCATGGAGTATGTAGTCAGTTGAGGAAAAAAAAAGAATATTTGCATCAGGTATCTCTGATAAGGGTCTGATAGCCAAGCTAGATAGATAACTAATATAAACAAGACCAAAAGACATTCCCCAATAGAGAAATGGTCAAAGGATAGAAACAAAGAATTCTCAAAAGAAGAAATGTAAACTATCAGTAATGATGAAAGAATGTTCCAGATCACAAATAATAAGAAAAATGCAAATAAAAACAACCCTGAAATTTCACCTCATATCCATCAAATTAACAAAGATGACAAAGTAGGGGAATGGTCAGTGTGGGAATGTGGGGGTGGCTTTGGAAAGATAGGCACACTGATGCATTGTGGGTGGAGCTATGAATTGATCCAACTATTTTGGGAAATAATATGAAATCATGTAGACAGTGACTAAGATGCCAGGACTTTCTGACCTATAGATTCCATTGCTAGGTATATACTCCAAGGAGGATACTGATCCAAAGAAAGTACTCTTATACACCAGAACATTTATAGAACTTTTGGTGATAAAAAAAAGAACCAGGATCCAAGTAGATGCCCATAGACTGGGTTAAATAAAATGTGGTACAAGAATGTAAAAGAATATTACAATGATCATAAATAAGGAACATAAAGAAGCAAGAGAGGAATAGGAAGATTTTTATGAATTGATGCAAAGTGAAGTGAGCAGAACCTGGAAAATATACACAATGGCTACAACAGCATTGAAAAGAACAGCAACCTTTTGTGACCTGGTCCAGACTTACCTTTCTAGTCTCATTACTACATTATTCCCCCTTATATACTTCATGGTTCAGGCAAACTTGTTGGTTTGCTGTTTCTGGTACAGACATTCCATCTCTAATCTCCTTGTATTTGTGCTATCTGTGTCTCCATGCTTGGAATGCACTTCCTCCCCTCTTCAAATCCCTGGTCTCCTTCAAGATTCCAAAGCCATCTTTGACATGAAGCCCTTTCTGATGCCTTTGGAGGTGGCTGGTAGTACAGCTGACAAAATGCTGGGCATAGAGTTAAGAAGACATAAATTCAAATCTGGTCTCAGACACTTACTGTGTAAACCTGGGTAAATCTGTTAACCTCTGCTTGCCTCAGTTTCCTCAAATGTAAAGTGGGGATAATAACAGAATCTCTCTTACAGGGTTGTTGGAAGGATCGGATGAGATAATATTTGTAAAAACACTTAGCACAGTACCTGGCACATAGTGGGTGCTATACAAATGCCTCCTACCTCCCTTTCCCCTGATCCTCCTTAGTTACTGGTGCCCTCCCGACTCCCTCTTCCCCTCAACATCTAGTACCTATATCATGTCTTTATTCTGGATATACTTAGAGAGTAAGTGGCACAGTGGTTAAAGAACTGGTCTCATAACAAGGAAGACTTGAGTTCAAGGTCTTGCCTCTGACACATATTGGTCATGTGATCCTGGATAAGTCCTTTAAGCTCTCTGTGTTCTAAGTAACCAACTAATTCTCTAAGACTCTAAGTTGTAGAGAAGGTGGCAACGTTTGTTGGCAGAGAAAGTTCCTCACTGGGAGCTCTGTATATCAATGAAATCAAAGGTCCAGTCCCTATCCCTACCTTGCCTTTATGTCTGTATGTTGTATAGGCTATGTTTCCCAGTAAGTGGCCAACTCATTGAGGACAGAGATTATTTTACTTGTCTTCATATCACCAGGGCCCAACACTGTGCATGAAAAATAGAAAGTGCTTATTAAATGCTTGTTGATTGATTGATTGGAAATATGTCTGGAACTTGATACAGGAAGGCTTCAAATATCCCTTGGATCTATGTAGCACTACCTTGCCACTCAAGGATGCCAAGGTAAGCAGGAAGACGTTGACTGAAGATCCAGGAAGGCCAAAGGACTGGTAAATAGAGATATGAGGTTGGCAGGGCATGGGGAGCTAGCTAGCTCATCAATGCCTATAGGATCTTTGGGGAACTTTTGGATCTTTTCTGGACTGATTCTCTTCTCCTCCTACTTCCCAACCAAATTTTTCCATTCCCCTACTTTGTCTCTGGTTGGGAGGAGTAGCTTCATATAACTATAGGATCTAGAATCAAGTCAAGTCAGGTCAACAAACATTTATAAAGTATTTAATATGGACAAGGCCCTGTGCAAAGTGCTGGGGGTACAAATACATGCCGTCCCTACCCTCAAGGAACTCACATTCCAGTGGGGTAACACAGCCTATAAACGGGAACAGGCACAGAAACATGGTAAAATCTAGAGAATGAAGGATGGCTGGTCTGGGCCCTTCCTCAAAATGATGATTCCAGGAGGGACTTAACCAATGGGGAAAGAGCTGGAAGGTTCCTTCAGAGATTATCTGGCATGACTCCCTCACTTTACAAACAAGAAAACGTAGGCCCAAAGAAATCCAGTGACTTTTCCATGATTACACGGTGGTAGGTAGCAGTGCCAGGATTGAAACCCAGCTCTATTTACTTTAAAGGAAGTACTCTTTCCACTATACCAAGATGAAGGGCATTTCTATTTCTATTCATACCAATATGGTGAATCACTGAGCCGCAGAGCCCCCAAAGGGTCATCCTGTCCATCTCCCTTCTGCTATGTGGGTCTGTCCACAATGGAGATGATCTCCAGAGAGATGTCCCGGGCTCCATTTTGGCCTCTGTCCCTAAAATTTTATCCATCAACAAATTCTCTTTCCTTCCTTGCCAGGAGCCTGTGCCACCCACCACTCAAGTCTGAGATACAAGCCCCCTAAGGCAAGGGCAGGGAAATATAGACAATTCTGCCAAGCTGTGGGAGGATGTAGATTTGGATAGGACAGAGAAAGAGAGGGCTAGAGCTGGCAAGCTGGGATCTGCCCTTAGATTCAATGTATGTGGGATAGAACAAGAAACAGAGAGAGAGGAAGACAGACAGAGAGAGACAAAGACAAGCACAGAGAGAGATGGAAGAGTCAGAGTTAAGACAAGGACAGATGTCCAATGTCAAGACATGGAGACACACTGACAAGGAGACAGATATATACACACATATGTATTTATAAGATGGCTATATCTATATGTAATATGTGTATATATTATATATACAGATATATATTCAGACAGATAGATAATAAGAAGAAAAATGCAAATAAAAACAATCCCAAAATTTCACCTCATACACATCAAAATACCAAAGATGACAAAATATGGGAATGGTCAATGCTGGAGTGGTTTTAGAAAGACAAGCATACTGATACATTGTTGGTAGAACTTTGAATTGATCCAACTATTTTGGAAAACAACATGAAACCATTCAGAGAGTAAAAATGCCAGATAGATACACATAGAAGATTGGTAGAGGTTAAGTGACTTGTCCAGGGTCACACAGCTAGTGCCTGAAGCCAGATTTGAATTTATTTCTTCTCAACTTTATGCCCACTATACTACCAGCCACCTCCGAAAGTAATTTGGTTTTGGAAAAAAGAGACAGAAACTGCTTAGAAAGGACTCCAGACGTAATGTCAGAATTGGATAAGATCTTTGAATTGAGAATGTCAGAGCTAGGAGGGACCTAAGACAACAGAATATCAAAGCTGGAAGGGGCCTTAGAAAATAGAATGTAAGAATTTTCAAGGACCTTAGAGAAATGAAGATAGAGACAGGGAGACAAAGTGACAGATTGAGGGTGGGAGACAGGAGAGAAGGAGAGATACTTTAAGACAGAAAGACAAAGGGAGAGACAGAGGTAGACAATCAAAGAAAGACAGAAAGAATGAGAGGAAAAGAGATAGATACGGAGACAGAGATTGAAACAGAAAGGCAGAAAGAGACAAACAGAAGGGGGAAAGGTAGACATACTGACAGAGTCAGTCATTCAGAGAGACAAGAGGCCACAACGCAGAGGCAAAAAACAAGGGTAGAGACAAAGTAGAGGGATGTCAGTGGTGACGGTAGAGGGGGTGGGCTCATGGGAAAAGGCCTGAGCTTTTCCCACGGGGCTCTACAGAGTCGCCCGTGGGTCCCCAGGGACAAGGGCTGTGGAGGGCAGGCTAGGTTCCAGGAACACAGGGCCTCACTCACCCTCCTGGCCCTGCCATCCTGTGAAGGGCCTATCCCAGCAGATCTTCTCAACAAGGTCTGCTCACCCCCTGGGAAAGGATAAACAGGAAATCTCAGGCTCACTAACACTCCCCTCTCTCCCTCCAACGACCCCCCCTTCCCCCAACACACACTCACAGACACAGACCCCTAGGCCTTCTCAGCCACAAGGCTTTCGGATGTGTTGCCCCACCCCCTCCCAGACCCTGCCCAAGGGCCCCAGAGGCCTCAAGCTCAGGGTCTAGCTTTTCTGACTCCTAGAAACACAGAATCACACAATGTGAGAATGGAAGACTTAGAATCTTAGAGGCTAAGAGAGGGTATCACAGACCCTCTTCCCAATTTCTTTTTAGTGCTAAACAATCTTTCAAATTATCCAGGTTTGAAAACTCAGCATCATTTTTGATTCATCAATGTCCCTCTCCCCCATACCCCCAAAGCCTGTATTTCTAGCCTACAGCCTCTCTCACATTTGTCCTCCTCTCTGCTCACACAGCCATCACCCCAATCCAGCCTGCATCTTCTCGTGCCTCAACTACTGCAAAAGCCTCTTACTCCATCTTCCGATCTCAAGTCTCTCCTCCCTCCAATTCACCTCTATGCAATCGCCAAAGTAATTTTTCTAAAACAGATCTGACTGTACCCTGTCCTCAAGAGGCTCCAGTGGCTTCCTAGTACCTCAAGTATCAAATACAAATGCCTCTGTGTGGCATCTAAGGCCCTTCACAAAAGCCCTGGCTCCAGATTACTTTCCAGCCTTATTATACATTACTCTCCTTTATGCTTTTGGTCAAACTGGATTTCATGCATTTTCCTTACCCAAGATGCTCCATTTCCCATCTTCATGTCTTTGCACAGGCTATACCCCATGCCTCAGATATATTCCCCCAATCAAACAATCATCAAGGAATTATTAAGAGCCTACAATGTGCCGGACACTCTGCTAGTTGCCCAAGGTGATCTTCAACTACTTCCTCTCAGAATCCCTAGTTTTCTTTGATGAAGCAGCACAAGAAGCCTTTCTGGACACCAAAGATCTCCTTTCTAGTTACTCTGTATTCAATTTGCATGTAATTTGTATTCACATACACATACACCAATCTATCCTTCCCTGATAGAATGTATGCTATTTGGGTTGGGGACTCATTTTTGTCTTTATTCCTGCCATGACAATCACAGTGCCTAGCACATAGTAGGTATTTAATAATTGTGTGTTGATTGGTAGTCTGACCTACAGAATCATACCCTTAGAGTCACAGATGCCTGGACCCCCATAATTCTATTATCTTCAAAATAAAGGATGTGAGAATCACATATTCTCAGGGTTGGAACCTCCATTCCAGTGTAGAAATCCCTGGTTAGCCTCCTATCCAGAACTGGGCTTCCTCCCTACGGGATCCCATGACAGGGAGCCTACTTCTTCTAGGACGCAATCACTTTCCCACCATTTGGGAGAAAATGTTTCTTTCTGTTCATCAGAGATTTCCTCCTTGTTACTTCCTTCCAGAGGTCCAAGGCCTCAGGTTCTAATCTAGCATCTGCTATTTACTGTCTGTGTGGTTTTTTGACCATGAATTTCATCCTATATAAAATTGTGGAGTTGGACTAGGTTGTCCTTGAGGTTCTGTCCAGTTCTAGATCTAGAGTCCTATGAACCTTCTTCTGCAATGGCTTACAACAAGTCAAGTCAAAACAGTGCTCAGCCAGTACCTGTGGGCACTTATAAATGCTCAATGTCTTGAGTTGATTTTGTGGTGAATGTGTCACTCTGGGAAGTCACAGGTCATAGGTTACAGGTCACAGGACAATGGACCCGTTTCTTACTCTCTGGCCTATTACCATCCTCCTTCAATCATGGTTCCCAGAACTGACCACAATAATCTATGAGTTGTCTGAGCAGGGTGTGATTCACAATGTTATTGGTTCCTTTTTCCTAGAATTTCTCTTAATGTAGCCCAAGGGATTGGGATAGGGACTGATTTCACTGGAATAGGGAACTCCCTGGTGAGGAAACTCCTTATGCTGTCATTAGTGCAGGTTAGCACCTTTTTTGCAACTTTTAGTTTTTAGTTGCCCAGATCACTGACAGGTTAAGTGACTTGCCCAGGATCATACACAGTGGTAGAGCTGGGATCTGAAATCCAAAACCCAAGTCTTTCCATTTTAGCATGCTGACTCCCTTAGAATTCAAACCCATGCCCTTTGACTATAAAACCACCTACACAAAAGTTCTGAGGTAAGGATTTGGGGCCCTATCCCTGCTTTTAGAGGGAGGAAGGAAGGTTGACCTTAGCTTCCTCTAGACCAGCTGTTATAACTAGGTCCTAAGGCTGGTGGGGTCATAGGACAGAACAAAAGTTTTAAGTCACTGGGTTTCTCTCCTTCTATCCTTGAAATTCCATATTTGTACATACTTGGGATCTTGGAGGCCCAGTTCAAATCTTCCCTCCCCTTCTCCACCCCATCTCCTCAAATTTGATTAGTCCCCAACTGGCTTGTTAGAAACAGGTCAACCAAGGGGGTGCCCCAGTTAATTCAAACTGTCTGGGACAACTGTTAAATTTTCAGCGTGGGCATTTATACCTTAGACATGGACAAAATGCTACAAATCAGGGCTTGGTTTTACTGTTTTGTTGATTGTCTAGACTTAGGAAAGTGAGGAGAGAACGCTAATAATGCAGATTAAATATTAAAGTGTGTCATGGGTGCTTTTTTTTCTTCTTAAGAACTGATTGTTAAACATTTATCATCACATCTCTGAGTCAGTCCTTACGTCTGAGCACTGGATACTTAGTTCCATATGAACTCCTTGGTTCATGATTCTAAATCCTATCTTTCCAACTACATTTTCATAGATTGTATGCCACCCCCTTCCACCTCCCCACCGCACTGACAGTTGAATGAGGAAGTCAAGTAAGAAGTCCACAGGAAATGATTATTGACTGCCTAGTAGACATGATACACAAAACAAGGTAAAACTGTATAGAATCATGAAACCATGAATCTCAGCTGGAAGAGTTTCAGAAATTACTGGGGGTGGGGGGTATGGCAGAGTAACAGCACAGACTTTCTAGAGCACTACCACCAAGCTCAGCCAAATACCTGTAAAAAATGGCTCTAAACAAACCCTGAAGCTGCAGAACCCACAGAATGAAGGAGTGAAGCAAATCTCCTGCCCGAGACATAGCCTGGAAGGTCGACCAGAAGTGTCCTTCATGCCATGCTGGAAGCACAGTCCAGTGTGGGCTGTGAGTGTACAGAGGGGACCTCTGTAGGTCTTGGGGAGACTGAATCTCTCACATCTATGGTGGTTTCCAGACTTCATGACCCCAAAACGCTGAGGGTTAAACTGGAAGGTCAGTGGAAAAAGCCTGTGGGACCAGTGCAGGAGAGTGGAGTGATCCTGCTCCAGCCTCAGGGCCTCAGAGCAGGGAGGGGGCAGAGGAACCCGAGGTAGCCACAGCAGCAGCAGGGGCAGGGGCAGCTACTGTTTCTGGAGCTCTAGGCTCACAGATTGTGGGGGCAGGAGGGATCAAGCAGCTGACAGTACACCCCCTAACCCCACTGGAAGCACAAAACTACCTGGACAAAGAGTTCAAAAGTCAAGTAAACGTCTGCGGAAATGAGCAGAAACCAAAAAAGAATCAGGCTATAGAATTTTACTTTGGTGACAAGGAAGACCAAAGCATGCAAACAGAAGAAAACAAAGTCAAAGCTCCTCCATCCAAAGCCTCCAAGAAAAATATGAATTGGTATCAGGCCATGGAAGAGCTCAAAAAGGATTTTAAAAATCAAGTATGAGAAGTAGAGCAAAAATTGGGTAGAGAAATGAGAGTGATGCAAGAAAATCATGAAAAATGAGTCAACTGCTTACTAAAGGAGACCCCAAAAATGCTGAAGATATTAACACTTTAAGAAATAGACTAACTCAAATGACAAAAGAGATCCAAAAAACCAATGAGAAGAATGCCCTAAAAAGCACCAAATGGAAAAGGAGATCCAAAAGCTCACTAAAGAAAATAATTCCTTAAAGATGAGAACAGAGCAGATGGAAGTTAATGACTTTATGAAAAATTAAGGGACTACCTGAAAGTCATGATCAAAAAAGGAGCCTAGATATCATCTTTCATGAAATTATCAAGAAAAACTGCCCTGACATTCTAGAACCAGAGGGTAAAATAAATATTGAAAAAATTCACTGATTACCTCCTAAAAGATATCTGAAAAGAAAAACTCCTAGGAATATTGTAGCCAAATTCTAGAGTTCTCAGGTCAAGGAGAAAATACTGCAAGCAGTCAGAAAGAAATAATTTGAGTATTGTGGAAATACAATCAGGATAACACAAGATCTACAGCTTCTACATTAAGGGATCGAAAGGCTTGGAATATGATATTCCAGAGATTAGTGAGTAAAATGGAAAGAATCTCAGCTTTAGGAAGAGGAGATATGCATTTACTTCCCAGTTCCTCCAGTAACTCAGTCAGTTCCCTTCACTGAGACTTGGTTTCCTCATTTGTAGAATGGGCCTAATATTGACACTCCCTCCCTCACCAGGACATTGAGGGAAGGATCTTATAAAACTGAAAACCCCCAAATATGGGAGAAATTGTTATTATTCCCTAACCTCCTCATCTTACAGAAGAGGAAAAGGCAGCCCAGAGATGGGACTGTCTGTTCAAATCAAGAAGCATTTATTCAGAGTTTACTATGTGCCAAATTGATGATAAATGCTAGGAATATAAACAGAAAGATAAGCATCTTCTGCTCTCAAAGAGATTATATTTTCTCTCTGTCTATGTCCCTGTCTCTGCCTCTGGCAGTCAGGGTTAAATGACTAGTCTACGGTCACACAGCTAGTAAGTATCAAGTGTTGGAGGTCATATTTGAACTCAGATCTTCCTGACTCCAAAGTGGGTACTCTACACATTGCACCACCTAGCACCCCCAAGAAGATTACATTCTAATGGGAAAAAGGTAACATAGAAGAAAGCTGAAAAGGCACATCACCACTGGCAGAGAAAGGGTTGAACCTAATAGCTAAAATTAATCTAACAGTTAAAAGGTTTCCAAAGAGCTTTATAAACACAATCTCCTTTGATCCTCACAGACTTCTGAGGTAAGTGCCAAAGGTATTACTTGTCCATGTTAGAGGAAACTGAGGTTCAGAGAAGTTTAGGCAGCTTGCCCAGGTGGTAACCCATAAAGCCATGGTCACACCACTAGGCCATGTTCAAGGCAGGATTTGAACTCAAGCCTCTGGGTCCAGAGTGCTTTCTACTCCTTCATTTTGCTTCTTATCTGCCAAGTTAGTCCCCTTTCTACTTTGCCTAATTGCCACTAAATGGGTAACTGGATCCCATTCACTGAGTGTGGTGTACGCTATCAGTGTTCAGGAGGGTCCCAAGTAGTATGGGAGTCTTATAGTTCATAGCATGAAAAGTCATCTAGTCCCAACCCCTCATTTTACAGATGAAGAAAATCACCAGGGAAGTTGCCTGAAATGATAGAAAGTGTCAGTGGTAGAATTTGAACTGAAGTCTCCTGACTTAAGAGGCATGATTCTTTCCACTGAACCATTCTGTTTCCCCCAGAAAACCTTTCTAGAGAATACAGACTTTGAAAGAGAACAGTAGAGATGAGTTGGTTGATTTTAGAAAAATGTGGAATGATTCGCATGAAATAACAAAGAGTGAAATGAAGAGAACCAAGAGAAACATTGTACACAGTAACAGCAGTATTTCAAAGAACTTTGAATGACTAAATTGTTTGAAGTGTGCTCAGATCAACTACAAAGGACCTATGAAGGAAGATACTGTCCATCTCCAGAGAAAGAACTGAAAAACTGATACATGTGTAGTATAGTTTTACATATTTTTACATATTTGTGACTAGAGTGAGATGGAGAGGGAAGTAGAAAAAAATAAAAAGTACACAGCAGAGAACAAAAGAAAACTTAGAAGGAAGTACAGAAAAACAGGGTAGCTTTGAAAACAATGTGTACTATTTATTACAGTTTTTTTTTAAAAAAAGTTAACAGTATGAAATGGAAATTCATGGTTTTATATCAAATCCTCTTTTTATGATGTCCTCTATACATGGAAGATTCTCTTTTTTGTCTTTTTGTTTTTAAGTTCAAAATAAATTTAATTTATTTTAAAAGTGTTAGAGTGGAAAGACTACTGGATTTGAAGCTATAGGATCTGGATTCAAATTCAGGCTCTACTCTTTCCCACTTATCCAACCTTTGCTCTCCCTGGACCTCATCCATCAAATGAAGCTGGACTAAATGATCATTCAGCCTTCTTTCAGTATTCAGTCTTCTAATCTATGGTCCTATGAAAAAGACCCTCCTGTATGGTAGGATTAAGTCTTACCAGGGGTATGCTGGTAAATGTTTAACAACTGGCTCTCTCAAAATGTAGAATACATTTTTAATGTAACATTTTTTAAGTCTATACATTCAATAAAACAATAAATCAAGCCCAAATGTGTAGCATTTGCTAATTTCCAAAGTTTAAATACTCACAATGCAAATTTAACAACTGGATTGGTTCTTGCTGACATCTATCAGCATTCTTGGGCTCCATCTCCTCCTTTCATAGGTTGACAATTAGAAAGGGTCCCAATCATGATCCAGGTCAAGGCTCCCATTTGATGGACGGGGAAACTGAGGCTCAGAAAAGTAAAGTGACTTACCAGATGTCACTCAGGACACTCCTGCTCCACATTTGTCTCCCACCAGCTCTTTTTTTGGAAACATTAAAGAGCATTTTGCCTTTGGCCCCATGGCTTTGCTGACTTTACTGATTCCCAAATGGCTACCCAGGATTGCCCTTGAACTTCTCTAGTCTGTGAGTTTTTCTTATTTCCCTGGGTTCAGAGACCCACCACCTTAAAGTCCTCCTCATCTTCTCCTTCCATCCCAAGTCTTTCTCCTTTTCCTGGCAGCAGCCATTGTCTGGAGGGACCTGGTCCCAGCAGCCGCATTCCTCCTCATCTTCCCTCCTCCCATCTCTTGGCCACAAAAATGAGTTTTCTAAAGTTTATTCACAAAGTACAACGAAATAATCAAATTGAGGAGTAGTACACAGGGAAGAGGGCACTAGAAGGGCACGAAAAGCTCTTCAATCCCAGAATTGAGAGATCCATGACTTTTAAGGGAAGTTCCTTAAAAGTCCAGCTTCATCCGGCATAATTCTCTCTGACCTTCCACATACTAGACAAGAACAATAGCTTCTGTCCTCGGTCTCCTCTAGGCCAATTTTGTTTTGGCTGACTCAGACTAAGTAAACTCGAAGGACCCTCCCAGCTCTGACATTTTGTTTCTAAGGCCCCATCCAGCTCTGGCAGTCTATATTTTAATGTCCTTTCCAGCTCTGTCATTCTGCGTTCTAAGGAGTTTCTGGGTGGCACAGTAGACAGAGTGCTGAGCCTGGATTCAGAAAGACTCATCTTCCTGAGTTAAAATCTAGCCTCAGACACTTACTAGCTGTGTGACCCTGGGCAAGTCACTTAACTGTTTGCCTCAGTTTCTTAATCTGTAAAAAAAAGCTGGAGAAGGAAATGACAAACCATTCTAGGATCTTTACCAAGAAAATCCCAAATAAGGTTACAAAGAATCAGACAGAACCAAAATGACTGAACAACAGAAAAGAAACTTCCTTGCTCTGATAGATAATCTGGGCTCTGAGGTCCCTCTCCGTTCTCACGTTCTACACTCTAAGGTGCCACTGAAGTTTATGTCCTGAGGCCTTTGCTGTCTCTGACATTCTATGTTCCGAGGGCCCTGGAGTTCTGTGTCCTTTGGAGCTCTGACATTGCCATTACCAGATAATGACTTGAAGCTCAGCTAGCTAGCATTGTTAGACAAAAGCAGTACAGATTAGTACTAGATCAGGATTCCAAGCCTTTCTGGTTTGGTGGGATTTACCAAGGATGAGACTCTCTTGCAGAGTATTTTGGAGGCACTAGAATAAGGAACAATTTCTTGCTGTTTCCATTCTCTGAAAAATCAGAATTCAACAGTATATAATCAGAGCACCCTGAATATTCCCAAGAAGTGGTCCATTTCCTTAGGAGGCTATGGAGAGATGGGTGGGAAGGACTTGGGGAAAGAAGAGGAGACCAACAGGGGCAAATTGGGGTGGGGGTGAGAAGAGCAGTTTTTGGAGGGAGGCCTTATCCTCAAGAGGATCAATACAGGCTCCTGTTGGCTCTATCCTGGGTGCCACACTGGTGTGGAGAAAAGAGATGGTAGAGGAAAGAATCTGAAAGAGGCCAGAACTAGAGAGAGGAAGAACAATGAATGTTCAAGCTATAACCCACTGCTTGTTCCTTCTTCCCTTCTCTCCCTCACACCAATCATGCATCCCCACGGATCTTTCTGCTTTTACTGGTTGGTTCCAGGGCTTGGTGCTTGGGCTAGGATCCTACCGTTATCTCTCTAAGCCACCTAGTTGAAGGATCCGGTGATCTCGGTCTTTCCTTGTTCTCTTCCTGGAGCCTGGAGTGGTCTGACCAGGGCTGGGGACAATGAGACTGTCATTTTCTAAAATATGACTCCCAGAATGGGGTCCAGCTATACTTCGACCTTAGGTGATATTTTTACCCCTCCTTCCAATCCTCCCCAGTCCCTCCATACCCAACTCTTTAGGGTGATAACTTTAATACACACAGATTTAGAATCAGCCAATCCTGGGCTAAGCACAGCTCAAAATGGCCAATAGCAACCATAATAAAAGCCCACATTTCTATAGCTAGCTCTTGAAAGTTTACAAAGCACTTTTCTTTTGATATCTCATTTGACCCTCCCACAACCCTGGAACCTCAGTATGCTATTAATCCCTGTTTTACAGATAGGGAAACTGTTCCGTGAAGGCACATCTTACCCAAGGCCCATGTATGCTAAGTGTTCGAGGTGGGATTTGAACCCAGGCCCTCTTGAGTTCAAGACCAGCCACTCTACTATATTGCTATATGAGTAGGGAAGTAACCTAGAAAAAAAACGAGACCTGAGCTTGAATCCCCATGCTGCTTCTGTCAGCTGAGCCTCAGCTTTCTCATCTCTAAGGTGAGGATGGCATGACTTACCTCACAGCATTATTGTAATGAAAGAGCTATGTAAACCTTAAAACTACAGACATAGATGTTATTATTGTTTCATTTAACTGTGCCTATTCCATCTGGGGGAGATGTCTCGACCTCCCTGAGCTCAGCATCACAGAGGAATCAGAGCTCTGGGGCTCTAAATCTCTGGGCTCCCCACTCAATTCAATGAAGTACAGGATGTGCTTAGAGCTGCCCTGAGATGTTAGTGGAGAATCAAAGTTTAACTAAGTGGAGTTTGAGATGAGTTTTAAAGGATGAGTTCAGTAGATTACAAAGATCTTCTTGGTCACTTTGTATCTGATAAACTTATCATGTATTGTCCTGTTTTCAAGTAATTTCTGTTGGTGACTTATTCTGAGCTCCATGATGGTGGGGAGTGTTCTCAATATTAACTCTCTAGCTTCTTCAGCTCCAAATATGAGGCTTTGCATACAGTAGGTGCTTAATAAATGTCGGGTGAATGAATGAATGTTGTTAAATTCACAGAAAAGCAACCCAGACAGTCTAAGGAATAAGAGAAAAGGCCCAGACAACATGTGAGTAGAACTGAGGGGGCTCAGAATAGGAAAGGATCAATTACCATGGACTAGGGTTGTCCAAGAAGGCCTCCTGGAGGAGCTGAGCCTGAGCTGGCCTTGCAGGACAGGGAGGAGTTGGTAAGGAAAGGGAAGGCTTTCCAAGCAAGGGAATGGTATAAAGATATATAGAACCCTGCTTCAAGGTTCTTCTCCAATCCATCTTCCAAAAAGCTGTCACAGTGATTTATCTAAAGCACACATCTGACTGTGTCACTCTCCTCCTCAATAAACTGCAGTAGTTCCCCTATTACCGCTAGGCTCAAATGCAAATTCCTCTGAGGTCATTGAAAGCCCTCCATAATCTGGCTCCAACCTGCATTGTTCTCCTTCACACACTCTATGGTATTGTTGGAGATGTCAAACTCTCTGCCCTCTGTGGGTGCTTAATAAATGCATGTGGATTGACTACACCCTGATTAGAAGGAATATTCAGGGGATTGATTACTTCTCAGTTGGTCTCTGGAGGTGTTGAGGCAGGCCTGGACAGGTCAAACACTGAAGTAATCCCAGGTAAACAGGAACATCTAGCTTCCCTACCGTAATGTCTGTTGGTGGGGGCATCCACTTCAGGGCCTCAGAGTATCCAATGCTCGCCTTCAGCACCACCAACTAAGTGGAGTGACCTGGCACCCAGACTCCATGGCATTTGGCGGTTTCCAGACCGCCTCCGCTCAGAGTTGGGGACAAGACTGTTCCTCATCCTCTACCCACCCCATGGATTCTTTGCAGGCCTTGTGGGAGTTGGGACACGCTCCTGACAGGGGGCAGAGGGAGGGCTGAGGTGGTTTCATCTGGCCTTGCCTGGCCTCTGCCCCTGGGGACCCACAACCCCTCTCCAGGACGCGCCAGAGAGACGCCGGGCTGCCCAGCTGGGCGCCTCTCCCTTCTGCAGTGCCAAGGTGATGGCTGTTTCTGGGAAAAGGCCTTCCCATGCCTTACTGGTGGGAATTTCCACCTCCTTCTCCATAGCTCTAGTCTAGCTGCCTCCTGTCATGAACCGAAATTCTGCTTCTGTCCACTCCTTTGGTCCCAGAGGACACTAATCTCACCAGCAAGAACTCACTGGTTATTCCAGTCAGAAATGGAAATCCTGTCCACAGGCCTCCATTCCTTTTCCTGACTGTTGAAATCCTCCCTCTAGATCAAGGCTCTGTTCAGATGCTACCTCCTCTGGAAAGCCTTCCCTGATGTCCTCAGTTAGAGGTGAGCCCTCCCTCATAAGATCTCATAGCACCTGGTACTCCTCTAATATTTTAACTTGTATTATACTTACCTGGATCCATGGAGACAGTGAAGAGGAAAAAATATAGATCTTAGAGTCAGAAGACCTGAGTTAGAATCCTATAGCTGACACCAGCCATGTGACCCAGGGTTTGTCACAACCTCTCTGAGGGTCAGTTTTCTCTTCTGTAAAATTAAAACAATAGCTCCCATTTCTAGTGTTTTTCTCACGGTAATCCTGTGACAGAAGCAATGAGTATATACATTTTACAGCTGAGATAACTGAAGCTCAGAGAGAAAAATGGTATTGTGTTCAAGGCACTTAATTTTTCTGAGGCTCAATTTCTCTATCTCTAAAATAAGGGTAATGATACTGTGGACAAGTCCCTTCCCCTTCTTTGAATCTTTGTTTTCTTATCTGTAAAATAGGAATAACACGACTTAGTCAAGGTCATATAGGTCTTAAGTAGCAGAGTCAGGATTTGAACCCAGGTCCTATGACTCCAAATTCAGCATTCTTTCTATGGCACCATAAGTGAGGAGTGGTATGTGTGTGTACACATGTGTGTATGCATATTGAAGGATGGGTGAGAGGGCTGCTCCAGCATTTCTATGGGACTGACACCAAGTTCTTATGCTGTGTGGCCCTGACTGAGTATCCTTACCTCCTCCAGGAGATGGGTCAGGATGTCAAATGAATTGTCCCAAGGGTTCAATGAATCAAATCAGAGACAGGATGCAATCTTCCCCATGACTGTATGAACAGGCTTTGCATGAAAGCAAGGGCGTGGCCTGGCTGATAATCTATCCCAAAAGATTTGTGATGTAGCTGGGCTCCCACACACTCAATCATGGTAATTATCTCTTAAGCAGGCATATAGCCTTTGACTGTCACTAGGCCCTTTCACATCTTTTCTCTCTCCTCCTTCGAGGGAGGTCATGTTGCCATCAGACCCCTTCATAGCTGGGGAAACTGAGATCCAAACACAGCAAGAGATTTGCCCTTAGAATTCTGAATGTTAGAACTGAAGAGGGCTACAGAGACCATCCACTCAGGACTTCATTAACTTTTTGTGTGTCCTATCTTTGGCAATCTGGTGAAGTCAGGTTTCTGTTTTTAAAACACAGAACCTTAAATTCATAGGATTACAAAGGAGACCAATTAAGTTGAAATAAATATAGTTATCAAGATATTTTAAAAGTTCATGGGCCTCAGGTTAAGAACCCCTGCTCTAGTCCATTTTATAGCCAAGTTAGACAGAGAAAGTCACTTGCCCTGGGTCACACAGTTAGGAACGATGCAAACAGAATTCAAACCCAGATCTCCTGGCTTCCACAACAGTGTTCTCTCCACTATACGAATTTCTCCTCAACCTCCCCGCAAATCCTTTCTCACCAGGAGTCAACAAAACCCGTGGATATTCAGGCTGTGAGTAAACCCAAGTCAGTGAGGCTGGAGGAGGAGAGGCGTATCAGGGGAAGGGAAAACAAGGAAAATGAAATCTTTTTCCCTGCCTCCCCCCACCTTTCCTCACCCCTCCCCCCCCCCCCCGACTCCTTAAACTCTGCCTGTCAGGTGACATGACATTAATTATAGATTTTCGGCAGTGCTCAAAATTCCAAGGGTCCTAATCACTTCCCCTACCAGAATGTAGGGAACATGGTTTCCATGGGAAATTCACAGCAAAAAGGCAGAGGGGAGAGGCCCCTGCACTCTCCCTGGCTCATCCCAGCCTTCTTCCCAGGCAGAGGGAGAGCAAGAAAATTCTGAACACCCGTTTACCTCGAACTCAGTGAGGAAAGGGGAAACTGGGGGTGGAGTAGGCCAAGTTGGGGAGGAAAACAGCAGACAGAGGGGTGTGCAGATCCCCAGGGTATACAAGTGGGGAAGTAGAAGAGTGGTCAGTACCCCTACATCAGGAAAGGTGCCAGAGGCCGTTGGGTCTTAGCTCTGTTGATGACCTAGGGTTGTGTGACCTTGAACAAGTTCCTTCTTTTTTCTGGGCTTTAGCATCCACTCCTCAGCCATAGAACTGCCCCTTTGCTGGTCCTCAAACAGGACACTCCATGTCCAAACTGTTCATTTTCTAAGCCATCCATCCACACTGCCTTCCTTCAAGTCTCATCTTCTGCAAGATGCCTTTCCCAGGCCTTCTCAGTCTTAGTGCCTTCCCTCTGTTAATTATCTCCAATTTATCCTGTCTCTATCTCAATTGTGCATAGTTCTTACCCATTATCCTGAGAGCTCCTCGAGGGCTGGGGATGTCTTTTGCCTTTCTTTGCAGCTTTAACAAATGTTTGTTGACTGACCTATAAACTCCTGTGTTCTAGGGGCTGTCTAAAGTCTGAGATGGGATTGATGGTGAGAAGAAGACCTATTGGAAATAACCTCCCAAATGGACTCCCTGCCGCTGGGCAGCCTTACTCATGAAAGAAGAATTCAAGATAGCTTGGCTAAAAGCAAAGGATCTATAAAGTCCCTTTGAACTCTAGGATTCAGAGAGTCTGAGATCTGTGATGTTATGAGTCTAAGGGTTCATTATCCTAGCACTGGGGAATTTGGGTAAGGTCATGCAAGGAATTGCTGGCATGTATGGGAGCTGAAACTCAGGATTTTGTGATTCTTAAATCTGGGTTCTTTCCATTCTGCAGGTAAGATTATATTACCCTCATTGTATAGATAAGGCAGCTAATGCTTGATGAAATTAACTCTCAATTGAGGGTCAAGGTTCAATGCTTCTGAAGAGAAGCCCTCTTCACATCTGGACAGAACTTTAGGCTTTCCCATTTGAGTTTTACAGTTGTCTTGTGAGTGAGACTGGGTAGGGTATTAGCCCTATTTTTTTACAGTCTAGGCCCAGAGAGGGGAAAGGGAACTGGCCCCAGCTCACAAAGTCTGTTAGTGGCCAGTCCTGGGACTAGAACAAGGGTCTCCTGGATACCAGTCCAGCCCTCTTTCCTGCTAGGCCAGACCTATTGGATGTTCCACCCCTCCAACTTCATCTTCCCTGAAGGCAGCTGGAGAAGGGCTGAGGAACAGGAGAGGAACCACAGAAGCTCAGATGGTTTGTCCCCCAAGGTCCAAGTAAGCCTGCCATTCAGGGAAAAGAGAGTAGATGGTTCCTTTCTCCACAAATATTAACTGTGTGACCACAGGCGAACCACTGAATTTCATTAGGCATTAGCTGTCATATCTATAAAATGGGGGTAATACTATCTTACCTGCAAAGTAGAAAGAACACTGGCTTAAGAATCACAAAGCCCAGGCTTTTGGTTTCCATATACATGCCAGTGATTCCTCATGTGGCCTTTTACGAATTTTCCCTTTGAGAAGATCTATATATAATAGATAATGTCTTCTTCTGACTAATAAGGACTGTAAGGTCCCTCTCATTTCTAACATTTTGCATCCTTAATCCCCTTTCCAGTCTAATAAACATTCTTTGTTCTCAGTGGGGACACTGAGTCAACTCTGGGATGTCTCTCCATTTTATTCCACAAAACCTTCAACTCCACTGAAGTAGCAAACCTAAGTGTAATTAATGTCTGAGGTGTATATATGTTTAGCTCTGTCATTCCATTCAAAGGCCCCTTACAACCCTGACATTTTATGTTCTGAGATTTCTCTTCGCTCTGCCATTCCATGTTCCAAAGTCCCTTCCAATGCTGATATTTTCTGTTCTTCCATTCCAAGTTCTAAGGTTTCTTCTGGTGTTGACATTCTTTGTGCAAAGGCTCTTTCTAACTCTGGTACTATGTTCTCAGATTCCTTCTCTGTTCTCTGTTCTAAAGACCTTTCCAGCTCTGAGATTCTGTGCTCTATGTTCTAAGGTCATTTTCAGCTCTGACATGCTAGGACTACAGAGACACAAGGAGGTCAGTGGGAGCAGGAGGCTGGGCCTCCAGGGGAAACACTCTAGAAGATCATGCTCTCTTGCCTGCCAGGGGTGGGGGGAAAAGCTGACAACAGAAGAAAGGAGAGAAGAACATTGCATAAATGAGTCATTCTCCTTCCTTAGTCCTTGGGGAAGGCAGGGGAAGAGGAGGGTGGGAAAAGGGTAGGACGAGGAATCTGCAGTAAAGAGAAAGCTGGAGCCAGGACCTGGCCCAACCCTGAGCACTGCCCACACAGTCAAGGGCAAGCTAAGGAGTCCTCGCTGGAACAGAAAGTCAGAAAAGGCTACTGAGGGAAGGCCTGCTAACTCTAGGTCAAATAATCTCAGTGCCTTCCCTGGTCCTATAGGCCTAGCCTTGATTCCAGACTGGGCCCTGATATCACCAACTGAGCAATAAGCATGTGATGGGGGTTACCTGGGGACCTTGGGGAGGGAAGGTGAAGGGCTCCATCCAGGACAAGTGAATTGAAAAAGCCTAGCCTGAGCAACTCCCTTGTCCCCAGATGTGGGCTTGTCAGTCCAAAGTTGAGTCACTTCAGGGCAAATGGGAGGGAGAATAGAAGTGTTCTTCGGGGGTTTCAGGTCTAGTTAGGAAGAAAGTGACATATGCGAAGGATGAAAAATCACTTATATAGCACTTTAAGGTTTAGAAAGTATTTTAAATATTTGGTCTTCTCAACAACCCTGTAAAATAGATGTTATCCCTATTCTACAAATTAGAAAACTGAGGTTTAGAGACTTGCCCATTGTTACAAAGCTAGTATGTATCTGAGTCAGGATTTGAACTTTGGAAAATTATGATGAATAGGTGGTACAATGGATAGAGTGCCATTTCCAGAATGAGAAAGACTCATCTTCCTGAGTTCAAATTTGGCCTTACAAACTTATTAGCTGTGTGACCCCGGGAAAGTCACTGAACCCTGTTTGCCTCAGTTTCCTCATCTGAAAAATGAGCTGGAAAAGGAAATGGCAACCACTTCAGTATCTCTGCCGAGAAAACCCCAAATGGAGTCACAAAAAGTGGGACCACTTATCACCAGTACCATCATAAAAACAACAAAGCATTTTAGGAAAACTACAGTGTTCAGGGGAAGGCAACTAGGATGATGAAGGGCTTTAAGATAAAAGGACTGCTTGAATAAAATGGGAATATTTAGCTTAAAGAAGAGAAAGACTTAAAAAGAAAAAAAACTTTTAAGAATCTGAAGGGCTCTTTTCCAGGGACAGGGAATAAACTTGATCTGCTTGGTCCCAGAGGGCATAGCTACAAGCAACTGGTAGAGGCAGCTTGTTATAATGGAAATAATGCATTTGAGTTCAAATTTCATCTCTCCCACTTACTACCCATGTGATGTTGGGCAAAGTCTCTTAACTTCTCTATGCCTCAGTTTCTCCATCTATAAAATGGATGAGTTGGGCTAGATGGCATCTGAAGTCCCTCACAGCTCTAGGTCTATGTTCTTAGGATTCCATGAGGCAGTAGAGAGGCAGGGAAAAATTTTCTAACCATTACAATCAGTCCAAAGTAGAGTCAGCTACCTTAGGAAGTAACGGGATTCTCCTCTGTGGAGATCTTTAAGCAAAGACCTTAGACCACTTGCTTGGAATGCTGGCACCTTCTCTGAGATTTAAAATCTTACATAATTGGCCTAGAGAATTTAAGTGACTTATTCAATGTCATACAAGTGTTATGTATCGGCGGAGGAAGCCATTTTTAATTTTGATGCACAGAATTTTGTTTGTTTGTGATTACTTTTATGACTATCCGTCATATCTATACAGGTGTCATCTCTCATTAGACCTTCCAAATACCCCTTTTAGTGGGGTAGGGCAGAGATTATTTTCCCCATTAAACAGACAGGAGTACTGAATCCCAGGAAAAGGGACTTGCCGAGGTAAGCCAGGACTAGAACCCACGTGTCCCTATAAAGTGAAATCAGCTTCTTGTTACTCAAAAGCATGACACAGACACAAGACCAATAGGATCCAAAGATTTAGGGTTGGGAGGAACCCTAGAGATCATCCCCTTACTTTCAGAGCATAAGGAACAGGCCCAAATTACCAAGGGGGAAACTAGAATCAGAATTTGAGCTCAAGTCCTCTGATTCCAAATATCATACCAAATTACCGTTAGATTCTTCCTCTCCCCTCCAGCCCTGTCCTTGATCCTTATCCCAGCCCTGAAAAGCTACTACTTCTAGAGATTCACAGCCTGCTAAGAGATCACTAAGGCTACTCAGGTCAGCCCCTCTCCTTCTTTCCCAGAACAGAAGCTGGTGGGGGAAGGGGGATCAGAGCCAAGTCAAGGCCAGCAGCAACTGGTAGCCTTAACTCCTTCTTCCCCAAAGTACCTTCTGCAAAGAGCCAGATGTGGAAGAGGAGAGACTAGACCTTCCAAGAGGGAATAGGAAAGAGTAGGGGATCTGGAACCAAGTTGGATACAGGCCTTAAATATGTCTTTCCATTCCTTAGGTACAACTATGGCTTTCCACAGCCCTCGAGGAAATCCAGCTTCCTCAGCTTGGCATTCAAGGACACCCTCATTGAAGGACTGGGAGATAGGATAGCTGGTCTCTGCCACTGACTCGCTGTGTCACCATATGGAAATCCTTACTCCTCTCTTCAGTATAAGGAGGGGAAGGTCAAATCTGTTTCATTTCTGTCTTTGGATCCTTGCAGCTAAATATGGTATTTGGCACAAAAGTAGGTGCTTTTAGTGCATATGGAACTGGACTTTGGAGACAGGAAGACCAAGGTTCGAATCCCACCTCAAATATTCACACACTATATGACTATGGGTAAATCACTTAATTTCTTAATGTGCCTCCATCTTCTCATTCATAAAATAAAGGGGTTGGATTTTGTGGCTGATAAGGCCCCTTTTAGCTTTACATCAACGATCCTATGAGATTTATGTTTCTTTTTAAGACTCAGGTGAGACCCACATTCTATATGAAACTTATTCTGATCCTGAAAGATAGGGGTGCCCTCCCTCCCCAAACTACCTTGCATTCATTTCTTATCTACTACTGTATATATTTATATATGAACATATTATCTGCCCTGATAGACTATAGGCTTCTTGACAGAAGGAACTGTTTCCTTTTTGACCTTTGCTTCTGTGTGCCAAGCACAGTGCTTATTTATCAATCAAGTGTCAATTGACTTGATAGATGGTCTTTTCAGACTCTAACATTCCATATTCCATGTTCTAAGGTCTCCTGTAGCTTATTCCAAAATTCTCTGTTCTAAAGTCCCTTCCAGTGGGGACATTCTCTGTCCTAAGGCTCCTCTGTGAACCTGAGACACATTCTGGGAATGAAGCAGTTCCTACCTTTCCCTTCTAGTCTAGGGGAGCTCCCCTACCTTCTGAGATCACATGCATGCCAGATTACCCTTCCACCATTTTGAGTTTTGAGTCCTATGTGGGAGATCCTGTTAAAAACATCGGCATTTTCCCACCATGCTCTCAGTTTTAAGAAGTTCTTCCTGCCATAAAACTGAAATCAATCTCTCTGTGACTTTTTGCCATTGCATTTCTCTTAACTCTGCTCTCTAGGGCTAAGTAGAACAAATTTAATCTTGCTTCCACAAAACAGTCTTCAAGACAAGAACCATGCCCTTTCTAAGCCTTTAGGGCAAACCTCAGTCTTGCTCCAGCTTGACTCCACCCCCACCCTATTCTCCCCGACTAGGATCTTTCTCTGACTCCTGTTCCCTCAACCCCACATACTGAGCCTTATCTGCCTAGTCTCTCTAGATCACTTCTCTCCATCCCTAGGGTCATCATTCAAACCCAAGACTCTTCCCCTGATGTCCAGATGACTGTAGCAGCTCCTCACCATCCACTTTCTCCAAAACAATCTTATTCTTACCACTGAGACTTGGCCTAAGCTGTTTCTTCCTCCTGGAAGGCCCTCTCATCATCTCTCTTCCCTATTACATGCTCCCTCTGAAGGCATCAATAATCTCTCTGTTGCCAAATGTAATGGTCCCTTCTTCATCCTGATCCTAGGATCATTGAACACTTGACTACTGTCACCTCTCTTGGTACTCTCTTCAGGTGTTCACAGCCTAAACCTAGTTCTCCTCCTATCTGTCCCACTACTCCTTCTCAGCCTCTTTTGTTGATTGTTCAACTACAACTGCATTGATTGTTTAACTACATCAACTCTGTGCACCCTTTCCTTTGGAGGACAGAGTCATATGTCTACTCTTCCGACTAATGTGCTTGTATTTTAAGCACTCTAGGTTTATGGGAGAAAAGGTTTTCTTGCCCAAATCCAGGTGTCTTGACTTTCAGACCTAGTGTTCTTCCGCTCACATTATGATGTCCTATCTCCACTGATCACTGGGTGACTTTGGTCAATTCAAGTCAATTCAACAAAGAGTTCTTAGGTGCCTACTATGTATGGGACCCTGAGATCTCCATTGGACATAAAAGCATAAAAGAGACACCAGGCCTTGCTTTCAGGGAAGTGGTATTTTGGAAGTTAAAACCCCAGGAAGGGGAGTGCACAAATAACTATGAGAAAAAGGAAAGGTCTTCCCAGGCAAAATGCTATGAGAAGTTGGAAGAAGGAATAGTCCTTTCCACCTGGAGAAAGAGGGACGTCTTCATGAAGGAGGGGACAGCTGAGCTAGGTATGGAAGAGGTAGACATATACCCTTGGGGCTGGGAGAATCTATTCCAGGTATGCAGTATAGTTATATAATAGCATAGCTACAGAAGAAGGCAGTATGATACAGGAGGAAGGACGTGAGATTTGAAGTCAGAGAACCTGGGTTCAAATCCTGGTTCTGTTCCTTACTGCCTACCTGACTTTGAACAAGTCATTTAATATGTCTAGGACTCTATTTTATTTAAGTGGTGCAATGGAAAGAGTGTGGGCCTAGAGTTAGGAAGATTCATCTTCTTGAATTCAAATCTGGTTTCGGACATTTACCGGGAGAGTCACTTAACCCTAATTGCCTCAGTTTCCTCATTTGTAAAATGAGCTGGAAAAGGAAATAGCAAACCACTCCAGTATCTTTGCCAAAAAAACTCCAAATAAGGTCACAAAGAGTCTGACATGACTCAAAACAACTCAACAACTGTTTCTTTATCTATAAAAATGAGGGGGATGGATGCTATGACTTCTGACGTTCCTTCTAGTTTGCTTTTATGACAGATTCTGAGCCCATGAGGATAACATGTAGTTAGCCCAGGGGACAACAGGTAGTCCAGAACGTCTGGTACATGGAGAGAAATAGTGCGAGATAAGGGTGGAAAGGTGGACGGTAGCTTGGAGTCTGATTGTGGAAGTCCTTGAGTTTCAGGCTATGAAGCCTGAAATCCCCCAATCTGGATCTCAGTTTCTTCCTCTGTCAAAAAGGGGACAATAATTCCTGTCCTATTTCCTTCCGAAAGCTACTGTGAGGACCAAGTGAGATAACCCATGTAAAGAGCTTTGGAAATGGTAAAGCCCTACGTTAAGTAAAGCCAAACCTCTCCCAAAAATAATTCTCAGCTGCTCAGAAGTCCCCCCAGTCCTCTCTAGCCCAGCCCCTGATGAGCTTCTGTTTCCCTGTCTCACTCCACCCCCATCCGTAGCCTTACAGACCTCCCAGGGTCTGCAGGATTTGCCTGAGAGATTCTCCTAGGCAAAGGAGGACAGGGGGCAGTGGACAATGGGGAGAATCTCCCCTAGGCTGGGGCCTCCCTCATGGATCTGAGGCCCAAGAGGAGGGAAAGGGGATGCATGGGAAAATAAGGCAGTTCTAGGAAGAAACAGAGACATCCTCATTGGCCTCTCCCTCCTCCCTTTACCAAACCAGCTCCCTCCAGGGTGGCAGGGGGAAGGGAGGGAGTCAGGGAATTTGGCACAGGAAGAGACCAAATGAGTCCCTGGGTCAGGATCTCTTGGCTAGGCTTCTATACTCCTCAAACACAACTCAGCCAGGGACAAAACCACAAATAGCCTTGGCTGGGTCCTGAGTCTGGTACACAGAGCCCAATCCTGAGCCATGGGCCCAGCCCAAAGAACCCACATCCTAGAGACTAAACCAGATCCCAAATCCAGAATCTAGCCTCACCCAGAAGAGGTTTCTTTCAAGAAAAGGGCCAGGAGAGATTTGAGAAGAGAGGGATCCCTTTCACTTGTGGTATCAGAGAAGGCTTCATGGAGGAGGTGGTGGCTGAGCCGGCCTTGAGGGAAGAGAAGAATTTTAGCAGCAAGACCATATATAGAGATATGGGACTAGGAGAATCCTTTCCAGGTGTGGGCATTAACACAGCAAAGGTGTGGCGACAGAGGAGGGCAGCAAGCCCTTTCCAGAGCTCATAGACCACCTGATATGCATGCTAGAACTGGAATTTTAACTACATTTTCCTGAGGGCAAGTCCAGGAACCAAGCTCAGACCCCCCAGCCCAACACTGGGATTTAGAGTAGGACGGGACCTTGGAGATCATGTAGTCTAGGGTTTCTTAACCGTTTTTTGTGACCTACACTCTTTTTTTGCAGTCTGGGAACATCTCTAGTCCTGTTCTCAGAATCATGTTTGTTTTTTATTTTCCTGGGGGGCAGCAATCAGGTTAAGTGACTACTAAGCAGTAAACACTTAGTAAATATCTGAGGCTGCATTTGAACTCAGGTTCTCCTGATGCCATTTAGCTACCTACCCCAGAATCATGTTTTCAAATGCATCAAATAAAATACATAGGAAGAGAAAAGAAACCAATTATATCGAAATAGAGTTAACAAAATATGGAAAGTTCAAGGATGCCAGAGTAAGCATACTAGCTTCTACTAAAGATACTCATTTTGGAGAAGATATGGAGAACCAGAGAGAAAGCCTTGACTAACAAACTGGGATTTCATTTGGAATCCTGACACTCCAAACCCAGTTCTCTTTCCACAAGACTATTCCCACAGGCCCAGTAACCAATGAGGCCAAGGCTCAGGGGCAAGTGACTTCCAGCCCTTAGCTTTCATGGCTGCCTAGGTCTGGGCAAAGGCAGGCAAGGGAGGAGGGAATGGGGAGAAGAAGAAAAAAGAAATGGGAGCCAGAGGGCAAGGAGCACACAGAAAGAAAAGACCCATAGCGTGATCTGCTGACCTTGCCTGAGCTCCAGTTCACTTGGGTGCCAGGTCAAATTTCCCCCACAGACGCTTAGCCCCCTCCTTCTAGACCCCCAAACACTGCCTCTTGCTTTCTGCCTCATTCTCCAGTTGAAAGACACTCAGCACTTACCTTAAGATTATGGTAAGAAGAGAGGAGAGTCCGGGTTGAAGGCAAGAAAGAGACCCTAAGGGCTGAGGGTTCCTGCTCAGAAAACTTTGGTGCTAGCAGCCTTGGGGCCCCCAAGGGACCAAGCCAGTCAAACTTTCTCCCTTGGCTTTGACCAAAAAAGAAAGGTAAAGGGATGTGACAGCTAGGTTGAGACTCAATGATAAGGTCTGAGCAAGGGACCTCTTTAATGAATGACCCCTATTCTGAGTAGATTGGTACAGGGACTCCAAGTGAGTGAACAGATACTAATTCTTTGAGAGTAGTGGAGAAAGTTTTGTAAATAGATAACCCTGAATAAATAAAACCCATTTGAAAACATAGAAGAAACATTAGTGAACAGACTATATTTCCTTCTTAATAGATAGTATTCCTTTACAAATCGATATGAAGACTTTGTAATTAGCACCTATTTCTGGATACCTACAAACGCAAAAACCAAACAGTTCAAATTGATGACATTTGGACTCAGCTCTCTGTCTCTTTCACTACCCCCTACCCTGTACCCCTGCCTCCTCACTCTCCCTCAACACTTACCACTTGTGGTTTGCTCTGACTTGGCCTCCTTTCAGTGGGAAGTGGGTCTTCTGGGGGCCGGACCACCTCTAGTGGTTTGGCTTCAGTGGACGTTGGTGTGGCTGGAGTGGACTGGGATACATCTGAGGGCCCGGGAGCAGGGGACTCACTGGAATGGAGGCCCAGCATGTATTGCTTGGTAACATCTTCCAGGGAAGGCACCTGAAGGGTTGGATAGACCTTCTGTGTGGAGCCTGAGCTCTCAGTGCCCATGGCTACTGGTTCAGGGGCCTCAATGGGGATGAAGGCAGCTGGCTCACTGGCATGTCTAACATGGCGGGAGCCAGGCTGGGCCCTTCCCAGTGTGGCCGTGTCCTCCTCTTTTCGGAACTCCTGGTGACTACTCCGGGCTGGCCTTTTCTTGGAGCCCCGGCGAGCAAGCCGGGGGGATAGCACATCAGCTAGCTTGGGATCAAGGTGGAAATCCAGGGGGGCAGTGACTGGCAAGGCCTTCGGCAGAACTCTCTCAGACTGGGCCCTGGTCTTTCCTGCTTCACCTGATTGATGTTCCAGTAGGATAGGCTCACTGCTGGCAGGGGGCAGGGCTGCCTCCAGGATGGGCTCCCCACCAGGGCCCTCAAACTCGGGGCTAGCCTGCTCCCCACGCCGGCTGGGATCACTCAATGACTTTTTCTTGGCTGCTCTGCCATGGACTCGCTCATCCACTGCCCGGCCCAGGGCACCTGGCTGGTGGACCACACTCTGGATCACTGCCTGAAAGTCCTTCCCACCGTCACTGCCAATGGAGGAGTCACTGGCCCCAGCAGCCCCACAATCTGCCAAGGCCATAGCTGATGCTGTGGGAAGCCCAGCCTTTGGACCCAGGGAGCCCAACAAGTTGCTATCTACAGAGAAGCCTGAGGACTCCTCAAACGGGGTAGGCCGATGGTGGTGAGGCATTGGATCACTCAGGGAACGGTAGGCCTCACCAGCATCTCCATTACTGAGGTCTGTTCCACCAAGGCCTACAGCGGGGACCTTTCGGCGCCGACGAAGGGCACCTGGGGTACCTGGAGCATCCAGGGGCCCAGTGGTGGGGACCCGGCCTCCCTCTGGTGGGGAGCCACTGGGATTTATCTGAGATGAGGAGAGGGGGAACTCCCCAGACTTCCACTCTGATAGAGGCCCCAGGCCCCGGTAGGCAATACTAGCTGGTTCAGGTTCTGTCACAATACCCTCATCGGTCAGACTGGATTCATGGCCTGACAGTTCCTCCAGGGATCTCCGGCAGGGAGAGCTTGTGGGCAGGTGCAGGTCAGGGGGGGATCCTCCATCATCCTGCTGGGCTCCCATCTGGCTAATCTTCTCAAATACTTGCTGGGCTTCCTGCACATATTGATCCTGTACCACCTCAGGGAGCCCATCTTCCTCCTCCTCTTCCTCAGCCCTCCGTCTGGCAAGGAGCAGTTCTGAGGAGCTGGGCTTCAGTGCCCCTGTCCGGGAGAGCCTTCGAGGGGAGGGTGTTTCGGAGCAGGAGAATGATTTTGCCCGGCGCAATGTGGCTGTGAGGTCTTTGAGGGTTGGGCGAGTGCCCAGGGCCTGCGTGGCCTGGGCAAGCAGAGGTCCCTGGTGCCCAGTTAGCTCACTGTCCTCGGAGGCATCGCTGCAGCTTTGTGGTGCTCCATCGTGGTCCCCAGGTCGTCGGCCACTCCGACGGACCTTCAGCTCAGAGAGGTCAGAACGGAGGAAACTAAGCAAGGTTAGGGTCTCGCTGGCAATATCGGGGTTTGACAGAGATTTCCGCTGTCGGTTTTTCTCCAGCTCCGCGACCTTGTAGCTGGGCTCCCCAGCCTCAGTGGGGTTGTCTCTCTGCCCTTTGCCCGTGCACACCAGAGGCTTTGGCCGGGCATGGGCCTGAGGCCGGAGAAAACTATCCCCTGTACCAAAGCTAGGGGAGCGATACAAGCCCCAGCTTCCTCGTCCAGTCCAAAGATCCTCCTCCTTCAGCTTCTCTGTGCTTGAGTGACGCCCAAGGCTGGCCACGTAGGGTGGGAAGCTCACCTTGGCCACCCGGGAGACCATGGGGAAAGTGCTTCCAAAACTCTCTGGCAGGCCCCTGGTGAACTGCCTAAGGCCTTCCTGTGACCCTCGGGAAGACTGGGGGCTCTCTGATATACATCCTGGCCTCAGAGGGTCCGGGCTCTGACCTTCAGGGGTCCGCTCAGAGGAGTCCATCCTGCCTAGTTTTAACCCATCATTGTCCAGATCCCAACCCCCTGCAGAGGCCTCTTTCCTGCAGGAGGAAGCCTGGAGGATACCTTCTCTTTTCAGCCCGTCTCCTTCACCACCAGAACCTTCGGAGGGCTGGGCCCCTGGGCTGGGGGTAGCAGAGATCCCGGGGACCCTGGCCTGCTCTTCTTCCTCGCTGGAGCTCTCTCCTCGGCTCAGGCTGCGGCTGACAGGATAGAAGGCAGTGGCAGGAGAGGAGGAGGAGGAGCAGACAGAGGCCTGGGGGCCGGCGTGTGGTTGGCAGTAACTATGCCAAGAATGTGAACTATCCGCCTGCTGCTGCCTCCTCCCCTCGGCCTGGGCCCGGGGCAGGGGGGACCGAAGGCCAGAGAGGGGGAAACAGGTCCTGGGGGGAGGCGGAGGCGGCTGCTGGCGGCCAAGGGGCTCCTCTGGGCTCTGAGCCCCTTCGTCTCGAGTAGGGGAAGCAGAGGCCGGGCTGGACGACCCCCACAGGCCATCGGGACTTGGCCGTCTGAAGTTCTGGCCTCCGAAGAGTTTGCGCATCTCCGTGACGCTGGGCCAGTGGCCCACGGGCTCCGACCCGGGCCCGCCCCCACCGGCTCCGGCTCCGGCTCCTTCTTCGGCGGAGAACTGTCCCCTGCGGAACTCCGACGGCGCCCCCTCCCGGCCCCGCATCCAATGGGCCTCTTCCTCGCTCGGGGAGCCCGTCCCGGGGACCTGGCTCTGGCTCCGACTCCTGCTCCGCGACCCTCGGCTGGCGCTATCGAAGCGCTGGGACAACTGGCGGACGGACGGCGAGAGGCTGCGCAGGGGCCGCGGGGAGGACGTGGCCGCAGCCCCCGTGCCCCCCGACGCCAGCTTAGAGACGCGTCGGGAGGCCGCCAGGGTGGCGGTGCCGGGAGCCCGTCGCCGGAGCCCCGGGGACGAGGAGGTCGTCTCCTCCCCGCAGTCCGTCCTGTCGGAGCCCGGGCCGCCGCTCCAGCGCTCCAGTCGTTTGAACGAGATGCTCCGGTAGAGCGGGGGCGGGGGCGGCCCGTCGGTCATGGCTCAGCCCTGGAGGGCACCCGGGGAGACTGGGCTGGGGGTGAGGGTGGGGGCTTCTTGGTCCTTCCGAAGGGAGGTGGAGGCGGTCCTCTGGAGGAGGTGAGGGCAGACAGACGCCTCAGCTAGTCATGGCAGCCCTCTTCTCCCCTCCGCAGGAGGCCACCCCTCGTCTGATCCTCAATCACAGCCCCTACAGGGTTCCGAGTCCCCGCAGAAGCGGGTCCGTGTACTACTCTGCGGAGGGAAGAAGGCTCGGGAGCTGAAGGTGGGGGAGGGAAGGAGAAGAACTTGGATGGGGAGGGATGAATGAGAGCGGGAGCGAGGGGAATATGGATGAAAACTGAGGGGATGGATCAGTTAGAGAGGATGGAGAAGAACTGGAGGTGAAGGATATGGAGGATGGATGAGGGGGGAATGGATGGGGAGGATCGGGCGAAAACTGGGGAGAATGGATGAGAGTGGGAACGAGCTGAGGAGAGACGGATGGGATGAGGGGAGAAGGGAGGGAGGGAGGGGAACTAAGAAGGAGGGAGAGAGGGCGCAGGGGAGAGAGGAGGGAGGAACTTGGGAGCGAGGGAAGGAGAGACGAGAGCAGGGAGGAGGGACGAGGGGGGACGCGGGGAGCTCCCGCGGCCCAAGCTTCTCTCCTCCGGCCCAAGCCTCTGCAGTGAGCGAGCGAGAGAGCGAGCACCTAACTTTTCCCCTGGCTCAAGTTTTCGTGTCCGCTCGCAGCCGGAAAGGCGGTCGTGCTGAAAGCTCCATAGTCCCGGCCGGGCCCCCGGCGCGCCTCAGCCCCAGCCCCAGGTCCGGCCCCTGCCCTGGTCCACAGTCTCAGCCTCAGCCCCAGTCTCCACCTTTGCCCGGCCCGGGGACATCGCGGCCCGGGGGCGAGGGCAGGGGCCCCGGGCCGCCCCCGCCCCCCGACAGAGATCCGCCTTGGGGGTCCTGCGGGAAGGGAGCTCCTGGGGAGAATCCTTTTCCTCTGGCTTCCCCCCTTCTCACGCCGTTTCCCCCGCTTGCTTAGTCCCTCCTCCTCCTTCTCTCCCTCTCTCTTTTGTTGCCTGCAAATAAACTTTGCCGGGAGGAGGGAGGGAAGGAGGGAGGGAGGGAAAAAGGGAGGCCGAGAGGGAGGGAATGGGTTGGGAGGGGGCGGGGTCTGAGCGAGGAGGGGCCACTCTGCTCCGAATCCTCGGGCTGGGCTGGGACCCCCAGTGACTGAATTCACTGGACTTCGAGAGCACCCCGGGAGGCGGAGGGGCGGTCCCAGGCCTGGAGGCCGGATTGCTGGGGGTGGGGGAGTAGGGCTGACCCAGCTTCTCCGGCTCCGCCCCCACTCCTCCCGGGTGCCCAGGCTGGGGGGGCGGGGTTGGGGTGGCACCGTAGCCCTGCCCCTCCCCTCGTCTTCCCTCTCCTCCGGGGCTGGGACTCCAGGCTGAGCTGGGAGATGCAAAGAGGAGAAGGAGCCAAAGAGGGGCGCGTCTTCCTAACCTCCTAACTCCCATCTCGTTTCCTCTTCTACTCTTCCCTCCTTCTCCTTCTCTGCCTTCCTTCCTTCTCTTTTACTCTCTTCTCTTTCTCTCTTCCTCCTCCTCTTTTCTCCTGCCTCCCTCCGATCTTTTTTTCTTTCCTCCTCCCTTTTTTCCTGCCTTTTCTCCCCTCTCCTCCTTCCCTCTTTCCCCCATTCTTCCCCTTTCTCGTCTTCTATCTTTCCCTCCTCCTCTCCGCCCCCCCTTGCTTCTTGACTGTGGGTAATGCTCTTTCTGATCGGAAAAACGAGATTAGAACGTGATAAACTTGAAAATCTCTTCCAGCTTAGAAAGTTTTCCCTCTCCCCTCCTCCCGTCGCCTCTTTTCATCCTCCCTCCTTTCCTTCGAGCCTGCTCCCGCTGCTCTTGGGGCTTCACTACCCTACACTGCCCTCTGCTGACTGAATCCATTAGCATCACTGGGCTTGAGCAGCCTGGCCAGAGCCATCTGTATCCAGTGACCAAATATTCATCAGGATGACTGGAGATGACCCAGGATGAGGCAATTGGGGTTAAGTGACTTGCCCAGGATTACATAGCTTGAGTGTCAAGTGTCTGAGGTGAGATTTGAACTCATGTCCTCCTGACTCCTGCGCTAGTGCTCTATCCACTGCACCACCTAGCTGCCCCTTTGGGTAATATGGTTAGAGCTGGAAGAGACCTCTGAGGTCATCATATGTAACCCTCTAATTTTACCTATGAAGAAACTGAGGTCCAGAGAGGTTAAGTGACTTTCTTGGGGTCACATAATTAGAAAACAATCTAAGGTGGAATTTCAGTCTAGGTTTTACTGACTCCAAAGCCTAATCAATATTCTCTTCACAAATCCAATTCCTTCTGGGCTTAAGTGAATGAATGATAGCGGAGCCTGAGATCCCTGATACTTGGTATCCCAGAATTGTATTGCTACTGACTTGCTGTATCACCTTGAGCTACTCCTTTTTCTCCTTGAACCTCAGTTTACCCCAACATGAAAGGAGGATTGCCTATCCAATGCCACTGAGTTCAATCCATTAGGCAACTGGGTAAAGAAAATGCAGAACAAAAGTCTAATGTCTTTAGTTAAGGAAGGCTTTTTGCAGGAGGCAAAAAAAAAAAATCACGTGAGGAACAGGGAGACATTCATAAATTCCCTCAGAACTTGAAAGAGTCAGAAGATCTGGGTTTAAATCTCAGTTCCATTTCTTATTTTGCCAATTGATCTTCAGAATCTCCTGACAATTCAAATGGAAGAGATTCATTGTTGTGGCGTAGTACTTGTAGACTGTCCAGGTTTCACAGGTATACATTAATGAGGTCAACACAACAGCTTTGTAGACCTTTAGATGGGTAGGCAGTCTAATACCTCTTCTCTCCCACACTTTCCTTCAGAGTCTCCCAAACACTGAGCTAGTTCTGGCAATGCATGCATCAACTTCATTGTCTACGTGTGCATCCCTGGAAATTTTATTGCCAAGGTAAATGAACTTATCCACAGCATTCACAATTTCCTCATGTATTGCAACTAATGGTTCCATGTATGGATGGTATGGTGCTGGCCGGTGGAGAACTTCTGTTTTCTTGGTGTTAATTTTCAGGCCAAAATTAGCATAAGTAGAAGAGTATGCCCATACTCTGTTACATTTCAACCTCAGAGGCTGGGTTGAGTGCACAATCATCTGTGAACAAAAAATCATTCACCAACTCTGCCTCTGCTTTAGTCTTATCATGTAGCCTTTTCAAGTTAAATAATTTACCATAAATGCAGTAGCTGACCTTGAGGCCATTTTTTTATCTTTGCTGAAAGCATCTGACACGTTGTTTTCACATTACGCTAAAAAACATAGGAGCAAACACATGGCCCTGCTTTACTCCATTGGTGACCGGGAAAGTGGGAGAGCATAGTGCATTATCTAAAGCCTGGGCAGACATGCCATCATGAAACTGACATGCAATACTGATGAACTTCTCCGGGCAACCAAATTTTGCCATGATCTTCCACAAGCCCTCACAACTGAGAGTACCAAAGGCCTTGGTCAGCCCAACAGATGTTGTGTATAGACCTCTGTTCTGCTCTTGGCATTTCTCTGGGAGTTGATGGGAAGCAAGCAACATAGTGACTGTCCTCAACTCTTTCTGAAGCCACACTGACTCTCAGGTAGATGAACTTCTTCTAGGTGAAGGTTCAGTCTATTAAGAAAGACTCTGCCAAGAATTTTGCCAGCAGTAAGAGAGAGAACCATCTCCCACCCCCATACCCAACACGTGTGAGCAACCTATTTCCTTTTCCTTCATAGAGGTGGAGGCATCCTTGAATTCCTAGGCAAGGGTGGGAAACCTGTGGCCTCAATGCCACATGTGGCCTTCTAGGTCCTTGGGTGCAGCCTTTTGTTTTACAGAACAAATTCTTTTTATTAAGGGGATTTGTTCTGTGAAGTTTGGATTCAGTCAAAGAGCCACAACTGAAGACCTAGAGAGCTATATGTGGCCTCAAGGTCATAGGTTTCCCACACCTGTCTAGGGGATAACCTCTTTTGTCCACATAACCCAGAAAATTTCAGTCAGCTTTTGTATGAGCAGTGGACCCTGCCTTGTAAATCTCAGCTGGAATAGAATGAGCACCAGGCACTTTGCCAAGGAGAGGAGCCCAATGGCATTTAAAACCTCTTCACTTGGGAGTTTGGCTTCAACCTGAGTTATAAAGTTAATGGCACCAGCATTGATTGGTGATGGTCTATTGAGAACACTATGGAATTGTTCAGCCCCTCCCTCCAGGATCATGTCCTTATCAGTAATCATTGTGACTCCATCAGTACCAAATAGTTGAGATGCACCATGGATCTTTGGCAGATAAATAGACTTCATGTAATTAGGTAATGCAGAGGAAGGCACTGTCCAGCCTCAGGGAGCATCAGAAAGAGCCTCACACAGGAGGTGACACTTAGCTGAGCTGTGAAGGCAGTTAGGGATTCTAAGAGGCAGAGGTCAGGGGAAAGCCTCTGCAAAGGTGCTGAGGCAGGAGATGTAGTGTAGCATAGCGAGGCCAGTTTTGCTCGGTAGAAAAATGTATGAAGGAGAATAATGTGTAATAAAGCTGGAAAAACAGATTGAAACCAAATGTGAAGGCCTTTAAAGACGAAACAGAGGAATATCTATTTAACTGATAGAGGGAGCCACTGGAATTTATTAAGCCAGGGGTGGGGTGGGGTAGTAAAAGCACTTTGGTGACTGAGAAGAGGATGAATAGGAGAAAGGAGACATTAGAGTCAAAGAGAGTCCAGATAAGAAGTTATGAGGACATGAGCTAGTACTGTGGTTGTGTCTTACAGGTGGTTATATGCTATCCCCTCAGTCAGACTGAATTTTCCTAGGGCTCTGAATATAGTAGACCATAGATCAATATGTTATTGATTGATATCTCTTCATGCCTTTCCCCCTGTTAGGTTGTGTTTGTCATTTGTTCTTGAAAAGAACCATGACATCAGGGAGATAATGACATGACTTGCAGTTGACTTTTATTTGAGTGAGGGAGAGATGTGCAAAGTCACCAGTCTCAGTTTTTCCTCCAGAGCCATCCAGGTCCAGTGGCCAGATACATAGGATGACTGGAGATGACCCAGGATGAAGATGGAGATGGCCCTCCTCTTAGACAAGGGACCAGATAGCACAACCCTGCTCAGGAACCTGCCATGGCTCCCCATGACCCACCAGTAAAAGTACAGTCTCCTCAGCCTGATTTTTAAGGTCCTCTAGTCCTCCCTTTCTAGCTTTCAAGGCTTCCCCAGACCCATTCTCAACTCCATTGCGTTGCTCAGAGTGTTTGCCCATTTAGAAGGCTCTTCTCTCCTTCCAAATCCTCCTGGTCCTCAAATCGCACCTCTTCTAGGAAGCCTCTGGCCCTCACATGCTCCTTTTCTAACTCCTAATATTTTGGTTTCACCTTTTTATTTAATTATTCCAAACAACAGTTATTTATTAAGGGCTCATTGAATTAACCTCATTTTCACAGGTTTTTATTAAATTCCTACTGAGAGAGAAGGAGAGGGAGGGAGAAGGAGAGGGAGGGAGAAGGGGGAAGAGAAAGAGAGAGAGAGACAGAGAGAGACAGAGACAGAGAGACAGAGAGAGAGAAAGAGAGAGGGACAGAGACAGAGAGAGAAGCAGTCTGTACCTATCCTTCAAGAGCTCACATTCTACAATTTGAACCAAAATTAAGTAAATATAAAATGCAAAAACAAATAGAGAGTAATTGTGCAGATTGGGAGACTATTTGGAGGAATCAGGAAAGATCTGCTGTGGAAGGTGGCACCAGTGTTGAGTTTTGAAGGAAGGTAGGGATTCAAAAAAACAAGAGTGAAGAGAGAGTGCATTCCTAGCATCTGGGACAGCCCATGCAAAGGCCTGGAAACAGGAGATGGAATTTCCTGTGCAGAGAACAGCAAGAAGGTCAGTTTGACTCGGAGGTAAAGTGTGTAAGGGAGAGTGTGCTTTATATTATATCTAGAAAGCTGGGTCAGAGCCAGATGGTAAATGACTTTCAAAGTCAAGCAAAATTTCATTCCTCAGATAATAGGGAGCCATTCAAGTTTATTGAGTAGGGGAGTACATAGTCAGCCTCCACTGGAAGAATATCATTTGGGCATCTATGTTGAGGATGAATTGGTCAGGGAGAGACTGGAAGTCAGGTGATCCCTGGGCTTGACACTGGGAGAGATAGAATTAAAATAAGATTCTCCCTGTTATTATAGATACGTGTACCTGTGTCATCTCCGCTCTTGACTATGAATTGCTTCTTCTTCTTTAAGGCCCCTCTCAGACTCTCAGCTTTTCCAGGAATCCTTCCTTGATCATTCCAGCTCTCATTAAACTCTTTCTTCCTCTGATCACATAGCCTTTAGAGTCTGTCCTTTTTCACTGGCCATGTCTTGTAACTATCCTGATTTCTACTGTGTTTATGTAAAGGCTGTATGGTGAAATAGAAAACATGCTGGATTTGGATCCAGGGTGCATGAATTTGTGGATTTAACAGATCAGAAACAAGCCTGAGAACCTTCATCCAGAGACAGCAGTCACCCTGCCTCTTTCTTGGACGTGTTCTGAGTTAACCTTTGTCACATGACTTTGGCTTAAGGGGGTTGATGCTACACAAAAGCATACAAACATGTAGGACTGAATGAATGAATAGACATTTATTAGAGGACTAGGCACACTCTTCTAGGTGCTGAAAAGTGAGAAAATGAAAATGAGAACGTGCGGCTCTTAAGATTTTACATTCTAATAGAAGACAAGACGTATTGGAGGAATGATGTCCAGGGAAGGAAGTTCATTTGGGTCTGGAAATTGCAGGGATTGTGGGTTGTGCGTGGAGCCAAAGGGCAGATTATTGTCTTATTCTTTCCAGAAGTCACAGTAGTATAATGTGGGGACTGGTCAATGAGGCTCAAAGAGAGAAGGAGAAGGGCAGTATGGTTGGATTTATCCTTCCTTCTAGGTTATAAAGGGCATATCCAATATTCTCCAGTATTCTTCCTGATCTTAAGTGAAGGAGTATTGGGAGATGGAATTAACCAAGTTACAATCTCATGACCTTTGAAAAGTTGGAAGGGCCACCAGATGGTCAAGACATCACCCTCAGGATGTCATTGGTCCTCTGAGAATGAAGGACAAATAACCATAACAACAGCCACACCTGGATTCCATAGCAGAGGCCACTGTAGCTGATAGCAGCAACAGCTGAGTCTGGTAAAGAAACAGCCCATCAGCTAAGTGACCTGCTTGATTGAATTGACCCCATAGCTGAGACACTGTACCCTGTGAGGAGCCAACCCAGCTGTGTAAGGAAGCAACTTACGTAGCATGATCCCATACCCCAAGGCAAATAGAGTAGTGAATGCTCAGAGAGAAAGAAAGACTTTCTAAAACGTTTTGCTGTATATTCAGGATATCCTTTTGTCATTGACCTCCTTAGGGTATATGTTTAGAAGTGGAATCTCTGGGTCAAAGGATAAGAACATTTTCGTTACTTTCTTTTCATAATTTCCAATTGCTTTCTAGACTGCTTGGACCCATTCCCAGTTCCACTATCAATGCGTTAGCGTGCTAGTCTTTCCACAGCCCCTTCACCATTGACTATTCCCATTTTTCATCATCTTTGACAACTCAGGTGAAACCAGGTTGTTTCAATGTGCATTTTTCTTTTTGTGATTTGGAGAATTCTCTTATGTGACTGTTATTAGTTTGCATTTTTTATATGTACAAAATAGTCACAATAAAATGTTCATTTGAATTAGAGTTTCCTCAAAATTTTAACTCAATGGGGCAGCCTTGAAAGGTGATGAGTCTCTCCTCACAGAAAGTGTTCAAATGGAGACTGGATGATCACTGGACTTCCAGACTAGGATTTACTTCATTTCCATGCACTCACTCTTGCCCTCAGAGGATGGAATTCATGACTAAAACCCTGGGTTGGGGAGTGAAGAATTGATTCAAACTCCACCTCTCTGAACCTCAGTTTCCTCATCTGTAAAATTACATTTGAAGACCTTTGAGGTTTCTTCCAATTTAACCCTAGGATCCTAAACAGAATGATTGACTGGGGGCCAGAATTCCTCCTGGGCTCTTCAGATAAAGTGATACTTCTGGATTTAGTCAGGAGAGGGCAGCAAGAGGGGTGGTGATCTTAGTCAAGAAGATGATTTTTAAGATCCTTCCAATTTATATCTCTCAATTTATACTGAGGGTTCCCTTGAAGATAAGACTATGTCTCCCCTCATGTCCCCAGGAGACCTAGAAAAAGTTGACTGACTAATAGGTACACTCTCATCTCTCCAAACCCTTAGCTCTACCTTCTCTCAGGATGCTGCCACTCCCTGATGTGGGCACCTGCAGGTTTCCACTTTCATAAAACACAAGACTAGAATGTTGGAAGTAGAAGGAATCTTGGAGATCATCTAAATCAACCCTTTCATTTTATAGACTAGGAAACTGAGGCCCAAAAACAGGAGATGATATGCCTATAGATACCAGCTAGTATTTAAGGAAGATTAATTTGAAAGCTGAGTTGAGGATGGACCAGAGTAGAGAAATATGGTAAGGAGACCAACCAAGAGGCCATCGGAACTGTTAAGGTATGAAGTGATGAGACCACATCAGAGTAATGGCCATGTCAGAGGAGAGAAGGTAGTGTATATATGTAAGAAGTTTATAAAGGTAAAACTGACACTCCTGGGCAACAGATTAGGTGTTGGGGCAGTGAGACTTCAGGAATGGCACTGCCCCAAAACCTAATCTGTTGCAGGCCTTGGTGCCTGGGAGGATGGTTGGTGACACTGAGGTTACAAACTTGGGAGGGTGGTGGTACCCTTAATCAGGAAGTTGGGAAGAAAGGAGGGTTTGGCTGGGGGTGGGGGGAAGGAGAAATAATGAATTCCATTTTGGATATATTGAGTTTAAGATGTTTATGGAACATCCAATCCAATATATTTCACTGTGTGAGGCTGACTAAGTCTCCACTTCCTCCCCACTTACCCCTCTGATCATCGTCATGATGTCTGCCCTCCCCATTCCACTGAAAGTGTTCTCTCCAAAGTCTCTAGTAATAGCCTTAGCACCAAATTCAATGACTTTTCCTTAGGGTTCAGTTTCTTTGACTTTTCTACTGATTTTGGTACTTTTGACCACTCTCTCCTTCTGACACTGTTTCCTCCTTTGGCCTCCCTAGCTCTGTTTGGTTCGCCTGCCTCTCTGTCCATTCTCTGACCCTTTGAGTCTGAATGTCCCCCCACATCTGCTTCTCTTCTTGACTTCTTTGTTGCCAAAATTATCCTTCTCTCCAGCCAACTAGATTCAAAACCTCCATCAGATTTGACAAAGCCTGAACATGCTCCACTGAAAGTATCTCTCATCTCTCCCCTTCTTCCTGTTATCTCTGCCACCACCAAAGAAGATGACATTTCGGGAGTGTTCCTGGGGCTGAGGGAGCAGGCTTGTTTTGTGTGGTCCCAGAAAGTAGAGTTAAAAAACAATTTAGCAAAGGGGCATGGGGTAGGCGGCACAGTTTAAGAAAGGACTTCCTAACACTCAGGGCTAACCCCAGTGAGCTGCCTTGGTAGGCAATTGAGTTCTCTGTCACTTACAAGTATTCAAGCAGATGCTGTTAGGGAGGCTGTGAAAGGAAAGGAGCTATCTCTTGCGAATGGTAGTGGTGATTGGTATGATGGAATAAATTACTCTGATTTTTGAGATGATGGCAAACTTGGTCTGTAGCTGTTATAATTCCTTATTTATTCATTGATTAGGGGAAAGGAGATGTCCTGTTAGCTCAGTGAGGATGTAGTGGTATGAGTGGAGCAACCACAAGTTTTCATCCCCCTCTACTTACAGGAGGTTTCCTGATCAATAGGGCTGATATATGCTGATACATGCATTTGTAAATACCTAGGTGATGCAGCGGAAAGAATATTGGACTTGGAACCAGGAAGACCTGAGTTTGAATCCTGACCTCTGGCACAAAGGAGAACAAGTGTAATCTCTCTTCCAAATGATAGCTGCACAAATGTGTGAATACTGTCCTGTCTTCCTGGAGTCTTCTGTCCTCCAGGTCAAATATCCCAGTTCCTTTCATTAACCCTCATATGACCTGGACTCAAAGCCTTTCTGTATCCTTGATACTTTTCTCTAGAGCTGGAGTGGGGAACCTGTGGGCTGGAGACCACATGTAGCCCTCTAGGTTTTCAAGTGCACCCTTTGACTAAATCCAAACTTTACAGAACAAATCCCCCTAATAAAAGAATTTGTTCTATAAAACTTGGACTCAGTCAGAAGTCTGCACTGGAGGACCTAGAGGGCGACATGTGGTCTTCCCCTGCTCTACATTCATTCTCTCTCTCTCTCTCTCTCTCTCTCTCTCTCTCTCTCTCTCTCTCTCTCTCTCCTCTCTCCTCTCTTTTCTCTCTCTCTTCTCTCTCCTATCTCTTTCTTCTCTCTCTCTCCTCTCTCTCTCCCATCTCTCCTCTCTCTTCTCTCTCTCTCTCCTCTCTCCTCTCTTTTCTCTCTCTCTTCTCTCTCCTATCTCTTTCTTCTCTCTCTCTCCCCTCTCTCTCCCATCTCTCCTCTCTCTTCTCTCTCTCTCTCTCCTCTCTCCCTCTCTCTCTCTCCTCTCTTTTCTCTCTCTCTTCTCTCTTCTCTCTCCTATCTCTTTCTTCTCTCTCTCTCCTCTCTCTCTCCCATCTCTCCTCTCTCTTCTCTCTCTCTCTCCTCTCTTTCTCTCCTCTCTCTCTCTCTCACTCTCTCTCTTTCTCTCTCTCTCTCATCAGTGTTCTTTCACAACTCAACAATATGCCAGATTGTTTTTGTCAGGCAAAATACAAGATTATTACCTCTCTAGTCCTGGAAGCTGAGTTGAGCCATCTGTGCCTTTATGTAAGCCATTTGGGTTATCGCTGGAACCTGCCTGGAGAATGATTTCTCTGAGGTAGATTGTCATACACGTTATGTGACAAATGAAAAACCCTGAGAGATAGAATTTCTGGGTAATTAATGATCACTTTATTAATTATATCAGCTGGCAATCAATAAATTGAGGATCAGTGGTTTCTTTCAGTAACCAAAGACAAGCCCATGGAGACGCTGGATGCCTTAAATACCTTTGTAAAAGGGAATGCCCCTGACAAGGGAAACTCAGCCCTGATTGATGGACGTTTAATGAGGAGGTAGGCTACAAGTCTTCAGCTTCTCCTACTAAGAACCTGGCCTCATCATGAAACTCAACTGCCTCCAGCTATCTGCACAGGGGAGTCCATCTCCCTCCAGACCTGTCTGGTTGCTTTTCTCCTTCATGAGCTGGGTTACCCTAAACACAAACAAAGGAGCACAAGGACAAGGGCTCCTTTCTCCAGGGTAAGAATTTGCCCAGTCTGGATTTTGCTTATATTCTAAGTAGAAGTAAGTCTCCTAGTTGGGTAAAATCCTGCCCAAGATTGAAGATCCTGTTTCTTGAGGGCTAGGGATAGTATCTTCCTCAATCAATCATGTCTTTTAGAGACTGACTTTTTACAGGAGCTAAGAATTAATGAGGAGATTGAGGAGAAAAGCCTGGATCTCAGTTTAATAATCAGTTATTAATATGATAGTAAAATAATAATTTCTTTCACTTACCACCACTTCCTACCTTCCCAAAGATCATTCTTCCCCTGTGGCCCCTTCTCATTGATTGTTCTTTCATTTTAAGGAAAATGCCCAGGCCAGTCATATTCATTCCATCCCTCTCCAGGCTCTTATTCAGACTTTTTTTACCCTGATCCTATGCAGGATCTCTCTCTTCCTCATCCCGTTTTTCAGTTTTCTGTTATATGTCTTCCTACATTAGAAGGTACACTCCTTGAGGGAAGGGACTGTCATTTTTGCTTGTATTTGTATGTATATTCCCCAGCACTCAGCACAGGGTCTGGCACAAAATGCATACTTAATAAATGCATCTTTGACTGACTGGTGCCATCCCCTGACTTTAGATGCTCAACTTCACCTTTCCCGGAACAGGCTTAGCTTCTCTTGTTGGATGCTGGTAACAGATCAAAAACTCCTCCAGGTGGGCAGGTTGTCTTCACAGAGAGGAAACTGAGACAGATCTACTTTGCTTTTCTGGGACTGGGCTTCTGGCTTTACTTCTCATATATCTTCCACCTTGGAATAGGGCTGAGAACCCCGGTTCATTAAATTTAATCCAATTCAACATGTATTGAGCACTTACTTGAATAAAGAGTCCTTTGCTAGAGGATGGTGAATATACAAAGCTTAAGTAAGGTATAGTTTCTGTCTTCATCAATCAACAAGTATTTATTAAGCACTTACTATGTATCAGGCACTATGCTAAGTACTGGGGTAATATAAGTATAACAGTAATTTCCCTAGCTCCTACTGCCTGAGAGCTAATTCTGGAAGTAAGGTTGGGAAAAAAAGAGTGAACACAAAAGAACATGAATGATAAAGAAATATTATGGAGCTAAGGATGCCCAAGAAAACATAAATGTCTAAGAAAAAAGTCACTATCATTTACAAGCAAAACTTCAAAGACAGGCACAGATTTTCCACAATTTCTACTGGAATTCCTGGAAGAAATGAAGGAAGAGCTGAAATGATCATATAAATGAAATGAGAGATCTAGGGGGAAGAATTGACAAGGAAATAAAAGTTGTAAAGGAAAGAATTGGAAAATAACTTAGTAAAGGAGATACAAAATCTTACTCAACTAACAGACTGAAAATTATGATGGTCTGTGCAGAAGTCAGTGATTTTATGAGGAGAAGAAGAAATGCTAGAACAAAATTGGACTGAAAAAATGTCAGGAATTATAAGGTATCTATCAAAAGCAAGAGGCCTGAAGAATAGGTTAAGGCATGAGAATCTAAGAATCATTAAACTACCTGAAAACCTCAACCATTAAAAAGTCTATATATCACAATTAAAGAAATAGCAACAATAATAGCTAGCGCACACAGCACTTTTGTGTTTGCAAAATGCCATACATATAAATCTCATTATGAGAATCTCTTTTGATCCTCATAACAACTCCATTTTATAGATGAGGAAATTGAGAATGAGTAAGGTTAAGTGATCCAGGGTAATGTCCACTAATAAGAAGAAGAATTTAGACACAGTTCTTTTTTATTCCAAGTCCAGTGCTCTATTCACTGTGTCACCTAAGGCTGAAATCATAGATGACACTTACTTAGGCTGATTAGTCCTGAAGGGCTAAGTGAAAATTGAAAGAATCAATACCTATCATCTCCTGAAAGTAGCCCCAAAATAAAAACTTTCAAGACTATCATAGCCCAAATCTTGAGTTTTCAAGTCAAAGAAAAAATATAGCAAGTATCAAGAAAGAAGGAATTCAAATACTAAATATCAATAGTCAGGGTCACATAAGGCATGGCATCTATAAAATGAATGGGAGAGTTTGAAATCTGATACTCCAAAAAGAAAACTATAAAAGTTTACAACAAAAAATAACTTCTGTGGCAAAACTGAGTCCAAAGGAAAAAAAATGACTCTTTATTGGAATCGAGGACTTCTAGGTTTAAATGACCAAAACGTGCATAGAATACATCAGATGTTGTGTTTGTCCTTCGTTCTTCATTTTTGAAGAAGACCATGACACCAGAGAAATGATGACATGCACTTGACTTTGTTTTTGGTGAGGGAGTGCTATGCAAAGTTATCAGCCTCACTTTCTCCTCCTGAGCCATCTGGATCTAGTGACCAGATATTCATCAGAATGATTGGAGATGGCCCAGGATGCAATGGGAGACCTTGGCCTTTCTTGCCACATGAAGAGGTTAGGAAGTAGAGTTATGATGGTGATATGAAAGTGCCTTGGAAAGAGGAATATGCATACACTTTTTGTAGCTGGTTTCAATCTACTAATCACATGATTAGGAGAACCCTTTGAATTGGCTAAGTAACCAAAACTGAGGATGCCTTCAAAAAACCTTAGCCACAAGACCCTTGGTCATTCTCTTCAGCTGCCCTGCTTTGGTTTGGCTCCTTTGCTAATGGCATCCAGTGAGAGTAGAGAAGACTTAAGCCCTTTCCACTGAGGATAACATGTAGTTTTATAAAATGAGCCTTGGATTTTTGCCTCTGCGTTTGTGCTTTTCCATTTTAGGTGAAAGGATTGGAGACTCCGACCACATGAGTTTCTAAAGGTTAAGAGAAGGAGCCCCAAGGCATCCCGGTTTCTAGATGTTCTGGTGTTCCAGATGCTGGGTATTTTAACCAGCTGATTAAATGGGATCCCAATCCCATTTAACTACTTAACATCAATTAGCTTTTGTAATTAACTTCAAAGATAAAGGAAGAACAAAAGTACAAACATGTCTCCCTTAAAACCTCAGGACCATCCTCTCCATTGACCCCACTGGGGAGAGTGGGCTCATTCTTAGCACACTTTCATTTCATCTGGACAAAGGAAGGTTGAATAAGCACTCACATGCCTCTATCTACACACACACACACACACACACACACACACACACACATAAACACACAATGAATTTGTCATTGAAATACATTCAACTTTTGAGAGAATCAGCTGGGAACAGAGATTATGGATGATAGGTTCAGGGAGGGATTAGTCATGAGCAAAACAAACTCCAACTTCAAAGGGTGGAATGTGAAGAGGGTGAGATAAAAGAAAAGTTTTCTTGGAGGAGGTTGCCTTTAAGTTGAGCTTCCCGACTGATCCCAGTCTTGCCCTTGAATAAAAGGTAGGACTTCTTCCATACTCACAGTGCTAGGCTTTGCTCCTTATACAGAGAGCCAGGCATATTTCTGCACTGCTCAAAGTCCTTTGAGCTCCCAGGCAAAGCTAAGTATTCAAGGCCCTGCATGACTTGACACTGCCATACTTTGGCAGCCTTATCACCCACTACTCATATCTATATGCTTTATACTTAGTCAAAACAAGATGATTTTTTGGCCCCCAAACATCCCTTGTATTTGCCTATCTCCAAGTTTTTGCTCGTGCTTTTTGGCTCTTTCTGGAAAAAGCCCTCCTTTCCCTCTTCAGGTGGTGAATTTCTATGCATCCTTTAAAGCCCAACTCAAATACAACTTTCTCTGGACAGTCTTTTTCCTGGTTGGTAATGAGCTCCTTCTCTGATCTTACAGACTATGGGGCTTGCATGTCTTTTATGCATTTATGTAACGTTGTATAAAATAGTTATCTGGGTTGATATCTTGTCCTTTTACCAGACTGTCAGCAGCTTGAGGGTGGGGGGCATGGAACAGGTCTTATCTAAACTTTGTATTCTTCCCAGTCCCTAGGACAGTGCTTCTTTAATAGTGACTATATTTCTGAAGATTTTTTAAATTGAATAATTTTATACACATAACAGGCAGTAGAATGGTAATTAAAAGGTGCTTAATCCTTTTTTGTTTAATTGAATTGTATATGTCCATCTGTATGCCTTTGCATGTTCACCTCTGTGTGTGTGTGTGTGTGTGTGTGTGTGTGTGTGTGTATAAACCTTGAGTCAGAGGGTTTCATGTGATATTAAGCGCTTGGGTACATTTTGGGGGATTTTTCTCTGCTCTTGCCCATCACTCCACCCAGATATTCTGGGAATCTTGCTACATGACACCACCTGAAACAACGCCACCAACTCCCTTTGCAAACACACAGTTCATAAAACTCAGAGAAGAAAAGTTTGGTTTTTTTTTTAATAGGCTGAAAAAAATAAATAGATCTCATTATAGGGCCTTTTGAAAATAATAACACCGACCTACCAGTAAGCCTGGGGAAGGGGAGGTTGGGTACAGTCTTAGTCCTGGGGAACCCATTTACAAACACAAGCCAGCCAGTTTGCCCTCCTGATGCTTATCAGTGGATGGTTTGTCTTAAACCTTCCAGAAGTCTTACCTGAATGTGGTTGAGATGCTAGCAGCCAGGAGGTCTGGGTTTTGGCTCCAGGTTTCCTATGTGACCTTGTGGTGCCAGATGCATCTCTCTGGTCCTTGGTTTTCCCTAGAGAACCCAAGTCTCTCTGGGAATCTAGTTCAGACCTCAATGGGTTGTAGAATAATTTGATGTTAGAGGCACCTGTGATGCCTGTACTGTATATAAGAGGTTATGTAGAGTGGGCTACCTGTTGAGACCTGGCTCCAACCTGTTTGGACATCAGAGCCAGTTCAAGTCAGAAGTTCATAGGTTCTAGATGATCTATGGCTTTTGGGCAGGAGATAATGAACCCATTGTCAGCTGCTTCAGAAGTTTCTAACAGAAGCCCTGAGAAGAAATGTTTATATAAGACACACAGAGGTACTGTTCCTTTCACAACCCCTATTCTCTTTCCTTTATCCTCTCTTGTCTGTTTTCAGTCCAGGGCAATCCTGTAACTGTCTGGTTGCCCCTAGAGAATCTTATGGGAACTTTAAACACAATTTTTTATTGATATCTTTTGTTTTTATATCACTTTCATTTTTTATAGCTCTGCATCCTCTTCTCCACCTCCCCGTTTCATGGGAGAGTCATCCCTAGCGGTGAAATGAACAGCAATGTTTCCCCAGATCTCTAGTGAAGGGGAAGTTGGTACATTTTCTTACTCTTCTTTAGGGCCAATCTTGGTTGATATAATTACATAATCTTCAGTTTCATTTTTCTTTTTATATTTTTACTTACATTGTTGCAGTCATTGTGTGTATTGCTTTCCTGATTCTACCTTACTTTGCATCAGTTCATATCAGTCTTCCCATGTTTCTTTGTAGCTTCATATTCATAATTCCTTACAGCACAGTAATAGTCTATCACATTCATGTAACACAATTTGTTTAGCTATTCACTGATTAACATTTACTTTGTTTCCACTTTTCACTAATACAAAAAGTGTTGCTATAAATATTTTAGTGTATATGGGACCTTTCTCCCTATCTTTGAAATCTTTAACCTATATGCTTAGCAGGGAAATATCTGGGGCAAAAGGTATGGACCCAATCACTTTCTTAGCATAAGTTCAAATAGTTTTTCAGCACAGTCAGAACACTTCACAACTTTATCACAAGTTTGTTAGCATGTCTGTCTCTCTACAACTCTTCCAACCTTGGCTATTCTCATCTTTTATTATCTCCATCAATTTGCTGGCTATAAGATAAACTTCAATTATTTTGATATGCTTTTTTAACATTATTAATGGTTTGGAACAATCTTTCATATTGTTAACAGTCAAACTTTCTTTTCTAAGTCTCCCTATCGTACCTAGGCAGAAAGTGCAGCAGACATTCATGGGCTCCATCCCAACCGTGATCTGCATGAGATCTTTTACCTGCTCCCTTTACAGCCTTGGTTGATTTACCAGTCCTCAGACAGGCTGCAAACCTCTTGCCCACCCTGGTAGTCTCTTGCAGCTCAGAACTCTTGAACTCAAGCAATCCACTAGCCATAGTCTCTCTGATAACAGGGATCATGGGTTTGTGCCACCATGCCTGGTACAATTTTTTTTGGAGAACTATTTATTATATCATTTTACTATTCTTCATCCTATATATTTGTGTTAATTTGCTATCTATCTTGAATATCAGATCTATATTAGAGATATTTGATTGAAAGGTCCTTTCTTCCAATTAGCAACTTTCCTTCTTAATCTTTTTGCATTGATTTTGTTTGTATGAAACACACAAATTTCTAATTTCATATCATTGAACTTAGTTTTTGCTTAGTTAAGAACTCTCTCCTTTTGCATATCTGTAAAGTGTTTTCTTTGACTCACAGAGAACTGAGAGACTATTAGGGCAAAATGTGGATACTTTCTCAAGCTTCCAGATTTGCTGTAGGTTAGTACTACTGGGCCAGGAGAAACATTATGAGGGTTAGGAGGTTGATAACTCATATGAGCAATTTTAGTGCCTGACATAAATATGGAAGAGGGAAGGAAATGGGTAGGAAGGATACCCAGGGAAGGATCTGCTAGGGATATCAGGCCTATTGGAGGAAAGAAACTTGAATAGTGAAGCTTAGTTTAGAAAAGGACTTCATCCCATACCCCAGAAAGTTCAGTTCACACCTTTGGACTCTCTTATTTCTAAGAGGAAGCTGAAAAAGAGAAGATGGAAGGAGGCAGGTTAGGGGTGCAGTAGTGGAGAAAAGTACACTGATAGCTACCTCCCTTGACCCTGGAATTTGAAGAGAATATGCCTGTAGTCAGGTAGACCAACAATTAGCTCAGGAGAGGGGTATTCAATGGCCATGGAGAGTATCAGGAGTAAAATTTTAGAACCAGGTAAGGGAGTACAGATGGTCATGTCACAAAAGTAGCATAGGATACGGCTGGCAGAAGATCATGGGATGCAGGAGGACCACTGTGAGTAGAAGTGCCCCTCCCCATGTCAGGAAATCAAGGGCATCACTCTACCCTGGAGAAAGAGAACATCAGGCTTTGGAGTCAGGTAATGGAGGTCTGTTTGGAGATGGTGAGTGGTAGGGGGAGGGTGTCCCTGACTTCTTGGCGACCTTTGAGATCAAAGACTATTATTCAGTGGTGAGACTCCAGAGGTCAAATCCCTTTGTCTGGTATTGTGATGTTGTGATGCAGGGAGGACTCTGACTGGCCCTGTTCTTCTGGACCTCAAAATCATGCTACTGATGCTCTTTTATCCTGGAACTTCCCTCAGGGCCTAGGGCCTCCACACCTTGAAAAATCCTACCACTTCTGCTCCCTGAGCTGCTCCCCTCTTTTTCTTTGGGTGAGTTCCTCCTGGAGTTTCCATTTTATGAAGAGGCCCAGGCTGCACTGCTAATTTCTGGATTTTAAAACCATGCCTCCTCTTGTGTTTCCTGCTCTGTCCCCTCCTTTTCTGTTCCCTCTTGTGTGCTGTCTTCCCCCAGAGGCTCCTAGAGAGCTTTTGTATTTCCAGTGTTTAACACAGTCCCTGGAACATAACATGTGTTTAATAATTCCTTCCTTCCTTCCTTCTTTCCTTCCTTCCTTCTTCCCTTCTTCCCTCTTTCTCCTCTTTCCTTTTGGTAATTGTCGGAGAAAAGCTTTTCTCTGGTTTAATAAATACTTGTTGATTGGTTGCTCAGTCGGTTGGTAGGCAAGCCAGAAATGCTGCCCCCTGGGCAGAAGCCTAAGGAATGGTGTAACAGAGCAGAAATGCTGCCACCTTCTGGTTATTGTGGAGAGCTGCAGGATGAGCCAGGAAGGAGAGAAAGGACTCCTTGTGACTTTTTTTCCTTGGATTTCCCATCGGGATTTGGTCTGGCACATTTTCTAGATCTGTTGGGAGGAGTTTTGCGGGGGAGCTCACTCTGTTTCTTTCTGTTATTCTGCCAACTTAGCCTCCTCCTATAACCTTATTTCAATGTAGTTGGTTTCCTTTGTAATCTTGTATATTTTATTTTATGCATTTAAGAACGTTCTTCTGAGAAAGGTCCACAGGCATCACAGACTGACTGCCAAAGGAAAGCTATGACCCAAAAAAGTTAAGAACTCCTGGGCTAAAGAGTAGTAATGGGCTGCCCTTGGTGACGCAGGGAAGCAGAACTTCCATCTTAACACAGAGCAATAGGTGTGGGGGTGAGAAAGCCTTTGTGCTTGTGAGGAGCTGGGGCCCCCACCCTCCTGGGAGTTGGGGCATGGGTTATGCCAGTAGTGATTCACCTCCGTATCAGTGGTCCACATATACCTGGCCTTTTGGGGGTTACTGATGGACCTGTTTTCTCTAGTGGTGATGGGTAGTACACAGTGACACAGGGCAGAAAATAGAGATAGTCAGTACTGGAGGGAAGGGGAGATTTAGATCACAGAATGTCAGAGGTGGGAGCAACCTTAGAACTCAGAAAACGTCAGAGTTGGGAGGGATCTTAGAACAGATAATATGAGAGGTTGGAGGTACCTTAGAACACAGAATGTCAGAAAGGGATCAACCTTAGAACAGATAATGTCAGAACTGGGAGATCACAGAATGTCAGAGGTGGGAGGGACCTTAGAACAGATAATATTTAGAGCTGGGAGCTCCTTTGGAACACAGAATGTCAGAAAGGGACCAACCTTAGAACACATGTCATTGCTGAGAGATCACAGAACGTCAGAGGTGGGAGGAATCGTAAAACACAGTGTCGGAGCTGGGAGGGGTCTTAGAACGGAGACGTCAGAGCTGATGTCAATCTTAGAATACACAAGTT
>CM053771.1:105697964-105713523 GCA_028658325.1 Potorous gilbertii
ACCGCCTAGGGGGGTCAAGGTGATGCTATTTCAGATGGGCTTTAAAGATTTATGTGGGAGTTTCCCATGTAAAGGGCAGGGGACAGGGCATTGTGGACTGCAATTGGGGATAGCCATCCTAGCTAAGAGGAGCACAAAGTTACACACTTTGTAGTTTGTCACAACTGGAAGAAACCGTAGGGACCCTCTACTCCTACCCCTGTCATTTGACAGAAGAGGAAGTGAAAGTAAGGCCTAGAGAATGGAAGGCTCCCACCCAGGGTCCTACAGCACAGTCAGGACAAGAGTTGGGACTCGCATCCTGCCTCCCAGGGGTCTTGTTTGTCCTTCATTCTCAAAGAGGACCATGACATCAGGGAGTTGATGCCATGACCTGCAAGTGAATTGGATTTCAGTGAGGGTGGGCAGTCACTAGTCTCACTTCCCCAGGAGTATAGATCTATTTTGGATATACTGCGCTTCCACCTCAGTGGCAGGGGAAGTCCTTTTGGGAAGGGATTATGGGAAGCCTTCCCAGGGTGCCCTAGATCAGACCACATAGACCTCATGAGTTCTGCTCCCTTAAATTCCCTGGAGAAAGTAATGACTCTCACGTCATGTCCTCTGGGATGGGGGCATTGGTCTGAGTACCATATAGGTGCTTTATTTTACAAAAGAGGAAACTGAGGCCCAAAGAAGGGGCTGTGACTTTCCCAAGGTCATATAGGTGGATGGGAACCCAGGTTTTCTTACCCAATGTTGGGTCTTCTTTTCATTCCATCTGGGATGTGTGTGTGTGTGTGTGTGTGAAGTTGAATTATTCTGAGTTTTGAGGTGACAGGAACACTGTCCTAGCTATACTTTTGAATTCCCTCCTTTGTCCTTTGGTGAGGGGAGAGGCAAGAGAAATAGTGATTACTCTGGAATGTGAAGGAAGTGCCCCCAGAACTCCATGCTCTGATTCAGAAGAAGTACTGAACTGGCTTCTATTGAACCCAAGAGTATAATACTATTTGGCAATGATAACAAAAACAACAATGACTGATGTTCACATGTCATTACAATTGCTGACCACTTTACATACATCATTTCATTTCAGCCTCACAACAGCCCTGTGAGGTATTATGGGTATTAACACTTCCACTTTACAGATGACAAAACTGAGGCTCAGAAAGCCAAAGAGACTTGGACTCTGTTTGGCAGTGGAAGGGGGAAGGTTGGGGGTCCTTGGGTTGTGGGTTCTGGGATTAGAGAAATTCAGCAAGTGGTGAAATTTGGAAGCCTTTCCTCATCTCCCTAGTTGTTAATGTCTCTCTCTGACCCCCACCTCCATTAATTTACATTTACCTTTTATATATTTTGTATTGACATCCTTGTACACATTATTTCCTTCCGGTGGAAAGTCAACTCTCTGGGCCCAGGAACTATTTCTTATTTTGTCTTTCCCCTGTGCCTAGCATAGAGAGAGTCTGAGATATAGGAGGCATGTGAGCCTATTTGAATTGAGGTGAATGGAGAGCCCTGATCCAGAGGGGGCCTTTGGCTGATCTAGAGAAGGAAGTGGCACCCTTGGAAAGACAATCTGAGTCAACAAGGGCCACATGCCAGGGCTGACTCCTTCAAAGGATCTTACCTGTCTCTGCCTCTCCTGGGAGTGAGCATAGAGCTCTGGGATTTCTAGACTCACCAAACTTTTGTTGAATGAATGGGTGAATGAGTTAATGAATGGAGGAAGGAATGAAAGGATATTTGGAGAGCAAATAGCAGAGAATAAAAGTATAGCAGCCTAGGTGGCATCTGCGTTGGGAGGATTGGGAGAGTGTGAATGACAAAATGTGAGATGTTGTCTCCATGCAGCCCACAGGGCTAAATCCAGACTTCTTAGGCTGGAGATGAAGATTGGAACATCTATCCTCCAAATCCTATCTTCACTCTCCAGTATTATTTCCCTCTGATCTCTGGCCCCCACCCCCACCTCCAATCTCTGTCCTTGCCAGGCTGGACCTCCCACCTTAACTCACATCATTATCCTTCCAAGAAAGTCCTCCTACCTCTCCAAATCTCCCTTTATCCTTCAAGGCTCAACTTAGGTCCCATCTTCTCATCTTCTACCCTTTCTACACCTCCCTCCTTCCCTTGCTGCCTCCCATAAATCTGAGTTCTGTAAGGGGGAGTCACAACATCCACCCAAGATCATAGGATTTAGACTGAGAAGGAATTTTAGAGATCTTGTCATCACTATCATCACAATGATAGTTAACATTTATATAGTACTTCCTGTAAGTGCTACATCATTTGCTATAATTAGGACGCCATCTACTCCTCCTCACAATAAGTCCATTTAGTCCTCTTTTGTGTCTGGGAAGGCAGAGGAGGTCCAATGAATAGGATAGTCTTACCCAAGATCATACAATGAAATGGTGACTGGATTCCCAGCCAGTTCCCATCCAGGGCTCTACTGCTTTTTGCCCGTAGCTCCCCACACAGTGTAAGTTAGTGCTCAATAAATAAGTGAAGAGTGTGGATCCATTTGGGGCTCAGCAGAGAGTTGGAGAATCATTTCAGATCCCAGAAAGATTCTTCTTGTTGCACTTGCTCCAGAAAGAGCCATCATGGTGAATAGCAGGGTGCCTAAAAAGCTGGATCATCCCATCCCTTTTTGGAATTATCCAATTCCTTCAGGGAAACAGAAGCCCAGAAAAGTTAAGTGATTGACCCAAAGTCACACAGGAGAAAGAGGCAGAGGAACCAGGAACTGAACTCAGGATGTCTGACTCCCAGTCTAATACTCTTTACCACTTAACCCCAAGGGACCACTGGGATCCTCAGTAATCTTGGGCACATCTCTCCCCTGGAAGAGGGAGTTACAGTTGTCTTAGGGTTCACTGCTGTCTGAAGGAGTTGTCCCTGGGGCAACGCAGGGGGACAGCCTGGAGCTGATGCCTGGCTGGGTCCTCTGGTGCCAAGACCCCATCATTGTCCCTCTGTGTTCAGTGTCCCCGTTTCCACTTAGTGCTTAGCTTGGACAGTATCTGCTGGGGGTTCTGGAGGAACTTCTTCTGAGTAAAGTAGAAAAGGATGGGGTCGAGGACGCTGTTGGCACTGGCGAAGGGTCTTGTGCCTTTGTAGGCAGCGGCAAAGGTCTGCAGGACAGGGCAGGAAACCCCTGGCATCGATCGGACAGCCAGGTAGGCAGTCTTGGTAACGTGAAACGGTAGGAAGCTGATGGCGAAGGCTGCTATCACCACCACAACCATCCGAGCTGCCTTCCCCCGCTTCTCGGCCACCGCTGGCCCCTCGGGGCCGCCTTGCTGGCAGAGACGGCGCACAAGGGGCACGTAGCAAGCCAGCACAGCGCTGAAGGGTAACACGAAGCCAGTGAAGGTGAGGGCCATGCCATACGGCAGATAGTTGGCAGACAAGCTGGGAGGACTCAAATCATAGCAGACAGTGCGGTTCCGCTGGATCCCCGTCTGGGCAAAGGCGATTGTGGGCAAGCACTGGGCTGAGACAGCCAGCCACACGGCCCCACACACCAGCCAGGCTGAGCCACGGCCCCATCGTTTGTGCCAGGTGGACAGGGGGTGGCAAATGCCCAGGTAGCGCTGGAAGCTGATGCAAGCCAGGAAGAGGATGCTGCCGTGGAGGTTGGTGTAGAACTGAAAGCGGACCAAGCGGCAAGAGATGTCACCAAAGGGCCAGTGGTCGCCCTGGGCGTAGTTGTAGATGAGTAGAGGCAAGGAGCAGGTGTAGAGCAGGTCGGCCAAGGCCAGGTTCAGCATGTAGATAGCCGTGCGGGTCAGTGCCTTTCGCGACAGCCAGATCTGCACGATGACGTAGGAGTTCAGGGGCAGGCCCAGAGCCAGCACCACCGAATACACCAAGGGCAGAAGCACGTGCTTGAAATCCTCATGGAAGACACAGGAGGGAGGGGAGTTTGGGGAGTCAAGCGTCGTCGTGGTAGTCTCATTTTCCGGCTCCATAGCCAGGGGACCTGATGTGGATCTGAAGGACCGGGCAGGACCAAGGGGTTCCTAAACCTGGAGAAATACAAAGAGCAATGGGAAACTCATTAGGGACGCCGTTGAGGCGGGGCAATGGTGGTGCAGCATTTCGGGTGGAGAGACGGGTTCTAGTTCAGCCCTATCACTGCCTTGCTGCATGAACCAGGGCAGTTCTCTCCATCAGTTTGTTAAGGAGCATTTATTAAGCTCCTACTATGTGCCAGGCATTCACTGTGCTATGAGTTAAAAAAATACAAAGGAAAGACAATCCCAGCCCTCAAGGAATTCACAGTCCAATGGGAGAGACAGGAAACAAGTCATGTATGCACAAGATATAGCCCAGATAAAATGAAGGCAATCAAAAGCAGGGAAGGCATAGAATAACCAGGAGTTGGGAAAGGCTTCAGTTTGTAGGTGGGATTTTAGCTGAGACTTGAAAGAAGCCAGGGAAAGCAGGAAGCAGAGATGATTGGGGAGTACATTCCTAGCTTGTGAAAATGGTCAGAGCCAAGAGACAGTGTTTTGTTTGAGGTCAGTGTCACTAGATGACAGGAGGGGTGATGGTAGTGGTGGTGTAAGATGGGAGAAGTTGGAAATGTAGCAGGGGGTGTCATTATGAAGAGCTTTGGATGCTAAATAGAGGTTGTTGCATTTGATCCTGGAGATTATAGGGAGTCACTGTTTATTGAGTTTATTGAGGTGGGCAAGTGATAAGGTTAGCCCTGAGCTTCAGAAAACTCAGTTGGACAGCTGGATAGAGGCCTGACTAGGTGGAGGTACCAGTGAGTGGCAGGCTATTGCAACCCTCCAAACATCAGGTGATTTGTTAGAGGGAATATGAGGAAGGAAAGATTGGACTTAGAGTCCCTTGATTCCAAGATGGCCAGGGAGAGTGCTTCTGTTTGCAAGAGTGAACATCTCCAGTTGTCCTGATGTATTCTGGCTACTGGACCCAGATGACTCCAGAGGAGAAAGTGAGGTGGGTGACTTTGCACAGACCTTCCTCACTTAAATTCAATTCACTTGCATGTCATGGCATCACCTCCCTGAAGTCATGATCCTCTTTGAGAACAAAGGACAAACAGCAGCAGCAGCAAGGATGAAGGAAGGCTTCCTAGCATGGGGAGGTGGCACTCGAGCTTTGACTTGAAGAACAGGAGCTCATTCCCCAACTGATAAATAGTCAAAGGATATGAACAGGCAATTTTCAAAGGAAGAAATTAAAGCTATTTATAGTCACATGAAAAAATGCGCTAAATCACTATTGATTAGAGAGATACAAATCAAAACAACTCTGAGGTACCACATCCTACCTCTCAGATTGACTAACATGACAAAACAGGAAGATGATAAGTGCTGGAGAAGATGTGGGAGAGATGGAATACTAATTCATTGTTGGTGGAGCTGTGAGCTGATCCTACCATTCTGGAGACCAATTTGGAACTATACTCAAATATGTACATACCCTTTGACCCAGCCATATCACTTCTAGCACTGTATCCCACAGAAATCATAAAAATGGGAAAGGGTCCCATGTGTACAAAAATATTTATAGCAGCTCTCTTTGTAGTGGCCAAGAACTGGAAATTGAGAGAATGCACATCAATTGGGGAATGGCTGAACAAGCTGTGGTATATGAATGTAATGGAATACTGTTGTGCTATAAAAAATGATGAACAGGAGGACTTCAGAGAGGCCTGGAAGGACTTATATGAACTGATGTTGAGTGAAAGGAACAGAACCAGGAGAACATTTTACACAGTAACAACCACAGTGTATGAGGAATTTTTTCTGGTAGACATAGCCCTTCACAGCAATGCAAGGACCTAAAACATTCCCCATGGACTCTTGAGGCAAAATGCCATCCACATCCACAGAAAGAGCAATGGAACTGGATCGCAGAATGATGCAGGCTATTTTCTCTTGTGTTACGTTTTCTTTTGTTTTGGTTTTTCTCATGGTTTCTCCCATTTATTTTAATTCTTCTATGCAGCATGACTAATGTGAAAATAGGTTTAATAAGAATATATGTGTAGAACCCAAATAAGATTGCATGCTGTCTCAGGAAGGGAGGGAGGAGGGAGAGGGAGAAAATCTAAGACTTATGGAAGTGATCGTAGAAAACTGAAAACAAATAAATTGATAATAACAATTTAAAAAAGAAAACTAACAAAAAAAGAATAGGAGCTCAGAGGAACCCAGAGCCTAAGGACTGACAGTGAACTCAAAGAGCATTCAACTCCCTCTTCCCTTCCAGGGCAGTTAAATCCTGTACAAGAGGGGTTCTCAAACTAGGCTCTCCTCACCCCCAAAGCATTTATGGATAGGTCTCAGGGGGGCTGTGAACTCAGGAAAAAGAATACACTTTTATTTTCACCAACCCTTAATGGAAATTTTATTTTCAATTATTTAAAAATATAATTCTAAGAAAGGGACCCATAGACTGAGTCTAACTGTTGGAGAGGTCTATGACATTAAAAGGTTACAAATCTCTTCTCTGCAGCTTTTCTAACAAGGGAGTCATCTAAGTCTAGCTGAAAATCTTCCATGATGGAGAAGATGCCTTCTCTAAAAGCAGCCTGGTTATCTGTGGAACAACTTTGTCATCAAGTTGAGCTGAAATCTGTCCCATCTCCCCAAGACCTTTCCCCACTGATCCTGTTCTTAGTCTCTGTGGGACCAAAGAGAATAAGCCTGCTTTGTCTGCCACATTTTGACAGGTATGAATGGGGTAGGAAAGGGTTACATCCTCTGACAAGGCCTTGAGTCAGTCCTTTGAGGCAAACAGTGGAGAGGTTAGAAAAGAAGGTACATGCCTGGAATCCAGCAAGGGATCTGGCTGGCTGGTTCAGAAGATGTGGAAAAGAGCAGGAGGAGGTGAGACTGGAAAGGGAATTTGTGGGGAGAGGAAGGAAGGTCTTAAGATGGTCTGAGGAAGCCCCTTTCTCATCTTCACCCCCTCTTCCTTAGGGTGTGGGTGCCAGTAACCCCAAATCCACCAAGCCTTTTCCCATTAGTCCAGAAAGCTCAGCTAACAAAGAGCTCTTGTTATAGCCCATATGACCTTTAAAAAATAATGTAATCTTTCTTGACCTCAGTTTCCTCTTCTGTAAAAAGAGGACAAATTGATCTCCAAGCTTAAGCATCTGTGATCCCTTCTCTTGTTTCTCTTCCTCTTGCCTTCTCTCCCCGGAGCGGGGTAGGAGGGAGGGAAGGGGTATCTGTGCTTTTCATGGGGAGCGTGATAATTATCATGAAAGGAAACAGTTTCCAAATGTCTGTCAGTGTTTCCATTGGACCACCTTGCCTCTTAGATATAAACAGGGCTGTCCCCATTTCTTAACCCCAGAGCCAGGTGACTCTGAATGGGTTTAAAATGAAAGCTGGGCTTTGTAAAGAGGGGGTGAGGTATGGGTGTAGTATAGGCATTTTCTGTTAGACCTGTTTTGTTTTGTTTTTTAACACCTTTTTTTTCTCTTTTTTGATCACTGTTTCAGTTGGCTCCCTGGGTAAAGGAGGGAAAGGTCTCACTTGGGGAATGAAAATGAAATAAAAAACAAAACCTGTCATTAAAAATGCGATTAACTTCCTCCCCCACTAAAGCTTGCCAGAGGGAAGGGAAGAAAGAAGTGTTTATAAAGAGTCCATTATGTGCCAGGTACTGTGCTCAGAACTTTCTACAAGTGGTATCTCATAGGAAGTGGTTCATGACCCATTCCTACTTGGGATCATAGGAGAATAGATCACTTGACAGGGGGACCTCATGGGGGAATGGCCAAGTTGTGTGGAGACATTGAGACGCTGTCCACATTGGCTAGTTATTATGTTTGCTTGCTTCAGAGGGTCTGTAATCTTGTGTATTGTTTTGAAATCTGTGTATTCTCTTCTCCCTTGTGAATGTACGCACTTATGGTCTGGTTTGTGGGAGAAAGCCTGGGAGGAGAAGACACAGTGGGAGAAGCAGGTACCACTTCCAGGGACCGTAGGAGGAAAGAGAAGGTGATTGAAGGATGGAGCTGCTGTCATAGATCTGTGGGTCCAGGGAGACAGGTCACGTTAGGGGTCAGAAAGGTCTCAGGGGTTTGGGGCCCCATGCTTGAAGTTAAAGGATAGTGAGGCTTAGATTACAGCAACAAGGAATGAGTTCCCTATCACTAGACATCTTTAAGCTAAGCCCCAGATGGGACTTCGGAAGGAGAACACATGCTACTCAGGCCATAAATATGTATCTGTATACACAAACACATGGCAATGCCTACAAACATATAATATACACTCACCCTCACAACACACATACCTTCCACAATGCACATATGTAGAAATATAATATGTAATGCATGTACATATGGTATGTATATACATATATAGATACACATACACATAGGTATACACACATACAATACATATACATACACAGTTTGTACTAGAACTGTGATTTTATTAGCATAGGGACCTCCCAGTGTCTGGAAATTCCTTATACCAATGTATGACTCTATAATATATTTAGAGTCTTAGAGTTGCCTGGGGAAATGGAAGATTAAATGATCTACCCAGAGTCACAGGTAGCATGAGTCAGAAGTGGAATTTGAACCCAGAGCTCAAGTCTGATTCTCTGTCCACTATATCACACTGCAACGTTCTCTCTCTCTCTCTCTCTCTCTCTCTCTCTCTCTCTCTCTCTCTCCACACACACACACACACACACACACACACACACACACACACTGCTGGACTCAATGAATCACAGTACATAAAGAGAAGACTTGAGTTGACCTTGCTTCTGACATATCCAAGGTGTGACACTGGACAAGTCAATGTAGTTTCTCCAGGACCCCACTGCAGAGTAAGAACTCCCTTACAGGATCCTAACACCCAAAAAGGATGTGTATCTAGATTCCCAATATCTTAGTACACAGTGACTACCCACAAATGTGGCAATGACTCAGGGCTACTTGTGAGACCCTGACTCTAGAGCTGACTCTTCTTAACTTGCTGTGTGAACTTGGGTAATCCCCTATCTCCACGCCTTGGTTTCTCTCTCTGTAACAAGGTGGGGGGCGGGGAATCCAGCTGTAACAGTCTGTGCTCTATATGACTAATAGCACCAGCATCTCATATTTAGAGTTTAAAGGGACCTTCCTTAGACATGATTGGGTCCAACCCCATCATTTTACAGGTGAGGAAACCAAGGACCAGAGAAGTTAAGTGATTTTTTCCAAGGTCCCACACACCTAGAATATAACAGAAACAGGTTTCAAACCCAAGTCTCTTCAGATCCCAATGCTTTTACACAGCATCTTCAGGCTTACCCCACACTTTACTCATGATTTCCCTGGGAAGCAGGCAGGGATGTAATGATAAGAACTGATTGATGCAGTTTGCCTTAGAAGGGGGTTCCTCTCCTGTGCGTAGGTCCTTCCATCAATGAAATGACAAGTCCAGACACCAACGTCCACCTTCCTCCACTCCATCCCAAACCCCTTATTGTTATATAATACTTTAAAATTCGCAAACTGCTTTACACATATTCTCTTATTTGAGCTTTAAAAAACCTTGTGAAGTGACAATACCAAAGGTTTTATTATTTCCATTTTGCTGATGAGTAAAAATGAAGCTTAGAGATATTAAGTGACTTGCCCACTGGCCATCCAGTGTCAGAGGGAGGATTTGAACTTAAGTCTTCCTGACTTCAATCCCTGTACTTTTATCTGCTCTATCACTTTGCCTCTTTTATTAAAATGATGATGAAACACCCCTACTCGGTGAGATTCAGTGGCTCCCGTTTTCCTCTATTGTGACTTGCCAGAGTCACACCGGGGAAGTCTGATTCTAAATCCATTACTGTGTTGCTTCCCTGTTCTGTCTAGGATTATATACCCATGTGAGGCCCCATACAAATATGGTAATACACACATGATGTCCTAGCCCCAGCATGTACTGCTTCAGGATGAGGTTCCTTACCTTTGACCTTTGAGGGCTCAGCTCTGCTCCCCTTCTGGTCTGAGATCTTTCAAGGTTCTGCCCTCTGGAAACATCTGCCCTCAGCCTGCCTCGGACTATCCTCACCCAGCTTCCTGATCAATTTTCTTCTCTGCTCCCTGATCTAACTTTGCTGGCTGAAATAGCCCAGCATGTGGCCTTCTCCCCTCCTCCCCTCTTCCTCACCCACGCCCCCTTCCAGCCTCAACCCCATGCCAAGGCCATAGCCGGAAACCCGTCTCAGGAAGTACTCGACTCAGCCTGAGGAGTCAGAGAAAAAAGACTCATTCCCAGAAAAATCATTTTTTTTCTGCCCACCCCTCCCCATAAGACTTGAGGTACATATGGAAGAGGGCAGACTCAAACCTATTGGCAAGAGGCCCCACTTCAGTCCTCCCCCTTCTGCTCAAACAACAGTTTCCCTTCTCTGAATTTCAGTTTCCTTATCTGTCAAATGGGCAAGCAAAATGCTTTGAGGTTCTTTTGATAGAGGTCCCAAGACTGGCAGCTATTGGTCCCATGGCTCTTCTGCTTTCCAGTTTTCCAGGGGCTTAGCTAAGAAAGGGCTGGAAAGAGAGTCTCGAAAAATTCAGTTCTATTCAATTTGTAGAATTAGAGGATTTCTAGCAGACAGGGCCTTCAAAGGTCATCTAGCCCAAACCCTCATTTTACAGATAATAACAGTGATAGCCAGCACTTATCTAGCACTTTTAGGTTTGAAATCTGCTTATGTGTCTAATTTATGATGTGATCCTCAGAACAACCTGATGAAGTAGGTGAGGATTTTATAGTTGGGGAAACTGAGGCCCAGCAAAAGGGAGGAATGGGCTCTAAGGTCACACAAGTAGTAAGTGGAGGAACCAGGAGATGAGACCAGGTTTTGTCTTGTTTTTTTTTTAACCCTAAATTTAGTGTTCTTTATAGGTATGCATGTAATTTTTATTATTAAGGACTCAATCTAGTGCCTAGTCCTTTGGAGAAAGTCTAGGCCATCCCCACCTACTCTGAAACTCACCTGGACCTTTACTCTCTCGAGTTCTCACCACAAGCTTACTTCCAAGTCCCTTTTTCTCAAGAAAATGTGGTATACAGACCCAGCGGTTAGAGATCTGAACATCTTCTCCTCCTCCCAGTCAGAGAAAAGCTCCCTCCCTTGTGGTCAAGCCCAGAGAGGAGGAGGCACACAAGGAAGAAAGACCAGAGTTTTAGCTCTTCCTTCCAGATTTCTCACAACAGCCTTCTGTGAGCTTTGACTCTGATTCTGGGCCACTGGGGAACCATCCAGGCACACTGATTAGACCAAGACCAGCAAAAGGTCAAAGGATGTGGGCTCCATTGACTCACTTGTACTGACACTCATTGCTCATCCATCCATCCATCCATCCATTTATTTACATCTGCTTGTTCATTTGCTTATTCATTTCATTCACTCATTCATCATTCCTTCACTTCATTCACCTTTCATACATTCATTTTTTCCACTCATTTATTCCTTCATTCATTCCTTCATTTGCTCATTCACTCATGCATTCAATTAATATTTCATCTTCTATGTGCTGAAAGCCCTGTGCTAAGTTACTGGGTGAGAGAGATGAAATGGATAAGTAGCTCATAGTATGGCCTGTGGGATGCTAAATACTCCAGTGTCTACCAAGCACCTGGTCAGTTTATACTCCTAGCCCTGTGTGTCTAGACCTGAGACAAGCTATAGTGTGGGCAGAAGGGGGATCTCCCAGTCTCTTTAATGTCTTGAAATGAATGGGCTGTATATTGGTGATTGAAGGTTGGAAATTGTTTTCTGGGGGGGTGAGAGCACAAAGGAATCATGGTACTTGTTACATTTCCCCTTTCTCTGATTTGTCTTAAAAAGGCAACACTGAGCAGTGAGCAGAAAGAGACCTGGACTTCAGGTCAAAAAGGTCTTCATTTGGGTTCTGGTTCCACCATGACCCTGGGTAAATGACCTTGACCAAATGCCTTTCCCTCTCTAACTTTTATTTTCCTCATCTTTAAAATGGGGACAAAAGCATATGCTGTCCCTGCATCGAAGGGCTGTTGTGAGACTCCAGTGAGATAATTAATGCAATGTGCTTTGTAATTATAAAGTCATCCAATGATGAATATAAAAAAGACCATAAATTTAAAGCTAGATGGGAATCTCAGAGGTCACACAGTCAAGAGAGGTGTCAAACTAAGGCTAGATGGACTTTCCTTAGAGCAGCGGAAACAGATGAAAATGTCCTTGGGAAATCTTAATAAAAGAAATAAAAATGCAACGCAACATACGTAATGTTAATTTGTGATTTTCTAAGTCATTATGTGGCCAGCAAGAGGAATCTATTTCTGAGTTTGACACTATATGTCTTGTGCATTAGACTTTTTCATTTTGCGGGTGAAGAGACTGAGGCTTGGACTGGCCATGACTTTTGACTTGGCCAAAGTCACACAGGCCTAGAAGATAAGACCAAGAACTTGGGATCCACCTGCATCCCACAACTTCCTCCTCTGCTCTGACTCCTGACCTCCCTGGCTTCTTTTAATTCCCAACTAAAACCCCGCCTTCCTAACCCTCTTAATTCTAATGCGTTCCTTCTCTAAACTATTTCTTATTTATCCCGTAGATGGCTTGTTTGGCATATGTTCCTTTGACTGTTGTCTCTCCATTGGATTATAAGCTCCTTGAAAGCAGTGTCTCCTCCTCCTCCTCTTCTTCCTTCCAAAGAAGTCGGGGTTAAGTGCCTTGCCCAGGGTCAAGCTAGTAACTGTCAAGTGTCCGAGGCTGAATTTGAACTCAGGTCCTCCTGACTCTGGGGTGGATTCTCTAGCTGCCCCATTTTTGCTTCTTCTTATATTCCCAGCTCTTAGCAGTGTGTGAAATGGAATAGGTACTTAATAAATGCTAATTAAATTGATTTGAAGGTCAACATTTTTTCTACTCTCATATCTAGAGTGCTTTTGGATTTAAAAGTATTTTCCCCACAGCAAATCCTGTAGCTTGATTATCACTGTTTAGAGAAACCATTTTAGAGAAGAGAAATAACTTTTCCAAGGTCATAGCTAGTAAGTAGCAGTCAGGACTCTCTAGAGTCCAATGATCCAGGTCGGATAGCCTAGGCAGTGCCATAGTGTATAGATTCCTGGGTTTGGAGTTAGAAGGACCTGAGTTCAAATCTAGCCTCAGATTCTTCCCAACTGTGTGACCCTGGGAAAGTCACTTCACCTCTGTCTACCTCAGTTTATTTACATGTAAAATGGGGCTAAAAATAGCACCTACCTCGTTTGGTTATTGTGAGGTTGAATGAAATAATAAAATGCTTTGTAATCCTCAAAGTGTTATCTAAATGCTAGCTATTATGATCTCAAACTTGTTTTAGTTGTACACACCAGATTGGTTTAAAAAAATAGAGCATGTAAGACCAATATATGTGGATTTATTTATTTGTAAACTCTTCATGCACTCTTCATGTCATGGAACTCACTCATAAGATAGGAATGTAAAATGGGAGAGAGAAAAATGAAATAATACTTGATCCTAGAGACAATAGGAAGCTACTGGGGTTTAACGAGTAGAGGAGTGACAGGGTCAGACCAATGCTTTAGGAAAGTCACCTGAGCAGTTGTGTGGAGGATAGGTTGGAGAGTGAAGAGATTTGAGGCAGGGTGACCGGTTAGACTTGCAATAATTCTAGGTGAGAGATGGTGAATGGGGTATATCTGGGGACAGGGGAAGAGGAGACAGAGTAAGTAGAAAGATAGGAGTGGATAGGAAAGGTGTTGGGGAAGTACAATGGTTGAGATTCGACAGCTGAATGGATTGGGACAGGATGCAAAAGAGTAAAGATGACATGGAAATTTACAAAAATGGGTGCATGGAAGGATGATGAATTCTTGGCTTAAACATAGGGAAGTTTGGAAAAAGGATGGACTTCGGGGAAAAGATAATGTAGAGATCCATGGTGAAGACTGAAACCCATCCATACTTCAGTCACTTATCTTATATGACTCACTGTCTTAATGAAAAAGACTGGGGTGGAGGTGAACTTTGTAGACTACGGCTATTGACTATATAATTGCTAATATCTCTGTGTGGTCCTAGGCAAGTCACTTAACCACTGTCTGCCTCAGTTTCCTCAACTATAAAATGGGATCATAATATCACCTTTCCAGTGTTTTTGTAAAAGAAGCAAATGAGATAGTACTTAGCACAGTTTCGGGCGTATAGTACGTGCTCAATAAATGCTCCTTCTCTTCCCCCCCTCCCTTTTTTTTTCCTGTTCTGGCAGGTGACAACATGGAACAATAGAGAGAACTCAGTCTCTGAGGTCAGAGAACTGGGTTTTGGATGCCTTCTTGGATGCTTACCAGCTGTGTGACTTTAAGCAAGTCTTTTAACCTCCATGGGCCTTGGTTTCTTCCTTTGTAAAATTCAGGATTCGAACTAAGCTCTGAAGTCCTTCCCAGTTCTAGATCTGTGATTTGATATTTTATGTTCTTTGTTGTTGTTTTCAAGTCATGTTTGACTTTTTATGACCCTATTTAGGGTTTTCTTTGGTAAAGATACTGGAGTGGTTTGTCATTTCCTTCTCCAGCTCATTTTACAGATGAGGAAACTGAGGCAAACAGAGTTAAGTGACTTGCCCAGCGTCACACAGCTAGTGTCTGAGGCCAGATTTAAACTCAGGAAGATGAGGTCCCGCACTCTATCTGCTGCACCACCTAGCTACTCCTAGGTTCCTTCTAGTTCTGAGACATCCTGAAGTTCCTTCAAGTTCTGAGATTCTACATCTTATCTATAATATTGATTTTAAAACTTCCACATACTCCTGCTGCCAGAACGTGACCAAAGCAGAGATTTAATGATCTGGGACTAGTCCACTAGGTGTCACTAGCTGTAAATTAAAGATGCCTAGACATCTCAGAAAAAGGCTGAGAGTTTTATCCCACTTCGTATTCCCCCAGGGATCAGGGCCACGGGGTTTTCATGAGTCGGAAATGTTTCAGAATGACTTCGATTTGACCCCACAACTCTTTAGGGAGCCAACGAACCACAGATACCAAGAGTGTCAGGATTTATCTAGTCCAAGTGTTTCATTTTACATAAGGGGAAACTGAAGCCCAGAGAGGGGAAGGGATTTACCTAAGATCACATAATGAGTTGCTGAGAGAGCCTAGACTAGGTTTTCAAAGCCATAATTCCTGTCTAGGATCTTTTCCCCCTCGTATTCTAGGCTGCATCTTGGTAATCTGAAAAGATTGTAGATTTAGGGGTGAGATTGAGAAGACTCTTAATGATGGCTGGGTCTCTCTCTATGCCTGCTGTTCTCATGACATTGAAGGCAGCTAAGAACCCAGTGTTTTAAAAGCTACCTTCCTGCCCCCATCGCTATCATCAACCATTCAGCTGAGACAGATTTCAGATCCTCTCTCAGTGACTCCTTCCTGAGCAGAGTAAGTCAGATTTATTGGTGCTGTCCACCCAATGCTCTACCCTCTGAGCCACCTAGCTGCCTCCTAGACAAACAGAGGTTAAGTGACTTGCCCAGGATCACACAATTGGTTAAGTGTCTGAGGTCACATTGAAATCTAGGTCTTCCTCA
>CM053771.1:105714023-105739023 GCA_028658325.1 Potorous gilbertii
CAATGTGACCTCAGACACTTAACCAATTGTGTGATCCTGGGCAAGTCACTTAACCTCTGTTTGTCTAGGAGGCAGCTAGGTGGCTCAGAGGGTAGAGCATTGGGTGGACAGCACCAATAAATCTGACTTACTCTGCTCAGGAAGGAGTCACTGAGAGAGGATCTGAAATCTGTCTCAGCTGCATGGTTGATGATAGCGATGGGGGCAGGAAGGTAGCTTTTAAAACTCTGGGTTCTTAGCTGCCTTCAATGTCATGAGAACAGCAGGCATAGAGAGAGACCCAGCCATCATTAAGAGTCTTCTCAGTCTCACCCCTAAAGTCACCCTCCTGATGTCATTGATCCTCTTGGAGAATGAAGGACAAACAGCTAGTGATCTTTAAGCAAAGATGGACAAACCCTTTTCAGACATGTTGTAGAAGGGACTGGCCAATAGATGTGGCCTTAATTAGACGACCTCTGAGGTCCCTTCTCACTATGGGAGTTTGTTTTCTCCTGCACTGACATTCTGCTCTCTTAAGTTCTAGGTTTTTAACAAGAAAATGATGATTCTCAATGTCTGATGAATCTAGCCTTAGCTCTGAAGAGGGAGAAAGGTGGTAGGTGGAGGGGGGTATGAATTTTCTAGGGGGTTCTGCCCCTTGAGCTCCTGAAATCACCAGTCTTAGGTAGGAGAGGCTGAGATTGAATTAGCCACAAGCAAGAGAGGCAGCAGAGAAGGCCAAAAGGCTGCCACTTAATCTGGATTCTTCTTCTTCTCTCACCCTCCAGGTCTGTGACTCTGTGGGCTTTGTGGCAATCTCAGCTTTTGCCTTTGCCTTCTCAGCATGACATGGTTTCATGAGATTGTGAAACCTGAGGTTAATTGGACCCTACCTCTAGGGAGGAGGGGAATTCCTAGGAGCAGAACAGCTGGCCTCTCTCACCTTCCAGCTTGGGCAGATCATCAGGGCTGAGGGACTGTGGGGAGGCCAGAACCACAGATGTTGGAAGGACTGGGGTCTGTACAAATAGACAAGCACCCTCAGACTTTGGCCCCAAAGACACAGAGTTAGTAGCTAAGAACTCCTCCCCAAATCTCCATTTAAAGAGAGCCCTCAGGCCACTTACCTCTCCTTTCCCACTCTGCTACACTCTTTTGGACTGAACTCCAGCAGGCCACTGCTCCAGGGAACTTCCCTCTCCCCCTTACTCCTTCCTCCCCTTAGGCACTTGTCTTCTTCATCCCACGGTACTATCCATTAGGGCAGGGACTTTCATTTTTGCTTTTGTATTTCTGGTGCTTAGCAAAGCAGACACAGAAATGTTAATTGACAGAAAGGGAGACTGAAAGGTACAATGAAAAGAATGCTAGATTCGGAGCCAGAGGCTCCAAGTTCAAATACCCCCTCCGCCACTTACTAACTGATTGACCTTGGGAAAACCTTTTCACTTTGACTCACTTTCCTCTTTTGTAAAGCAAGGGAGTTAGGCTAGATGGCTTCTAAGGACTCTGCAAGAGGTTTTTACTTAGTCCTTTCCCCCACCTGTTACCTGAATGCCTTCCCTCTGAAATCACCTCCATTTACCCTGCGTGTATCTTCATGGATATTCATAGTTGTTTGCATGTTGTCTACCCCATTAGAATACTGGAGGGCAGGGACCACATTAATGCTTTTTAAAAAAAATTCCCAGCACTTAGCACAGAGCCTGGCACACAGTAAGCACTTACTATATTAAATCGTAAGCTCCTTGAGGACAGGGACTGTCTTTTTTATTAATTGTATCCCTAGCGCTTAGCACAGTATCCGGCACATAGTAGGTGCTTAATAAATGTTTATGGGATTGAATTAATAAATATTTGTTGTGTGATTAACAGTCTAGCTCCAGTCCTCCTATACAGGCTTATTACACATGACCCTTCCCCACCCCTTCATCTATCTATAGCCCTACCGGACTACAAGCACACTTGGCATTCCATCTACCACCTCCTTGTCCTTGTACTCACTTTCACTGCTTATAATCCTTGGCTTCTTTCAAGGTTCAGTTCACCTACAGAAAGCTTTTCCTGGTTGCCCTAACTGCTTAAGCTCTATTTCTGTTGGAGCCTTCTCTTTTTCCTTCTCCCCCTCTTTCCTTCCTCTCCTCTTCCCCCTCTCCATCATCTTCCTCTTTCTTGTCCTCTCCTCCTTCTCCTCTTCCTTTTCCTCCTAATTATTTTCCTCCTCCTCTCCCTCTCTCCATCATAGTCCTCCTCCTCCCCTTCTCATCTTCTCCCTCTTTTCCTCTCCCTCCTTCTCCTCTCTCTCCTCCCCAGGATGAGGATGACTTTCTGGCTTCTTGCCTCATGTACAAAAATTCTTGCCTAGGGTTTTAACTCCAAATAACTTTTCCATCCTTCTTTCATATTATCCCCCTACATACGCTCTCTATGTTTCAGCCCAACTGACCTAGTCCTTGTTCCTAAAACCCAGAAGTCCCTCTCCTACCTCTCTCTTTTTGCATAGACCACCTCCCCATGCCTGCAATCACTAACTTTCTCTGCTCTGTTTGTTGGGACCTTTCCTTTACTTCAAGACTCTTCTCAGGTGTGACTTCACCCCAGGAACCTCCCCAGAACTGTGCAGTTGTTACTATTCTGTCGCTCCTCTTATCTTTGTAAAGGCTGCATCCTTCCCAGTGGAATGTAAGTTCCTTGAGGTCAAGAAATATATTTTTTAAAATGTTGTCTTTATACCTCAAGCCGTTACAGGCAGCATGATATGGTGATAGATTGCTAGACCTATACTGGAATTCTGCCTTGGAGATACTTAGTAGCTGTGGTATCCTGGACAAGTCATTTCCCTTCAAGCCATAGTGGCTGAATCTGTAAAATGGGAATGGTGATGATGATGATAGCACCTGTGTCATAAGATTGCTTTGAGGATCAAGCAAAGTAATGTGTGCAAGGAACTTTGTAATCCTTAAAGTGATAGATAAATGAATAAATGTTAGCTAGCACAGGTTTTGTGGTTGCTATTCACTAGTTCTATCTCATTCAAAGTAAATGACTAAGTTGCTCCCAAAGTTCACAGCCTATGATTTTCCACAAGCCTGGAATTTGTTCCCTCCTCATCCCTGACCCTGAGAATCTTCCTTTAAGGCTCAAATTTAGGTGTCAACTCCTTCGTGAAGTCTTCTTCATCCATCCAGGAGTTCGTGCTCTCCCTCCTCAATTTTTCTTGCACTCTATTTACATTATGTGCCTTATCACCCTTGTTGTACAATACTCACCCAATTCACAAACTCTAAATGCCCAGCCTGGCCTTCCAGATATTCCTCCACACCTTTGCACGGGCTGTTCCCCATTCCCAGAATGCACTTTGTTTTTGCCCCCACCTCTGAGAATCCTTAGTTTCTTTCAGGGAGCAATTTAAGTATCACATTCTACTTTCCTGACTCCCCTCAACTGTTAGTGGTTCCTGATGAATATTTTTATATTTATCTTAATTAATCAGCGCTTAGTATTATTTATACTTATATAATAGTATACTTATATAATTATACTTCTAACTTGTAATGTGTAATATTCAATATTATGCATTTATTTTGCATATGGTCTATGAATACTTATCCAGGTACATCATTTTCCTTCTTTGCTTGGGGAAAGAACCATCTTTACATTTACACAGGGCCTGGTATGTAATTGTCCAGTTGTATCTGACTCTTCATGACTTTATTTGGGGTTTTCTTGGCAAAGGTATTGGTGTGATTGGCCGTTTCCTTCTCCAGCTCATTTTACAGATAAGGAAACTGAGGCAAGCAGAGTGGAATGACTTTCCTAGACTCACACAATTAGGAAGTGTCTGAGGCTGGAATTGAACTCGAGTTTTCTTGACTCCAGCAGCAGTTCTCCATACATTGAGTCACCAAGCACTTATAAATACTTGCATGAATGAATGACTCACCCTCACTCTCATTTAGTGGAATGGGAGCTCCTGGAGGGCAGGAACTATTTCCTTTAAGTCTTTGTACCACCAACACCGTGAACAGAGCAATCCTTTAATAAAGGCTCATTGAAGTGAATTATTGAATTGAATTGGTCTTTGGATTGGTTGTGTCCCTCCTCAGGTCCAAAGCTGTCTCTGAAGGAAGGAAATGGAGGCTAGAGAGGGGCAACTCCAGAAAGAAAACTTACAGGTCAGTCGTGCAGAGGCGAGGGAAGACTGAGTCACTACCTGGGCAGGAACCGATCCAGACAAAGACAGGATTGGTAGGATGTGGGAAAAGCTGTCCTAACTTTGGAGAAGGTCTTATCTGCTGGGAAACAGTATGGGTCCTGGGAAGTCCCTATTTTGAATTGTACTGAGAATGGTACAGAGTGACATGAGATGGGGAAAAATTAACCTGGAAATTTGCTCTCTGGTTGGGGCTAAGACCTAACCCCAGCCCCACACTGAGCCCTAGGATATAATACAAACACTCCAATTTGGCCCTCTAAGCCCTTCCTAATCTGGTGTCAGACTACTTTTTTCAGTCTTATTTCATAGCAGTTTCTTTCTTGCACTCTGTATTCCAGCCAGATTGACTTTTCCCCATACATAACATTTCATCTCCCACCTCCAGATCTTTGCACATGCAACCTTTGTACCTAGCAGTTCCTTCCTTCTCACCCCTGCCTCTAAGACTCTTCAATTTCTTTCAACTCAAGTACCATCTCTTGCACAAAGGAGGAATCTTTCCGGCTCCCTTTCAGTTGGTAGTGACCTTGCCTGATGGAATAGCTTTGCATTTAATTTGTACATATCTTGTATTTACTTTAATTAATCAATTAGCAATCACTTATTAAGCGCCAGACATTGTGGGAAACATGCAAAAGTTCCTGTCCTTAGAGAGCTTGCATGTTATTAGAAGCTTCAATTCGTTCACAGATATACAGGATGCAAAAGAAAAAGATACCACAGTGATCAGGAGCGCACTAATAAAGGGGGGTCAGGGAAGATCCCAGGGAAGATTTAGCATTTGAGCTGAGCCTTGAAGGGCTTGGGGTGGGTGTGGGGAGGGGCTAGAAGAGGCACAGTGGGAGGGAGAGAATTCCAGGCATGGGAAGACAAAGGAAAAAGATGGCACAACCATCATGTAAGATGGTGTCATGTAAGTGGACCAGTTCATCCAGAAATTCTTAACCTGGGGTCTGGAAATTGGTTTTGAAGAATGTTTTCATAACTGTATTTCAGTATAGTTGGTTTCCTTAGTAAGTCTATGTATTTTATACATTTATTTGAAGATTGGGTCCAGAGGCTTCATAGATCTTAGGTCTGTAGACTCCCAAAGGGACCCATGACCCCAAGGTTAAGGACTGGTGAGCTAAAGAAGAGAGTTCATGAGAATGAATAATGTGTAATCAGCCTGGAAAGTCAGCTTGGAGCTGGGCTGCCAAAATGCCATAAGTCAAACAGAGGAGTTGTGCTTTAAACCTAAAAGCAACAGGAAGCCATTGAGGCTTCTTTGGCAGTGGAGTGACATGGTCAGACCTGTGCTTTGGGGATTTCCCTTTGGCAGCTGAGTGGAGGATGGACTGGAGAGGGAAGAGAAGGATGCAGAGAGGTGGCCAATTGGGAGGAGGATACAGGAAGTCAGGTGGAAAGTGATGAGGGCTTGGACTTTGGTGCTTGTAGTATGAATAGATGAGTGTATAAGTTTTTTTCCCCTCAACCCCACTCCTAGGATGTAAGCCCCATGGGGGCACTGACTTTTCTTTTTCATTTTTAATATCCTAAGCACCTGGCACACAGTAATAAAGGTTTATTGAGTGAATGAATGAATGATCCCAGGTACAGTCCTGACTTTATCCTTAAACAGAATCCTGTTCTTTGACCCAGTCTGGTCCTGAGACTCCACTAGCCATGGCACAGTACCTGACCATCCTGACTTTTTTTTTCCCAGCCCTACACAGAGAGGATGCTCATTCTAGTTAGTATCTATATCTGTTAATCCTCCCTCTCTTCAAATAAATGAAACATACACACACACACACACACACACACACACACAAACAAACACACACACAAAATGGAAAAAAACCTCTTCTTGTGTGAGTTAGCCTCCTTCCTGAAAATGACCCCAGGCCCTTCTGGTCTCTGTGGTTTGGGAGGGCTGAGGTGGGTGAGGGGAGGGAGGAAGGACTTGTTTTCTCTTCTCTTTCTCAGTACCCACTTCTTCTTCTGTCAATGCAGCTCATCCACATCTGTGCAAAGCGGGATATCAGGGGAGTAAGAGAAGAGGAAGGGGGAGCCCAGAGGCCTTAGGGAATCAATGGGGAAGGTTTCATTTCTCTGCAGATTTGAGCCTAGGAAGAGTTGAGGGGGCTATGGCTTAGTCTTGCAAAGATTTTGTTCTGTGGGGAAGAGCTATGTCTCGTCCAGTGGCTATATCTCTAGATTAGGGGCTCCCTAAGGGCAGGTACTAATCTGAGGCTGACACACGCCCAAACCAGAGGGTTTGACTGGTTTTGGATGATTAAGGGTTGAGTTCAGCCCAGTGAGGTCAGGAGAGTCTCTGGGAATATTAGAAAAACTGATAGCTTCTAAGAGACCACAGGACAAGTGCCACAATTTTGGATATGGATAAAGAGAGGGAGACTGACACAGCCCAGTCTGTGGATACTTTTCAGGGCCTCAGTTAGGCCCACCCTTCCTCAGCCCAACTAGCCCAAGGAAGCCGTTGTGGAGGGCCTCAGGAACCACAATTACAGCCTGAATTAGGTCAACCCTTTTCCTTAGTCCCTTGATGAATTGCTCACTCATCAGGGATTTATACCTACAGTTCTCTCTCTCTCTCTCTCTCTCCACCTCTCCTTCTCTCTTTCTCTTACCTCTCCTTTCTTTTTCCTTCTCTCTCTTCCTTTCTTCCTTATATACTCTACTAGTGTGTAGTGAAGAATCCTGGGAGAGAGAGAGAAAGCCGAGAAAGAGAACTTTAGACCAATTTCAATAACAAATATTGATGCAAAAATGTTCAATAAAATACTAGTCAAAAGACTACAATAACATAAGCTTTATTTTGACCAAGTTGCATTCTTATTAAGGATGTGAGGATGGTTTAATGTTAGGAAAACAATATAATCAATCATATTAAAGACAAAACTCCCTAAATGACATGATTATATCAATATATACTAAAAAAAAAAAAGGGCCTTTGACAAAGTATAATACTTGTTTATGCTAAAAACCTTACAAAACACAGAAACATATGGACCATTTTCTACATATCCCAAAACTAGAATTTTCTGTAAAGGGGAAACTTTACTGAATACTTCTAAGAATAATGTAAGAATGCTCCCTATTTTCGCTACTATTTGATAGAGTCATAGAAATGGTAATGATAGCAATTAGAAAAGAGATAGAAATGAAAAATATAACTACTGGAAGAGAGGAGACAAAATTCTTCCTATTTTCAAATAATTTATCAATTTTCTTAGAATACCATAGGGAATTAGCAAAGAAAATAGCGAGACGATAAATTACTGCAGTAAAGCTGCAAAATAAAGCCACTAAAGTCATCAGCATTTTTATATAGCAATAACAAAATCCATGAGGGAATAGTAGAAAGAGAAAAGAGTCCTGGGGCTAGGAGCTGGGAAATCTTGGTCCTAGTCCTGGATTTGGACTGATTTACTGTTGGGCAAGTGATTTGCCCCCTTGGAGCCTCACTTTCATCCATGGAAAGATGAGGTCAGATAATCAGTCTCTAAGGTCCCTTCCAGCTTTAACATTTTATGTTCTAAGTGAGGCAGCCAGATGGTTAGTAAGGAAAATTATTTGTAAACTTTAAAAAATCCACAAAGGAAAGTCATTAAATTTCTTTATCTGTAAAATGAGGGGACATTCAAGTCCCTTCCAGTTCTAAATCTATGACTGAATAATCTCTCCAATTTCTCTCTCTAGTCTGAAGCTCCCATGGATTTTATGATTCAAAGCCAGGGCTGGACAGAAGCTCCCCATCAGACACTGGACACCCTAAGCTGAAACCTCTTCCCAAGGTTTATCAGGGTTCTCTATTCCCCTGGGACTGGAATTGAAGAGGAAACACCTTGGGCTATCACCTTACAGGAAAGGTAAGCCCCTCAACCCAGGGGCCCCAGAGAAAGGAAAAACACAGCCTCCTTTTAGTCAAGGAGAGAGACATATAGAGAGGAAATGTTTATGTTGATAATAATCTTTTCTCTGCCTCACACATTTTGGCACTTAATCATGTGCTGTCTGTGGGGAAATGATTCCTCCCTTACTGTTAACAGGAATTGTATGTTATTTACTGTCTTTGTAAGCTATAATAAGAAGAATCGCTCTGCTAGGGGTGGGAGCCTTTACAATTTGGAAAACTTTTTTTCACCTTTCATGTTTTTATTGTCTAGTTGTCATTTTTCCAGTATTTTCCAATTTACAAACAATTTTCCTCACTAATAATCCCATAAAGGTGCAAGCATTATTAGGCCCATTTTACAGAAGAGGAAACTGAGATTCAGAGGGGGAATGAAACTTGTCTAGGGCTAAAGACAGTAAGTGATGATACTAGGGACTTGACCTACTTCCCACTCCCATGAAATTTCTCACAAATCCCTTCTCCTTTTGGTAAAACCTGATAAATTGCAAAGCTGGGCACCATGGAAGGCACCAAGAAAGACTAGTAGGGGAGATAACCATTGTTTCATAGGAGTTAAGTGTCAGGGAAGAAGCCAAAAATAATCGTTATATAAAGACAGTGTTTCTCTTAATGCACAAAGATTGGATGATAAAGTAAAGGAAACATTATAATATAAAGAGATGAAAACAACCTCACAGGTATTATAAAGTGTTGGTGGGATGAGATTCAGGTCTAGATTACAACAATGGTGGGATGAGATTCAGGTGTAGATTATAGCAAAGATGGAATGGGATCCAGGACTATATTGGAGCAATGGTGAGATGGGATTCAAGTCAACATTCTAGCATTGGCAGGATAGGATTCTGGACCAGAATATAGCAATGGTGGGATGAGACTCAAGTCTAGAAAGCAGTAATTTGAATGTATAATATTTAAAAGGAATAGATAAAGGCAAAGTCAAAAAGGCAGTTTAGAGGCAACAACTCAACTGAACCCTTCCAACATTCTCCTTCAAACAACTTTTTAAAAATGAATCAGATCAAATTCTGGAGTGGCAAAGCCAACAAATGATGAGAAATTTTCCAAGTTTTAGACAAAAGAGGTCTGTGCCACAGGGATTGGGCCTGGCCTAGAGCGCACACCATGTTAGCAGCAGCAGCCAGAACTCAGAGCCCAGAGATGGTAAGATAAACTGGTCAAAAGAGATTACAAGGGACCCTTTGCTGGCACTGGGGGCAGGATCTGGTGCTGCTTGGCAACTCTGTTGCCTATATGCAGTTCTGGGTCACAGTCTGGGGTAGAGAGGAGTATCAGTGCTTGCAGCTACAGGAAAGCAAAGGCCACTGATGAGTCAAGACCAAAGCGCAGACTAGGAGAGCAGGGACCACATATTTCCCAAGATCAAAACACTTTGGAAGCATCAAAAACTTGCAGAGTTAAAATAAAGGGTTGGAGCAGAATCTATTAGACTTCAGCTGAAATTTAAAAGAAGCAGGGGTAGCAAGTAAGAGCTCAGACAAAGTAAGAGCAAAAAGCACCTAATTAAAAGAGAGAATTGGGAAACTACATTTTGCTAAAAGGTAACATACATAAGTGAGGTGGCTATGTGGCTCAATGGATAGAAGACTGGACTTGGAGTCAAAAGGACTGGTGTTCAAATCTGACCTCAGATGTGCGCTAGCTGTGTGACCCTGGGCGAGTCATTTAACTTCTGTTTGCCTTCATTCACTGGGGAAGAAAATGGCAAACCTCATGGACAGTATGGTCCAATAAATATAGGAGGAAAACAAAAAAGAAAAAAAGGATAATATTAAAACAACAATAGTTCTCAATAATAATAAAACTCTCCAGTGGTGTAGATACTAACCCATCCATGCCTACCAAACCTTTAACAACTTTTATCCATGTGCCCCAATAAACCGATCACAGAGGGGCCATCTAATGTGCTGAGACCTCTTGATGTTATATGCGTACCTTGGTTTCTCAAAGACTGTCAATGAAGCAAAACTCTGCTGGGTTCTGCCACACTAAAAAGATTTCAAGTATGGTTCTGCTTACAAATTATGTCTTCTTGTCAAGGCTCAGCCTAAGTACAGAGGCTTATCGCTAGTAAGTCAGCCACTTGGCAATGAATTCTTTGGCTGTGGTAGCATCATTTTCATCATCATTAACACGAAGGACATGTTAAGTTTTGCAGTGCCTTTTCCTCCAAACAATCTGGTGAGGTGGGTACTGGGAGTAAAATTACCCTTGTGGTAGAAATAATGAAACTGAAAGTTAGAGAGGAAAAGAAACTTGCCCAATGTCACAGATTCATTAACCTGTAAATCTGGATTTAAATCCACACCTCATGACTCCAACTTCCTGATGAGGAAATACTGAGAAACAGTGAGAGAAAATCATAGGAAGGAGGAAAAGAAATGGTATCACAGTAGGAACATACAAAAGACTTCCCAGTCAGATGGAGGTGGATCATGAGTTACTCTTTTATCTTCGGTCTTAACCTCTCCACTTGCTTCTTCCCTTCTACCTACAAACATGTTTAGATCTCTAATACCCTAAAAAGAAGCTGAAAAGAAAAAAAACCTCTCTTAGCTTTGTATCCCCTTGATCTACTGTGCTATATCTCTCGTCCCTTTAACTGAAAACTTCCAAAATGTCATCTCACTCACAGTTTCCATTTGCCATGCTCCCTTTCTTCAACTTCCTGGACTGAGCTTGTCATCTTCCCCTCCAATTTACCCCTTCTCCAAACTTTCCTGTTTTTGCTATTGGCACCACCATCTCTCCAGCCTCAAGGCTTAGAATGTTGAAGTTATTTTTTGGCTCTTCCCTTCATCTCACTACCAGCGTCCACAGTTTGTCAATTCTCTCCCTGGAACCCAACCACTTCTCGGCTATCCTGAAATCACTATAATGCTTCCAGCCTTCAGCAACAATCACCTAGACTACAATCATAGCTTCTAAACTGGTCTCCCTGCCTCCTGTCTCTCCACACTCTAAAGTCATCCCTACAGCAGCCAGAGTAATGTTCCTAAGGCACAGGTCAGTCGATTAAATACTTACTCTCTACAAGTTACTCCCTTGTTCAAAACTTGCTAGGAGTTTCCTATTAGCTATAAGATAAAATAAAAAACTTACAATCTGGTTCCAGCTTACCTCTTCATAAATACTCAATAAAACTTGCTTTCAGTCTAGGTGGCAGCAGCAGATGGGGCATTGGGCCTGGAATCGTGAAGATCTGAATTCAAATTCAGTGTCAGACAATTACCAGCTGTAATTGTGCGCTAGCTGTGTGACCCTGGGCGAGTGATTTGCCCCCTTGGAGCCTTAATTGGCTTAATCTGTGTTTGCTTCAGTTTCCTCAACTGTAAAATTAGGTTAATAATAGCAGCTACCTCCTGAGGTTGCTGCAAGGCAATCCTCTTCCACTCCATGATTGATTCTCTTTCTGGCTCTCAACAATTGTTCCAGACTTCTGTTTCTCTCCTCATGCTTCCCACAGTAACTGATGCCTCTACCCCATACTTTAATGGAAAAAAATTGAGACTATTCACCCAGATCTCCCTCTCCTCCTGTGCTCTCTATCAGTCAACTCCTCTTCCTCTCACACCTTGACATCATCTCCCACCATATCCTCTTTTATTCTGTTCTCTGATAAAGCTGTGGTCTTCTCCCCGCTAAGACCAATTCATCTGCATGAACCTTTGATGACATTCCTTCCTGCCCTCCCCCTCAGATCACCCTCGTTATCAACCCCCTCCCTTCTCAATCTCTCTACCTACTAGTTCTTTCACCTCGGTCTATAAACTGTCCCACGTCTTTCTGTCCCTTAACATCTCTCATTAGAGCCTACCGTCTCTGCCTCATTAACTGCCTATTGTTCATTTAGAACCAGGTGTCCGGGAGACATCTCAGAGACAACACGTCCAAAACAGCTCAACATCACTCCTACTAAACCTCCTCTATTTCTGCATTATTCTGGCTTTCCAGGCTTGTAATCTAAACATCATCATCCCTGATCCTTCACTCTCCCTTATCCCCCATACCCAACAGTGGCTAATTTGTGTCTTTCCCTTCATCACAATCTCTATCTGATACCATCCCCTTCTTCCTACTCACAAGACTGCTGCCTTAGCTCAGTTACTGCAAAAGTCTCCTAACTGGTCTTGCAGCCAGTCTTTCTCTGCAATCCGTTCTTCCCATCGCTGCCAAAGGGATATTCCTAAAAATGTGTGTCTGAACCACCTGCAGAGGTTTCGTATTACCTCAAGGATCAAATATCAAATAATTCATTCTGTTTGGATCATTGCAGTCTAGTTTCTTTGAATATTTCCAGTCTGCTTTTATGTTCATCCACTCTACACATTCTACAGTATAGTCAGCCTGGTGTATTTACTCCTCCTCATATGATGCTCCATAGCTCATCTCTTGTTTCTTTGCATTAGCTGTCTCCCATGCCCAGAATGTTCTCTTTTCCATGTCTTATAATCTTTCTTTCTTCCTTGCTTCTTTCTTTCTTTCCCTCTCTCTGTCTCTCTCCTTCTGTATTTCTTTGTATCTTTCTTTCATTCCTGCAGGAGGTTTGACCTGCTCTCCTCTGGTGCTAGGAATCTCCAAGACAAATCTGTCATCATAAATTTTTTTATTCATTAAATATATATATATATATATATATATATATATATATATATATATATATATGTATATATCCTTATATATCCATTAAAATATAGTTCCTTTGAGGGCTGAGATAACCTAGCTTTTGTCTCTGTTACTCCAGCATTTGGCACAGGATCTGATCATAAATGCTTCACAAATGCTTGGTGACTGATTGGTTAATTGACTGATAAGGTGGAGTGATGGCACTTTGCCTCTGGGAAGAGAATTCAGAGAGTTCTCAACTGAAATGGTCTGGGATTTAGAGGGGCAAACAGTGCTTTGCAGTCCTTTAGCTATATAGAATCAACAGGGCTTAGTTCCAAGTTAGAAAAATGAGTTAGCAAAGGAAATGGTGGACTGGGAAAAAGGCCTTCCCAGCCCCTTTGCTCTCTTCTTACTTTCTTCACCAGCTGTCTCTCTAGCAGTGACCTCCAGTATCTCAGGGTGTTTGACACCACCCTCCTCATCCCCCTACCCTTCTGTTTATTATTGCTTGCCCTAGGATACAGACTTTGGCACTTGTCATAGGTGCAAACATTCTCCATTTTACCTTTGGTAGTTTGGCGAGATGAATGGAGACCCGGAAGGACCAGCGTTGGTTAATGGATGGAACAGGGATAGGGGAGTTGTTTAGCCTAGGGAAGAGAAGACTGTGGAAAACAGCCTCGAAGTTTTCAAGTGTTTAAAACATTGTCATGTCGAAGAAATAATTAACTTGTTCTTGGTAACCCCAGAGGGCATCATCAGGAGTCCTGGGGAGAGGAGAGGGGAAGCTGACAACTGGCAAATTTAGGTATGACGCAAGGAAACTTCCCCATAGTTATGACTGGCACAAAATGGGATGGGTGACTTGAGGAGGTGGCATGGTGCCCCTTCATTGAAGGTCTTTGAGCAGAGTCTGAATGACCTTTTTGTTATGGTGCAGATGGGTACAAGTTAGACCAGATGGCACCTGAGGTCTCTTCTACTTCTGAGATTCTGTGATTGCTTCATTCTGTGAGTAACCCAAAGAGCTCATTCCCTACTGGGTGACTCAGGATGCCTCTGAGATGTTTGCCATTTTTCAAAGTTCATGCATGAAGCATGGTCAGGAACCACTCCCTTTGCCCCTTTACTGCTTCCAGCTCACTCACTCCTCACACCCTCTGCTACTTGTCCTGGAAACTCCAAAATCCATCTCTACTATACTGTTACATTGGTGATCCTCCATGTCTGGAATGTACTCCTTCCCTTCATCTAACTGAGAATCTCTAGTTTTCTTCAAGACACAGCTCAAGTTCCCCAACTTCTACAAAAAGCCTTTCTGAAGCTGCTAGTGCAAGTCTCCCCAAAGCACCTTGTATTCATTTTGTATGTGTTAGTACACTCTCACAAGTCACAGACCACATTGTCTCTGAAAATGATACTGAGAGTCTCAGGTCAAGAGTCATTTGGTCAGAAGATCAAGTGAGGCAGCCCCGGTAAATGCCTTTTGACTTTGTCCCCTTCTCTCCACTCACCCAACCTCTACCCTAGTTCAGACTCCCATGGCTTCTTATCTGGCCTATTATAATAAATTCTTAATTGGTCTCCCTCAAATCTCTCCTCTCTCCAATCCATTCTTCCCACAACTGCCAAATTGATATTCATAAAATATGGATGTGATTGTCACTCTCAACTTAAAAAATCTTCTGTGGCTCCCTACTGCTTCTAGAATAAGATTCCTAGAATAACAGACTCCTCAGTCTAGTATTTTAAGCCTTCCAAGATCTGGTTCCAACCTACCTTCATTTTACTCTCCTTCCTGCTATCTGTTGCATGGGACTGTACTTTCCAAAGCCCAGGACTGTTATCATCCTATATAGTATCCAGGATAGTCCAACTGGTTTCCCATCAATGAAAGTCCCTCTCTTACTTTCATGCTTTTGCACAAGTGATCCCCCTTTACCTCCTCCTCACCTCAATCTAACTTAATCCAAGGCAAAGCTCATGTGCCACTGCCTACAAGAAGCCCTCCCTAATCTTAGTTGCTTGCATTCTTTCCCTCTTAAAATGTCTTTTTGTTATATACATATATTTATGAGTTTGCTTTCTTGTTATGTGTTATATCCCCCACTAGAATATAAGATCCCTGAGGGGAGGACTGATTTGTTTTTTTGTCTTCTTATCTCTAGTTCCTTATACTTATTAGATACTAATAGATATTAATACAAGAATGAATTTTCTGGCCTCCCTCAATCAATCATCAAGCATCTATTTATGCCTACTCTGGGTCAGGCATGATGCCTTCTACACTCACGTGGATTTGAAGTTAGTTCACAAAATCCAAGAGCTGTTGGGAATCTCAGAAGTTGCGGATGAGATTTCCTTCTACAGAATTCCTAATGGGTAGTTGTTTAGCTGATGCCTCAAGATCTCCAGTGATGAGAAAGGGACCCACTTCCTCCCTGGGTAGCCCATTTTTCCTGGCAGAAATTTTAATCATTAGGAAGGTTTTTCTGACATCAAGCCCAAATTTCCATCTTCACCCATTGCCCCTTGCTCTACCCACTAGACTAACGTAGAAAAGAATCCAATTCCTTTTCCCCAAGATGACCCACTCAAAACACAGGATACTGTCATAGCAGTTCTGGGAATGAGAAGGAGCCATCTCATGCAACATCTAGCATTTCTTCACAAACAGCCTCTCTAGCAGTGACCATCTAGCTAGTGTCTCAGGGCTTCTGACCACCCCCACCCTCTCCAATTTGGACACCTGACTTTGAGTCCAAATCTTCTCTTGGGCAAGCCCCTTCCCCCTTTTGGGCATCAATCTGCCCATTTGCAAAAGGAGGGAGTAGGACAAGATGGTTACTAAGACCTCTAATGCTTGTGATTCTTCTCCATATTTTCTCTACATGTCTTCTATTATCTTATTAATTTGCATCTTCCATGGTATCTAGGTAGGATGCAGCATCCTGGATTGGATGAGTTCTCCAGTTCCCCATTTTGATCTGAAGTTCCCATGATTCTGTGTTTCACTTGGAGTTTCTCAGAAAGACACTGGGTACCCTGAGCCAAAACCTCTTCCAAGACTCATCAGGGACTTTACTTCCCCTATGCCCAGAAGCTGAGAAGAAATGTCCTGGGTTACCTGACAAGAAAGGCAGCCCTCTAGCCCAAGGGACTCATCCAAAGGAGAAGATGCAATCTCTTTCAGTCAAGGAGAGTGAGGGAAAGAGAGGAAATGTTCTTGCTAACAATAATCTTTTCTCTGCCCTACACATCTTGGCACTTACTCATTTACTGTCTGTGGGAAAATGATCCTTTACTGTTAGCAGAAATTGGATGCTATTATTCCTGTCTCGGTAAACTATAATAAGAAGAATCCCTCAGGTGGGGAAGGGTCACTTTACAGTTTATAAAATGTGTTTTCATCTTATCTCAATTAACAGTAATAACTCCCACTTTATAGTGATTTACAATGTTTAAAAAAAATTCTCCCAAGAGAGTTGTTGTGAGAGTATTTCCCATTTTATAGATGGGAAAACTGGGAATCCGAGAAAACAATTACTCTGCCCAGGATAAGAGTTAGTAAGTGGTGGAATTGGAGACTTGAACCCAGGTGTCCTGGTTCCTAGTCCCTTGAAATTTCTCCTATATCATCTCTCTTTCAGGTGCCCCAGATCAAATGGCAAAGCTGGGGACTTACAAAAGTAGTGAGAACAAAATGGGAAGAATGATTTCAGAAGAAGAGAAATGGGGAGGGAGAAGCTTAAGTGATGTTTAATAATTCCCACAATGGCAGAAAAGAGGGGGCAGAAAGGATGTTCGTACTTGGAGTGTGGTGATGAAGCAGTGTAGTAATGGCCATGGAAGAAGGTACGGGTGATGTCCCAGGCATCGCCAAGACCTGATGCGATGGAATTCAGGACTAACATAGAAGGTCACACATTATTCAAAACAAATTGATACTCATATTTAAAATAATAACACCTTGTTTAGTACAAGGGTTGACCATGGTTGCCTTCAGTGACCTAAAAATGATGGGTTTTTAGTCTAACATATAATTCCAAAAAACAGTTGTTTTACCCATTCAGGCAATGGTCTATAGAACATTAAATAGAAATAAGTACTGGGCTTATCATTTTATCAGTGCAAGGAACTCCCTGGTGAGCCATCCCCCTCTATTCATGCCAGGCACATCTTCTCTGAAATGGATAGTACTAGAGAATTGCCTGGGACAATGAGAAGTGGCTTGCCCAGGATCACATAACCAGTATGTGGGTCCAAGGCAGGATTTGAACCTGAGTCTTCCTGATTTTGAATCTAGTTCTCTGTCCACTATAGTCCAGAAGGGTCAAACTCTGGGCTCCTGGTGAGTGCCTCTGGAACCAGATTAAGATGTAATTGGGAAATGTTTAACAAAATTAAAAAATACAACACAACATAGATGATGCTAATTTATGGCTTTCTAAGTCAATATGCAGCCCACAGGGATCCTATGCATTCAATTTTGACACTACTATACTACCCACTACTGCCTCTTTATATATTAAATATAAAAGAACCATAGCAAGAACTTTTCTAAGGAATGTCTTTGTATGCACTTGATCAGAAAAGATAGAAAAGAGATAACCATAGTATTTATAACAATGATAGCAAACAGCAAAGATCTGAGAGAGGCATTAAAAACAATGTCCTCTATGGGCAAAACTGGCATAAACAGCCCGTTATATGTTGACAAATAAAATTCACACAAATGTAGATTTGTTTATGGAAATGAAGGGGGTTATGACAAAATTTTAGAAGCAGGCTATTGCCACCAGAAATTTCAGATGGGCATTCTTAAGGAACTTAGACTTCCTAATCAACATAAATTATTCAAGGACATGGTAAAGACTACAACACATTATTATAAGCTACAGAAAGTTAGTACTCACTGACTATCTAGCAAGACATTATCTCCAATCCTTCCAGAGCCTCTGCTTAAGGAGGGCATCCAGGTCAGTCATCTAGATCATGCTCCAGAATGCTCCTCACCCTGGAAGATCTTTTCATTCCTGGAACTCTTACCTTGGATGTACCTTCTGACCCTGGCTCTTTCCAGAGCTTCCGTTATGATAAGTGCCCAGGCCAGCTCTTTTTATTTTTCAATTTTCCACCAAGTTGGCTTGTCTGGATTTTTCCATCACAGCTCTGAACCTTCCCTTCCTTCCCCCTTTCTTAATTTCCCTTTATGTATTGCCTTAGAATGTTGAGGGCAAGGACTGCATTCCCAATACTTAGCCCAATGTTTGACCCATGCTCGTGAACTGATTAATATGATCTGGTGGCAAAAATTATCCATTAGAAATTTGCTCTTTCTCACAGATAAGAGATAAGTAGACACTCTATTAATACGGACCTCAAAATAACCCAGAGAATTCAACAGATAAACCGTACTGGGATCAGCCATTATCACATTGCCTCTGACTGCCTGTACATTACACCTACCCATAAAAGCTGGAGAAGGACATTTCCAATCTATGCCACCACACAATTTATCACAATGTCCAAGCTAAGAGGAACCAAAGGTTTTCAAAACATAGAGACTGAGCACAAGATGTCAACATCATCTGGAACCAGATGACATACATGTCATCTCTATGGTCCTGACTGCTGAGCTACCATCCTAAACCTTCACTCCATCTACAGACATCAGCTATTTTATCTACCTGTGCACTAGTCCATTGAACCTTAAACATAAATGATAACAGAATTGTGTCTCATCTTAGGACTGTTTCCAGCTGAATTCCATTGGAAAAGTTGAGAACAAGATGATAATGATGCCCATCTCCTCAACCAGGCCATGAGGGGAGAGGTGGAGACATTTATGTAGTACCTACTATGTGCCAGGCACGTAGTAGGTGCACAGATGTTATCTGATTGGATCCTTACACTAGCCCTAGAAGGTAGACACTATTGTTGTTGGGTCATTCCACTCATGTCTGATTCTTGGTGTCCCCATGTGGGGTTTTCTTGGCAAAGATAATGGAGTGGTTTGCCATTTTCTTCTCCAGATAAATTTATAGACAAGGAACCGAGGCTGACAGGGTTAAAAGATTTGGCCAGGGTCACAAAGCTAGTAAATGTCCGAGGCCAGATTCAAACTCATGAAGATGAGTCTTCCTGATTCTAAGCTCAGTACTCTATCCACTGCACCACCTAACTACCTCCCAATGATATTACTCTCCTCATTTTACAGCTAAAGAAACGGAGGCAAACATAGTTTTTAAATGAGTTGCCCAGGGTCACATGGCTATTCAGTATCTAAGGCTGGATTTGAATTCATCCTTGACTCCAGGCCTGGCTCTCTAACAACTGGGCCATAGTGTGCCCATGGCAAAAGCCAGGAAAGATGATGTACAAATGATTTGCAATAATTACGACAACATTGTGAAGCATACTAATTAGGTATTTTATCTGGTGCAGCCTCCTTCCAGTTTTGCAGAGGAGCTACTGTTTCAGTCACCCAATCCTTACCCCTTCTCTTGACCCAGCTGTTCTGTTTTCATTATATTAATGGTGCCCAAGAATTCTAGGCCACTGCTGCCATTTTGCATTTTCAATTTGGCACTGCAATTTGCATACTGATTGTGTTGGATTTCTTATATAGAAAATCAGAAATTTTTCTATACTTCTCTTTCTCATTGGGGATGGGAATGAGGAGTGTGAGATGTGTGTAGGGGAATCTCTCTTCAAATTTCTTTCTCAATTTAATATAGTAGAGTGCTTGATTGCTGTTGAATTGTTTCATCTGTTCTCTGCACTGTATTCCTTGTATTATTGCCTTAACTTTTATGTTGTGCTTCCAACTGTGGATTCAAGAAAGCAAGGATTGCTGATTTACTTTTGTTTTCCATATTCTGCTGAACATGTTTTCTCTTTTGTTGCCCTTAACTACTTGTCAGAGTTTCCAGGCCAATCAACTCATGAGTAGCCATTGCACTTCGCGCCTGAGAGAGACAGGGAGACTAGGTCTCAAAAAGGAAAAAAATTATATGAGGATAGGTGGAGCTATGGAGGAATCTTCCTAAGGACAGATAGCAAACACCACTGAGGCAAAAGTGATCTGAGAAAGCTATTGAAGACCAGTAGAAAAGCATTAGAGTACATCAACATCTAGCCATCAGTGCAGTAGAAATCTTGAACACAGTATCACCGAACTAAAGGCAACAAAAAAGAACATATGTCCAGCAGTATATGGAAAACCAAAGTAGATCAGCAATTCATCCCTCCATTAATCCACAGTTGGAAGCAAAACTTAAAAAGGTTAAGGCAGTAATACAAGGAATACAGTGCAGAGAACAGAAGAAAGTATTTAACAGCAATCAAACATTCTATTACAGAAGTTTGAAAAAGAAATTTGAAGAAAGTTAGACTTGCCACCCTCCTACCCTCCAATAAAGAAGTGAAGTATGGAAAACCTCTGGTTGTCTATGTAAGAAATCTAACACAGTCAACAGTCAAGTTGAAAATGCAAAATGGCAGTGGTGGCCAAGAATTCTTGGGCACCATTAATATAATGGAAACAGAATAGCTAGGTCAAGGGTGAGGGTGGGAGAGAGTTACCGAAACAGTAACTTTTCTGCAAAACTGGAAGGTGGCTGGGCCAGATAAGATCCCTAATTATTGGCTCAAATGCTTGTGATGATGTTGTAGGAATTATTAGCAAATCATTTGATTAGCTTCCTCTAGCCTGATCCCATCCTTCTTAACAGAAGACATCATATATCTACTACCAAAAAATCAGATCACTAAAGACCCCTAGTTCTGACCCAGTTCTGTGTTTATCTACTTTCTAAAAGCATTCTCAGGTTGTTTCACTGAAATACATTTATAAATACTTAGAAAATTCTATATGGCTAGACAACAAGAATGATGTGCCCAATGGTATCCAGTTACTAGTATTGTAAGGACTGACTTACAAGTCCAGTAATTACTGAACTGGATGCTTGGATGAGTTGTAATGTTGATGCTGTCTGGTAGGATCACTGCAAAGTCTTTTACTTAGCTCTGGACTCATGGCTTATTCATGACAAACAAGTCAAGAGAATTATAGGTATATTGAAATCAAAACTCAATGGAAAGAACATATTTAAAGCAATTGATACTTACACATTACTGTCCCTGTCTAAACAGAACTGAAACATGAACTACAATAAATTTGGAAAGTACCTTAACAAAAATCGATATATGTTAATATTTTAACAAAAACTCAGACTCCATTACTCTAAGGAATCTAAGGAAAAGAGGAATATGTTTTTGTCAAGAAGGAGAAAGATGATTGATGGGCATTTCAGAACATATGAAAATTTAATATAAAATTACAAAAATATCTTTAGAAAAGTGAACATCATTTCACTGAGTAACAGTAAAGGCAGATACAGATACTCATTAAATGTAACTAGAAGTGTTTTCCTTCCAGACAGAGGCTATGAAACAGCTAAGGATCCTAGGATGGAATCAAAAGACCCTTGATGGATAACATCCACATAAAGGTCACCAGCAATATGTTGACAAAGAAGCATTAACAAATAAATCACTTGTTGAATTTATAGAAATGGAAGGGTCTAGGTTGGCAATTCAAGAATAGGTCATTACCAGCAGAAATTACAGAGAAGTTATCTTTAAGGAGGCTGGACTTACTGACCAATTCAGTTTATGCAAGAAAATGGTAAGGAATGTGCAACACTTAATTTCAAGCTACAAAAATTTTAGACATGATCTGGTGGCTAGGATTACATATCAGAAGCTTGCTGTCTTTAACAAACTAGCAAATGACAAATCCCTATTCTATAAATACAGACCACAAAATCTGAATAAATCAATAAACTGTGCTGGAACCCGACCATTAATGTAGAATCATATTGGCCACAATTTCCTGGACATAACACGGATTCATAAAAATTTAAGAATGGCATTCCCAGTAGATATCATCATCTCAAATATTCATAATCTCTAAGCTAAGTAGAATGAAAAGCTTTTATAACGTGCAGACCTAGCCAATGAAATGAGAATCATATTGGAACAGGATTAAGTACATAGCTAACTAGTATCATCTTCTCTACTACAGAAGTTGTTCGGATGCTCTCAGCGAGCCCACAGAAGATGAGTTGACATCTCAGCATTCTCACTGAATTACTAAAAACAGTAAATTTTTTCTACCTAAGCAATGATGCACAAAACATTAAATATAAAAGAATAAATATCAAGGTAGCAACTCATGCCTGAAATATTTCTGTAATGCATTCCATGGGAAAAGATGAGGAGAATGAAATTGTTATGGTAATATGATGACCACTAATGGTAGGCATTTATTAAGAATTTAGAGTTACTCACAACTACCTTTTGGGGTAGGTACTAGAAGTATTAGCACACACATTTTATGGCTTAAGAAATTGAGGCTAAGACAGAGCAAGTCGCTAGCAAGTAAGCATGAAACTAATTGTGGTTCAGACTTCCTGATTCCAAAGTCAATACCTAGTTCACAATAGAAGAGACAACAGAAATACACCATGTATCTGTCGGGAAATATCGGGGTAAAAATTAGGGAAGCATTGGTGAAGAACATTTGGATGAAAATAATGGAAAGGTGGAGCAAAAGTGAGTGGATGAGTTTTTAATCTCCTCTTCCAACTCATCTTTTCTACTAGTTCCCTTCTTTCTGTTTATGCTCATGTCTTTCATCTAAGAAATATGTTCTATTGAACCTGTTTGATCTTGATCTATGGAGCGGGTGGTCCAGTGCATAGAGCACTAAACCTCATGTCAGGAAGATCTGAGTTCAGATCTAGCCTTAGACATTTGCTAGCTATGTAACCCAGGGCAAGTCATCTCTGTCTGCCTTAGTTTCCTCAACTGTAAAATGGAGGTAGTTATAGCACCTGCCTCTGAGAGTTGTTGTGAGGATAAAGGGAGATGATTTTTGCAAAGTGCTTGGCACAGTGGCTGGCATGTAGCAGGTACTTATTAAATGCCTATTTCTTTCTTCCTTTCTCCTTCTTTTCAGTGCAAACTTGCAGAAAGAAATGTTTATATCACTATCTCCATTTCCTCACTACCACTCTAACACATTCTAACGTGGCTTCCATTTGTACTGCTTTACTGAAAATGATGTCTCAAAGGTCACCAAAGTTCTTCTAATTGCCTATAATCAAAGCTCAATGGGGAAAATGGCTGATTACTAGGACTGATGACCTTTTCTCCTCATTTTCTTTGAGCTTTGCAGTAGTTCACACAGTTGACCATCCCGTCCTTCTGGATATCCTCTCCTCCTTTGGCTACTATAACAGTACTCTTTCCTAATTCTCCTCCTAATTCTCTGATTGCTTCTTCTCAGTCTTGGGGTAATCCTTTTCCTCCTCCTAAATGTGTCTCCCCAGGCTCTATTTATGTCCTTTTCTTTTTTTACATTTTTTTCCAATTTTCTCATTTGCTCAAATGGCTTCAAGTATCTCCTCTGTGCAAGTGACTCCCTAATTTATAACTAAGTGATGAAAGGAAAACCTTCTTCTTCATCTTCTTCTTCTCCTCCTCCTTCTCTTTCTTCACCTTCTTCATCTCCTCCTTCTCCTTCTTCTTCTTCTTCTTCACTTTCACCTCCTCCTCCTCCTCCATCATCACTTAGCTTTAAAGTTCACAAAGCACTTTATGCATTATCTTATTTGAGCCCCTGGACAGACAACAGATGCTGTTATTATCACTTCCATTTTGCAGATGAAGAAACTGAGTCTGTGAGAGGTTAAGTGACTTGACCAAGGTCAAGACAACAGTTCTTTATTAAACGTCTACTATGTTCCAGGAATTGTGCTGAGCAATGGGGCACATAGCTGCTAAGTGCCTGAGGCAAGAATTGAACTCAGATCTTCCTGACTCTAAATTCCTCACTCTATCACGGCACCACTTAGTGGCAGACATGTAGTTAGAAGTTCTGAGTTCAGGTGGATGATATAAGTTACTAGCTTAATCTTTCTGTGCCTCAGTTTCTTTTTTCCTCTATAATATGAGAAGCTTGGACTGATCATCTCTAAAGTCCTTTTTAACTCTGTAGTAGAAAGATGGATGGACTTGGACTCAAAAGACAACTGGATTTCCATCTCACCTCTGGTCCTTATTAGCTATACCACTTAACTTCTCTAGACCTCAGCCCCACCTTCTCCCACAGGGACATTGTAAAGAAACTACATTGTCACCTTAAAGCTACAGAGAAATATGAGCTATTAACTGCTGTTTGCCTCAGTTTCCTCATCTGTAAAATGGGAATACCAATAGCACCTACCTCCCAGGGTTGTTGTGAGCACTGGATTATATGATATAATAATTGTAAAGTTGTGTGCCTGGCACACAGTAGGTGCTCAATGAATGCTTGTCCCCTTCCCCTATTCTAATATACGCTAACAACCTCCTTCATGGCCTTTTCATGGGGCAATCTCAGACTCTCAAAGCCAGAATTAGCTAAGTGCAAATTCTGACAGGCTTCACCTTCCCCTTCCGGAAAGATCATAAGGATAGGAGATGAGCCATCATCCAACCAGTGAGCCAGTCAGGCAGTCACTGATGAAGCCCTGATTAAGCATTCCTTATGTAGCAGGAACTGTGCTAAACACTGGAGAGAAAAACCCTAATCCAACAATAACAAAAACCCCAACTCCCAAGGCCTGCTCTCAAGAAGCACACATCCTAATGGAGTAACACCAGGTAAATAACCAGGTACGGACAAGGTAGATCTATATCTATATATCTACACATATCTCTGCATCTCTCTCCATATCTATATTTATCTCTGTATACCTCTCTCTATCCATCCATCCATCTATCTATCTATCTATCTATCTTCCAGGCACTGTGATATGTGTATGTCTATGAATACATGTGTATGTGTGCATGTGTATATGTATGTATATGTGTATATGTGTGTGTGTGTGTGTGTGTGTGTGTGTATATATATAATATGAAGCTAAAGATAATTTGAAGGGGAAGTAATTAGTAGGCGGTAGACCAGGGAAAGACTTCCTGCAGAAGAAAGGATTTGAACTAAGTCTTGACAGAAGCCAGGTAAACTAATAAATGGAAGTAAAGGGGCAGAGAATTCTGGGTAAAGAATGCAGTCCATGCTAAGACTAGGAAGTCTAAGTAAGGCGGTATAGCCAGTTTGTGGCAAGGAATAGAGTGGAAGAAGGCTGGATAGTTGGAAGGATGCTGGTGTTTTTGCTGTTCACTTGTTTCAGACTCTTTAT
>CM053771.1:105741523-105756428 GCA_028658325.1 Potorous gilbertii
CAACCTAGCAAGGTAAGTGCTCTTATTACCATTTTATCATGTAATCATCAGTTGAAGAAACCGAAGCTGACAGATTAAGTGATTTGTCCAGGACTAGGAAGTATTTGAGGTTGGATTTGAACTTTGAGCCAGGCTGAACGCTCTATCCACTGCACCACCTAGCTGTCTTTATAATAATAATAGAATCACTAGCCTTTATATCATGCTGTAAGTTTTGCAAAGTGCTTTATACATATTATCTTATTTAGTCCTCACAACAATTAAGTGTTACCATTATTCTCGTTTTGCAGATGGGGATACTGAGGCAAGCAGGGTGAAGTGATTTGCCCACGTTATGCAGCTAGGAAGTGTCTGAGTCGGGATCTGAGCTCAAGTCTTCCTGATTCCAGGTCCAGAGCTTGGTGCACCATGGAGCCATCTATCTGCCACAACTGTCTAATCCAAAGCCAACGCTGACCTAGAGCTCTCCACCACATATGGCCATGCTGAGCTGAAACCTTTCCAAAACCAAAACTCACAGCATCCCTCACCTCCCCTGGGTCTGGAACCTGACAGGACACACCTCAGGTCACTTTGCAGGGAGGGAAACCCCTCTGCCTGATCTGCAGTTTCCTTCATTCAAAGATGTGAGGGTGAGAGGAAACCTCCTAGCTAATAACAATCTTTTCTCTGCCCCACACACTTTGGTGCTTAATCATCGACTGTCTGTAGGGAAATGATTCTTCCTTTACCGTTAGCAGTGATTGTAGGTTATTATTAACGTCTGCTTAAGCTATTATAAGAGCAAATCCTCGACAGGGAGGAGATGCTTTATGGTTATTTATAAGCTATGCTTTATAGTTTAAAAAGCACATTCTTATCCATTATGTCACGTCATGATAGTACTTCTCATTGTTATACCTTATTTTGTTTTCACATTTTACAAAATATCTTTCTCATGGGAGATTTGGAATTTCCTAGACTTGGAATTTCATTGGTTTGGGGAAGTCCCAGTGTGGAAATTTCCTCCCCATAAAACACAGTTTAACAACTCATCTATAACTCAGTCTTAAAGCCTGGAGAATTGAAAGGTTATCTATAACCAGGGTCACAAAACCAGTATTTATCATAGGTAAGGTTTGAACCCAGCCCTTACAGACCACAAAGCTACCCTCTATCTACTATATTACATACTACCTAAGGAATGAGGGAGGTGGTATCATACACATTTCACAGATGGGGAAACTAAGGCTTAGAAAGGAAGGATGATTTGTCAAAACTCAGCTAGTACATGACAGAGCTGGGATGCCAACCGAGGTCTCTCAAGTTCTGTGGTTTCTCTATAACCCTGTGAATTCAGCAGGAATCAGATTCACTTTTCTACTGGAGAAATGAAGGAAACAGGCTTTTAGAAAAGTAAGATTACCTGCTCAGGGTCACATCATGTAGCTATCTGGTATCTGAACTAGGAATTTAACAAGTCTAACGTGCTTACCTCTAAAGACTTCTTCCTCTAGGGCCCTGCTTCTCCTCATTCACAAGGCTCTAGAGGACAGGGACCATGATATTTTTCATCACTGTGTTCCTAGGGCCCAACATACGGTCTTACATATATTGGATGTTCACAAGATTTTTTTAATACATGTTAATTGATGTAGTAGAAATCTTCCTGGATGACCCTGATAGGGTCCAGAGGTCCCAGAGAGAACCAGGACAATTGCAATAGACAGACAAGGCTGAGAACCCAAATTTTCTACCTGTACACTTTTCTTCCATTATTTAAAATCTTTCCTGAATGCCATTTCTTCTATGAATTCTTCCTAGAGGGACCCTACTTTGGCTGAGGACTTCTGTGGTTCTCAATTTTCTAGAAGCCCTAGATAAATATATGTGATGTACAATCCAACCCTATCTTATCAACATTTTGGTTCATCTGTCCATAATCTTCCCTATGGTTATGTCTCTATGCATCTAGGAAAACTTGCATTGGACATAGGAGATTTATATTCCTGGGAAATTCATGAGATAGGATATTTCTGTACCACAAACCATCCCTACTCCTTATTCCTCCATTCGAACAGATGTACGTCTTCCTTCCATGGAAGCATCACAGAGAAATCACCTCCCCCCATTTATTTCTCCGAAGAGAACCACAGAGAAACCATCCCTTTTTCCTTCTTTCTTCAATACAATTTCACTTCCTTATTTTAAAATGCAAACCATCGCCCTTCCTTATTTTTTTAACACAATCTCACTTCCTTATTTTAAAATGCAAACCATTCCCCTTACTTATTATTCAAACCCAATGTTGCTTTCTTCTTTCTGCAACACAAGCCATCCCTCTTTTTTTATTTCTACCACACAAATAATCACCATTATTTATTTTTCCAACACAAATAAATCATCGCCCTTTTTTTATTTTTCCAAAGAGAGCTACTGAGAAACTATCTCCCTTCTTTATTTATTCAACAATCTTCTCATTTATTTCTGTATAAAAAAATAACTTTTCTTATTCATTCCTTTAGCATAAAAAACACCCCCTCTGCCTAGGTTCCTTCATCTCTTCCTCCCCTTTCACCTATCCCAGATTCTGTCCCATTTTTCAGCTATTGTCTTCTCCCATAGACTATAAACTCCTTGAGGGCAGCTTCTTTATTTTCATTTGCATTCCCAGTGCTTGGCCCAATTACAGGAAAGTGCTTAATAAACGCTTGCTGATTTGACCATAAACCATTCTGCTTCCTTATTTATTCAGTAAAAACCACTACCTTTCCTTCTGTCTTCAGCGTGGTTAATCTTTCTTATTTCTGTGATAAAAAGTATGCCCCTTCTTTATTTATTGTAAGGGAACTGCAGCAAATACATTACTACACAAACCATTCTTCTTCCTTATTTCTTCAACACAGAATAATTTTTATGACTGAAAAGATGACCAAGTCATGCTACTTCCTTTTACCTTAGAAGCCAGGCTTTAGAGCATTATATTGTGCTCTGGGGATACAAGGAATAAACATTTTTAAAGTCCTTCACCTCAGGGAGCTCATATTCTACTGGACAGGGGTGGGGTGTGGGGTACAAAAGGACGAAATAATTTGAGACAAGGAGGGAGAACATTTCAGACATCCTGCGAACGATCAGGATGAAGGTCTAGGTATAGAGAGAAGGTACAGCTAGGTAGCACAATAGAGCATTGGACTTGGAATCAGGGAGACTTATCTTTATAAATTCATATCCAATCTAACATTTACCAGCTGTGTGACCTTGAGCAAGTCACTTAACCCTGTTTGCCTCAGTTTCCTCATCTGTAAAATGAGGTGGAGAAAGAAATGGCAAACCACTCCAGTATCTCTACCAAGAAAACCTCAAATAGGGTCACAAAGATCTGGACACAACTGAACAACCGAGACTGAAGATGGAATGTTGGGGTACAGCCAGCAAGCCAGTTTACTTAGAGTAGAGAATAATAAGAAACAAGAATAATAGGAAATTATCCTGGAAACATAATCTAGGGACAGGTTGTGGAGGGCCTTAAATGCCAATGTCTTATGCCTCTCATGGCACACAAACTGCCCTCTTTCCCCCTGCCTCTCTCTTTAGGCCCCACTTTTTCCATCCTCTGATCCCCCACTCCTCAGCTCAGAGTTAGTTACCTGCCAACCCATAGGCCCCCAAGCTTCCCAGAGAGCCCCCCCTTTCTGGACTCAAGAGTACACAAGGGTAAGTCTGTTTCAATGCTTCCAGGGTCCCTGTCCCCTCAGGGGTTGACCGAAGGCTCACCTCTTTTCCTCAGTGTCCTCTAAGCTGCTGCAGTCATTGACCTTGGACCAAGGTGTCCCTGAGAAGGGTTGAAAAGGGATCAATCAGCCCTCTTCACCAGGCCAGAGTCCTCTCTTTTGACTGATCAGAGGCTGAGTGAGCCGGACGATGCAAACACAAGGACATTCCCACCAAGGGTGGTCCCCACCCCCTTCCCTCTCACATGTGAATAGTGAGTTTAAATTCTCAGAAACTATTTCATCTCCCTGAATGATTCTATATTCACTTAGGCTCTATGGAAAAGGCTTTCTCCTTGATATCCTTCTCTCTAGGTCAGGGGTAGGGAACCTATGGCCTCTAGGCCACATGTAGCCCTCTAGGCCCTCAAATGTGGCCCTTTGGCTGAACTGGATCGTGATTCAATCAGAGGGCCACACTTGAGAAGGTAGAGGGCCACATGTGGTCCCCACTTCTGCTTTAGGTTTTCAGGGCACCCTTCTCTCCCGGTTCTCCTCCTACCTTTCAAGCCACTCTTTCTCAGTCTCCTTTGCTGGGTCTTCCTTCAGGTCATGCCCACTAACCATGGACTCTGTCCTGTGCCCTCTTCTCTTCTTCCCCTGTACTGTTTCACTTGGTGAACTCATTGTTTCCCCTGGATTTATTGTCTCTATCCTAAGGATTCTCACTTCTACTTATCTCTCTGTTGACCTATAGTCTCACGCCTCCAGCTGCTCTAAAACTGAGCTTATTATCTTTCTCCCTAAACACTCCTCTCCTCTAAACTTCCCTGTTATTGTTCAAGGCACCATTGTGTCCCAGGCCCCTGGGCTCAAAACCTAGGTGTCATCTTTGACTCTTCTCTCATCACCATCCCTCCCTCCATGTCCAATCTTTTGTCAGTGTTCATCCGTTTGGTCTCTCTAATGCCTTTCAGATATTCCTCTTTTTCTTCTTTGACATTGCCTCCACTTTGATGCAAACCCCTATCATCTCACACCTGGACTACTACAGTAGCCTGCTGGTTGTTCTCTCTGCCACATGTTTCCCAAGTCCAGTCCATAATCAGCTGTCAAGGTGATCTGTGTCTTTTTAGGCTTTTCACACTTTGCTCACCTTCATGCACTGGCCACCTTGCCATCCTTGCATTAGACACCTCAACTCCTGACTCGCTCCCATGCCTAGAATACTCTCTCTCCTCATCTCCACCTCTGGCTTCTACAAATCTCACCTTCTCTAAAAGCCTTTTCTGATCCCTTTGAACACTTCTGCCTTCCCTCTCCTGGTTACCTCCAATTTGTCCTGTCTATATCATTTTTTTACATAGCTGTTAGAATGTCATCTCCTTCATTAGATTTCAAGTTCCTCGAGGGCAGGGACTCTCTTTGCCTTTCTTTGCATCCCCAGCACTTAGCACAGCACCTGGCAGCTTAATCAATGTTGATTGACTGACTGACCTTCCAACACTGACATTCTGTGTTCTAAGGTCCCTTCTACCTCTAACATTCCGTGTTCTAAGATTCCTTCCAGCTCTGACATCCTGCATGCCAATCAACTTGGAAAACTCAGTTTACATTTACTCTCAACTGTCTATATGACACTTATACAAGTTATTTGATCTCTATGGAGTCAACTGAGAATGCTTAGCTTGAAAAGGAGATGAGTTTGCAGAGGAGTTGAGATGTAATTCCTTTCTTCCAGTCTCCTAAGGCAAGCAAAGAGAGACTTTGTAAATGTAGTTCCACAGGACACAAGCCACGGAAAGGCCAATTTCAGTTCAATATAAGGATGAAACTTCCAAACTACCACAGCCCCTCAAAATGGAATGGATTCAGCTGAGAGAATGAAAGCTCCTCACCATGGTTGGTTTGCTTTCGATAAAGCATTTGGCAAAAGCTCTCCTGCTTGTGTCATGAATAAGATGGTGAGATGTGGTCTGGATGATGGCATGTTTAGGTGGTTTTAGAACTGATTGAATGATTTGTCCCAAGGAACAGTCATTCATGGATTGACACCAATTTGGAAAGGTCTCCAATGAAGTGCCCAAGGGATCGGTCCTTGGCTCTGTACTGGTCAATATTTTCTCAGTTACTTGAATAAAGACATAGTTTTCTCATCATATCTGCTTATGATTCAAAGTTAGGAAAGACAGGTAATACTGCATAACAATCAAGTTCCAAAAAGAATATGAAGGCTGTCTAAAACAACTAGTGATCTAATAGGGTGAAATCAAATAGGTTTAAATGTAAATAACTACATTTGGACTAAAAAACAAGTAAATTCATATATGCAGTATGGGAGTACTATTGCTTGACCACATAACAGGTTCATATGAAGATGATCTGGGGGTTTGAGTGCACTTCAAGCTACCTGCAAGTCAACAGTATAATCTGACAGCTGAGAGCTAATTTGATTTCTATTGATGCTAAGAGTGGCATAGTATCCAATGCAAGGACCATTGCTTTCTGCCTCAGCCCAACCACAACTGAAGTCTTGTATTCAAATCTGGGCAGCACATTTGAGGAAGGACATGGCCAAAATGGAGAGTAGCTATAAAAACATGACCAAAATGATGAGAGACCCAGAAAACATGTGATAGAAAAGTCATTTGAAGGAACTGTGGAAGCCTAGCTTGGAGAAGAAAATACCAGGGGAAAATTCTAACTAGAGCAAAGTATTTGAATAGATTGACATATAGAAGAGGCATTAGAATGATTCTCAGTGATCCCAGGGGTCAGCACTGGGTGCACAAAGGCAGGGCTATATCAGTAGGTGATGAGTTCACTATCAGGGGAAGTCTCAGCTGGTGACTACCATTCCTTAACTTCTGGCCCCTTCTCCTACTGATAAGACCACCAGCCTAATGCAGACCTTCATAGCCCTGTTGTTGCTGTTCAGTTGTTTCAGTTCTGTCCAACTCTTTGTGATCCCATTTGGGGTTTTCTTGGCAAAGATACTGGACTGGTTTGCCATTTCCTTCTCCAGCTCATTTTACAGATGAGGAAATTGAGGCAAACAGGGTCAAGTGACTTTCCCAGAATCAGCTAGTAAGCAACTGAGTCAAATTTGAACTCATGAAGATGAACCTTCTTGACTTCAAGGCCCAGCACTCTAACCACTGCATCATCTTTAAACCTAAACTATTACATATTCTTGTAACTGACTTCTCTACCAAGAGTTTCTTCTCCAATCAATCTTCCCCACAACTGCCAGAATGATATTCTCAAAGTATGCATCTGACCACATAACTCTACTTTTCAAGAAACTCTGGTGGCTCCTCCTTGCCTCCAGAATGAAATACAAACTCCTGTGTTTGGCATTTAGAATGTTTCACTTAGCTGATTCCATATTACTCCTCCTTACATACCCTATGTTTTAGCTAACCAGGGCTTTTTGCTGTTCCCTTATTGAACAGTCCATCTAACTGCCTCTCTGCCCTGTCGCCTTGCAAGGAATGCCCTCCCTTTTTCTTATGGATCATCTAGTTCAGATCCCTTTTGGAATCCCTGACTCCCTTCTAGGAATGCAGGCTCTTAAGTTTAGTCTTAGAATGGGTCTTCTAGGCCATCTTGTCCTACCCACTTATTTTATGGACAAGGAAGATAACTGAGGCCCAAAAAGTGAAATGAATTGCCCAAAGTCCCCCAAGTTGTAACTCATAATCCAGACTTTTGTCCACAGAATTAATGCACCAACTCTCTCCTCCTTGAGACTTTTCCTGGCCATCTCCAGTTTTTAGTGTCACTGATCTCTCACCCCTTGTAATAACTTTGCATGTAGTTTCTATTTTGAGAGGAGTGTGGAGGTGGTGGATAGGGAGCTGGCCAGCTTCGGTCACCAAACCCTGCCTCTGGCACAGACTGGCCATAAGACCCTGGGTAAATCATTTACCTCCTCCCTATGGACCCAAGCAATCCTTTAACTATGAGTTGCAGAAGAGTTTCTGGCAGAGGGCATTCTTCACTAGGGATCTCTACCATGTGATCACAAGTCTGCACAAAGAAAAATCCCTTAAACCAACAAACCTCAAATGTTTTGTATTTACTTATCTGTGTACATGGTGAGTACTGGCCCACTCCTCCTTAGGATGTACGATCATTGAAGGGACTAGTGCATTTCTGCCTTCTTTCCTCCCAGGAGACCTGATCCAGGTCCTAGCACAGAGAGGCTCTTGTTAATATGAATTGATATAGGGGGAGTAGAAGCCCTCTAAAATACCCCTTCCAGTTTTGAGATTTCATGAGCTCTCACCTCTAGGGCCAGATGGGACCTCAGAGGCTGGCCAATCCAACTCCATCTTTTTTTTTTTTGGATAAGAAACTGAAGTCCAGGGAGGTTGTGACCCATCCAAGGTCACACAGGTAGTAAGCAACAGATGTGGGATTTGAACTCATTGAGATTCTGCTGTTCAACGACTCTCTGTAGAGTTCTTTTCCTTAAATGCAAAGTCTCCTCCCCACCTCCATCATTCAAGTTTAGTTATGTGCGGGAACTTTTCTTTTTAAGTCTGCCGGAGAGTGGGATGTATGTGTGCAGGAGAAGTGGGATTGAGAAAGCGATGCCAGGAAACTCTTTGCAGCAGGTCAGGGTCCATGTTTGGGTTAATAAATGATCCATGTTTGCTGAACCCAGCAGGGACAACATCTCCCAGCAGGGAGTTGGAGTTTTATCTCTTAAAGAGTCATTGTTTCCAAGTAGCAAAGAAGATCCCCAAAGTACCCTTCAAGGATGGAAGCTATCCTAAAATGGAAGATCCAGGAAAATCCCCTTAAACTTGGAAGGGCACGATGGGTTCTGGGACAGACTCACAAAGATAGACTAAGAGGGAGGGAAGGGATTAAACCTTTATATAGTGCCTACTATGCGCCAGGCACTTCTTAATAAATATTATCTCATTTGATATCCCTGCGAGGTAGATGCTATTACTATCTCCACTTTATAGCTAAGGAAACTGAGGAAAAGATTGGTCAAGTGACTTGCCTAGGATCACCTAGCTAGGAAGTGTCTGAGGCCAGCTTTGAACTCAAATCTTTCTGACTCCAGGTGCTCCATCTGCTTGCTGAAAGCAGCCTTATCTGGAAGCAGGGTTTGAACTAAATGACTTGCCATCCTCATCCTTGGATCTCATGGTTTGGTGACTTTCCTCTATGGATAAATTTGGTGGAAACTCATAGAATGCAGCAGCAAAGTCCTAGGCTGGGACTCAGGGGCACAGGATCATGTATCTAGAGCTGTAAGGACCATAGAGGTTATCTAGGCTAACGCTTTCATTGTACGGTTGAGGAAACTGACAAGTAGAGTTGATTTTTCCAGGGTCAGTCATATACACAGTTTATGACTTAAGCAGCAGTTGAACTCAGGACCTCTGACTTCCAGTCTTGGTCTCTTTCATCCTGCTGTTCATGAGTTTTAATCCCCTTTCTGTCATCAACTTGCTGTGTGATCCAAGGTATAACAAGCCTCCAAACTCTGCCTCAGTTTCCCCCTCTGTAAAATGTGGATAATAATCCTCAAGGCTATCATGTGGTTCAAATGAGGAAATGAATGGATGAGTAGCAAGGGGGTTGTTTAGAGAACTGGGGTTGGAGAAAATTGGTTTCAAATCTTGGGTCTGGACACTATTAGTATGAAGTTATTTCTGTCTCTGAAGTTTCCACATCTGTAAGATGGGAGAAATGATCTCTATTAAATTACTGATCTCACAGGGTATGTTGTGAGAAAAGTGCCATGTAAGCAAACCATAAGGCACTGGGGACATGGGAGCTGCCATTTGTAAATGATAAAGCACTTCCCCTCCCAGGGGAAGGGATGTGACTAAGTTAATTGTGCTCAGGGCACACTGGGAGAGGGACAGAATTAGAGCCTCTCGGTGCTGGGAGGACTCTTGAAATATAAGAACGAAGAAGTCAGAGCTAGGAGGGTCCTTAGAAGAGAAAACATGGAAAGGCAGGACTGGATGGGACTCTAGAATACAGAAAGTGGCAGCTAGAAGAATTTCACTGTCAGGAAACACCTGAGAGCATTGAATGTTGGAACACAGAACACACAACGTTAGAGATGGGAGGCAGGGAATGCATGTTGTTATTTAGTCCTTTTAAGTCATGCCTGATTCTTCATGACCTCTTTGGGGGGTTTGTTGGCCAAGACACTGGAATGGTTTGCTATTTCCTTCTCCAGCTCATTTTACTGATGAAGATACTGAGGGAAACAGGGTGAAGTGACTTGCCCAGGGTCACAAAGCTAGTAAGTATCTGAGGTCAGATTTGAACTCATGAAGACAAGCCTTCCTGACTCTAGGCCTGATGCTTTATCTATTGAGCTAGCTAGCTGTTCTGTGTTCCATTAGGAAGCTAATATAGGAGTCCAAGCAAGAGGTGGTGAGGCTCTGAATTAGGGTGATGGCCCTGTGGGTAAAGAGGAGGGGACAGAGAGATGCAAGAGCTTTTGCAAAGGTTGTCTCAAGGGAGACAACCTTTATTTGGAAATGGAGTAGTGAGTAATAAAAAGAAAGAAGAAGAAAGGAAGGAAGGAAGAAGGAAGGAAGGAAGGACAGCTAAGAGAAGATCTTCAATGAAATGCTGAAAAACGCCCAGAAGCAAAGCAGAAGGAAGCTGGGAGGGGCCCCAGAGAAGTAGAATATTTTTTATAAAGAATATTTTTAATAAATATTATCTCATTTGATATCCTTGCCAGGTAGATACTATTACTATCTCCACTTTATAGCTAAGGAAACTGAGGAAAAGATTGGTCAAATGACAGAGAAGTAGGGCAGTTTGGTTACTAGGGTCTTCAATTTCCTATGCATTTTTCTTGTAAAAAATCAAACCATAATAGTTCACAATTTCATACCCCATCTCATTTCGGTTGTGGTTTTGGTTTTGTTTTGTTTTGTTTTTTGTATATCAAAATATCCATATCTCCAAACTCATAAAAAACAAACCAGTGCCTCGGAGCCTGAGCAAAGAACTTTGGAGAAGTCCTTGTTCCTGTGCTGAAGGGTAGCATCATAGACTGGAAATCACTGTCTTAGAGAGAGAGAAGGACCTGGGATTGAGTCATGTCTCTGACATAGCCTGGAACAATTCCCCACTTCCTCAGTTTGCTCATCTGTCAGATAGGTATAATAAGCACTTTTTTCATTAGCTATTTCACAAGCTTGTCATGATTAAGGTGCTTCAAAAACCCTAATACACTAAAGAAATGAGGATACTGGTACCACTGTTAAGGGCAAAGACTCAGAACAGGGATTCAGAGTAGAGGTGTTTCTCCTAGCTCACTTGTTCTAGAAAAGGGCTCCTGAGCTGAGGATGAGGGATGGATGGGTTCTTGGAGAAGCACTTGGAGCTGAGTATTCAGAGAAAGGAAAGTAGTCACTGGAGAAGATAGTAGGGTGGGGACCTCCCTGGGTGGGGAGAGTAGAGTGGGAGGGTGTATGTGGTGTGTTTGTTTCTTACACAGTATTTCATCAGAGAGGAAGCTTTTGGACATGAACTTGGCTCCCTTTAAGAAAAGATACAGTGGCGGAGGGCTGGGGAGTGGACGGGTAGGGGCAACCATGAGTAAGGGTGTGTGGGTGAGAACTGCTTTCTGGCTTCCTCTCTTGGATCAGCTTCCTGCATCTGATGGCTCAGGGTTCCCAGAAAAGGCACCAGACTCTGACACTCAGCATGACCAGGACAGAGGGAGATGGGAATTCAGGGGGTACTGATGGGGAGGGAGAAGCAGACAACCGCTGTGTTCTAGGGGAAGAAAACCTGAATTTGGAGTCAAGGGAGCTGGGTTCACAATCTTCTGCCTTTGAACCCTCCGGGGCTCAGATTCTGAGATTCACTTAGTCCACAAGAGTTACCTCATGGGACCTTCATAAAACATCCATCTAAGGTAGGTAGAATAGTAGTACAAGGATCATCATGCTTATTTTACAAATGGGGAAACTGAGGCTCAGAAATGGAAGCGATTTGAGCAGTATGTGAGAGAATTAGGATTCAAACCCAGCTTTTCTGACTCCAAATGTAGGGGCTCTTTCCAAGAAAATTCTGCAGTCATTCTATTAGATACTCAACCTGTAAGGTAGGGAGTACAAATTTTATTCTCTCCATTTCAGACATTAAGAAAACAAGCTCAGAGACTTGTGACTTTCCCAGTGTCAAGATCTTGCAAGTGTCATAGCAAGGATTCAAACTCAGGTCTCCTGACTCCAAGCCCAGCATTGTCTGTCCAAAATATTACCATCACTGTGTCTGTGATTCTAGATCTCACCATAATTCCTTTATCATCATCCTCAAGCTAGGGGTGAAAGGGACCTTTGAGGACATTTAATCCAGCTGGCTCATTTTATTGGAATCTCTGTTATTTTTCAGTATTCTCCAATGACCAAGGTTTGGTGAAGGGACAGTCCAGGCTCCTCTTACAGACAGGGAGGACTTTTAAAACCTGAGCTCCTTTTGGAGTCTCTCTGTGGGGGAGAAGGTCTAGCTGGTGAGTAGGTGGTTGAGTGGAAGGGAGGGGGGACTATCTGGAACTCTCTTTCTGCCTCTTGCTAGTTGTTAGGGAATTGGGAAGCCAGGCCTCCAGGAAAGGAAATGCTTTTCTCATTTTCCTTCCCCACTGAAAAATACTCCTGCCCCCCCATCTCCCATGACCCTTCCTCTATGTCTGCTTCCTGAGGCTGCACAACCAGCATGGCTGAACTCCCCTGCCCCTTTGAACCTGACTCACAGGCATGACAAGGTCATTCCAGCCGTGGGGCTGGGAAGGAAGACTCAAAAACTGCCAAACTCACACTCACACAGACACACGGAGAGAGAACCTTGAATCCTAGGCGGGAACAATGGACTTGTTCAAATTATAGGACTGAGAAATCCCTTCTCAAGGTACTTGAAAATGAACTCTTTGGTTCATAGAATATAAGTGACCTTAGAACACACAATGTTAGAGTCAGATAAGGCCTTACAGCAACAGAATGTTTAAGCTAGAAGAGACCTTGGAACACAGAATGTCGGAGCTGAAGTTAGAATACAATGTTCAAGCTAAAGGAACTTTGGAACATAATATCAGAGCTGGGAAGGGGGATGTTAGAACATGAAATGTCACAGCTGGGAGCGGGTTGGGGTTAAAAAACAATGTTAAAGCTAAATGGACCTTGGAACACAGTATTAGATCTGGGGGCAGGGTGGAGGGAATGTTAGAACACAATATCAGAGCTGAGAGGGGGGATGTTAGAACATGGAATGTCAGAGATAGGAGAACCTCTGCTTCCCCATCTGTAAAATGAAGATTTTTGTCTAAAACAGGGGTTCTTCACTGTTTTCATGTAGTGGAAATTAGTCTAGGGAAGCTTATGTACCCACTCTCAAGAATAAAGTTTTTAAATACATAAAATAAAACATACAAGATTACAATGGAAATAATAATCAAAATAATTTTAAAACCCAAATTCCTAGCTTCCCTAGAATCCCTCCATAGACCCCTAAGGGATCTGAGGAACCCAATCTAAGAACCTTGAGCCAGCTCTAACAATTTTTGTCCTTGTCCTAAGACACCTTTTAGCTGTCAGTTTCTCCATTTTCCCTTCAAATTTATGTAATGATTTAAGATTTGTGGGTTGCTTTTCTCATCTCTTTGAGGTAAGTAGGGCAAGGATGATTCTCCCCATTAATACAGACCAGGAAACACTCAACAGTAATGAAATGACTTGCCCAGGATCATACAGTTAGTGTCAGTGCTGGAAGAGGAACCCAGGTCCCTGGGCTCCAAGTCCAAGGCTGTGTTTTCCCATACCCTTCCCCAAAGTATTCCAGAAAGAATAGGTTATAGGTAGCACAGCTTGAGGAGAGGGAGAGATCATGGCCACCTGGTTCCTTTCACCTTAGAGTAATGGGACCGTGTGGACAACAGAAGCTTTTCTACTTGTTTTTCCCGTGACTCTTTTCTCTTCTAGAGGGTGAGCTCCCTGGGCCTAGCCAACTGGAGGTTTTGACTGAGATTCTAGTTTTCATTGTTGACCTAAACTCTCTCTACTCCATTGCTTCTTTGTGGGCAGAATGGAGTGAAGGGGGTGATGATGAGGGTGTGGGTGTAATAGTGTGGAGGGGGCAGGAAACAGAAGAGGAAGAGACCTAGATCCTCTTCCTCAGGAATCTAGACTAGGAAAAAGCCCCTGGCTTTGGAGTCCTGGAAGCTTGGTTCAGGCTCACTGCCTAGGTGATCATGGGCAGCTCCTTCTCTGGACCTCATCTGTAAGATGGAAGAATCGTAACAGATGGCCTCTAAGATCCAGTTCTAGGAATATGATCCTAATAGTAACAGCAAATAACTAACATTCAGATAGCATTTATCAAGTGTTAGGCACTGTGTTAAGTGCTTTACCAATATTATCTCATTTGGTCTTCACAACAACCCTGCGAGGTGGAAGCTGTTATTATTCCCATTTTACAGTGAGGACACTGAGACCAAATCATACAAGCTAATAAATGTATGGGGCTACCTTTGAACTGGGATCTTCTTGACTGCAGGTCTGACCACCCTGATTTCACAGTCTGGTAGAGTAAGGAAACTCTTGGTCTGAAGTGACAGAAAGAATAGACCAGGTCCTACCCTCAGGATACTTATGGTCGGAGGAAGCAGAGTAGGCTGGCATCGGAGGATGGCCTCTGGGAACTCTCAGTACAACGGACCAGGGTGCCTTTGGTGAGAGGCAGGTCGGTGGAACCTCAGTTTCTCCAGGGATTCTCCAGAGACAGGCAGCTCAATAACAGAGCAAGATGTGAGGTTTATTGGGGAGATAAGAGCAGACATGGGGTGTGGGGTGTCTCTATGATTTAGGCCCCCTTGGGAGGCAGCGGCAGAGGCAGCAGGCGGCCAGAGGCTCCTAGAGCAGGCAGGAGCTCCACTACAGAAGGTCTCTGCATAAACCCCCTGAGGGAACTGAGCCTGGGAGGCAGCCCTGCCCCCACCTGAGCACAAGAACTTAAGCTCCTATTGAATAGCAGCCAAGCCTGCCACTGAAAGCCCTGAGGCTGGGGAGCAGCATTTGAATCTCAGACCCCAAGCACTAGCTGGGCAGACCTAGGATGGGGGTGGAGAGGAATCTCAGGAGTCAAGTAACTGGCTGGGAAAATGCCCAGAAAAGGGAAAAAAAATAAGACCATAGAAGGTTACTTTCTTGGGGAAC
>CM053771.1:105756928-105792612 GCA_028658325.1 Potorous gilbertii
GGGCAGATTGGTGATAGGGGAAATTAGAATGCTCAGTGTACTGGGGTGGGGGGAGAGGACAAATGGGGAGAAAATTTTGGAACCCAAAATTTTGTGAAAATGAATGTAAAAAGTTAAATAAATAAATTTATATTAAAAAAAAAAGTAGAACTGACCAAATGGAAAAGGAGATTTTAAAAATCCACTGAAGAAAATAGCTTCTTAAAGAGTACAATTGGTCAAATGAAAAGGAAAGTACCAACGCTAATTAGAGAAAACAACACCTTAAAAGTTAGAATTGGGCAAGCACGTTAGAGATCATTTAGTCTAACCCCTTTATTTCAGAGATGGGAAAATTAAGACCCAAAAGGAGAAAAGAGCTCAAAGGAGGTGAACTAGAGGACTTCTAAGGTCCCTTTGGGACAGCTGGGTGGTGCAGTGGATGGAGCCTGTGCCTGTGCCTGAAGTCAGAAAGACCTTAGTTCAAATCTGACTAGGTGACTCAATGAAAAAAGGGCTGGACTTGAAATCTGGAAGACTCATCTTCCTGAGTTCAAATCGAGTCTCAGACATTTACTAGCTGTGTAATCCTGGGCAAGTCAAAATGAGCTGGAGAAGGCAACAGCAAACTATTCTAGTGTTTCTACCAAGAAAACCCCAAAAGAGTCCAACATGACTGAAAATAACTAAAGAACAACATAAGATCTTTTGCATCAATAAGGTTCTATAAAAGCTGTCAAAGGTCACAGAGAGTCAGTGGCAAGCTGACACAAGAACCTGGAGCATTGTGGTGGAGTGGAGAATGCATCTGACTTGGAGTCAGGAGTGATTTGGACTTGAAATCTGACTCTGAAGCTTACTAGCTCTGTGATCATGTGTAAGCCATTCCACTTCTCCATCTGTAAAATGGGGTTAGGGATGGGAAGGGGACCCATGCTTTCACTGGTATAGAGAACTTCCAGGTGAGGAAACTCCCTCTACTCATGAGGGTTGGCACCTTTTCTACAACTTAGAGCTTAAAGAGTTGCCTAAAGTCCTGAGATTTAGGTGACTTGCCCTGGGTCACACAGGTAGTGTGTAGGAGAGATCAAACTTGAACTCAGTTCTTCCTGATTCCAGAGCTGGTTTTCTATGAACTTTGCTGATCACATCTACCTTCATGAACAGTCCTCCCTCCAGTCCCCACTTTTTCACACACTACATTCCAGCCTTACTGTTCCTTATCTTATACTTCCTTCTTGGGCCCCCAGAGGACATCTACTAGGACTGGAGCACACTCTCTCCTCCTCTCAGTCTATTGAAATCCCACTCTTCTTTCAAGGCTCTGCTTAGATGCTGCCCTCTCTGAGAAGCCATCCCTGAGTCAACCTTCCCTCCAAGCTGAAAGTCACCTCTTCATCCTTAGAGTTATTATGATTTTTGTATGACTGTCCTTTTTCACCTCTACATCCCTAGGCTCCACACAGGATCTGAAAAATAAACTTTGGATGAATGTTTGCCCAATTAAGTTACCCTCCAGTTTTTCACACCATAGGGGAATGGATTTTCTTCAAGAGTGGGTACTCCATCATGGGGGGTCTTCAAGCAGAGACAAGAAGCTATTGAACATTGTATAGAATGGATTCCAAGGTACAGTTTGGACCACAAAACTTCTGAAGTCCTTTCCAGTTCTAAGAATCAGGATCTACAATGTGACCCAAAATGTTGGGCATAGCCATGTTGACATGTCCTTAGGACAGTTGTACCAGGAGCCAGGGGATTGGACAGAATGACCTCAAAGGCTGGGTTCTTAAACACAGAATTTGGAGGGGGAAACCTTAATTGTCATCTAGTCCACATCGCCTCTTTATTTTGTATATGAAGACACTGAGACACTGAGGGCCAGTTGGCTAAGTTACTTTTTCAAGGTCACAGAAGTAAAAAGTGGCAAAGACAAGATTTGAACCAAGGTTCCCTGACTCCAAGTCCAATGTTGGTTTCATGGCACCATCTTGGGATGCTTAGTTCAAAGAGCTCATTAGCTGCATGATGCAACTGAAGGAAGGTTGGAAGAGTGTCAGAAGATTTTGGCTTGAGTTCCTGGCTCTGTCACATATGAGCAACCAAGGGAACCGAGAATGTTTAGTCTAGAAAGAGAGAAGAAATGGAGTTGAGGCATGAGCATTAGCTTCAAGTAGTTTAAAGGCTGTTATGTGGAAGAGGACCTTGAACTGCTTGACCCCTGAGGGCAGAACTAGTGAGAGGAAATTGCCTAAAAAATATCTGTGGGTTTGGGTATATCAAGACCTTCCTAATAATCAGAACTGCCTTGAGGTGAAATGGGACACTTTGTAAGTTACAAAGCTCCCTGTCAATGGAGGTATTCAAGCAGAGACTGAATGACCACCTTTTAAAGATGAATTAGTGTATACTCCTATTCATGCATATGTAGAACTCCAAGGCCTCTCAAACTCAGCAATTGTATAATTCTATGTTGTTGCTTATTCATTTTTTAAAGTCCTCCTTGATTCTTTGTAACTCCATTTGGGTTTTTTCTGGCAGATACTGGAATGGTTTGCCATTTTTTTCTCTTGCTTATTTTAGAGATGAGGAAACTGAGGCAAGCAGGGTTAAGTGACTTGCTCAGGGTTAAATAACTAGCAAGTGTCTACTGGATTTGTACGCAGGAAGATGAGATTTTCTGACTCCAGATCCAGCACTAGATCCACTGTACCACTTAACTGCCCTCAAGGAATCCTAGTGTTTCCCAGTTGCCTTTAGGACAAAATACATTACTCCTCATTTAAAGCCTCTCATCATCTGACTTCATCCCACCTTTCCTGGTTTATTTCAAATTACTCTCTTTCATACAGTGCATCTTCCAACCCACCAACCCTCTTGTTTTCCCCTATACAAGTACGTCTGAGCCTTTGCATTGGCTGGAATTCATTCCTTTCTTCACCTCTACCTTTTAGAACACATAAGCTTCTTCAAGACTCACCTTAAATGAAAATACCTATCCATCCTGATCCCCTGAGATGTTACTATCCTAGCTCTCCTTCCTTGCCCCCACCCAAAAGCACTTGGTATCTGCTTTTTTGATTTAGTCGCTGGTACTTATATTGCATCCCCTGAAGAAGACATATAGAATCACAGAGCTAGGGCCAGAAAGGGCTCAGTACAGTCCTCTCTTTTTATAACTGAGGAAACTGAGATCTAATTGAAGTTAAGTGATTGGACTAGGGTAATACGGGAAATAAGCAAATGAGATTTGAACACAGGGCCTCTGACTCCAGATCTAGTACTCTTCCTGGTGTACTACTCATCTTTGTCTTTATATCTCTAGGACCTGATGAATACTTGTTGAATGAAAAAATTAATCAGTGAGAAAAATGCTCTGCAAACTTTAAAGGGATGATGAAATGAAAGCTGCCGGTGGTAGTGGTGGTGGTAGTAGCAGTACTAGTAGTGATAATAGTAGTAGTAATTTTTTTTTGAAGCATCTACTATGTGCCAGGCATTGCACTAAACTCTTTATAAATATTACCTCATTTGACCCTCACAACAACCCTGGGAGGCAAGTACTGTTATTATCTCCATTTTACAGTAAAGGAAACTGAGGCAAACATTGGTTAAGTGACTTGCCCAGGGTCACACAGCTGGGCAACGTCTGAAGTTGGATCTGAGCTCAATTCTTCCTGACTCCATATCAGCACTCTATCCACTGTGCCACCTGGGGAGTTTGAAAGTATAACATCTTTCTTAAAGAAAATCCACACAAAGCTTTAAATATAAATTTGATTAAGGAAGACTTGAGAGCACGAATTGATTCTTTTGCTTTTTTTTGTACCTTGGGAGCTTAGCACAGTGTCTGCAGAGTCCACTCTTAATCAATGTTTGTTGACCTGACTTTGAAAGCCTTGAGAGGTTGGCCCTCTTTCTGCTAGAAGCTCAAATGCTTTTAGCTCATTTAAGCAGGAAGAGTTTTATTATAGAGAAATGGGCCTCTTTGTATCCCTCCTGCATCGAGGGTCAGTTTTACCTCCCAAATGTGGTGCATTCCTGAGTTCTGAGCCAGGGCACCTGAGCTCTACCACCAACACTGCCCCAGACTCAACTATGGCCAAGTCCCTGGACCAGATGTTTCCCCTAATTCCCCAATCCTGTGATTTTTTTGAAGAGTAGATAATCTCAAATAACTGGATGCTACAGGTGCAGCCATCTCCTCACCTCACTCTTGGACTATTGACACAGCCTGCTGATTGGTCTCCCCACCTCTACTCAGCAGCCCAAGGAATCTTCCTAGAGCACATCTGAGCGTATCACACCCTCTCCTCTCAATAAACTCCAACCCATCCCTATCACCTCCACAACTGATCCTCTGGTGTTCCAAATCCTCCACAACTTGGCCCATTCCTACTTTTTTGGGTTTTTTCTTCTACATACTCAAAAATCCAGCAACAATGACTTCCATCTTTTGACCCTGTGACTTTTGACCTGCTGTCTTCCATATCTGAATTTCCCTCCTCACCTCCACCTCAAATCAGCGACCTGAAGGTATCTTTTCCCCTTTCATCCCAAGTGATTTCCTTCTAAAATCACCTCCCATTTACTCAGTAGATTTCTTGCATGTACAAACTTGTTTGCATACTTATTGTCCCAATGGCAGTGAGAGCTCCTTGAGAGCAGAGATTATGTTTTTTGCCCTTATTTGCATCCCCAGTTTAGCCCAAAGTCTGACTAAGTAAACATTTGTTATTGTTCAGTCATATCAATCTTGTCTGACTCTTTGTGACTCCATTTGGGGTTTTCTTGGCAAAGATACTGGAGTGGTTTGTCATTTCCTTCTCCATCTCATTTAACTGATGAGGAAACTGAGGCAAATAGGGTTAAGTGACTTGCCCAGGGTCACACAGCCAGTAAATGTCTGAGGTCAGATTTGAACTCAGTAAGTCCGCCAAAATCCAGACCTGGCTCTCTATCCACTTTGCCACCTGACTGCCTCCTAAGAAAACATAGTAAACATTTAATAAATACTTGTTGACCAGTTGACTGATGCCTCAAGATGTGGTGGTTCTCAAATGTTATGCCAGAAGATAAGAGAATGGAAGCTCTGGCCCATTCCTACTCTGCTAGAAATATATGGAGTATGATACTAGCAACAGACTGTATTTGCTTACTAGGACTGGTGTAACTAAGTACAGAGAACATCACTCCCAATGGGTCACTTAGTAAAACATTTCTGTAGCTAGGGCAATCCATGAAATTAGCAACAATAAACAGCAACGAAAATTCGTAAAGCGCTTGCTTTGTGCCAGGCACCTTGCTAAGAACTCTCAATTATTTGATTCTCATAATCATTCTGGGACATAGGGGCTATTATTATTTCTGTTTTTTATTGGTGAGGTAACTGAGGTAGATAGTAGTTAAGTGACTTGCCCAGGGTCACCCATCTAGTAAGTGTATTGGAATTCAAGTCTTCCTGACTCTATCCACTGCACCATTTAGCTGCTGTTTAATTAACCAATAAGAATTTACTAACAAAAATAAAGAAAAATACAAACTGCCCCCCATCTGTTCTTACAGAGAAAGGGACAGTGGTGGAAAAGGAAACAGAGCATGCCAAGAATTCCTGTATTTAAAATGTCTCTGAATACTAATAGCTTTTGGTATTCTAAATGTGAGAGCCTCATTTGATGTCCAAGTTCACGCATGCCTAGAGTAACAACAGTGTATCAGTCTGTCCATCCTCACTATAAATGACACCAGAAGATGAAAGGAAGCTGCATAGAAGGACGGCTCTCAGGTTCTCGTTGGAGAAACAAATAAAAGAGTTGTTTTTATTGTCTACCCAGAGACAACAAAAACCAGTTATTCCACTGAACTTTGGTCACCCACCATTGCAGTGCAAAAGAAGTCAAGCATGATAATAAGATTATGTGCCAACGTTTGTTGCAGAGGATGAGAAAGTAGGAAAGGGATCTTAACATTGTTTGTGTCCTGGACCCCTTATTGTGGGCAGTCTGGTGAAGCCTATAGACTCCTCAGAAGAATGTTTTTCAATGGATAAAATAAAATACATAGTGTTGTTGTTCAGTTGTTTCAATCATATTCTACTCTTTGTGACTCCATTTTTGGATTTTCTTGGCAAAGATGCTAGAGTGGTTTGCCATTTCCACCTCCAGTTCATCTTAAAGATGAGGAAACTGAGAAAATCAGGGTTAATTGACTTGCCCAAGGTCATATAGCTAGTTAGTGTCTGAAGCTGGATTTGAACTCAAGAGGATGAGTCTTCATGACTTCAAACCTGGGACTCTGTCCAATATGCTACTTAGCTGCTCTAAAATACATAGTAGTACAAAGAAAACTAATTCTATTGAAATAAAAATGTAATTTCCCTTTTTCCCATCCAGGTTCACAGCTATCGCCTTCTTCTTTCCTCCTCCCCAACTCATGAACTCCTTGGGGATCCATGGACCCAAGGTTAAGAATCCTTGAAGCAGAGAAATTCCATGCAGAGCTTGATAAGACCCTCTAGAATAAAACAGTATTCACTGTAACACACAGTGGCTTCAATATAAAGGTGGGAATAGATGAAGGTGGTAAAAATCTGTTGGAAATTATTGCTCAGGAGTAAGAAATAAGAAAGGCCAAAGGCTTGTAGATTGCACAAAAGTCACATTCTTATACATTATGAATATTTTATTTGTGAAAAGAATTGAGAGAAGAGCGCTAAATGTCATAACAAAAGATGAAAATTATTATTTTATTATATAATTATGTATTATTATATTATATTTTAACAAACAACAAGTGACTGCTTACTGATGTGGGAATTATTCTTCAATTAACTGTTGTGTATGCTTGGACCACTGACTTATTATGGCAAAGAATTAAATTAATGCAAAACTAAAATGAAAAAATTATGAGAAAAAGATAACAAAATATGAATCAACACATTCAACCTGATCTATTTAAACAGGTTATTGATGCTGAAAAATGGGAGATGGAGAGAACAGACATCAATGCTATTTATAATCATTTCCTAAAGAAGCTTAACTTCTTTATAAATCAATTACGTAATAAGGAAACCAAAAGAAACTAGAAACAACTTTAGTCAACAAACACTTGATCCCCTTGCCAGCAGAGAGATATGGCAGCTAAGGGCAACAGTGGTTTAAAATTTACTCATCTGTAAAATCATATCAAAAGGAATGTAAAATCTTATCAGAAAGAATGACAGATTAGGATATCATATCACCTCATGAAGCAAATTTATTATTTTTTTGAAAGTTGCAGGTTGAATTTTTAAATTGTAAACTTAAATGCAAAATGAGAAAAGTGAAAAAAGTATTTCCATGTACACAGCAGACCACAAGAGAGGATTCAGTATAAAACAAAGAGTTTCCATTTCAAGAAAATCTATTAATAAATACTACACATTGTTTTCAAAACTGCCCAGTTTTTTTTGCTTCCTTGTTGGTTTTCTTTTGTTCTCTGTGGTGAACTGTGTATTTTATTTTCCCCCTCCCTCTCCACATCCCCCTTAAAGAAGGCTACTATTATAGCCTATATGTATATACATATACATAAATATTTATAAACGCACACATATACACATACACATATATATATAAGACTGTACTTTGCTTATTTCTACTTGTCATCTGTTTCTCAGAAGGTGGATAGCATCTTCCTTCATAAGTCCAAATCTTTCCATGTTTTTCTAAATCAACCAGCTTCTCATTTCCTACACCCCAGAAATATTCCTTTCTGGATTTTGACGGCATTTTCCTTCATAGAATCTTTGAGGTTAACTTGGGTGTAGGAAGACTTGGTGGCTCATGCTTGTTCTTTACAAAATATTGCTGTTACTGAATACCATATTCTAACCCTTCATTATTTTGTGGAGGTCTCTCTGTGCTTTTCTAAAATCCCTGAACTCAAAATTTCTTATAGAAGAGTAATATTCCATCATAAACATAGACTACAATCTGTCTAGCCATTCCACCGCTGACGGCGTCCCTACAATTTGTAGTTCTTTATCACTACAAAGAGAGCTGCTATAAATGTTTCGGAACATGTAGGTTTTTTTCTTCATTTTCCCTAATCATCTTGGGAAACAGAGCTAATAGTGGTGCTGCCGAGTCAAAAGTATAGGCAGTTTAGTAACTCTGGGCATAATTCCCAATCTCTCTCACAATGGTTGGGTTGACTCACAGATCCACCAACAGTGAATGAGCGTCTCAATCTTCCTGCATCCCTTTCAACATTCAGCGCCTTCCCCTTCTATTACTTCAGCCAATCTGAAAGGTGTAAAATTATATCACAAGGTTTTTTAAATGTTTATTTCTCTAATCAATAATGATTTAGAGAATTTTTCATGTGACTATGAATTGTTTTCATTTCTTCATTGAAAAACTGCTTGTTCATATCCTTTGACCATTTATCAATTGGGGAATGACTCATATTGTTATAGATTTGAGAGGTCTTTATATAGTTGATATATGGGACCTTAATCTGAAAAACTGTCTATAAAATGTTTCCCAGTTTTCTGCTTTTCTTCTGATCTTATCTACAGAGGTTTTATTTGTACAAAACCTTTTTAATTTAATTCAATAAAATTATCCATTTTACATCTCATAATACTAGGTCTTGTTTGTTCATAAATTGTTTACTGATCCATAAATCTGATAGATATGATAATCCATGCCCATCAGATTTTCTTGTAATATCTCCCTTTATATTGATATATATTATATATTGATATATTTATCAATATATTTATATTGATATATATTATATATCAATTATATATCAATATATATTATATATCAATAATTTAAAGAAAGCCCGATGAGAAATTCAACTAAGTAAAGTCATTCTGAGGAAATTTAGATTGAATTTAGACAACACACAGATGAAAAACAAAAAAAGATCTATCATGACTTTTTGCAACAAGCTTTTGTTTTACCCATATCAATGACAGTGACTAAATTTGGATCCAAACATCAAAGTCCCAGATATACCTCATGCAAAAGTAGAAATGGCACCAAGGAAAACAAAGACTGATAAAGTAGCTGGATCAGACAAAATACAAGAGGTCCCAAAAGTCTTTTTATTCTTGTCCAGTCGTGCCTGACTTGATGAATCTTCCTGACTTCAGGCCCAGTACTCTATCCTCTGTACCACAGAGATGTCCAACTCCCCCCAAAAGTCTTAGAGGGACAATAAACTAAATTTTAAGATACCGAAGCTTAAAACTTCACTAAGACTTAGCGGAACATCCTGTAAAGGAATTCCATGATCGAGATGACACAATGTTGGTGGCATGGAGTGATGAATTCTTATTGTATCTGAAAAAAGTGAAGATACCAAAAGCAAGGGTCTGGGTGGGTGGGGGAAATCTCATTACAAAAAAAGATGATGGAAGAATGATACATATGCCCATTTGCCCATCTTTACACAATTTAATGAAAATAATCTAATCAGTCTATTAACAAATATTTATTAAGCACTTACTATGTGCTGGTCACTAGGGATACCAAGAAAAAGCCTGCCTTCAAGGATCTTATGTTTTATTGGGAGAGAAGGGTACCGTGTAAGTCAGAACATTAAGATAAATATAGAGCTGATGGAAGGTAACCTAAGAGGATGATATTGAGGGCCCAGGAAGGCATCTTGCAGAAGGTGGCGTGAGCTGAATCAAAAAGAAATCCAAGGATTCAAAGAGTGGGAGGTTGGGAGACAGTGCGTTATATACAGGGAATAATCAGCACAGGGCAAAGGGAGATGAAAAAGTAAGGAGGCTGTTAGGACTGACTATTACAAATTGCTTGGAGGGGATTGGAATGTAAGAGACTGGACAAGTAGGAAGTGTCTAGGTTGTGAAAGAGCTTTTAATGACAAACAAAAGCTTTTGTGTTTGAGGTGACAAGAAATCAATGGAGTTTATTGAGCAGGAGAGTGACATGAACGGCACTACACTTTAGGAAAACCACTCTGGCAGCTGTGCGGAGGATGGATTGAAGGTGGAGGGACTTCAGGCTGAGAATTCATTTAGGAGCTATTGTAATAGTCTAAGCAAGAAGAGATAAGGGCCTGAATTTGGGGGAGGGATGACTATGTGAGTGGAGCAAAGCGGACACGTAATAGATGTGACAGTGAAAATGATAAGATTTGGCAATGGATTGGGTACATGGGATGGGTGAGGAAGAAAGGGGTGAGGACGACATAAAGATTGGGAGTCTGAGTCACTGGAAAATTGGTGATGACCTTGACAATAATAAGAAAGTTTTAATAGAAGGAAAGTTTGGAGTGGGACATGTAGAAATACAATGAGTTCTGCTTTACAATGTTGAATTTGAGATGCTTATGGGACATCCAGTTCAAAATATCCATTGTTGTTTATATGGGACTGGAGCTCAAGAGAGAGATTAGGGTTCAATAAATATATATGCTTTGAGAGCATCTTTGATGAATATATAAGAATAGGAAGGCTTTTGGAAATGATATCCTATGTCAGATCATATCTTTACAGTCATACAACCTACTGACAACTATCCCTTCCCTCTAATGTATACTATATATAGTTATATGCACGTTCTCTCCCCAATTAAATTGTATGTTCTCAGAAGGCAGGGATGGTTTTTGCCTTTCTTTGTATCAATCTTCCTTAATAGGTGCTTATTAAGTATTTATTGACAACTTGAATGCAAGATCTTACAGGGATTGCTGTTGATTATAGACAAACATTTCTTTGATTGGTTAGAGTAATATACCTTAAACCTTCCACAAATTATCTACCCATACATATGCATAACACCATTATACAGTCTATCTTGAAAGATGCAATAGTGATAATTGTGTGCAATTCTCAGATTATCAACATCAAATGAGGCATTCAACAAGAAGAGCACTGCTTAACAAAGGCTTTTTTTAAAGTATAGAGCTGAGAAGGAATAGTCCTGATTCATTTTTTTATAATTATGTCCTTTTTCCTTTTGTAGCAAATTTCTCTATGGCAGAAGAACTGCAGATTAGGAAGCTGACAATTATTGGTCAGAAATTCAGAGCAATAAGATCAAAGCAATAGAGTACTTTATACTTACACCCCATTATAACAGTTCAGAAGTGTTCGATGGTTGTAACAATAGGATTCATTATAAAACATACCCAGTTCTTCTGCCATAGAGAAATTTACTATAAAAGGAAAAAGGACATAGGTGTAAAAAAAAAAAAGATCAACTATTCCTGTTAGGTGTATGAGTATATGTATGTATGTATGTATCCTCAAAGCAGGGGATAGGATAAAGATGTGATGTGATTAAAATGTTAAAAAAAATTAATTTTTAGTGTATTAGCAAGCTTTACTTTGGGGAAAGCAGCAAGATTAGACTTCTTCCAACTCAGAACCAGGATACATGTGATTGGCTTTCAAGTGTTTCACTAGGTAAAGGAATATACTGAAAAGACTCATGATTGCTGTAATTCTTACAGCTGTAATTTTTCTGTTGTGGCAGTGAAAAACAATAGAAAAGGCCAAATAAATATGATGTTTCTAAATGACACATCTTAGATTTATTCTGAAAGTAAAAGGGAACTACTGAATTTCTTTCAGGTCCCTTTGAACATTCACAAATGCCTATCTACAAAGATTCCTAAATACATAAACTTTGGACATGTTTTAGTAAGTGTCTTTGGACATATTTTAGTAATTGTTCATAAGATCTCAAGTTGTATTGAGGCTTTCACATATGGGATTGTTTTAATTGATCAAGAAATTTTAAAATTATTATTTTTTCAAATAAAAAGATAAAGATGAAATAAATGATATCCATGTCTTTCACAAAACAAGTTGGACTACTATATTTGGATTATATGTATCTTAAATTATACGTACATACACTGGGAAAAGAGAAAGGTAATATCTGTGGTCCCCATGATGACTAGCAATAAAATCCCTTGTCAAACAGCATAATAAATCAGGACAGTTTGATTGGATTTTTAAAGCATTAACTTGATGCACTGGAAAAATAAAGGATAGATCAGTGAAATATTGTAATTCTCTCTAAGCTATACGTTTCTTTGGTTTTACAGATAGAAACAAAAAATACAGTAAGTTACCTGTCAAAGGAGATACATGAACAGTAAATACAGAAGTCAGTATTTTCTGTCACTCAGTAGAGGCTGCTGCTTGCCCTAAGCAAATAGTCAAAGATCACTTTCCCTCCCTCCCTTAGTACATGTGACTATACTTCACAGAAAATATAGGTTCATTAAAAACAATAGATCTTTACAGTCACACGATCTAAAAGCATTTAGCTTTAGAAAAAAAGTCTTCATTTGTTGAAGTTAATCTATTAAATAGACTTGACTGTCCAAAGCTTTCCAATATATATAAGATGGTTAAATGGATGTTAAAAAATTTTTAAATAATAATAAATTTGTATTTTATTTTCAGAGGTCTTCTTAAATGGGAGATTTTTTTTTCTGTTTGAGATCTATCTCTCTCTGAAAATATTAACAAAGTCAAATCCTCATGGATTCTTTTAAAAATTCTTTCTCTAGCCTATAAATTATATATTATTCATAACAGGTAAAGGATTCAGGTAAAGAATGAAAGTGCAAATGGTACATGAAGACTGAAAGTATCCAAACTTTGAAATAAGTTCCAGTTAGCTTAATTTGATGTTCTTCCTATATCTCTGATGTTTTAAAGGTTAACTCCACAAGGTTTGAACTGGCTTTCACTACATGAAATAATTCTTGGAAGACTAACGTGATAAATTAATGTGATCTGTTTTTGTAAGGCCCTACTGAATTATCCTAGGTCTTTTTACTAACAGATTTAAGCAATATTAAAGCTCTTGGGAATTTGGAAAATGGATCTACTGGAAGAAACACTTCTGCAAATCTGCCTTAGAAACAAGGTCCATTCCAGGTCCTGTTAAACTAATAGCCCAAGTTGAGGACACAAATTTGCTGATTCAGGGATGCACATCTCTGAATCTGAGTGGACCAAACTGAATAACTTGTGGACAGTGGTCAAGATACATTCCACCCAGAATTTCTAAGAGAAAATTCTTCCCAGAAGCAGGTGACTTCATGAAGTAGACAGTTTCTCTCAAGACCAAGACTTGGATATAGTTGTTTCCTTCCTCCACTCTCAGTTGCATTTTTGTCTCCTTTATACTGCATCCACATTGTAGAATTCTCAGTAAAACTCCTTACATATTCAGTGTTCCTACCTACCATGCCACCCCAATAATGCTTTGTTCCCATTCCAAGATGCTGAGTCTTTTGCTCCTATGTTCTTTCTTCCTCATGAATCAAGCACACCCAGTTAAAAACTGTAACCCCCATAAGATCATAGAATGGTTTCAGGCCAAGATCAAGTAATGGATCATACAAACAAATTAGCATGGTCATACATCTATCCCACATTTCCCACTGGTTCCCAAGAACTGTATTCCACTCTTATGTGCTACTTCCAAGAAAGTGTCAAAGTGGTAAAATTTTGGAAAAATACAAGATTGTAGACTGCAGCTTGTTATTCTACATTACGTAAATTGAAAAATGTACCCATCAGGGATAGGTTATCTCGTTCTAGAAACATTCCCATGAGAAAGGCTTCACCCATGCATTCTTAGAATTCAACTGATATTAAAACCGACCTTAACTGTGATTGGTTTAACTATTGTCACTAATTCTGCAAAATGCTATCTTAAAGGGGTATATGTAAAAAATGCTTCTCCTCTATGTCCACTGCTCATGCTCTCACATGAGTATCTACCTGGCTAGACAAATAAAGGCTTTTTTGCTTTATTTTTGAACTCCTGTTTATTTAAAGAACCTGTCCTCACAAACCCACTGAGATTGGCGAGTAATGCATGATTCCTTAGGGTCAACTTCAACTCTAATTGCACCACAACCACCACCTCCTCCTGTATATGTTCTCCTTCCTTAGCCCAGGTGACCCTTTTCTCCCCTGGGTCCTAATCCATCTTTGTGTTACTTTGTGCTGGTTCCATACCCTGCTCCTCTTGATCCCTAGAGAAAGCTAGGTAGCCGTTAATAGGGTGCTGAGTCTGAAGTCAGGAAAATCTGAGTTCAACTTCAGCCTCAGATACTTACTAACTGTATGACCCTGGATAAGTCTCTTATTCTGTCTGCCTCAGTTTCCTCAACTATAGGATAGAGATAATTACAACACCTTACAAGGTTGTTCAAATAAAATAAAATGTGTAAAGTGCTTGCCACAGTGCCTGACTCTAAAGTGCTTGTTTCCTTCTTTCTCTCCCTTTTTCCTTTCTTCTTTCTTTCCTTCCTTCCCTCCTCATACAGTTATGCCTCCTCTTCTATATACACTCTTTTCATGACCTCATCAAGCTCTTATGGATTCAATTTTCATCTCTGTACAGATGCTTCCTAAATCTAAATATCCATCCCTAATTTGTGTCCTGAGTGCCAGCCTTTCATTTTCAACTGCCTGGTGGGTATCCTCCTCTATAAAATGAGGACAGTAGTACTCCCTTACTATTACCAACGACCTCCCAGCGTTGTTGTGATGATAAAATGAGATAATATTTATAAAGCACTTTGCAAACCTTAAAGCATTAAAACATGCTAGCTCTGAACACCAGCTAGGTGTTTCATCTGCATCTCAAGCTCCATGGATCCAAAACAACTCATTATCTTCCCCCCAAAAAACCTTCTGTTCCAAATTTCCCATTTTCTTTCCCACTTTCCAATAGTTACCCAAGTTCACCACCTCAGTGTCATCCTGAACTCTTCACTCTTCTTTACTATCCCCCTCCCCAAATCCCCCTGGTCACCACGTCTTCACCATTCTACGTCTATAACAGCCCTGGCTCCTCATTCACATAGTGACCACCCTACTTCAGGCTCAAAATAAGCTCTTAACTGACGTTCCCACTACTAATCTCTCCCTATTCCATCTTCCATATAGCTATCAAAATAACCTTCCTACAACACAGGTCTGATCCTGTCATGTTCCTGCTCAAAAATCTGCAATAACTCCCTGTTGCTTCTAGGATAAAATGCAAATTCCTTAGACTGGTATTTAAGGTCCTCCTCAATTTGACTCTAGACCACCTTACCAGAGGTACCCTGTATTGCTCTCCTTTGTGCATTCCACATTCCAGCCAAACTGGCCATTTTTGATTCCCTGAAAGGAGAATTCCAACACCAGACTCCATGGTACACATTGCCTTCCACTGATTCTCCCTCCTACAGGAAGCCTTTCCTGGTTCCCAGACTAATCAATGCTTTCTCCCTCTTTAATTTATTTTTTGCCTTTAGTTTTATTTGCATGATGAATTCCCCACAGAGAACTTAAGTTCTTTGAGGTCAGGGACTGTTTTGTTTTCATCTTTGTAGTCTCACTACCTAGTTCACACAGACTATTTGTACCCAACCTGTGACCTAGCATGGTTCCTTGCACATAGCTGGTGTTGTCTTTCGTTCTTGGAGAGGAACAAAATGACATCACTTCTCTAGAGTCAAGTTTCAGTGTGTATGGCTGTGGCTGATCAAACCATTATGAGCCCAGAATGCTCTACCACAGGTTGGGTACAAATAAGGTCATGAAGAGTCAGACACAACTTAAAAATGACTGCACTTGGCACCAGAGGGCCACACTAGGAGCAAGTGGATGGAAGTTGCAGCATAGATTTGGGCTTAATAAAATGAAAACTTCTCTCACGATGGGACCTATCCCAAATCTGAGTGGCTGCCATAGAGTACAGCAAGCTTTCCTCTGGAGGGCCTCAATGGAGGCTGGATGAGCGCTCATTGGGAATGTGATCAGGGTAATTCCTGTTAAAGTTCAACAGAGGTCTACTTGGCTCCTGAGATCTCTTCCAGATCTGAATCTCCTTCAGCATGGACTACTGTACCTTGTAGGAGTATAATTCATGCTTGTTGAATTGGAATTTCTTAAAACTAAATAAAAAATAAAAAGACCCTATAGATATCTGATAGTGTTGTGTGAAAAAAGACCCAGACCTGAGTCAAGACATTGAGTTCAAGTTCTTCAGCGCTTAAAACTCTGTGAGTGACCCTCTCCAAGGAACATGGAGATCTCTATTTTATACAAATTAGCAGCTTCCTCCCAATAGCCTCTCATGAACAAGACCTTTCCCTATGCCCCACTTAGTAGCTCTCTCTCACTCTTGGAATTACTGCATATTTCCTTGTACTGACTTATGTGTGTACTTATTTTTGCCTTTCCCTTGCCTCCTTCCACTTGGAAACTTCTGGAGGTCAAGGACTGTTCCTTTCATCTATTCATTCATTCATTTGTGTATTGGCATTCCCATTGCCTGGCACAGTACCCTGCACCATTTTGGGGCTGGACCTTTGATTTGAATGTTGTGGGGAATTCCCAATGAGAAAACATCTCCACAAAAGTAGACCAGCAATTTCTTTGCAATTTACTCTATGAGTGAATTACCTGGGACACTGAGAGCTTGCCCAACATCACACAACCCAAATGTGTTAGAGGTGGGACATCAACCCAGATGTTCCTGACTCTGAGGTCAGTTCTCTATCACATCAAGTTGCCTCATAATAAACTCAATAATACAACAGATTTTTGTGAGATCCAGTTATAGGATTTACAGCTGTTAGAGACCATGAGGTTCATCTGGTCCAACTCCCTTATTTTACTGAAGAGGAAACAGAGTTTCAATAAGGGGAACAGATTTGCCCATCATCACCAACTGACATACAGCTGAGCCGGGATTCAAACTCAGATTCTTGGCTGTAAGCCCGAAGTGTTCCCCTCCATGAAGCAGCCTCAGCTCAGCCTAGATATAGCCTTTCTAAAACTGAAGCTGTCATCACAAAGACAAAGTGTAGAGGTGAAGATAGCTATTTGGACTATGTCCCCACTATTTCTTCTACCCTCAGTTCTACCCTCAGTCCAAACCTCACATCATCCATATTGCTCATCTGGATTCCCAAGTCCTACTGGGCTTTATGGCTTTAAACATACTGTATTATAAACTCTTCAGCCTAAAATTTAAAGTCTTCGCCAGTCTATCTTTCCAGTCTTATTTCATATTGCTTCCCTTCCTTTATTCTCTGTTCCAGTCCAAAGGGCCTGTACCAGCTGCTCTCCATAGGTAACATTCCATCTCCTGTGTCTGTACTTTTACATGAATGGTTCCTCATATAATTAATGCACTCCCTTCTTCTCTCTGCCTCATAGAATCACTAGCCTCCTTCAAAACACAGCCCAGGGCCATTGCACACATACAGCCTTTGCTTATTCCCCTGGTTATCACACTTGAAATGACTGTATTACTTGACATGTACTGTGTACAGTTCTTTAGGTACATGGTATCCCTCTAGTAGAACATAAGCTCCAATAACCATCCCCATTGTTAAGGCATAAGCTCAGTTCTCACATGAACAGTCTTGGGTCAGGTAAAGGTGAGGGCTTAACCGCTGAGCTCTCACGAGGCCCCCCCAGAGAACAACTGGGAATTGAGGAGTGAGACATGAGTTATCTTGTTTTTCCACCTCTTCTCAGTGGGAACTTGCTGGGGAGAGCATCCCATCTTTGAGGTTGGCCTATAATCTGAGCAGGTTTTGTTAATTAGCTAAGGGGCTGAGAGCACGCTGTCTATGAGCGAACTATGCAGCTGGGAGAGCTTAACTGGGGACAGAAAAGCCTGAGAAGGGGGGGTTACCTTTCTCCTGGGGAAGGAGAAGGAGGCTCCCGAGGGGAGAACTTGTCCTGCATATCAACATGTAGTTTATATCCGTAATAAAGCCTACACCTCTGCTTCCCTCTGGTGGTCTCTTCTCCGATAAGTATATCCAGCACTGAAGACCTGGAATAGGTAAGAGGACCCGGCAGCCCACAGCAGTTAGGCTGGACACCTCGAAATTTTCCAAACCAAACTACTCCCTGGCCACACCCTGTAAACCATATTGGCAGATGGGCTAAAGTTTAGCCAAACCAAACAAAGACCTCAAACCTGTAGGTGAGTTAGGAGAATGTCTTCCCCAAGCCTGCAAAATGGGCAGATGAGAACAATTTGCTCCAACAGCCCAGAAAGCTGCTGGGTCAAACAGCAAAGACACCAAGGCCATCTTCTGTGTCCAGGGCTGTCACCAAGTTATCTGACTTTTGTCCTGCCATGGAGCGGCAGTGACTCTGGAAGGAAAAGTGAGGCTGATGACTGTGCAACTCTGCCTCACCCAAATCTCATGCACATGCAAGATAAAACATCACCCTATGATGTCATTGATTCTCTTGGAAAATGAAAGACTAACAATAAGTCCCTCCACCACCATGATCAGACCCGTCCTCTTGACACTGATTAATCCAATTAAAAATACATTAATCTATTAATTCCATCAGCAGAGAGCCATCAGATCAATATCCTGAATTAAATCCTTGGGACTGATTTCCTCTCTAAATAACTCAGCCTAGTACTCCTTGTGCCCCATGGCTAGCAGATGACAGCTTCCTGTTCTTCTTTAGTCTGTGATCTAGACTCCCATAGTCTGAGTCCCACAGAAACCCCTTTCTCCTGCTACCTCCCATCCCTTCCAGTTCAGCCTTCTGCCCCCTCATTCCTCTGCTCATTTTTTGGACTTCTCTCTTAATTATTAATAAACCAACCCTCTTTCATTTTAAATGCTATCCTTTTATACTTTCCTTTCATATATCCTTACATTTAGAGAAATTTTGCTTTCTCCTAATGAGCCCTTACCCCAAGCAGCCTCTCCAGGGACACTTTGTTCCTTCTCTGTCTTGCCCCCTCCAATAGATGAGGTCAAAAGGAGAAGTTGGCACATACCACTTCTTCCTCATGGCCACTTTCAGATCCCCCCTCTGCCACCTTGACCCAGGACTTCTCCTCCCTTGACATTCACCCCACATGTCTATGTCAGCCAGACCAGATCCTTTTTCCATTATTTCCATTATATACTAGTTCCTAGCATATAATTCCTCTCTTTTCAAGGTAATCAGAATAGCTGTAATGGCACCTCATTTTGACTCAGTCTTCCTCTCCACCATAATCCCTGCCCATAGACTCAGGAATTTCAGTACTCACATGAGTGATCTATCAAACACTCTGGCCTCCCAGTTTATCAACCTCCTTGACTGCCACATCCACTCTACCTCATCTACCCACTCACCCACTGGGCTGGCCATAGCTTAATTCTCACCATCATCCATAATTATGCTACATCCATGACCTTGACCTAGGAGTTTGCTCTCTCGACTTTGTATTACTTGACATGTACTCTGTATCCACCACCTCCTATTCTTCAACCTCTCCTTTCATGTCAATCCTCCTCAGCCTATTCATCATCCTCACCAGTGACCTCTAGATCCTTGCTCTCCCCATTCATTCACCCTTGCTGACTTTCCTCTCTTCATAGTCTTGACTCTTCATTTAGCTAGTTCTGCCCCCTCCCCCTGATTGACTGACTGCTCTGTCCTTCCACCTTTCCACCTGGCTCATCCTTAATGCTGGATCACTCCTACTGTTGTCTTCTCTGGTCATCCTTCCAGATGCTTCCCCTGAGTGCTACTGAAGGAAGCTATCTATACCCTTGTGCAGACTGGGTCACCTACATACAAGTCCATGTTACCCAGTCTCAACATGTTATCAACCCCATTATTTCACAGAAAATCTTTCTAATTTTCTCTACTGACTCTATCATACTCCCCACAATGGTCATAGCACACCTTCTCTCTCCCCAAGTCTCTAATGCTCTCCCCTCCCTGCTCTGTCTCTAGGCTCCTACTTTATTAAGGAGATGGAGGCCATCTGGCATTGATTCTCTAATCCGCCCTCCTCATCTCAAAAGGTTGTTACTCTATTATCAATCTTCTTTTATTTTGTCCCCATCTCAGGTTGATGAGGCACTTCTCCTTGCCAGAGCAAACTCCTCTACTCTCCCCCTGCATCCCAACTTCTCTCTTCTTCAGGAAATTGCCTCATGAAGGATTTCATCTTCAACCTTTCCCTAATCATTGGGTAGTTCTCTGCCACCAAGAAACAGAGGATTGTACACTTATTACTGGAAGGGTTCTTAAAGGCCACTGAGTACAACCTCCTCATTTATAGTTGAGAAAACTCAGGTGCAGTGAGCTTAAGGGACTTGGGCAGAGTCATGGAGCTATATGCTCTGGTCTTTGGTGTCCAATGGACTGCTGAAGTCAGTTCCTATTGACTTAAAAATGTGTTAGGGGTTTTCAGAGAGCCAATTGTTAAACATTTACTGACATACCACTGCCTATATCCTTCAAAAACCTTTCACTTCATCAGACCTTCAAGCGGTCACACTATGATGCTGGTCAATCATGTCTAACTTTTTGTCACCCTATTTGAGATTTTCTTGGCAAAGATACTGGAGTAGTTTGCCATTTCCTTCTCATTTTACAGTTGAGGAAATTGAAGCAAATATATGCTTAGGGTCACTCAGATAGTAAGTGTCTGTGGTCAAATTTGAACTCAGAAAGATGAATCTTCCTGACTCCAGGTCCATTGCTCTATCCACTGCACCACCCAGCTGCTCTTACTATATTACTCTTAATTTTGTCACCATAAAAGCATTCTAAAGAGTTGGCTGCCTCCATTGCTAAACCACTTGTCTCCTGATCCCACCACTTTGTTCTCTGAGTATTTGAACTGCAAAACTTGATGATCTTTTATCAGTCCTCACCTATTTTATAGTCTTTTCTTTCTCGCCTTTTTTTTTCTCACTGTTGACCTTCCCCAATCCCTCCTTGTTTGTCTTTCCTTCCTTGGCTGCAATTAACCTGCTCTTTCCTGATTCCCCTCCTACTTGCCTGACCACTCGTTTGTTGGTTCTTCATCTCCCACCCCCCCTAAGCATGAGTAGTGAATGTTTAATGAATCTCTTTTAAAGAGATTTAAGCTTTAAATCTCTTTTGAAGACTTTTTTGTTTCTGCCTTCATGATTTTTTTTTATTCCCATAGGTTCAATTATCAGCTCTAGGTGGATGATTCCTAAGCATATATATTCAGACCTAATTTTTCCCCTCAACTCCAGTCTCTATTTCTCCAACTGGGTGCTGGAGATGTCCCTGAATAGCTCAAACTCAATGTGTGAAACTTGTCCCCTCTTCCCAACTCCCCAATTTCTATTGATGGCATGATTATCCATTCAATCTCCAAGCACAAGAGCTTGGAACCATTATTGATTCTTCCCTTTCATTCATATCCCTCCCCCTGACCATCTCATCAGTTACCAAGTTCTGTTGACCTTACTTCTTAAATATCTCTTATATATGTCCCTTTCTTTACTTTTACATTCACCTTATGAAGATCCAGCCCCCAAAGTATAGTTACTCTCATGAAGCTGAGAAAGTTATCTTTGTGAGGGAAAACCAAGAAGGTGCCTGATCTTTCTTCTCCCACCTAGGGATAGGAATAGGGACAAGACCAGTGAGTTAATTGATATAGGAAATGCCAAAGTGAGGAAATACACACTAGCAGGTAGAGCAGGCACTTTCTCTGCTTTACGAGTCTCCTTGGGAGCTAAGAAGTTTAGTGACTTGCCCAGGGTAACACAACCAATGTGTCTCATAGGCTGTTCTTGAATCCCAGGCTTGACTTTGAGGCCAGCTATCAAATCACTATTGACACACTTACTATCATTCCCTATTTATCAACATCTTAATCGCGCCTCTCTCTGCTGAAGTGATACTTTTAGTTAAATTATCAATATAATATTAATAATAATAGTTGCATTGAACCATACCTAAAATGTCTTCTTATCTTCCACAAAAGACATAGAGAGCCTAAGGATAGGTAGCTAGGTAATAGAGTGGATAGAGTGGATAGCCTGGGGTCAGGAAGACTAGTTCAGATCCAGCTTCAGATACTTATTATCTATGTAACCTTATGCAAGTCACTTAACTGCTGTTTGCCTCAGTTTCCTCAAGTGCAAAATGGGAACAATCACAGTACCTATCTCCCAGGATTGTTGAGAGGATGAAATGGGATGGTATTTGTAAAGTGCTTAGCATTGTGCCTGCACAGAGAAGGTGCTAAAAAAAATCTTTATTTCCTTCCCCTTTCCCTTCCCCTTCCCCTTCCCCAAAAGAGTATCAAGGAAAAAACTATTACTGAATATGTTAAGAGACTTATTGGCATCCTGAAATCAAGATGGAGGGAAAGAATCATATTTAAAGTAGTTAATTTCTACATAACTCTCAACTTAATGTTCATCTTTAGAACTTTAAAAATGAACCACAACTTACCTTGAAAGTATCCTAACAAAACTCCATATGATTTTTTATGAGACACAGGGCCCAAACACCCCAGGGTAGCTATAGAATGATTAATACTGCCTTGACAAAAGAGAAGAGGATTGATAGACATTCTTAGAGCATATGGTGAAAAACCTACAGATAGACTTTTGAAACAATGACATCATTTCACTAAACTAGAAAAAGGCTAATAGCAAGTACATATCCTTGGATTTGTTCAATGTAACCACAAGTGATTTATCTCCAGATGGAAGCTTTGAAACTGCTACAACCCAAGAGAGGAATCAAAAGATTCTCCCTGGATGACATTTACGTGACTTTAGCCAACAATGTGTTGACAAAAAAAAAAACTGTCAAACAAATGGATGAGTCATATGGATTTGTTAGTAGCAACAGAGTAGTTTATGCAGACAAATCAGAACCAAATCATCAACACCAGATATTACAAAAGGGTTATTAAAATGCTCCAACTTAGTGAACAATACACACTATGTTATATATGTACTATATATATGTGTGTGTGTATATGCATACCATAGTATACATGTAAGGAAACAGAAATGCACCATCACTGCAGGCTATAATAATTTAGCACCTACTGGATACCTAGCAAGATATGACTCAGTGACTAACATTAAACAGAAACTCCCTGTCTTTAATGGACCAAGAAATGCTAAATTCTTACACTATAAATACAGACCTCAAGATGTCCTGAAGGTCTCAATCATTAAACTGTATTGGAACAGTCATTATCACAGACTCATGATTGCTGGGAGATAACACTGATCTACAAAAATTTAAGAATATTTTAAAAAGATATCACCCTACCAAATATGCATAACCTCCAGGCTGTGCAGAAAGAATATCTTTCAAAATATGGAGATCTCACAGAGGAGATAAATGTAACGAATAAATAAGATGAAGTACATGTGGCCCCTGACTGTGATCCTGTCTGCTACTGACATTGTTCCAAGGATACTTTCAATGAGCCCAAAGAACAGAGGAGCTAATATTTTTTTTCAACTATAAATAGCAGCTATTTTATCTATAATTTGTGAAATAATTTGTAGAATATTAAACATAGAAGAATAATAGTAAGATATTGACTTGTCCTAGACTCCTAAAGAAAAACATGAGAAAAATGATATGATATTGTTTGTGGAAGGGTGGGGAGAGTTGATCAAGACACCTCTGACCAACTGATTTCCTTCTAGACCAGTTAATCAAATCACAGAAGAGGCAGGTAATAGGATAGTTAAAGTCTTAAATGAAATGTCAAGAAAGTTTACACTTAGTTACCCCTTTACTAGGAGGTATGGAGTACTCTTATGAAAATCAGGGATACAAAAAGGCAACTGGTCACTGGCTAGCCAAAGATTTCTCCTACCCCTGGTGGCATTTTTAAAGTTCGGACGTACTCTAAAGAGTAAGTTGGAGCAACTAGATGGTGCAGTGGAGAGAGCACCAGCCCTGAAATCAGGAGGACCTGAGTTCAGATCTAACTTCAGATATTTACTAGCTATGTGACCCTGGGCAAGCCACTTAACCCTGATTACCTCCAAAAAAAAAAAGAGTTGATCAAGGTCAAGGCAAGAGACAGCTCCGATAAGCATGATCTCTGTGTGTTAAGAAGAGAATAAGTCCCAGACATTGAGAGTTGAGCTTCAAAGAGGAATAGGCCCAGGGACATTAGCAAAGTGAACTTCTTAGCAGACACTGAATCTAGCTATCTTGAGGCCACTGAAAGAAGGAAATGGACATCAGGGTGCTTCAGTAGCAGAGATAAGAGTAGTGTTAGCTCCATATGCTCCCTATGTGGATGTCCCTCTATTAGTGTGCACCCACTCTGCCCATTGATATCATGTGTAGTTGGGGGAAAGTGTGAACTAGGCTAATGGGAGGAATGTTTTGTAACTACTGGTCATACCATGCTACCTGAGTAAACACCTTTGTTTTGAGTGACTGTGTCCTCTTGCTACTATTAAAGATAAGTACACTGGTAGGAGCTTGTGAGTTATGGTTTTAGGAGTGGAGATCTACAGTGTATCTTGAATTCAAGGTGGTTGAATCTATGAGTGAATGTCAAGGTAGGGGTGTTACATAATTATAACATCAAATCACATGAATATGTTTTATCATTACATCCATTCTTGAACATGACCTCCTCAGTAGCCTTGGAAATTCAAAGGACAGCACAAAATGGTGTAATGGAAAAAGCCATCTGCCCCTGGGCAAGGCTGTGTGATGTAGTGGAAAGAGAGCTGGATTTCAGTTCCTAGGACCTGGATTCATATTTCAGCTCTGCCATTTTATTAGTTGGATGATCTGGGGTAAATAGCTTCAACCTTTTGGGGTCTCCATTCCTTACCGGTTAAAAGATATAGTTGGACAATACAATGTCTAAGGTCTGATCCAGCTCTAAGCCTAGGATCCTATTAACTTGGATTGGCAATACTTGGGTTTCAAATCCTGGCCTTTATAGCTTCCTAGATTGTGGCTACTTGACTTCTCAGTTTACTCTTCTATAAAATGGGAATGAAATAATACTTGTATTGGCAGCATCGCACATTATAAGGAAAGAGATTTGTTAACCTAAAAGGACACAGAAATGGGAGTTATGAATATGAGCTAACTCCAACCTCCAGCATTCTCCCTCTTTCCCATTCCATATTTGAATCATCTTGGATTTAAATCAAGATCTTGACTTACAAGGGAAACAACATCATCTCAAAAATAATACATAAAAAAAAAATAATAATACATAAAGCTCTAAGTGATGGATAGTGTGCAGAAAGAAATCCATCCCACCCAGCATGGATGGATTCCAAACTCACTTGTCTGCCTTATTGGACTGGTTTACTGGGCCCCACCATGACTCTCCTACTCTCTATACCTCTCATTCAGGCGTCTGTTCTACTTTGGTCCAGGAGAAAACAGCTCAGATGTGAGAAGGGAAAAGTTGAGGGGTGTGTGTGTGTGTGTGTGTGTGTGTGTGTGTGTGTGTGTGTGTGTAAATATGAAGGCAAAAACTGAAAGCATTTATTGGTAGCCTTTGGAAATAGTGTCCTCCTGTTCCTTAGAGAGGAGCTTAGTGCCTTACAATTGAGGACTGAGCTGGACATTTGGCAAAAAATGCAAGTTACTGATTGTCAACAAGTTTTAATCAGGTGCTTACTATGAGCTAGGCATTATGTTAAGTATTTGAGATACATAAAAAAAGCAGGGGAGGACAAAAAATAGTCCCTGATCCCAAGAAGCCCACAGTCTAATGGCAGAGACAACATGAAAACAGCTGTGTACAAACGAGATGTGCACAGGATGAACTGGAGATAATCAACAGAGGGAAAGGCAATAGAAGTAAGAGGGATCAGGAATTGCTTCTTGTAAAAGGTAGGATTTTAGCTAGGATATGAAGGAAAGCAGGAAAGCCAAGAGGTAGAGACATGGAGTAAGGGAATTCCAGACATGGCAGACGGTCAGCAAAAATGTCTAGAGTCATGTCAGAAGATAGAATTGAACGAAGAACAAAAAGGAAGCCAGTGACATTGGATCACAGAGGTGGAAGAGCTTGTTTCATGGGATGGCAGCAGCCTAATACGCCATTTACAAAAGTAGAAAACCATAAAATTGCAGAGAAGTGACAGTTGTCCTCTGTCCTGCCCCCACCAACACACTGGGTCAAGAGGAGAAGCTAGCACATATCAATCACCTCTTCCTCATGGCCACTTTCAGATCCTCCCTCTGCTAACTTCGCTCAGGACCTTTCCTCCTTTGATATTCACCCCATATGTCTATATCAGCCAGAACAGATTCTTTTTCCATTATTTCCATTATACACTAGTTCCTTCTCAAGGTAGTTAGAACCTGGTGCCATGGTAACTCACAGTGGCTCAAACTTCTTCTCCACCATAACCCCTGCCCACAGACTCAGGAATTTCAATATTTACATGGATGACCTCTCAAACACCCTGGCCTCCCAGTTTATCAACCTCCTTGACTGCTATGTCCACTCTACCTCATCCACTTACCCACCCACTGGCCTGTTCAGAGCTTAATTCTCACCATCACCCAGAACTATGCTACCTTCATGACCTTGATCTGTGAACTTGCTCTCTCTGATCACCACCTCATATTTTTTCATCTCTCCTTTCCTATCAGTCCTCCTCAGCCTAGTCATCATCCCACCAGCGACCTCTAGATCCTTGCTCTCTTTGTCCATTCATCTCTGCTCACCACTTACTTCCCTTCAAAATCTTGCCTCCCTCCCCTTGATTCACCAGCTGCTCTGTCCTTCTACCTTTCCACCTGGCTCATCCTTAATTCTGGGTCACTCCCACTATTGTTTTCTCTTCCATCTTCCATCCATCCTTCCAACTCCCTGAGTGCTATTGAAGGAAGCTATACCTTTTACAGCCTCCCAGACAAGTAATCCTCCAACTTTTGCTTGAAGTCCCTTCAATGAAAGGAAGCCCACTACCTTCTGAGGCAGTCTGTTGAGTTAAAGGAAATCTGGAGAGAGAAAGGGACTGGTCTGAAGTCATTCAGCTAGTCACCTGCCTTTTTTTTAACAGGTGAGGAAATGGAGGCCCAGAGAGGTTTGTCCAAGGTCACATGGTAAATAAGTAGCAAAACAAGGGTTTGAACTAGGAATTTTAATTCTACCATTTGCTTACACCAAGGCCAGGATAGGGAAGGCCTAAGATTATCCAAGCTGGTCTTGCATGTTAATTAAATATGCAAATCTACACTTCCCTTTGCCCACTGGAGTCTTCCAAAGATGGAATGCGGTGCTGGGGCCTTTTCCTTGACCCCTGGACTAGAAGCCTCCAGCATTCCTGATCTGAGAGGAGACATTCCCACAGTCCTAGCCATCCCTGTTTCACCCCCACCATTCTGGCCTCAGTCGGGCACACTCTCAACCTTTGCAGATATTAACAACCCTGTTTTCTCCCTCTTAAACCAGCCAAGGCTTCCCTAAAGCTGAGTATATAATGGAAGGTGAGCAAACACTGGAAGCCCCCATGCAAGCTGAAACAAGGAGCTGTGGGCAACACTAAAAAGCCAGGACGTTGACTTCTGGGAAGAAAGAGGCCAGTGGTCCAGTCCCCAGAGAGGACTGAGCACTTGACTGAGAACATTACAAGCATTCCACAGAACCTGTTCTTCAACAAAGCAAGCGAAATCCTCTGCCTGGGGGATTTAACATCTGCCCATGAAAATGGAACCACAGAATACCATAGCTGGATGGGACCTCAGAGACCTTGAACTCAACTCCCTTAATGGGGAGTCTTCATGGGGGCAGTGACTCACTCAAGGCCATACGCTGAATCACAACTCAGTCTAGAACCCAGGGTTCCCAATTTATGGACCCGGCTCTGAGTATACTCATTTTTTTTCTGTGCTTATAGCTGAGAAGCAGCAGATAGGGAGGAATAAAAATGAGTTAAGGCTATTTAGGAGAAACTTCACAGGGATGATTGTCACAGGATAGACGGGGTAGATAGAGAGGCTAAGCCCAGTTCAGGTTGACAGACTCCATGACAGCCAAGGAAGTGCCTGCATTCTAGGCTCCTTCCAAAGTTGGCAGTTATAAGCCCCCAGTCTGGGAACAGGGAGGCCAGCCTGGCCTTTGGAGATTCCTGGGGCATTCTGCTTTATTGGGACACATGCATAATATGTTAACATAAACACCCCAGTGCACACACATACAGGCATTCACAGTGAGGCCCCATTTGGTAACCACCTTCCCCAGTTTACAGAGTTCCTTGCCCATGGTGGGTGGCACTATCATTAGTAGGGATGAACGGGGTTTCACCTGGGTACTGTTATCCAGCATGGAACACATCCCTTCATCAACAACCATCTCTGCCCCACTCAGTTCTGTACAGGCCTACCATACCTGTAGTGGTGATATTCTTTTCTCAGGCCTTCCTCTCCATGCCTTCCCCCAAATCCATCGTAGGTAAGGGCCAGACTGCCTGCCCCTTCCCTCCCCATATGACTGACTGCATCTGGGAATGAATTAATCTCTCTGTCACAACATCCTCCTCCCACATACAGATGCATTTGCCTTTTGTGGAAATATTGCTAAGTCTAGCTCTACTAGTGCATGCTAAATAAATTCAATTAACAATCGAACTGATCTCCTAAGACCTCATATAGTGCTTTGTTTGCACCTCTCTGATGCATTAATCATGTATTATCTTGTATTATAGCTTTCTGTATTTGTCCCCTGCTTGGCTCTGAACTCCACAGGGCAGGGATCGAGTCTTATCTAAACTGTGCATCACTTCCAGCTCTGTTCACAGTAGCTGCTTAATAAGCATTTGCAGAATGAATAGACCAGCATACACTATTAACACAGGAACACACCAACACTCTCACAAATGGCTGACACACATTATCAATCACACCTGTGATTGTGACACAATCACAAATACACACATGCACCAATACCCATCTCCTCCTGAGTCACAAGAATCCAAGAGGTAGGGAGTGCCAACACCCAACCCAATACTTCCCAAGATTAGCATTAGTTTCTGAGGGAAAGGGCTAAACTTTGCACCTTTTCCTTATAAATAGGAGAATTACAGAATGCCTCATTTCCCCAGAGGATTACACACTCACACATACCCACCCTGCTGAAGGTTTAGCTCTTAGCTCTAATCCTGTGTTTGTCTGGACAGAGAGGGGTGGATGACCAGTGCTGCAAAATGAGCCCAGCTGGAAATCAGGAGCCTAGGGTTCTACCCTCAGCTTTCCTGACCTTGGGGAAGTCACTTATTGTCTTTAGGTCTCAGTTCTATCTGTAAAATGGGATGATAAAGCCTATACACTGTCTTCCTGAGGTGGTTTAGGGAGCAAGGAACCCCAGTGATGTGTTTTGTAGTTGCTAAGAACTCCAAAATGCCAGGGTACAAGGTGGTGTCTGCCTGGAAAGAATTCATGCTTTTAATCTTTCTTCCAAAGTGGCAAGGTTTACTGTAATGCTAATAGTTGGGCTAAATTCCTAGTGAACCTGCAACTTATTGTGGGTGAGACTGATGCTTATATACAAAAAGGACAGTGAAAGGATTTGGATGGGATTGAGAAGTGGTAAGTAGTCTGGGGTGGGCCAGGTGCCACATTGAAAGGACTGTCAAGTAAGTTAATAAGGTGATCCAGGTAGCCTGCAAAGGGCCAGACACCTTGGGCAGAGGTGCCAGTGATCTGGGATACTGAAATGTATGCGATAATTCAGGGGCTGGGTTGCTTTTAAAGACATGATCTTTTCCTGTTGTGTCCAGCTAATCACCCCATCATCCCCACAGGTTCTTTGAAGATTAATTCAACTCAATAAACATCTCTTAAGCCCTATTATTTTGCAAGATCTTATACTAGGCATCTGGGATACAAAGATAGATCCAACTCAGAGTCTGCCCTCAAAAGGCCTCCAATCTAATGGAAAGAATGACATGAATATCAACTACAGTAAGAAGAGGAAGATAAAGGCAAAGGAGGAGTCCAAACAAGTGCTCTGAAGTATTGGAGATGGGAGAGATTTCTTTTAGGTAGGGAAATCAGGGTAGGCTTCATGGAGGACATGGTATTTTGAAGAAAGAGGAAGACTTGAAAAAAGCAGAAGTGAAAAAGGAAGGACAGTCCACGCAGCGGGAATGAATGATGTCCTCTAGCATGCAGGGGCAAGGGAAGGCAGGCTGAGATATCCCAATTTGAATAGGGAAAAGAGGAAATAGGATGGAATCAAGATTGAAAGGTACTTTGGATGGCTGCAATGCCCACCTGAAGAGTCTGAATTTTATGTTGTAAAAATAATAGTAGCTAGCATTTAGATAGCTCCTTAAGCGTTGCAAAAACAATTTCCATCTTATCTCATTTGAGCGTCACAATAACCCTGTGAAGAAGGTGCTATTACTACCCCCATTCTACAGATGAAGAAACTGGATCTCAGAGAAGTTAAGTGATTTGGCCAGGGTCAAATAGCTGCTCAGTGTCTGTGGCAGAATTTGAACCAAGATTTTCCCAAGTCCAAGATCAGAGCTCTATCTGCCATGCCACCTAGTAGTTAACAGGGGTCCAATGAGAGCTTCTGATTATGAAAAGATACAGGTAGACCTATGCATTAGAATATGCAATTAATAATATTAATAACAACTAACCCTTATATAGTGCTTACTTGTGCCAGACACCATGTTAACACTTAATAAATATTTTATTAGATACAACAACCCTGTGGTATATTATCTTTACATTTTACAGATGAGGGAACTGAGACAGGAAGAGGTTAAGTGACTTCCCCAGGGTCACACAGCTAGTAAATAAGTGTCTAAGGCTGGATTTGAACTCAGATCTCCCAGACTCCAGGTCTGGCACTAAAGTATTAAGAGTATTTGGCATTATGTGAAGAAGAGATTGGAGAAGGGAAAGACTGGATTCAGAGAGGCCAGTTAGGAAGCTATAGTATTTGAATAATGTAAGTGTATACAGGGGGGGAAAGGACACAAAAAGAAGTTCAGAAGAGACATAAATAGGATGATTTTGTTACTACCTTGTTAAATTTAATATACACTAAAAAAAAAAACAACAAATTACATATGTACCAGAAATTCAGGAATTTCTGGCAGTCAACAAGCACTTATTAAGCCATACTATGTGCTAGGCACTGTACTCAGTGCTGAGAATATAAATACAAGTTGAAAGAAAGATGGTCTCTGCCCTCAAGGTGCTTATAGTCTAAGAGGGGGCAAGAGAACATCTAAAAGGGATGAGGAAGATTAATGAAGACCTGCCTAGTGGTTATGATGAGGTGACTGACAGTACCAACAATGACTTAGGCTGGAGAAGTGGGGTAAAAGACCAGTCAGAATATAGATGCAGATTCAGAGCTGGAAGAGACCTTGCCGATAGGACCATAGATTTAGAGCTGGAAGATATTTTAGAGGCCATCACGTGCAAACCTTTCATTTTACAGATGTGGAAATTGATGCTGAAAACAGTTAAATGACTTGTCCAGGGTCACACAGCTTGTAAAAGTGTCTTAAATAGTATCTGAACTCAGAACTTCAGCACTCAGTTCCAGTACCCTTTCGTCTATACCATGTTATCTCTCAGAGGAAGAAATTGGGGCGTGGAGAGGTTAAATGACTTACCTAAAGTCACACAGGTAATCTGGACCCTGTGGGACCTTCCCTCATCTCCCAGTAAGTTGTCTCTGTTGTCTACCCCATGGGTCTGATTCTAATAGTAGGATAATAGAACCGAGGAAGCGTTTTCTTTCTTTCTATCTCAGTTCAGGTGACACCTCCATGAATACTTCACCAATTTCTCCCTTCTATCTCTCTTTTCCACATTGAAGCAATCTCTCCCTCTTCATATTTTACTAGAGTACTTCAGTTCTCTCCATTCCTCCCATTAGATTCTGGTTGATCCAATCTAATCCAACTGAGCACCAATGAAGCATTGGGCTAGATGTAGGTGATAGAAAGACAAACATGAAGAGCAACTCTTGTCTTCAGTAAGCATTCATTGTCATATTCCCACTAACGACCCTGTGAGCTCCTTGAGGGCAGGAACTGTGTCATTTTTTCATCTTTGTTTCTATCTTTTGGTGCTCAGGATAGGGCCCTGCACACAGGCCATGCAGCTGCCATGTAGACAGATGGGATTTAGACCTGGAAGGTCCTTTAAAGAACATTTAGTTCAATTTCCTCATCTTGAGGCCCAGAGAAGTTAAAAGACTTCTCCATCTAAGGTGATATGGCCTGTAAGGACCAGGGAGAGGATTTGAACCTATGACTTCTGTCTCAAAATCTGGTGTTTTTTTCACTGTGCCACACTGTGCCCAGACATACATGACCAGTAACGGATGCAGGCCAGTCATGTAAAGATAACAGCAGATGGGTAGCTGAGATATTGTACTGATCTCTGTGTCACATTAAAGGTGCTAGAGGATATTGACATCGCCATTCATGGACACTGTCTATCTCTTGTTTGGACATAGTTGTTTGCATATTATCTCCTCTATTAGAATGTGGGGGGAGAGAAGGTGTTTTTCACTTTCTTTGTATCCCTAGTTCTTAGCGCAATGCCTGGCCCATAGTAAGCATTTAATAAATACATGTTTACTGACTACAGTAAGTCTGGAAACGTTTGTTTAGATTATGAAGGACTTTGAATGCATAATCCCGGAGTCTGTATTACATTCTAAATGAAATAGAAACCCAAGAGATGTTCAAACACAGGAGTGGTATGGTAAGATTTCTACTTTAGGGTTATCTATCTGGCAGCTATGTGGATACAGACTGTGGGGGATGAATTGGAGAGCAGAACAACTAAAAGCCTGAAGAAAAAGTGAGGGGGTATTACAACAGGAGTTCAGTCAAGGTTCTGAATTAAGGCACCCAAAAGCCTGAATTCATAAGTGCAGTGTGCGGAAGTATGGTCAGATAGTAGTGCCTAGATTTGGCGGTCTCATTGGACCAGAAGCTCAAAATACATCAACAATGTGAACTGACAGCCAAAAAGGAGATCATGATTCTAGACTGTGTTGTGTGATAATGTCTAGAATGAGAGAGGTGTGAGTCTAACTGTATTCCACCTCCATCTACCTACAGCTAGAACATTGTCTGCATTTCTGGCTGCGACAGTTTTGAAAATACAAACTGGGTGTGACAAAGAGGGCTCAAAGAAACTGAGCAAGTTTAGCCTCTCCCCAAGAACACTTGGGGAGAGGCCAGATCAGAGGGAGATAGTAACTGTCTTCAAGTATTTGTGGGGTTGTCTTGTGGAAAAGGGGTTAGACTCATTCTGTTTGGTCTAAGAGATAAGAATTCAGAGTAATGAGTAGACATCCAAGGGGCAGGGCAGGGGAGGGGGGAGGAGGCTTCTGCCTGATGCAAGAATTAACCTAATAATATGTTGTCATTGCTGAGTCATTTTCAGTCACATCTGACTCTTTGTCAAATCATTCGAGGTTTTCTTGGTGAAGACACTGGAGTGGTTTGTTATTTCTTTCTCCAGTTCATTTTATAGGTGATGAATCTGACACAAACAGGGTTAAGTGATGTTTCCAGGGTCAGATGTGCAGAAGTGTCTGAGGACAGATTTGAACTCAGGAAGATGAGTCTTCCTGACTCCAGGCCCTGTGATCTTCCACTGCACTGCCTAGCTGCTACTCCTAATAGTCAGAACTGTCCAAAAGGTGGATGAGCTGCCTTGGTTCATAGGCTCGTAGAATTAGAGGGTTCCTAAAGCAGAGGTCATGCATTTATCACCAGAGGTCTTTGAGCAGAAACTGGACAATCCATTTGCCAGGGATGTTGTCCAGGAGATTCACACACATTCAGGTATCATTACTCTGAGTTCTTATCTCTTAGACCAAACAGAATGAGTCTAACCCCTTGCCCTCTAAGGTCTCCTTCACTGCTAAGGTTCTGGGATTTCTCAAACCCATGTATGTGTTATGATTCATAATTCTTCTGCTACCAAGACTTGGTTTAACCTCCATGCTGGCCTGGTATTAGAGGACCTGGGTTCAAATCCCACCACTGACACTTTTCAGGTGTATGTCCTTGGGCAAGTCACTTCATCTTCATAGACATCAGTTTCCTCATCTGGAAAATGATGGGCTTGGTCTCAGTGACCTTCTAAGGTCCCTTCCAGCACTAGGTCTATGATCCAATAAGGAACAATGTGTGATCTTAGAAACGTCCTCAATGTCTCCAAAGATCTGGAGGCACAAGAAGGAGTGAGGATTCAATGGATACTAAGCCCTTGGGAGAGTCAGATTGAGAGAACCAAGGAAGTGAGAAAAGGGGAATGGGAATTTCCATTAAATCATGTAGAGCTAAGGCCTCTTAGAGCCATGTATGACATTGTACACCTATGGACTTACTCTTATACATGCATGCAAGCACACACATGAACTCACACACACAAACACAGACACCTGGCTTCTGGATTTAACATACATTGGCCTTCATGTCTTTAGTTGGGCCTAGAAGGGACTTCATAGGTCATTCCATCTAGTTGAGGCCCAGACAGGTGAGGTGTAATGGGAGTCAAATCATTAGACCCAGATAAACAATACCCATGAGAACTGGAAGGTGGTAAGGTGTTGCTTTGTCTTGACAGTTTCATTTCTGAGGAGTAAACTAGAGGAAATGCTGACAAATTAAGTGGCAAGAATGGAGAAGCAGAAAAGACAAGATGTTTAGGAGACAGACCCTGGATCAATTCAGAGTTTGTGATAATCTAAAATTATTTGTGAATTTGATTCAACCTGATAAATTATATGAGAACGGGAACAGGATTCAGAACCACCAGTCTCCTCAGCACCCAGAACATGAAGCGCTCACTATAGACACTCAATGAAGGTTTTGGATTGAGATATTTGCTGAATAGGAATTCTGACAAGTACAATTTTTTTGAGGATGCCAACTTTCAAAGAATTCATAAATAAAAATTCCTTTGCAAGCAAGCCTTTGGCTAGCCTCTATTGTCCTCTAGACTCAGGAGATGAAGATCTTAGGAATGAAATTCTGAAGACACAAGCATAAATCAATCCAATGAGGAGAAAAAAGGAGAGTAGACTTAAAGAATCACATGGATGACTAACCTAGAAAACAGACCCAGGAGAGACAATTTAAAAATTTTTGGACTACCTGAAAGTCACGATCAAAAAAAGAGCCTATACATCATCTTTTAAGAAATTATCAAGGAGGGGGCGGAGCCAAGATGGCAGAGTAGAAAGACTCACATTTGCTAGCTCCGAACCCACAGCCCATGGATTCCCTCTAAAAAGAACTCCTGACAAATTCTGGAACAGTGGAAGCTGCGCAGAAACACAGTGAAGGAGATTTCCGTTGCAGAGAGCCCTGAAAAACCCACCACAAAGCTACCCCGGATGGGAGCGGAGTCCTCCCCTCCCCTGCCCCGGCCACGTGGCACTGAGAGGAGCGAGCAGACCCAAGCAGGCGTCAGGGACCTGAATCTCCGGCAGCTGCGAAGGTCCCTCCACCCACAGACGCACAGGTCAGTGAGAGAGAAGGGCTGAGAGGGGAGCGGGGTATCTCCGGGACTCGGACTCCCGGCAGCCGCGGCAGAGGCGAGGCAGAGGCAGCTTGGCTGGAGACTCCCGGGAGGGGCAGGGGCTCCACTGCATCTCCATTGCAAGAGATCTCTGCATAAACTCCCTGAGGGAACTGAGCCTGAGGGGCGGCCCTACCCCCACCTGAGAACCAGCAGATAAGCTCCCATTGAAGAGCAGTCAGGCCTGCCACCAAAAGCCCTGAGGCTGGGGAGCAGCATTTGAATCTCAGACCCCAAGCACTAGTTCGGGCAGACCTAGGCTGGGGTGGAGAGGACTCTCATAAGTCAAGTAACTGGCTGGGAAAATGCCCAGAAAAGGGAAAAAAACTAAGACCATAGAAGGTTA